>OY728136.1:1183558018-1184213765 GCA_963277665.1 Viscum album
GTGCATTCTATGACGGTTCACACTGTAAAAGATACACAATGTGGTGAGTCATTACACATCGTGAGTAATTTAATGATCAATTTTTAATTTAAAGCATAGAGTTTTTTGGAAGTTATGGAATTTAAGTATTTCATAAGGTGTAATTGGATTACAAATTTTTTAATCCCATGTATTTTGGTTATATACATGAAGAATTATTATTATCATCTTTTCTTCTCCTCTTGTTTTTCATTTTTCTTAACCCAAAGCCTTCCTCAGGTGATCATTGAGCTTTCAAACACTTTTGGATCCATTCATTCACTATTAAATCATCATTACATTCACGGTGAGACTTCTATGGTAAGTACTCTCCACCTTTATCCTAATATTTCTTCTTTCATTCCTTGGGGGTTTAATAGATCATCCTGAAAATGATAGATCTACAATACATGTTTATAGATCTCATTTCTAGGTTACGTTTCGAGTTCTTATGTTCCTTTGATCTCATTGGTTTTTTTCATTGCGGGGGTTGTGTTTTAGAAAAATGATGGTCAATTGGTCACATTATTAATGTCAAATTTCATTATTTATTTTATTTTTTCATTTAAATTTATTTGTTTGAAATTTATTTCAATTCGATTCTATGAAAATGTCATTCTAGTGAATTGGGATGTTTTAAATGGTTTTGGTATGAAATTTGGACCCCCCCAATTTCATTGAAATTGGGTGTATTTGAAAAGGGTATCAAATGGTTTCAGATAATTTTTTAAATAAATTTTTTGAAATGGAATTGATGAAATTTCACAAGTAGAAATATTGGTATAGAACTAGTCAAAAAAATTTGGCTATTGGGGTTAATGTTGTGGCTATAATCTATAGCCACAGTTTCAAATGGTCATAGAACGTGTTAGCATGGCTATATCTAAAATCCATAGTCATGGTTGTCCATTCTGGAAACAGAGAAATTTCCACGGTTTTACAAACCAAGGTTACACCCCCATAGTTTTCCACCATGGAACATAGGATATCACCATAGTTTTCATTGTTGGATAGAGGGCTATAACCCAAAAATAATGTGCGCCAATAAATATTCAATCTCTGTACATCCGTTATATGTTCCTTGCACGTTTCTACTTCACCAAAAATAGATTTGGGTATATATTTATATATTTTGTTATATATATTTTTAAAAATCGTGTCTATAGAATGTAAACTATGGCTATAAGCCTTCCCGCCATTTTTTTGCGAGTTAATTTTTTTTCACGTGAGTGTGGGAGTCCTATAGACACAGTTTTGATGAATCGTGGTTATAAAATATATAAAAAACTCTATAGACTCAGTTTTACACAAAACCGTTGAAATATCCCCTGGTAAAAAATATCTATAGCCACGATTTTACACAAACCATGGCTATAACCCTTGGTAAAAAACTCTAGAGAAATGGTTTAACAAAAATTGTGGCTATAGACCTTGCATAAAAACTTTATAGCCATGGTTTTACAGAACTGTTGCTATAACTGTCGAACAAAAAACTATAGTGCCACTATTTCAAAATACTGTGGCTATAGCCTTAGAAAATATACCTTATCGTAATATTTTAATATAAAAAAATGTATATATCATTAGTATAAAAACATACACCCATGGTTTTGGAAAACCTTGGGTATTGGTTCATGGCTAAATCTTAGTTTTCAAGTAGTGTTTGTTGAAATGTTAAAATGTCATTAAATATTTTTATAAAAATCCAGTGATTTTTCAAATGAAAAATGAATATTTTTTATTTAAACCCATTATGGTTTAATATAGAAAAACTGGCATTTTAATTTGGGGAATGAGATTTAATTTAATTTAAAACATTCATCAAATAAATTTCCCATAATTGATTGTGTAAAATCACATGAAATCCTTTGGTAGATTATGAGATATTTATACACACTATATGATTATACGATGTTATAAAACATAAATTAAATAGGTCACACCCCTTTAGGTGATGGTGATAAGTCCTATATGACTAGTTATTATAGGATGTGTGTGTACACATATTGTGGTGATCACTTAGAGAGTGTAGAGTACTATAGCCTATAACTTTCATACCAATTTATCATATGACCATGTTTCTAGATTCATTATATTTAAGATATAAATGTATGAAAATGTTGTTAAATAATTTTACATGAATTATGAATTTTGATAAATTTTTGATATAAAATGATTTATTTAATCCATTTTTTAGATATATTCAACCACTTTTAAAGATATTGCTTAAAGTATTTTTCCATCATAAAAACTATATAGCACGATTTTTTAAATTATATTTAAATTTACAAAATTATTCATTTTAAAATCGAAATCATTCCTTTGGTAAGTTTAATATTTGAATATATTATGTAATACTTGGTGATACCATACTGGGATATATTTCACACATAGTACATGTTTTATTCAGTGTTTGTAGATTATCTTGTTTTAGAATCAAACAAGGGGAATGGATCTCTTAGAGGTGGATCCTGCTATTGAACCATGGTTTTGGAGAGTTGTGTCCTTAGGGATAGGGGATATTTTTACCCTATTTTGGTACTTGTGTTTAATACTTTGGGCTGGTTTATGCCTTTTTGAATTTTGTTACATAACTCATAGGGGAGTTTCTTTGGATAAGTATATTGTGTTGTTTCTTTTTTATTACGCATTTTTGGTGGAAATTTTTTTTTCACTATTAGCTTGTATGATACCAGGTACTAGTCATTGACCCCTACAGATCGGGAACACCCATTGGGATATGTTATACCCAGATCAGTTATTGGGTTACCAGGGTACCTAGGTTAGTTTGTGATAAAGTGGTATGAAATGTGCATGTTTATCTTTTCCCAAGAAGAAAATATGAATTTGTGAAATTTTGTTAGGAATTCTGAGATAGTTGTGGTTCAGTACCTATAAATCTCTTACTACAATGAACCTCAAGCTTCAACGGATTGTTAGGGAAGGTAATCTTGTGGATTAGTTCCATTATTTTTCATTAGTTTGATTTGGATAGAGTGAAATCCATATCCTATTTGTTCTACCAGTATAGATATTGTTTCCCTAATTTCTTTATTTGATAATTATCTAATTTATCCCTTATTATATACTGATTTAATTTTCATCATGATTCACACAAGATTTTATATTTTGAGCCAATGTGATACTACTGTTGAACCTCAGCAAGAGAATCCTCCAGTGGACATGAATCAAGTTGTGGTGATCGTGCACAGTGTCCATGCTCTAGGACATGAACAACCTCTTATTCCTATTCAAGATCTAGTTGTGAAATATTAGAGAGATGTTTTCAATTTTAGTGCTTAAGAGTTCCATTCCCATAAGCCACCAGTTTTCAAAGGCTCTAATAATCCTCAATATGATGATGAATGGTTGGGCACGATTTAATGCCTTTTTGAATTCTTGGAGACACCAAACATGATCAAGGTGAAGTGTCCCCCCTTCATGGTAGAGGTACCAAGTGAGATATGGTGGGACATGTTGGTTATGGAAAATAAACTTGATGTCTTAGAGTGGAAAGTCATCAAGGTTATTTTCGACAATTATTTATATTTAGAGTAAATGGGGTTGTACAAGGAGTTTTAGTTTTTTATGTTTGAGCAGGTAGATAGAACCACTATGGCGTATTCAAATATCCATTCTAAACTTGTGTAGTTTTCACATGAGATTATATAAAATGATAGGATGATGGATCAATGGTTTGAGTAGGGACTTCATTTTGATATCAATTCTTAGGTTTTCTTACTAAAGCTCCCCCCTTTTACTGATGTGCTAGATAAGGAGATAATGGTTGATATGGACCAGGTTTTAAGGTCATGTTTTACAGGAGTTATTTTTTCTAATTGAGGCAATATTATTTCCTTCAAGAGAAATCAGATGCATGATGATTCTGAATGTAGTTCTCAACATCATGGACATTACAGAACTCTTATAGTGCTATAAGGAAGTCCTTTCTCTTGCTATAATTATGGAAATCTAGTATATTCTAAGAGGGTATGCACTGAGGCACCCAAGAACTGTATCTCTTGAGAACATTCAGTGCACAAACATAGATTCTACCATATCTTTTCTACTCACTGTAGTGGAATATGTTCATCAACTCCTCCTAAATCTTTGGGGTAATTAGATGATTTACTTATAAACAGGTTCTTGCCACAGTCATCTAGAACAATGCTACTTTACATAGTGTAAGAGTCACCAAGGGAAGTGGATATGGGTATAATGATTGTGAGAGGTACCATCATTATAGCTTCGTCATTAGTGACTACTCTATTTATTGCTGGTTCATCTCAATTGTTTATTTCATCCTATATTTTTTATCTGTTGAATCTTCTTATAAAGATTTTATCTTGTGAAAAGGATATTACTACAACCCATGTTACGATGAGAGAGAAGGGTCTCCATAGTCCCTCTTGGATCTTCTCTATTTCAAATCTCGATCTGGATTGAATTTTCTAGTCCTTGACATGAAACATATTGACATAATTTTAGGAATGGATTGGTTTATTTCAAAAATATACAAGATTGATTGTTATCTTCAATGGGTATACCTTACTACACCCAGTGGTGTCTCCCATATCTTTCAAGGAGAATGAGAACTAAGGTTGAGAAAGGATGGAACTTCTTATCCAAAGTTGGGGAACATTTTATTAGTTTTTTTTCGATCTAGAGATAGAATATTTCAGTGGTGAACTCTATCTAGAATTCATCTAGTTTATCGATGTTTTTCCATCTAATTTCTATGGGTTCTACTGGTAAGTGTGGTTTTGTTTTATATTAACCTAATATTTAGTACTCAACCCATTTCAATTCCCTTTTACCACATAGAACCATGTAAACTGAAAGAGACACTAGTGCAGAAAACGTTTTTTACGTGACCATTTTTTTACGTCGGTTATATAAAACCGACGTCATAATATGTAAAACGAGGTTTTTTACGTCGGTTATTTCTTAACCGACGTAAAAACCTGTGTTCGGTACACCTTTAACGTCGGTTATTTTTATAACCGACGTTATTAATCGCGCGGCTTCGTTTTTTACGTCGGTTATTTTTATAACCGACGTAAAAAACGCGGTTTTCGAAGGCCTTTTTATGTCGGTTATTGAATAACCGATGTAACAAACGCGGTTTTTGAAGGCTTTTTTACGTCGGTTATAAAATAACCGACGTAAAAAAAGAATCTTCAGATGTTTTTGATGTCGGTTATTCCATAACTGACGTAAAAAAAAGGCGGATTTTGAGCCCTTTATAACGTCGGTTATAAAATAACCGACGTAAAAAATGAATCGGAGGAAGGTTTTTACGTCGGTTATTGAAATAACCAACGTTATAAATGTTTTTAAAACAATTATCACGTCGGTTATTGAATAACCGACGTGACAACTCATTTAAAAATTTACCCAGACCCGTGGATTGTCATTCGCGAGTTTACCTTCGACAGTCGCGAATCGTCTCTCTCGCGCGTAAACCCGAATCGGCTCGTCCATTTCGTTGGTTTAGATTCATTTTGCGATCATCGTTTCTCATATTTAATCTCCTCGGATCAATCATCTAAACTCACAGCACTCGGGTAATCCTCCCACTCGTTCGTTTTTTTTTTCGCGGATAGTATATATATATGTGTTGTGATTTTTTTGTTGAAACTAGCTAAGATTCTTCGATTGCGAACCCTTTTAACTCGTTTTGGCACCATAATCTTGTTTATCATCCCTAGATCTATTTTTTCGACTTGCAATATTGAGTAATTTTATGATTTCACTAATTCTTCATCGTTTTCTATAAATCCCCGAGAGGGTTGGGGCGTGTCCATTTGGATGGGTTTCCCTTTTACAGTTGTTACTACTTTATTCACACACAACCATGGAATAGGTGCATGGATTTGGGGTCGAGGGGTGTCCAGGGGGGTTTACAAGGGGGTGGGTGGGTGTGGGGGTCTGTCCAAGGGTGTGGGTGGGTGTTGGGGGGTGTCCAGGGGGGTGTCCAAGGGGGTAGGGGGTGGGGGTGGTGTTTAGGAGGGGTGGGGGGCTGTCCAGAGGGTTGGGGGGTGTCCAGGGAGGTGTCCAAGCAGGTCGGGGGTGGGGGGTTGTGTCCAGGAGGGGTGGGGGTGCTTTCTAGAGGGGTCGGGGGCTGTCCAGAGGGGTCGGGGGGTGTCCAGGGTGGTGTCCAAGGGGATGGGTGGGTGTGGGGGGCTGTCCAAGGGGGTGGCGGCCTGTCCAGAGGGGTCGGTGGGGTGTCCAAGGGGGTGGATGGGTGTGGGGGGCTGTCCAAGTGGGTGGCGGCCTCTCCAGAGGGTATTTGGGGTTGTCCGGGTGGGTGGGGGTTGTCCAGAGGGTTGGGGGATGTCCAGGGGGTGTCCAAGGGGGTAGGGGGTGGGGGGGTGGTGTCCAGGAGGGGCAGGGGGCTGTCCAGAGGGGTCGGGGGGAGTCCAGGGGGGTTTACAAGGGGGTGGGTGGGTGTGGGGGGCTGTCCAAGGGTGTGGGTGGGTGTTGGGGGGTGTCCAGGGGGGTGTCCAAGGGGGTAGGGGGTGGGTGGTGGTGTTTAGGAGGGGTGGGGGGCTGTCCAGAGGGTTGGGGGTGTCCAGGGGGGTGTCCAAGCTGGTCGGGGGTGGGGGGTTGTGTCCAGGAGGGGTGGGGGTGCTTTCTAGAGGGGTCAGGGGCTGTCTAGAGGGGTCGGGGGGTGTCCAGGGTGGTGTCCAAGGGGATGGGTGGGTGTGGGGGGCTGTCCAAGGGGGGTGGCGGCTTGTCCAGAGGGGTCGGTGGGGTGTCCAGGGGGGTGTCCAAGGGGGTGGATGGGTGTGGGGGGCTGTCCAAGGGGGTGGATGGGTGTGGGGGGCTGTCCAAGTGGGTGGTGGCCTCTCCAGAGGGTATTTGGGGTTGTCCGGGTGGGTGGGTGGGGGGGCTGCCCAGAGGGTTGGGGGATGTCCAGGGGGGTGTCCAAGGGGGTAGGGGGTGGGGGGTGGTGTCCAGGAGGGGTGGGGGGCTGTCCAGAGGGGTCGGGGGCTGTCCAGAGGGTTGGGGGGTGTCCAGGGGGGTGTCTAAGCAGGTCGGGGGTGGGGGTTGTCTCCAGGAGGGGTGGGGGTGCTTTCTAGAGGGGTCGGGGGCTGTCCAGAGGGGTCGGGGGGTGTCCAGGGTGGTGTCCAAGGGGATGGGTGGGTGTGGGGGGCTGTCCAAGGGGGTGGCGGCCTGTCCAGAGGGGTCGGTGGGGTGTCCAGGGGGGTGTCCAAGGGGGTGGATGGGTGTGGGGGGCTGTCCAAGGGGGTGGATGGGTGTGGGGGGCTGTCCAAGTGGGTGGCGGCCTCTCTAGAGGGTATTTGGGGTTGTCCGGGTGGGTGGGGGGGCTGCCCAGAGGGTTGGGGGATGTCCAGGGGGGTGTCCAAGGGGGTAGGGGGTGGGGGGGTAGTGTCCAGGAGGGGTGGGGGGCTGTCCAGAGGGGTCGGGGGGTGTCCAGGGGGGTTTACAAGGGGGTGGGTGGGTGTGGGGGGTTGTCCAAGGGTGTGGGTGGGCGTTGGGGGTGTCCAGGGGGGTGTCCAAGGGGGTAGGGGGTGGGGGTGGTGTTTAGGAGGGGTGGGGGGCTTTCCAGAGGGTTGGGGGGGGGGGGTCCAGGGGGGTGTCCAAGTAGGTCGGGGGTGGGGTGTTGTGTCCAGGAGGGGTGGGGGGCTGTCCAGAGGGGTCGGGGGTGTCCAGGGGGGTTTACACATCGATTTGTTTTATATTTCAAAATTGTTTACATTCAAATTATGATTTTTTTCAAATAAACATATATTTGTCTTATCTAAAAAATATATATATTTTTGCTATTTGTTATAGGTAATAATGAGTCGAAGTTGGATTACGTCACATCGAATGAGAAATGAATATGAGGAAGGTGTTGATGCCTTTTTGGAATTTGCTAAACGAAATGTTCCAAGTAGTGACATTTTTTTCTGTCCATGCCTGAAATGTCTGAATATGAAGAAGTTGAAAAGTAGAGAGATAAAAGATCATCTGATTTATCATGGTTTCAATCCGAGTTACAACCCTTGGATTTGGCATGGAGAAACTGGACAGAATGTCACTGATGATAATGAATCGCAAGATGGTAACTCCGATGGAATTGAAGAAATGATTCGCGATATTGTAGCAGAACAAATTGAGATAGAACTGACAGTTGCACGTCTATATGGTGATGCCGAAAAACCATTATATCCTGGTTGTACAGATTTTACGGTTTTGTCGGCGGTGTTAAGATTGATTAACCTGAAGGCGAAACATGGATGGAGTGACAGAAGTTTTACAGAGCTGCTACAATTGATGAAAGACATTCTTCCAAAAGATAACGATCTTCCAGATTCACATTATAAGGCCAAAAAAATATTATGCCCGATGGGATTGGGATACAGGAAAATACATGCATGTCCGAATGATTGCATTATATATAGGAAGGAATATGAATTTTTGAAAGAGTGTCCTAAATGTGGGACATCACGGTATAAGGTGAAAGAAAAATCACAAGCTGATGTAGAGATTACAAAGCTCCCTTCAAAGGTATTTTGGTATCTTTCTATAATTCCTCGTTTCAAACGTTTATTTGCTAATTCACATGATGCAAAAAGGTTAAGATGGCATGCTGATGAGCGGGTATGTGATGGAAAAATACGTCATCCAGCTGATTTTCCACAATGGAAGAAAATTGATTCCCAATACCCTACATTTGGAAATGAAATTAGAAATCTGAGACTAGGCTTGTGCACAGATGGAATGAATCCATACCGAACCCTCAGTAGCACACATAGTTCATGGCCTGTTTTATTGGTAATTTAAAACCTCTCTCCTGAAGTTTGTATGAAGCGCAAATATGTCATGTTGAGTATCATGATCTCTGGTCCAAAGCAACCCGGCAATGATATTGATGTATACTTGTCACCGCTGATTGATGATTTGAAACTGTTATGGGCTGATGGTATTAGGGTGTATGATTCTTATAAAATGGAATATTTTCAACTGCATGCAATGCTTCTATTCACTATAAATGACTTCCCAGCATATGGAAATTTGTCTGGATACAGTGTTAAAGGGCATAAAGCATGTCCAATTTGCGAACAACAGACGTCATATTGTCAATTGCATCATGGGAGGAAAACAGTGTACATGGGTCATCGAAAGTTTTTGCCTATAGATCACCCTTATAGAAGACTAAAAAAGGCATTCAATGGCTCACAAGAATTTGATACTGCTCCTCAACCTTTATCCCCAGAATTGTATTTTGAGAGGGTGAAAAACCTCGATGTGACATTGGGAAAGACACAGAAATCTGGTAATGATAGACATATTTGGAAGAAAAGGTCAATATTTTTTGAGCTACCATATTGGAGGTATCATGAAGTCAAACATAATATTGATGTCATGCACGTGGAGAAGAATATCTGTGATTCTTTGATCGGAACATTGCTAGATATTAAAGGAAAGACAAAAGATGGGTTGAATGCAAGGTTAGACCTACTGTCAATGGGAATACGTTTGGAGTTAGCTCCC
Organism: Viscum album; assembly: GCA_963277665.1. NCBI lineage: Eukaryota > Viridiplantae > Streptophyta > Magnoliopsida > Santalales > Viscaceae > Viscum > Viscum album. The sequence continues at coordinate 1,183,567,544 of OY728136.1, forward strand.
ACTCCTAAAGGAAGATGAACATTTCTTCCCCCGGCTTGTCATACATTATCGAAGAGGGAGAAAAGTAGCTTCTGTCAGTGTCTTCATGATATCAAAGTGCCTCAAGGTTATTCTTCAAATGTACAAAATTTTGTCTCATTGAAAGACTTGAAGTTGATAGGTATGAAATCACATGATTGTCATGTCATGATGCAACAAATTCTACCAGTTTCACTGCGTGGAATATTGCCCATCCGTGTCAGAAAGACTATAATGAGGTTGTGTTATTTTTTCAATTCAATTTGCAACAAGGCGATTGATGTGAATGCTTTGAACATTTTGGAAAAGGATGCAATTTTTATACTTTGTCATTTGCAAATGTATTTTCCTCCAACTTTTTTTGATATGATGGTGCATTTAATGATTCATCTGGTTCGAGAAATACGGCTTTGTGGACCTGTATATCTTCGTTGGATGTATCCTTTTGAAAGGTATATGAAAATATTAAAGGGATATGTTAAAAATCCATATCGACCTGAAGCCTCCATTATTGAAAAGTATATTTCTGAGGAGGTAGCAGAGTTTTGTACGAGCTACTTGGCTACGACGCAACACATAGGTTTGCCTCCATCTCGCCATGAACGGGTTAATAATGAGGGAAAGGGGATTCGTGGCTTGAAAGTCAAATCACTGTCAGCTGAACATATGAAGAAGATAGAATAATACATCTTGAATAACATAGCTGATGTTCAACCGTATATCACATTGCATATTAATGAGTTGAAACAATGTCATCCAAAGAAGAAATAAATGTGGATTTTGAATGAGAACAACAAAACTTTTTTTCCATGGTTTAAAAAGACCTTTCTTGGTAGATCAGATGTATCAGAGACATTAAAATGGATAGTGGGTGGTCCATCTTTAATTGTGATAACATGGTCCGCTTATGACATTAATGGCTATACATTTCATACGAAAGCTCAGGACAACAGAAGTGCAGTTCAGAATAGTGGTGTATTGGTGTTTGCAGAAGCAATGCATTTTTCGAGTGCTAAGGACAGAAACCCAATTTCGGCATCAAGTGCATATTATGGAGTGATTGAAGTCATATGGGAGGCTGATTACTTTAAAATTAAAGTTCCCGTTTTTAACTGTAAATGGTTTATCGGTAACAACAGTGTCAGACACGATGAATTTGGAATGACACTTGTTAATCTGAATAGATTGGAAGACACAGCTGATTCTTTTATAATGGCAACACATGCCAAACAAATTTTCTATGTAGTAGATCAATCAGATATGCAGTGGGCTGTTGTTTTACAAGGGAAAAACCAATATGTTGGTGAGGATGAATTTGATGAAGATGCTGATTTATGTGAGATCCCTACTTCCATGGAAAGATTAACAGAACATAATGATGAGTATGTTGAAGACATTGTTTGTGCCATAAGGAATGATCACGACGAAGGAATTTGGGAAAACAATCCAACTGTACATTCCTAAAATTACAGGTAACACAAGTTTATTTCTTGATTACATTTAGTTTTTTCATATAATGTTAGATACTGTAAATTTTTTACTTATTAAAACATGTATCAAACAAAAATGATAAAACAATAAAAACCGTAAAGAGGAGAAGTCCTGGGCGCACCGGCTGGCCGGTGGTGGATCACCGGTGGGCCGGTGGTCCAGAACAAAGCTCTGTCTGGTCCACCGGCCGGCCGGTGCTGAGCCAGCGGCCGGCCGGTGGTCCAGACAGAGAGCCTTCCTCTCTGTCTGGACCACCGGCCGGCCGCTGGATCACCACCGGCCGGCCGGTGGACCAGACAGAGAGCCCTCCTCTCTGTCTGGATCACCAGCGGCCGGCCGGTGTTGAGCCAGCGGCCGGCCGGTGGTTCAGACAGAGAGGAAGGCTCTCTGTCTGGTCCACCGGCCGGCCGTTGGATCACCACCGTCCGGCCGGTGGACCAGACAGAGAGCCTTCCTCTCTGTCTGGATCACCATCGGCCGGCCGGTGGTCCAGACAGTGAGGAAGGCTCTCTCTGGTCCACCGGCCGGCCGGTGGTGAGCCAGCGGCCGGCCGGTGGCACCAGGCAGTGGGCAAGTCTACTGCCTGGGTCCTCCGGCTGGCCGGTGTGCTCACACCGGCTGACCGGTGGACTCAGTGAGTCCACTTTTCAGCTTTCTTGGGCCAACTCCTTGGCAACCTTTTGCCTGTGTTTACCATGTTTATCATTGTTTAACATGCTTACCATATTACCAATGTTTACTATTATGTAATTTAGTACACTTTTCTATTTGTGAACTAATGTTTGTTTTTTTGATTTGAAGGAAAATGACAGATCAATCAGTTGATCAGCCACATGATTCTGGAGATGAGCATATTGGTCATACATCTGGGGAGGAACATTCACATGCTCCTATTACGAAAAAGAGTTCAAAGGTTGGTAAGCGTGGGTTCACACGTTTTCCAAAATTATCACTTGCCCGTACAAAGGAGGAGAGGATAGTCGTGGAGTTTGATGATGATGATCTTCCTAGAGGTCCAAATGCTAAATATTTTAAGGGTTTTGTAGCAACTCAGGCTAAGAGCAAAGTAAGCATTCTCTATGATGATTGGAGAAGTGTGGATAAGGCGATAATTTCTCAGCTGTGGGAGACCATTTTGGTAAGATCTTTTTCTATTGTTTGACTGTTCTTTAAATGTGTCTAGTATAGATAATATTTTTAACCTCTTTTTTATCAGATGACATTTGATATTCCTGACACTGGAGGAGTCAGGAAGAAATGCTTATCGTTGGCTGCTAGGAGATGGAGGGATTTCAAATCAACCCTCTCATCTGATTTCATTTATGGTCATAGGAGTCGTGAGAATCCATGTCGTATATATCCTTTTATAGATGAAGACACATGGAGACAATTTTTTGAAAGTAGAAGAAAAGAATCATTTTTGGTAAGGGCAATGTAAACTTTTATAAGCTTTCTTATATAAATGATCTTATTATTGTTTTGTTAATGATTACTTATTCTTAATTTACAGCAAACAAGTAAATCTCATCAAGAGATCCAATCTAAAAATGTATACCCTCATAGTTTATCTCGGGGAGGGTATGCATTATTGGAAGAACAAATGATGGTAGAAAAATTTCAACAACTAAGAGCTGAGTCTTCAAGCTCTGGAGAGGTGGCCCCTCCATCCCCTCCATCTAGACATGAGAAATGGAAAAGAGCTCGGAAGGGCAAAAAAGGACAATATCTTTCAGAAGAATCGAGACTCGTAGTTGAGAGGATTGTAAGATATCTATTTTATTTATTTAAGTTTACTATTTTCGTCATATATTTCCAATCATTATAGAAATGTTCAATTAATTATTACAGGACTCTCTTGAGGAGCAGAGTTCACAGGGGACATTTACACCATCTGGGAGGGAAGATATTTTATCTGTGGCATTGGGAAAGCCCGAACATCCTGGCCGTGTAAGAGGATATCCGGCAGGTGTATCGGTAAGAAAAGTGTTGCCACGTTCCTCAACTTCTAACGTTGAGGGAGTTTATAAAAAAAATAGAATCCTTGGAGGCTGAAGTCCATAATATTAATGCGACAATGGAGGATAAGATTAGAGCATCGGTGCAGTTAATGTTTGCAGACTTGCAAAGACAATTTCAGGGTGCAGCTCCCACTCCACCTCTCCCAGTAGCTCCCACTCCCCCACCTCAGCCTGCGGACCCCATTTTTGATCCTCCTCCTCCGCCGCAGCTACCTACTTATTGTGAGTTGTATGTTGATGATCCTCAACATCATATAGTTGCATATGGGATGGTATATTGTATAGGAGATACAGTTCATCATCAACAGTTAGAGGTAGAGAATCAGAGGGTCACTGTACAGGATATTATAGATAGATCAGCTCGGATACCATTACCTACAGATGAGGTGACGACAGTTGGACATAGTATCGGCCATTTTTTACTTTGGCCATCCAGACTTCTTCGACTCATTACCATAGAGGTATGGATGTTATATCTTTTATTTTATATTTTTATTAATGTTTTATCATTTGAAAACTAATATATTTTTCAATTTATTTTTACAGGAATACTTCAAAGGTAAAGAAATACTGTATAGACAACAACAAAGACAGATAGCTATGACATCAGATGCAGATACTAGCAGTCTTGACAAATTATCAAGATATTCAAATTTTTTGGCGGATCATTATGACTTTACAATGGAAGCTCATGTCTGTGGACGTGAACTATGTGTGGGGATTATGAAAACTGATATCATGGAGTTTGTCCCTGGAGATAAGTTGGGCATCAACGTGGTGCAAATTTTTATCATGTAAGTATTAACACCTTTTCCTTGCGTTATATTTATTAAAAATGTATACTTATGTCTGCTTTGTATTACGTATCTGTATAAAATTTGTGAGAGGAATGAGCTGACAAATGTATATGGATTCGTGGACCCACAATTGGTTTCCCCTGAAGCATGTGCATTGGATGAGGAACAAAGAATGCTTTATATTGCTGATAGATTTGAAAAGAATGTAATCACACAGTGTTGGATGATGCCTTTTTGTGAGAGGTATGAAACACATCCCTCTCAAAGAGTTAATTATCTTTTAACATAAAAAACCACTAACGTTAAATTTCCTTTTATCAGGGATCATTGGATGTTAGGGGTTTTTTGCCCTAGGGAGAAAACACTTTATTGGATATGCTCTCTCCATGATGATGTGCGAGAAAGTTTTAAGAATATATTGGAAACGTAAGTTTCAATTTCACAATAGTTTTATATATTATAATGAATTTTAAATTTACCCCATTCGTATTATTTTCTAATAGGGCATGGGTCCACTTTCGAAAAAGCGCAAAGAAAAGGAATTTCAAGATCAAATATGTACATGCGAAGGTAAATATCCATTTATAATTTGTAAATTTTGATTTATTACATAAAAATAATATATTGAATTTACACTCATTCAAACAGAAATGTCATGAGCAACAAGGCATCATCGAATGCGGATATTACATGTTAAGATTTATGTATGAAATAATAACAACTGGGACAGTTCTGAGTTTTGACCTGGTAAGATTTCCTCTTTCTCATAATATTTCAATTTGATTTATTCATTATACACGTTTACTACTATCCTTTTCCTTTGTATCTTTTTGATGACCCTCAACCCTTTACTGCTGAAGATATCAAACACTTACAAGTGGAGTGGTCAAATTATTTTACAGGTTTGATTGACTTTTAGTTGTTTGTAATGTAAAATGTAATTTTGAATATTGTCAATGTAATTGTGTATTTCGTAGTCGTTTAGGTTGGATTTAGTTTTTTTTGAAGTTGACAGTGTAAGTTTTGAATGTTATATAAGTGAATGTTTAATTTTTCTCTACTTCTTGTTTTGGTCTACTGTTGATGGTTTTTCTGGTCTGGATTTTGGTATGGGGGGAGAGGTTCCAAGGGGGTGGGTGGGTGTTTGGGGGGTGTCCAAGGGATATGGGAGGGGTGTCCAAGGTGTGTTTGGGGCTGTCCTAGGGGTCGGGGGGGTGTAAATGAGGGTGGGGGTGTCCAAGGGGTGGGGGTGTCCAAGGGATATGGGAGGGGTGTCCAAGGTGTGTTTGGGGCTGTCTAAGGAGTCGGTTGGGTGTAAATGAGGGTGGGGGGGGGGGGGGGTGTCCAAGGGGTGGGGGGTGTCCATGTGGTGGGGGGGTGTCCAAGGGATATAGGAGGGGTGTCCAAGGGGTGTTTGGGGATGTCCAAGGGGATGGGGGGTTTCCAAGGGGTAGGGGTGGTTTCCAAGGGGTCGGGGGGGGGGGGTGTCCAGGGGGTGGGGGGCTATCCAAGGGGTGGGGGGTGTCCAAGGGGTGGGGGGGTGTCCAAGGGATATGGGAGGGGTGTCCAAGGGGTGTTTGGAGCTGTCTTAGTGTTCGGGTGGTGTAAATGAGGGTGGGGGGGTTGTCGAAGGGGTGGGGGGTGTCCAAGGGGTGGGGGGGGTGTCCAAGGGATATGGGAGTAGTGTCCAAGGTGTCTGGGAGTTCTGTCCAAGGGGCCGGTTGGCTGTAAATGAGGGTGGGGGCTGTCCAAGGGGTGGGGGGGTGTCCAAGGGGTGGGGGGTGTCCAAGGGATATGGGAGTGGTGTCCAAGGTGTCTGGGAGTTCTGTCCAAGGGGCCGGTTGGGTGTAAATGAGGGTGGGGGGCTGTCCAAGGGGTGGGGGGTGTCCAAGGGGTGGGGGTGTCCAAGGGATATGGGAGGGGTGTCCAAGGGGTGTTTGGGGCTGTCCAAGGGCTCGGGGGGGGGGGGTGTCCAGGGGTCGGTGGGGTGTCCAAGGGGTCTGGGAGGGCTGTCAAGGTGTGGGGGGGTGTCCAATGGGTGTTTGAGGCTATACTAGGGGTCTTGGGGGTGTAAATGAGGGTGGGGGGCTATCCAAGGGGTGGGGGTGTCCAAGGGGTGGAGGGTGTCCAAGGGATATGGGAGGGGTTTCCAATGGGTGTTTGAGGTTGTACTAGGGGTCGTGGGGGTGTAAATGAGGGTGGGGGCTGTCCAAGGGGTGGGGGGGTGTCCAAGGGTTGTGGTGGGGCACCAATGTGGTGGGGGAGGGCTGGCCAGGTTGTTAGGTGGGTATAGATGAGGGTGGGGTTCAGTTGGGGCTTGGGGTAGGGCTGGCATGGTTATTTTTGTTTGGTTTCTGGTTGCTTTTTGGTGAGAGCAGTGCAATTATTTAAAAAAAAAATTTCTTTCACGTCGGTTATTTTATAACCGACGTGGTAAATAAATCGGTAGGGGTTTATCACGTCGGGTTTTTCTAGAACCGACGTGATAAACTGTTCTCGGGGCTTTTATCACGTCGGTTCTTAATATAACCGACGTGCTAAAAGGCGTGGGAATCGATTTACCACGTCGGTTATTGGATAACCGACGTGCTAAAACGTTTCCCAGGCCTTTTTATCACGTCGGTTTCTTAAATAACCGACGTGATAATAGGCCAGGGGAAGGGTTTATCACGTCGGTTATGACATAACCGACGTGATAAACGATATCCCAGGCGTTTTATCACGTCGGTTTAGGTAATAACCGACGTGATAAAGCCCCCCCGCGCATATTTATCACGTCGGTTATTATATGAACCGACGTGATAACCACCGTGATGTTAGGGATATTACGTCGGGTTTTAAATAACCGACGAAAAAATGTTATTTATAACGTCGTCTGTATTAACGTCGCCTAAAAACCGACGTAAATAATAAAAAATAACCGACGTAAAAAATGTTTTCTGCACTAGTGAGATGAAGTCATAATTGGAAGATCAATATGAGAAAGAATTTATTCTCCAATGTGTGTCACCTTGTGTGGCTCTGATTCCCTTCACTAATAAAGATGATGGTTGTATTTTAGTATTTGTTTATTTTGAAAATCAAAATCATGTTATGGTGAAGAAAAATTACCCATTTTCATGAATTGATGATATATTAGATCAGTTGAATGGGGAAAAGTGGTTTTCAAAGATCATCCTTTGATCTAGTTATAATCAATTGAGGGGAAAAAATATGACAGTAAAAAAACCACCATTTAGGGTCAGTATGACCATTATGTTAACCTTTTTATTCCCTTTAGTCTAACAAAGTTTCTTTCATTTTTCATTTCTTTTATAAGATAGATTTTCCATGAGTATCTTGATACCTTTATGGTAGTCTTTGGTTATGAAATCCTTATTTACTCTATGCTTGAGTAGGATCATGTAAATAATCTAAGAACAGTTCTTTGTCTATTGAGAAATAACTGAATTTATTCCAAGCATTCAAAGTGTGAACTATTGATTCAAGAAATGAAGTTATTCGGACATGTGGTATAAGAACAAGTAATATCAATTGATCTTTAGAAGTTGTATGCTATTATGAATTTGGAGCAACCATGAAATTTCTTTTGGATTCAAGGATTCTTGGTCTTAGCTAGATATTATCATCGATTTTTGAAGGACTTATCAAGGTTGGATTATATGAATACTACACTAACACTAAAGAGAGTATTGTTTCCTTATAATTTTGAATTTTATAGTTATTTTGTAGAGCTGAAACATCTTTTGAGTGCTACATAAGTGTTAACTCTTCCAGACGTCAAGCAAGGCTATGTGGACATCTGTGATGCATCAGGTTCTGATTAGGGATGTGTTCTTATGAAACATAATCATGTCATTAGTTATGGATCTCATAATATCAGGCCTCACAATAGGAATTACCCCACCCATTATATTGAAATTGATTTTATGATTCACAGACTTAAGAGTTTGTGACACTACCATTACAGAGAAATTTTTACTATCTATTCATTCCACAATAGAATTAGTTATATATTCTCTAAAGATATTGGAATCTCAAATAGAGGATTTGGGTGGAGTATCAAAAAATCTTTCAAATTTGACATCAACTACACCCTGGGGAATGGGAATGTCATTGTAGATGCTTTAAGCAGGAAAAATCCATCCCAGAAAATGAAATAATCTTTAGAACAGTGGAATTTGATGGATCTATTTGCACGGTTGCATATTAGAGTCCATAAATCAAGGGATTGGGTTTATTTAGATAGTATTTAGTTTTCATGTACTCTTCTCAAGTTTATTATTCAATATAAATATCTTTATGATGGATTCTTTGAAATTAGAGACTCTATTTATGGTGGGGAGACCATTTCCAAGCGGTCATTCTCCAAATAGGGTGTTCTATGTTATTAAAATCTCTTTGTTATGACATTAGTGACAAGGAAATATATGATTGGATATTGTCATTATTCCTAGTTATCTATAAACTTAGAAAACACTAAGTTGTTATATGATATTCAATGGAAGTTTTGGTGGCTAGGTATGAGATGAGGCATATCTTAGTTTTTTTCTCATCGTTATACATGTCTCTAGGTGAAGGCCGAGCATAAAAACCCTTTGGGATTACTTCAGCCACATCCTGTTCCTACTTGTATGTGGGATGAGATCCCTATAGACATTCAGGTTGGGTCCCTAGTACCCGAATAATAAATTATGTGATATGGGTTGTGATCAACAGGCTGACCAAGTCGGTTCACTTCACTCCCATTACTGATACAACAAAAGTTTTGGATATGGGAAATCTCTATGTGAAAGAAATTTCCCATTTTTATGGAGTTATATATGATATATTTTATAATATGAATACTTAGTTCACATATCTATATTGTATAGGCCTTTTAGAGGCACTAGGATATTAGACCCATTTGAGCATGACTTTCCATCCATAGTCATATGGCCAGATAGAGAGAGTTATATAGATTATTGAAGATATGATTTACACTTTTGATCTCAACTTTGGTGTGGATTAGGATTATCACATGGGGTTGGTTTAGTTTTCTTATAATTCCAACTACCGTTTCATGATCAGAATGGATTCTTTTAAGGTATTTTATGGAAAACCCTGTAAATATCCACTGTGTTTGTCATAAAATAGTAAATGTTCATGGTTAGACTATGTTTTCTATAATAGATGACAATAAAGATTCAGTTAATTTTTGATTTAATAATTATTTAATAAAGATTATATAAGTATTATAATGATCATCACCATAAACCCTTGGACATTTTAATCGGTGACGATGTGTGCTTAAAAGTTTCACCCAACTTGGTCAATCGATGGCTTGGGAGGAAAGGGAAGGTTTCTCTTCATTCTATGAGTCCTTTTGAGGTTGTTGAGCTAGTTGTAAAATATTCTTACCATTTATCACTTTCATAATGGATTAAATCAATACATAATGTATTCTATATATCCGATCTAAGAATTTATCTATCTGATCCATCTCATGTTTTGAGCTGGAGTGATATTACGATTGAACCTGATTTATCATTGACTGAGCGGCCAGCTAGGATAGTTGATTCTGATACCAAAGTGCTTCATGGGGGGAAGATACCTTTGGTTTGTGTGCTATGGTATAATGGTTCTAATAAAATTTTGATGTGGTAATGTAAGAAACTTATGAATGATAAATGGCCTTATCTGTTTTTTTCATAGAATCTTCTCTATATGATTTTTGAGGATAAAAAGTTTTTATGGTGGGGGGGTGTAACATCCTATTAATGTTTTTATAGGCACTTATATAACCTATTTATGGATTTTCCATTTCATTATTTGGGTATATTTGATAATGAATTTGGAGGATACCTATAAAAGTGAAGTCACAAATTATTGGGGCTCATAGCCTTAACATGTCATTTCTGCAGGATGCAGGAGCGTTACCCACCGCGTAACTAAGTTACATGACATGTAATGTTTTCTATGTGAATACTATGATGGTTCACACTATGAAATTTACATTAATTGATGTGTCATTATACATCCTATGCTTATTAAATATCAATTTTTAATTCTAAGAGATGGGTTTTTCAACAGTTACATAATTTAACTATTTTTCTACGTGTAATCATATTACACATTGTGTAATTCCCTATGTGTTGGTTATATGAAGGTTTCAAGATTAATATCCTATTTTCTACTCCTCTATAATTTCATTTTTCTTGACCCAATCCCTTCCCCATGTGGTCTTGGATCTTTTTAACCCTTTTGGGACTTTTTTTCATCATTCGATCAGCATCGTGTTGGGGGTGTGAATTATTGTGTGAGAATTCTACCCTTTTCACCATCTATTTCTCTCTTCCTTTATCAGGGGTCTAATAAATCATCCAAAAATTGATGGATCTAAAATCTATTCTAATAGATCCTATTTCTAGGTTGAGTTTCTAGGTCTTCTATTCCTTTGTTATCATTGGCGAGTTTCATTGTGGTCATTGTGTTTCAAAAATGGATTATAATTTCGTCCAACTTGTCCAAATTGATTAACCTTAAATTGATTTATTTGTTTCATTATTTTTAAATTCAATTGATTGAAATTGGTTTCAATTGGATTTGATTAAAATTCTATTCCATTGAATTGGGAGGTTTGAATTGGTTCTGGCCTGAAATTGAAAAATCCTCAAATTTTGTTGAATTGAGGTGTGCTTCTAAATAGATGGAAATGGTTTCAATTAAATTAATGAATTTATTTTTAAAAACAAAAAGATTTCAATTTTATGAATTCTTAAAATGGATTAATTTTTTTGATAGAAACCTAGTAGTTCTATATTATTAGAAATTCATGTATTTAATTAAAACCTATTTTGGTTTAAAATGAAAAAAATATGAATTTTAAATGCTGAAATGGGATTTAATTTAATTATTAGCAGTCTTAAAATTAATTTCCCATCATTTATTATTTAAGATCCCTTAAAATCCTTATGTATATTGTGATTTTTTTAGACGCACTCTATGATTATACAATATTCTAAAATATAAAAATATTAGGTCACATCAATTAGGAAATAGTGTTGAATCTGTAGGATCAAAATAATGTTTTAGATGCTCAATTACAAGTAGGGGTGAATAGTATGTCTAAAAACACTCAGTTTTTTACCTTAAGGTAAACTATATTTAACAGTGTAAAAAAAGTTAAATTCACAAGACATCGTTTTGTTCTACTAAACAAACATGCTACATTCCAGAAATATGATTCCAAAAATAAAACATAAATAATGTTTACAAGGAAAAAATTATACCATAAAGAATATATAATATTAATTATCATAGTATACAAAAGAATAAGAAAGTATAAGAAAATTATAATTTTTAAATTTATCAAAATATAATAGAAATAAAATTGAAACAAAAAAAGTAACAAGTATGAAATATTTTAACCCAAAGAGTAAGGTATCCAAAAACCATGGACAAAGGTCCCTTGATTTATACTTTCAAGAAATTCTATCTTACCCACACGAGGGTAAGCCATCGATAAGAATATTGGAATCTATCTTGAAATCCTCGTAAGTCCTCAATCTTTAAGGTAGTTGGTACCTATGTATTCTTATACATGGAAGTCCTTGAACATTAAGATAGTCGACACGTCTATCATCCTATTCCTGGAATACCTAGATTGTAATCAGCAACAATCATTGTCGCACGAAGCAATATGATCAAGAAGTTCATAACCACACAATGCGTGAAAGTATCTCTCTCTTGAAATCACTACAACAACATTAAATCTATGAACAGATGGAACATTCTTTTTTGAGCTCATTCATATGAGCTCGGATTTATAAGAACTTCTTCAATGGTAGGCTCCCTCATCCAACGGTCATATTTTTCCTTGAATTTCAGAGAGACCTATACACATGTCACTCAAAAAATGGTTAATTGGATACTAATTTTATGAAATAATTTCATAACAAGTGTAAGGAAAATAAAATTTTTGAACCAAATCTATTTTTTATAGCCTAATGAAAATGGATGTCAGAATCTAAACAAATAATCAATCAGAGTTTATAAGATAAGGATATTCTGATTCTTTCTCACAAAGAATTCAAAATCAGAATTTTCTAGATTTTAGGGTCTAAATTCCAATTAATTCGGAATTTGAATTCTAAAGAATTCAAAGACTAAAATCTGTATAATTTAGATTTAAATTTTGAGGAATTCAGAGTCGGAATTATGAGGAATTCATTGTCTGAATTATGATGAATTCAGAGTCATAATTTTTAAGAAGTTTGAGTCCAAATTATAAAGAATTTGGTGTCGAAATTATAAAGAATTCAGAACCTGAATTTTAGAGAATTAAGAGTCTGAATTTCAGGGAATTTCAAGTGTGAATTTCAGAGAATTCAGGGTCTGAATTTTAGTGAATTTTAAGTCTAAATTTAAGATAATTTGGAGTCTGAATTTCAAAGAATTCAGATCTTGAAAAGTGAATACTCTATATCAAAGGATTTATAAGATTTTGTGGTTTTAGATGTAAAACTCAATTTTAGAATAAGGAATAAAATGTGTTAGATTTAGAGAGACTATGAAATGAACAATGAAAATAATGATAAGGAGAAATATTTCCTTAGTGAAGGGAAGTTATCCAAATGAAAATAATCCTTAGGAAAAAATATGATTTTATTTATGATCAAGTGTTTGTGATTTTCAAAACATAGAGGAATATAAAAGTCATAAAGAAAACCTTATTGAGTTAATATATTCTTCTCAAACAGATGTGTAGAGGAAGTTTGCATACAGATACTACTATGATCACATAGATATTGTGGAGTCCTATAGCATGGAAATATTATACCTATTTATCAGATAACCATTTTTGTTTCTGGTTTATATTTGATATATAAATTTATTCTAATGTTTTCAAACTGCTTTACATGACTTCTCAATATATATAAAGTATTTTATATTAAATTATTTATTTAATCTATTTTTTAGAAATATTCAATCACTTTTAGATCATTTTATTAAATTAATTTTCATCATATTAACAGTATAGAGTGATTTTGATTAAGTATGCATCAAAATGCCAAACATGTTTATTTTAAAATGAAAATAATTACATTGATTAATATATTATTGGAATCTATTAAGGAATCCCTAGTGATACCCTACAAGGATTTTTATCTCACACCAACTTGTGTCTTTGGGTGTTTTTAAATTATATACTTCTAGGATTGATCAAGGGGAAATGATCGCTTGGAGGTGGATCCATCTCTCGATCCTTTACTTTCGTGAGTTGTGTCCTTAAGGAATTGGGCTATTTCACCCCAATCTTGGAAATTGGGTTTTATTAGATTGGTTTGTTTACACCTTATTGAATTTTGGTAAATTACAACCGGTGGAGTTTATTTTAATATTTGTATTGCTATGTTTCTTTAACTTTTGAATTGTTAGTGGAAAAATAATTCCCACTTTTAGTTTTTATGATGACAGGGGCTAATCAATGACCCATGGGAATCGGTAATGCCCTTCGGGATACATCAATACTGTCTTGGTTACTTATTTAATAAGATACCTACATTGGTTTACAAAACAAATTTCTTTAAATGTGTGAATAATTGGTATTGGTGATTGTTTTTTATAGTGGAGTAGGAGCAGCATTCTTGAATTTTTTTGAAAAGGAATTATACCCATGTTTTTACTATGAAAACTAGATTCAATAATAGTCCAAATTCGAGACAAGTTATTATAAGGTAGAAATATCTTTATAAAATGGATTTTATAAATGTTTATAAGACGATTTTTCCTATAATTTTATAGTTCAGTTCTTTATTAAGTTAATTTTTTTACTTAATCCTTGTAATTAATTTTAATTACATTGAGTAAATTTTTTGTTCAAATAATATGTTTGTGTAATTGGGTATTATAAATTATTTTTATTATAAATATGGAATAAATTATTTAAAATTAAAATCACATAATTGGAAGAAAATAATTTAAATTTAATCCCACAGATGAGGCTACAAAGCTGGCTTTTAATGTAAAAATGTTCAAAAGTTTGGTATGTTTTAATATCCAATTTCATAGTAAAATTGATTAAAATAACCTATATTGGATTAATTTATGTATATTTTATCTAATTATACTTTAAAACAAAATATAAGTATAATTTATCATTATAAATAAATTAGATAAAAAATCAGTTTTGAATTAAAATTCAGTAGTTTTCACTATTCATCAAAAAATAAAACATCATAGAAAAATACCAACAATTAAACCTTAAGTAATTATTTTATTTTTATTTAAAAAATGAATTTTATTTTTTCATAGAAAATTTTGTGAATTTCCAATGTTTATATTTAAAATACATTTTCTATTGAAAGGTTGTAATAATTAGTTTATAAAAATAATGGTTTTTATGTGTAACATTGGGCTTCTTCCAATATAACGCCTATCAAATATATTTAATGAATGTAAAAACTATTTTTTTAATATATAATATATATCTTATTAATATCATTCTAAAATGGTGATTAATTTAATTTTTTAAGATAAATTTTCTTTGTAAGCATTAAAGAAGTTTTTATAAAAACATTCCCATTATATTCAATTTATCATTATATTTGTTTTATTTAATTTGTAACAAAAGAATTCAACCATGAATTTTAATATGATATATAATCCTATTCATAACCACCAAAATAATAAATAGTTTGTATCTTATTATACTGTACAATAATTTTTTTAATAATATATTATTGTTATGTAAAACTAGGTCTTGTGTGTTATGCAAGCAATTGAAGAAATCTGTTATTGCCTTTTATGTTAGCTAACATCGGTGTAGTGTATAGAGAAATCTAAAAATTACGTTTTTTAGTGCATGATTAACTTGGTGTTGCATATTATTCAAGAAAAATTTAGTGATTTAACATAAAAAAACTATTTTCTGAGTTTTTTTAAAAGTAAATTATAAGAAAATATTAAATTAATTCGAAGAGATGTTTCACAAAATCTTAGAGTGTACATTATTCCCTATTTGAAATTAATTTCTACCTAGAAATTAATCTTGGATATCAATGTTTTAATACTTGAAAGTTATTCTAATAGAAACCCAAATCGTAAAAATTATTACTAAAACTTTCTTAAAAAATGATATGTTGGACACATAACGGTTACCCAAAGTAATATATAACTGGGATTGTATGTTTGAAAATAGATGTGGTAAGTGAAAAAATAGACATAGAAATGAAATATAACTATCATTTTTTATGGATATTTATAGAGAAAAATTCTATAAGGAAGTTAACAATCATAAATGAAATCTGTAATGATCTAAGGTCCCATTTGATTCATCATAAACAAAGGTCATTGGATAATTATTTTTGTTTTGAAGATCCCTTTTTAGAAATTTGAAGAATTTTATTGAGAAGATATACTTACTTGATTCAACAAAATCTCACCCTTTTTTATGTATGTATAAATTACCACATTTTATCAAATTTTATTAATTTAAGGTGAATTTTTCTTTCTTGAAGAATTTGAAGGTCATTAGATTCATAAATAAAATAATAGTTCATTCCACCTATAACAAAGAAAAATGTTATAACATGTTATCAAGTATGAATAAATACACATTTGTGGAGATGATACATTAATCTCTAAAACTTCATCATAAATTTAACATAAACCATTATATATGTGGTTAACCTTATAACCCTTCTGAATGATGAAAATAGAACACTATAGAACGAAGGTTATGAAATCTTCTTAACATTGATCCCATATATATATCACAATGTAGCTCTTGGTTTACCCATTCCAAAAAATTGAATACCCTCATATTATATTATCATGAAACATTTTAAAAACCCGAATTACCATAAATCTTTTTTCAAAACTTGAATTCTTTCTTATTCAAAATATTACTAGACATATTCCTTAAACTGAAGATGTTGTAAACTTCATCCACGATAACATAGAATACATTTTCAAAAAATTAGTTATTATTCCCAAGGTTGTCAATAGCCTCCAATTTATTTATTCATATCTAACATATCATTATACAACCAACATTATCTTAAAAAAAGGAACATAATAAGTGTTATCTTTCCCTTAATCATGTGTTTTCCATGGACATCACATTTCAATTTAATTAATTTTCTCATCCATCAGAACCATTCAACATATTCTTTTAAATAATTTTTTAAAGAACATAAAATGAACAATAGTTATATATTTCACCATTCAAATAAAATAATTATTGAATCCAAATACATAAACAGTTCAATTATTCTACTTTATCATTAATCCATAACAAGGATACCTCATCTAATTACTTAATACCCCTTTCCTTTCACATTTTTTTGTCTTCTAATCATCATCAGCAATATAACCATTACATGTACCTCCTTACTGATTATCTTCTACCACATTCCACTAGTGAAATCGATTTGAATAATGAACACTAATTCCACACATAAAATTTAACCTTCGATGATGTCTTTGGGAGGCCAATATTGTCATCCATTTCGTTAACCGAACCCTTCATTTTTTTATAGTTATTTTTCTTGTATCCTTATTTTCCATAGTCAAAAGAATTTCTTATTCCTTTAATACATTCACATAGGTGATTCCTTCCATATTATTGACACAAATGAAACTAAATAATCTTTTAACTATGTTATCTACTACTCGGAATCTCATGAATGCCTTCATTATCTACCTTGGTGATTTTAAGAGTTGGTTAAGGTACACATTGTAAAAAATGTTAGGTGAAAAATGATTGTGCATGATCATAATATCCTTCACTTTACTGACCATCCCATTTAACTACTCATAAATTTTTTTCCATGACATTCAAAATTAATCTAGTTCATTATTATTCCTTCCATTAACTAAAACCAAAAATACTAGTGTGAGTATTACTTATTATAGAAAAAAACCACATAATTCTGAAAAGGGATTACATATATGATGTCTAAATCCTGGAACCATCCTTAATCTATGTAAGCCTAGTTGTATCCCTAGTTATTCATTGCCAACTTATTTTTAAATCCTTAATGATGGTTTGTGAGGATTTTTTGGATTCCAAAATCAAATATCCTGGGAGTTTCAATCTAGGTGCACAGTAAGGCCCATTGTAGTGTAATAGGTTACGCTTGAGTTAGGAAAAAACACAGTAATAGAGTTTTCAATACTAGGTAAATATGTTCTAGAACGACACCCAATTTTTGTACCAAGATAGGGATGTATTTATATGATATCAATTTATCTTTCCATTAAAAAAAGTCAATTACATTTTGATACAATCTTACTTATACTTAGAAGTATTCTTAGAAATGTATTTATAATTATCTCTAAGATTTTTTCATCTTAGTTTCTGATGTTTAACTGAACTTTTCTCAGATACAAACTATAACAACCCAGTCATAACATACATAGACCTTACATCATTATTTAAGAATACTTAAAACATAAAAAATATATTCCCAATGATCGTATTAGTTTAGTTCCATTAGAAACATGTAAATGTTAAAACCTGTAAATGAGTGAGGTGTAATATCTCCCTTTAGGTTATTAAATACTAGTAACCCTCTTAGACATATCATACATAAAATATATATTCGTAACCTAGTTGAGTAAACATGAAAGAGGATTAGCACAGATGATCAGTAATGGTAAACAAAAAAGATATATAATCATAACCATGAGGATATGGGTCTTATAATGTGATCATAACATTAGAATATCATACCATGAATTTTAAATATTATATACTTGAATAATTTCATAAAGGTTATCAGTTCATAAGGAATGAGTCATATGGAAATCAAGTTTATAATACATTAAATAAAAGCATATGAGTAATACATGGAATTAAGGAATACACATAAACTTATAATATTATTCCCTAAAACTCAAGATATATTGTTATAAATTATAAGGTAACTTCATGGGGACTAAACCAAATTAAAGATAAAGACCCCCATCCTTAGTCATTGTCCATTACTTGTAAGGGATTGGACTTCCCTATCATCCAATCTTTATGGTGACTACACCTACTGGTATGGACAAACCACCATCCCCAATCATAGTCCATTCCATGTAAGGGATTGGGCTTCCCAACTTTCACATAGTGGATCAATCATATCAACTTCATTCCCATAAATATCTACTGAGATAAAAATATTTAACCAATTCATTGGATAGATATATTGGTTACACCCATCACATAATTAAACCATTCATACATGTGCTGGAGGATAATAAAACCTTCATTATATTCAAATTGATAAAAGATATGGGTTTCATAAATATCATATCAAAACACATAAAATGAAATGAGTGTCATAAAAAATTCATCATATCACATCCTATAGAGAATATATTGATTTATAATCATTTTATAAATTCATATCCCATGAAAGAAGTTAGTATCAAAGGTATATAGCCCAGGTAATGTAAACAAGTTTCATAAATATCATTCTATTAAGATATAATCTATTCAAGAAAGAATATGAATGGTATTTTTGGATCATGCTTCCAACAGATATTGAAATATAAAAATGGAGAATTTATTAGATGGAGAAATATTTAGAAAGTTCACTTGAAACATTTCTTAAGGAAAATATACTTTTTTTGAAAAGCGTTTTCATAAAAACATTTTAAAAAACATTTTATTATTATGAAATGTCAAAATTTTCATTTAAATAATTTCATGAAGAAAATATATTTTACCCTTGGAAAAATGAATTACATTAAAATATAATGAATTTTGAAAGCGTTTTTATGTTAAAATATATTTTAAAATTTATTAATGAATTTTGGAAATATATATAAAACTCATTTTTAAGACACCTTGAAAAAAAAATCATGAAGTCCTGAGAATTATTTTAAGATCATTTTCATTGAAAATACTTTAAAAACATATAAATATGTATTGGAATCATCTTGGAAACAATTTTCCTTGAAAAAATATTAATTAATCTTTCGAACATTTTGAAACACTTTTTAAACTTAATTTTTTTAGAAAACCCTTTTATTTGAAAACCCTAAAAATAATAAAATTTATAGAATATTGTAGAGAAAATTCATTAAAAATATCATTTAATTTTAAAAGGATGTTTCAAGGAAAAAAAATAATAGTGGTGGGTAATTCCATACATACCAAAAATTCATTTTCAACCTTATAATTTTAGAAAAGTGACATGATCCGAAATTAGAAGGATATTCTCATGTGTCGTGAATCTCGACGTAATCTTCACTAAAAAACTTCTTGAAAATTATAATGTAGTGTAATGTAGATAGAAAATGTGTAAATTATTTTCTAATTTTGTAACAGAATCACTAATTTTCTTATGTGGAAAATTATTTTAAAAACTCACAATGTGTAATTTCTTTACATGGTGTGAAACTATCCTACACTAGTTTTCTAGCTCTAAATATATACCAAAAATCCAGTGTCATGTTACTTCACTTGATCATGGTTAAATGTCTCTTTTATCTATTAAATTATTTTCTTTTCATTCCTTTTCTATAAATTGGTTGTTCCCTACCTTAAAACATAAAACAAATCAATTTGTTTGAAAAATGGAATGATTATTCAATTGAATACATAGATCAATAAATTAAAATACTATAAAATGTTTGAATGAGACCTAATTATCAAATATGTGTGTAAAATTTTCCATTAAAAATAATATTATTGTAGTAAAAACTTGATTTTATTTGAAGAAAACAGTTTTTAAAGAACACAGATTTCTATCTGAAAGGATTAATAATGTTAGATTTTCATAAAAATATTTTCTTAATTATCTTAAATAAAAAAAATGAGAAAATGGTAATGTCACATGGATATAACATATATTACAACAGTGTTAGAAAATTAAATATATTTTTTCAGATATGAGTTATAATATTCCATTAATATAATCATAATCCTAAATAATCTTAATAAATGAGAAGATTGTAACAATAAATAGTTACCACTTTGGTAACACTGCTTCATTTTAACTGTCATATTGAAATAAAGAATGTAAATTACATATATGTATATTTATATATAATATAATTAAATTAAAATTATTTTGTCATATATTTCATATATTTTCACAAAACCCTTATTTTATAAATTTCGTGTAAAGTGTGAACGAATCACATCTCTTTGATGAGGATGTAGTCTACAACTCATCAAACAATGTCATCGCATTTACAAAAAATGGAAAACATGATGGTATAATTTATATAAATACTAAATAATTATTATTAAATCATAAATATCATCAATATATTATAAAAACTTATTTCTCATCATAATTCTGAACCATGAGCAGTGTTAAAGGAGAAGTGAACAACATCGTTTTGTGTGGCGGTAGCTCAATGAACACAAAAATGGTAAGTTAGTTACGAATTATATGGAAGTGTGTATAAGTTAAGGTATAAAACATGGAATAAAAATATATTATTATATATATGATACTAAGGTTATTATATAATTATGGACGATTAAAATTTGAGGTGATTAATAAATAAAATGAAATAATGGAACTTAAGGAAGGATGTAACCTCTTTGTTTGGTTAACTACTAATGATTTCCACAAAAATGATTCTTTTGTTGGATTTATTCTAAAATTGTGGATTCAAGGTAGAATTGAGGTATTTTTGAGATATTATATGATCATATTTTCTGTGATACGAAGGTTTTGATAGGTGTGAATAGGTGGGATGAGTGAGTGCCTTTTTGAGGAGGAGAAGTGACAATTTTGTAATGTTATGGGAAGGAAATTACACCCACGTTTTCCTATGAAAAGTTGATATGATACTAAAAAATGTTATATAAAGTATACTATAGGGTCTAGATATTCAATAAAAATGTTTTTACAAGTTTTTCGGTTCTTTTGGGCCCTATGTTTAAGGTTTAGTCCTTTATTAAGATAGGTTTCCTATTAATCATTTTAATTATTTGTAATTACATTCACAATTTTTTCTGTTGAGAAACAAATTTTACCTTATTATAAATTATAAATTATGATGATTTGAAATTTGGAATAAATTTTTCCAATTTAAAATCTTCTAAGTGGCATAAAATAATTTTAATTTAATCCCATAGATGGGACAACAAAATAGGTTTTTAAAGAAAAAAGGTTCAATATATGATTAATTTATATACAATTTCAAAGTGAAATTGATTAGAATAAAATAAATTGAATTATTAAATTTTTATTCTATTTAATAATACTTAAAAAAATTATATATACATTTTAACCTTTTAAATAAATTAGATGAAAAAGTGTTTTGAAATAAAATTCAGTATTTTCACTATTCATCCAAATATGAAACTTCATTGAAAAATACAAACAATTCACCCTAACAAAATTTTAATGATTATATTTCAAAAAATGATATTTTTTGGACATATATATATTATTAAAGTTCCAAAAATTATATTTAAATTAGGTTCTCCATTGAAAAGGGTCCTAATACATTTATAAAAATATAAGATTTATGTGTAATATTGGTCTTTTTCCTTTCTTGTTCATATCAAATATATTAGATGAATTAAAAGACAATTGATTGAATATATAATAAATATTTCAATAATATCATTCACCAATAATAATTAATTTAATTTGTTTTCATAAAATTCCTTTGTGAGAATAAAATTTGTTTTTTTAAAGATTCCTTTTATATTAAATTGGTTCTTATATTCATTTATAATTAATTTTTAACCAATGAATTCAAAAATTTATTTTAATATGTTAGATAATAATATTCCTAACCATAAACATAAATTATTGTTTATATATTATTATATTAAATAATAATATTTTTATTAATATTTTATTTTTCTATAATACTCGGTCTTACCTGTTATGAAAGAAATTAAGGAAAGGCAGTATTTCGTGCAACATAATCTAATCTCAGTGTTATGTATAGATAAAGATTAGATTTATGAATTTTTTATAGTATGAATAATTTTTTTTATAACAAAAGAAAAAATTATTACTTTAATATAAAATATTATTCTCATTGTTCAGTAAAATGTAAATATAAAAAATATTAAATTAATTAAAAAAAATGTTACAAAAAACATCATGGTGTAAAATTATTGGATATATATTTAAGGATAATGATTTTTAGGGTCCTATATATCCCTAAAATTAATTGGTTAAAGTTTAATGTCTCTTGATATTATCTTGTTATATGGTTTGATGTCCAATCCTAAAGGGGTATATGGTTTATTTCCTAAGCCTAAAGTGGTAAAATATTTATCATCCAAGCTTAAAGTGATAGGTAGGTTGTTTCCAACGATTAATAAGGTGCATGAGTTTTAGATTAAGACAAAATAGGGTACATGTGATTTTATCATGATCCCACTTTGATATGCGAATTAGGTTGTGATGCCTACTACAATGTGCGATTTTATTTTCATATAATTATGTTTGTGTTGTTTTTTGGGATATTCTTAATGATTTTAATATTTATATGATTCAATAATATGGTTATATACTTCAACGTTATTATAACATTGTTATGACTCTTTTATGACCTTACCTTCATATTTTTCACTTATAATATTTTTATCATACATTTCATTCTTTATTCATGTTTTCTCACACACTTATGATCAAACCCATTTGATTCATTGAAATGTTTAACATAATATAAATTCGTGGTCAACCATTTTTATTTACCCATTACCCTAGTTATGATGGTGATATTAATATATATAAATTTTAAATAATATTCTTTTATTTTGATATTGTGAATTAAATTTCACAAGTATTGTTCACTAAGATGTTTATGTTTCAGGTTTCCGAAGGCACAAAAGATATCTCAGATTCTGATTCTAGGATTATTATATAATTTAATGTTTTAGTTATTGAAATTATGTAACATATAGAAATGTTTCTCATGAATTTTACTAAATGGTATCTGAGTAAAGGTTTAGTAATTTTTGGAGCTTAGTTTAGTTATAATTTGTATAAGGGTTAAATAAGATTAGTAAAAACCATAGAGATGAGTATAATAATAGGATGATATCATAAAATATTGTTAATGTATTGAGTATGTGGTTTTAATAATAATAAATATCTTTATGAATATAATAATGTGTATATAGTTGTGGAATATTTTCACTTAACTTTAAACACCCTAAAAAGGTTTAGTTGAGTACTGGTTCAACAATCAATCTTTGGCATGATGAGTGGACTTAATATTTCACCCCAGGATAGATACTCATTGGGGATATATATTACATAATAGTATTCTTTTATGGAAAATTATAGAGGATTTATGTCCTAGTTAATTTTATGTATTAAGTTATGTATTTTGAAACAAATCAACATAATTTATACTAGGTTGAATTAATAATGAAATAGGTAAATATGTGAATGATATAATTTAAATGAAGAGTGATATAACTTGAAAAAAAAATAATTATAGGGTAAAATTATTTTAATACAAATTAATGTAAAGTTTTATTTGGATTCTTTTGGGAACCCATTATGATGTTGTTATTAAAAACTGATGATATCCCTTTTCGTTTTAGTAATGGATGGATCTTTAAAGAATCAATACAACAATGGGAAAGATTGAAAATACAATAATTTTTTTAATGATAATCCTAATGAGATATGATTTTGTGTTATAAATCATGTAATTATTCTCACAAAACTAACAAAATTATGATTAACAAAATAATCTACCATGTAGTGATGTTTCATATATGTTATATGGATAAAGACCGTAGTTCAGGGAAGATATAGTTTCCTAAATGACATGAATATTAAAAGAAGCTAATCAGATATTCAATAAAAGTGATGGAAAGCTATATTAAGTGTGTAAATGTTGGAAATAAATCTAAATAATGACAGAGAAATTAAAAATGGCCAATGGAGTATAATAAGGATCTATCTAACGATCTACAAATACATCAATATTTTAAGTGTAAGGAGTTTGGGTATTATTAAAACTAATGGTATAATCCTGGTATAATAAGGATAATGAGCATCAATGACCTCTAAATAAATTAGAAAAATGGAAATCCAATAAAATAACTGCTACAATAGTGGATAGTGATACTTATCTTGAACACTCACACTATACTCTATATTTATGTATGACATACTATATTATGGTTCAACCTCCCCTGTATAACTAAAAACAGTCAACAAAAACTAAATTACAACCAAGATGACTTTATTATCAATTTGGACCACTATAAATGCGATTATATTTTTTAGAGTTAATGTTTATGGGAATGAGAATCTTTTTATTATTAATTTAGATTGATTTAATAAAGGGGTAACTATTTACAAATCAAATCCCCATAGAATCATGTATCAAACCAATATATGATAATATATCCCTACAAAGATAATTATTAACATAAAAAAATTCAACATATATGTTTTAATTCCAAATAATGATATGTAATCTCTTAAAATTTATGGAAATAAACTAAATATAAATATTTATTTACAAATTAGTGTCATAGTATTTCATAAGATGGAAACCTCATTTAAAAATTAAATATCAATCAATGTATTCCTCATAGATACCCTATTTTATAATTCATTTGTATATAATAGTTATAATTTTTTGAGGACACATTTTTTTCAATGGGTATAATGTAATAACCTAATATTTCATTGTAAATTTTTGGTAAATAAACAACAAGTTTGATTTCATGATCCATAATAAAAAACAAACTAAAATGATAACCAAAATATTTTTTAACCATTAAAACTATTAATATTAATATTAATGTGTTAATAATTGTAACCACATTATTAAATATATTTTGAAGGAATATAATGCTTAATTTTAATCTGAATGAAATATAATCGATATAGCTAAAACAACAAAAAAGATTATTTTATTCCTGAAAATATATTTTTTGTAAAATTTATGTTTTTTATATGACATGAATTCATATTTCATTAAACTTGTGAATAATTGATGATAACATGAATAGTTGTTAATAAAAAGATAAATAGTAAATAATAAGAAACAAGATGTAATATTGTTAGTAATCTAAAAATAGGTTTCCTTATACAAATGAGGTAACAATAAATTTTATTATTTTATTAAAGAAATATAAATCATATATTTTATAATTTAAATTTGATTAAATTGAATTCATTTTAATATTTATAATATCAATATTATATTAGGATATGTTTTTTAAATTTTTATAGAAAGAGTGATCTTAAGGAAAATAATGCAATATACATTTGTTACAAATACTATATGTTTTTTCAAATTATTGGAAGATAAGTATAGCTTAGGTATCGGTGTAACAATTTATTTGAAAAAATTTGTATTTCATAAGGGAATTAATTATTCTAATATATATTTTTTTAATCTTCAAACCAATATTTTATATTTTTTAAGTTAAGTTATATTTTCCAAAAAAAATCTTTTAATACAATATACATTTTTTATTTGAAAATTTATTTTTTATCAATTTTAGAAGTTGAATTGAAAAAATTTGTTTTAAAATTTGGGATTATTATGTCTTAATTTTTTTAATGATATTATTTTACTGTTAGACGGAAAGGATAAGTTACCATGGGTAAATATTAGAAACTACTATAAAAGATTATACGGTAAAAGTGAAAAATCTAATGGTAAATAAATGAAAATTTGTATCTAAGTATGTGTTATAGGGATTAAGTAAACTTATATATTACCCTATATATTATTAATAAATTTTTGAGCCACTTTCATTGAGAGTTACTTCCAATCGTTAAAATATTTTGGGTATTTACAAAAATAACATCCTATTTCAATTATAAATTGGGCTCTCCTCTCCTCACTTATCCGCACAACATATGCCACCTATTTCCTCTAAAAATATACCCAATACTCTCCCAAACACTCTTATAAACCAAAAAGTGGGTTTTTTCATAGAAAAAAACCATCTCGCAATGTTTTAACCGCCTTCAAGAAGGTGATAATCCAAGAAGTGAGATATAATATCTAACAACTCCATTTTAATTTTAATTTATTTATATGAACTTATTCTTCCAAAAATTACATTAAAAAATTTTAATATTTTAATATTTGAATCATTATTTAACTTATTTTTTATTATAATTATGTTAAAAGAATTAACCACCTTTCCCTTTTCTGTTAGAAAGAACAAGAACGTGAATAAAGCGTATGTTCGGACTACCGCCTTCATGAAGTAAAATGATTGCTTTCATTTACCACATATCAAGATTAGTTAAAAAGATATTCAATTTATATTTATGATATTTTTTTAATTTTTCAATATTATTAAATATTAATCCATATTACTCTTTTCTCATATTCTATTAAAATGAAATCATCAACCATGTGTTTGTGTGGACTACTGCATCACATGGAATGATGTGTTTCATTTTTCATGAACACTTTTTTTAGATGGTTCGATGAATGGATTAAGAAGATATATATCATGATTATGAAATCATTAAGTTTATTTTATAACTAATTGTAGTAATGATAATAGAAATAAATTATCATCCTAAATTCAATTGTTCAAAACGTGCATACAAAAAGGAAAATTATCTCTTCATTCTATGTAATATATTTATATCATTTATATTTTTCTTTTAAATATTTACAATTAGGATATATCACACTAATTAAAAAATAATAATATAATTTTTCATCGTCTATAATTACATTACAAGTAAGCCATCTTTTAATTATTCATTAATCTTGGTGTGTTCATGTTTGGGTCGGTTTAACCACACACTTCAAAAATGATATGAAATTATATCATGGATTAGTATGAAAACATAGTTACATGTATAATATCATATAAATATGAATTTATTTTAATTATACAGGTTATAGAAATTTTATTTAAATATTTGTCTCTTTAAATGAGGAAACACCCTTCATTAATTAAGAATCATGGAAACATGCATGTTGTCTATTTCATCTTTATGAATGAAAAATTGAACCCTCATTAATGGAATTTAAAACAGAATAAATAATTATAAAAATAAATTAGTACCTTGAATAATATTTTAAGGATGATTTTTTTCAATAATGAATGAAGACACCTCACTTATGAAACTAGTTTAAATGATATAAATTATAAAACCTATTGTGGGAAAATAGGTAAAAACTAACTAATATACATGTAGAGATTAATTATATATGGGGACTATAAGTGGTTATAAGTATGAAAATGGTTAAAAAATATGTTATTATGGTATTTAATTTTTTAATATAGGAGTTCAGAGTTTATTTTTGGTAGTTATGTTATAAGACAGGGGTTTTCATCTCAAATTTCTCTACATGAGACCTGTTTTTCATTATGAACCTAACTCCATTTATGCGGTGCATATAATTATTATTTTATATATTATATAAGTAAATAATTTTTATCTATAATTATTGAAAATTTTCTTTTTTTACATCACCCCTCTTAAAATGTTTCTTGCTTTATAGACTATGTTACCTGTAACAGAGGTTTAGTATCTAAAATCTATTTTTTATGAGTTATAATATTGATCTTGGAAATTAGTTCTTATCTGAAATCTATGTTATTACATTTAAAAATTCATATGTCATTCTTCCCTTATTTCACTTTGTAAATTTAATTTTTAAACAAATCCCTTCCCATGATTGAATACTTTTTTTTAATAAAATTATAATATATTTTTAATTATTATTATCCAACCTAAGTGGTGATTTCTATTTCATGTCCATGTCTGAAGTTTCCAAAAATGTTATCCACTTATATTTTGAATGATATTATATATTAAATAATGTGACAATAATATTACACATTAATATTTTTTAAAATAATATTTTATTAATCATTTTTTATCTTGATTTTATATAAATATAGTTTTAAGTTATAATAAGTTTTTTACCTTACATGATCAAATAGGTTTTATTTTAATCAAAATTACAATGGATATATATATATATATATATATTTCAAGGAGCCAATTTTTAATAATTTTTTTAAAGTTGATGTTTCTAAAAGATTATAATTAACCCTTTTGAAAATAACTTCTGAAAATGACATCCAACATTATCTCATTATGAAAGGTCAACAAATTTCTTAAAAAATGATCATTTGTGTTTTATTTTAATTTTATTCTATAAAATCCAAATTTTATCATTAAATGGGGTTATTTTTTATGAATCACCCTATAAATTCCATAATGAAATAATTTTATTTGTTGATTAAGTTTTCAGTATTGAAAAAACAAATTCTTGATATTATTTAATGAGATACTGTATATAAATGTTAGGAAACCCATTTTTATTCATATATTATTTTTGATATGATAATTTAATTATATATATAGTACAAATTTGTGAAGATGATGATGTGTCAAGACTTATATATCTATCAAATAAATTGGTTAATTTTTTAATATCTTTAGAGCTCAAGAGTATACATGGGTTGTTTCCCTAGCCAAATGAGGTACATGAATTGTACCCCAATCCAAAATATGTACTCAAGTATTTACCCAATACCAAAGAGGTATAATTATTATAGAATAATCTTATAAATGGTATATAGTTTCTTTATCCCAAGCCACTATGATGTGGAAGTCTTCTTTTGATAGTTACTCCAATTGGTGATTTTATTTTCACATGCTTACGTTTTGCCTATTTTCTATGATTTTCTTAATGTTTTTCATATTTCCATGATTGTAGATTATGGTTATATGAATAAAATTTATATGTGATTTGAATCCCTCATTGATGAACTTACTATATTTCGATTATCCTATGATCTTTTTATTATATTTTTGCTCACATTATCCATGTTGTCTCGCACGGTTATGATATACCCCTTATGTTTCAGTGAAATGTTTCCCTTATTAAGCATTGGAGTCCACTTAGTTGCAACCCCGACTATAGAAACCTATAGATGTTGTATGATTTTTTTCATTGGAATAAAATAAAAGGAATCACACTGTGAATGAATAAATATTTTACTAATATTGGAAAACTAGTTAAACACTTGTGTCATATATTAAATTTGAAAACACAAATTATAACATATTTTTTTGAGAATAAAATTATACCCTATATAATATCATTAAATTTTTGTTATAATTCACCTCTTGGATTTTTGTTAATGGAATGAAAATAAGGGTGAGATCAAATTATAAATGACGGTTAATTATATTAGAAGATATCATGAATAAATAAAGAATAATCAATAATGAATGAATAGTGTGGAAAGATAAATATCTAAACACACATGAAATTTAAATAATTAAGTAGCATAATCAATGGCATGGTAAATAACTGAAAAATTTACATTTAATAATTAACATGACTATCATAACTAGATAAGGCATAATAAATATGGAAATATAAATAACTGAAAACATATTCACTTAAACCAATAAACTGAGAGTGAAATGTATCCATTGAAAATATCATCATGAAAATCACATGGATAATAATAATTTTATTATCAATGAAGGTACGGCTTAATTAATGGATGTCATTTCTCAAGAACATAATCTCTATATAATCAAGACCTTTCCCAAGACCACTTAAAAATACAGGTTAAAACCTGTTTAATGCCAACTTAATGATTTTTTTCTAGATACATACTGATACATTGAGGGGAAATATAATATTAAGAACCACCTATACCAGATAATTCAAATAATACATAGATATTATATAATTTTAGATGAATATTCAAAACATAACATAAAGAAATGATTAATGACCACAATAGTTTAGTGTCATTGAACACTAGGGACACAATATTCTTATTTGATAAACAATATTCAATGTTTCCTATAAATAACATACCATTAAGTAATATTCATAGACAGAATTTACATAAAACATTTATTTATAAATTTTGGAATGTAAAAATAAGAGATTATGAACTCAAACGATCATTAACGGTAAAAAAGAAAGATACATAAGAATAACATGAACATATGAGTTTGATAATATGATTATGAAAATCGATAACCATACCTTGCATATCAAAGATCATAATATTCAGTCATGAAATAATTATTTGTAGTTCGTAAGACAAGAATCATAAGGAAATAATATAGCCTGACCCATGAGAGAAAAACATTGGCATAAGATATAAAATGGAAACCTATAAATAAGCATAAAAAATAATATCCTTGGTGGTCAAGGATCACAGAAAATGATATCAGTGTGTAATGACTGAAATCCCCAAACCATCATAGTTTTGAATGTTCACTCCTAAGACCATCATTATAGAAAAAAATCCATAACAGAACTGGGTTTACTCTCTAATCCATTCCTGTCTTTCTCATGTGATATAAATATTTACCCAATTCACTCAAGGGAGATATAGGTCCCACCAATATCATAATGAAAACCATATTTATGTGTTCCAAAAGAAAAAAAATCATTATATAATAACCCATGAAATGATATGTGTTTCATAAAAATATCTTCATAACATAACACATAGAGAAGTAATATTTCCCATAATAAAATATTTATTTCCTCATTTCATGTCTTGTTGAAAAAGAAGTTGATTTCATTAGAGTTTTATCATGTTTTAACCAATGGAAGACAAATAGGTTTCATAAAAATATTTTCATGATAAACACAGAACATTTAAGGAAAGAATAATAATTTTACCCTCAGATTATATCCCCAGTAAATCATATATAACCTCAAATGATTTCATATTATATAGAGAATGATTTTTAATGGACAATTACATGGAACAGTTCTTAATGAAAATAACCATTACTTGAATAAGAATTTTTAAAACATAACATTATAAAAAATTTAAAGCCATTTTCGTGGAAAATAAACATTAATGACTGATTTATGAATGTTAAACATTGATTTAAAATATTTGTTGTGGAAAATATCTGTTCAATATTGAAAAATAATTTTTAAAACACAATT
Source organism: Viscum album (assembly GCA_963277665.1). NCBI lineage: Eukaryota > Viridiplantae > Streptophyta > Magnoliopsida > Santalales > Viscaceae > Viscum > Viscum album. The sequence continues at coordinate 1,183,598,733 of OY728136.1, forward strand.
CAATTTCAAAATACATTCATTTTAAAATCCTTAACTTAAAAAATAAAAATTACACAAATATTTATTATTTTTTTCTTTGAAAATAAATTTGAAAACTTGTAAGGTAGTCATGAAATATATGAGTGTCCACTATAGCTATTAATAATATTCGTCTGGTTCGTGTTAAAAACAATGATTCACTTCACATTTTTGATAATATCTAAACAAGAATTAATTTTGAGAATGAAATAAGATTGTTATATCATTTATGTAAAAAGTATAAAAAGGGTAAAAATGTTTTCAAAAATCATATGATAATCTTAAAACATTTTTTGGAAATATTTTTAGAAGACATTGTTTTGGAAAAAAATAGATTTCTGACCAATTAGTGAAATGAAATTGGATTTTCCTAAAAAAACATTGATCAATTATAATAATTAAAAATAGTGGGAAAATATGTTAATATGATGAAGAAATATGGGAGAATAAAATTCCTTATTTTTTTGATATATGGATCTGAATATTTTATCTTATGAATCATAATCATAAATAATCACGATAAATGATGATTTTGTAACATAAACTCTTTACCAATTTGGAAAGATTGAAACATAAGAACCCAAATGGTAAATAATTAAATGAAACATAAAATATCATGAGTATAAATAAATTCTTTATATTACATGTCAAATGGTATTTATATTCCTATCATAAAGAATGATAGGTGCATAACCTAACTTATGTCTCAAAGAAGGAAAATTGAGACAAAAAAATCTTAATACTTTTGTAACTTTTTCACCACAAACACAATGAAAGAGTGTTAATAAACTAGATATTTATATATACATAATTTCAATTAAAATAATCATAAAATAAATTCATGGAAAGTACATAAACCACATAAAATAATTCATGGAAAATATAGCATGTGTCTTAAAAAAAGTTAGATGAAAATCTCTTACCTTAATTATTGACTACCATTGTAAATGTTCAAACCTCATATATAAAAAATATAGATTTATTATAAAAATATTAAATAACCAAAATTTTATATATCATTCAATAAGGTAATTACATTTGAACCTTTATTACCCATTTATTAATAATTCCATGATAAAGTCACATTCTATGTAAAAACCGCTTTATTTTCTGTACATGTTTTTATTTTTTTAATTCTTTATCACATTACATAACTCCTAGTTACATGTTCTCCATAATGTTAAAAATTATTAAAATAAATATATATTAATTATATATATATTTATAGTAATCCATATGTTTTAAATATAGAAAACTAAATACACTGTTCATGGAGACGGTAGGTCGTACGTACACATGAACGATGTTTCCATTTTCATATAAGATTTAATGAAAGAAAGGTAAATGAAATTTTAACATTAAAAAATAATTTTTATTTCATATATATCACATATTTTTATTAGAAACAGTTTTAATACATTCCATTTATAGCGTTAATGAATCACGTCACTTTGGGAGGCAGTAGTCCGCCGTACACACGAACGATGTTACCGTACTCTCACAATATAGAATGCATAAAGGTATGTGTCATATAAAAATTAAAAAAATTTAATAATATAATTAAAATAATATTTAAACAATTAATCTATCATTATTTATTATCCATATAGGTGATAATGAAAAAAATAATGACATTGGTTCACAAGGTAGAAGTCCGGTTTACACACAAATAATGATTTCATAACCCATTAAATGGAAGTGGATATGGTTGTAGGTTATGAACATAATATAAAAATATCTTAGTATTTTTAATATAATGAATTTATTTTATCAAAATTTTATAAAAATAATTTATATAAGTGCAGTAAAAAAGAAAAATAGAAATACTCGTTGATGAACGCTATCTCATATTCAGGTATCCTTTTTAGGTATTTATCAAAATACATACTCAATTGGATTTATATACGAAATAAATATTATAGTAGGATAAAAGTGAATTTTTCAAGGTTATTTGGGATGAGATTTTTTTATCCAAATTGGGTATTTGGTGTGAATAATAGAGGATTGGTGGAGGACTTATATAAGTGATGTGATTGGAAAACATGAAATTCTTCTGAAAGAAAGAATTCCGCCCATTTGTTTTCCTATAAATTCATAGAAATAATGGATAATTATATATAATAGAAGATATATATTTTAGATATAACCTTAAAATGGATTTTTGATTTGTTTTGGATCAATTTTTACCATTATCTTTTTAGTTTAACACCAAGAAAACCCATTTTTAACTCAACTATGGTATTTTTTTACTATTTTAGATATTCGTTTTGATAAAAAAAATTGACCTTATTATATAATATATAATATTTGGATTCAAAATATTTAATCCGATTTTAAAAATTCAATCCAAATATGGGTGAATATTTATATAAAATTAATCCTATAGATACGAAAAGAAGGGTGGTTTTTTCAGAGAAATTACCAAACATTTACAATGCTTTTATATCTAAATTCAATATTATATTGAATATACTAACCTCAATTGGATTAATTGATTATTATTTAACTAAAATTAATTTAACAAAAATTATATTAATATTTAACTTTATAAATAAACTAAACGAAAAAAATGTTTTAATTAAAATTCAATTTTTAACACTATTCATGAAAAAATTAATTTTTTCAGAAAAATATTAGAAATTCAACCTGATATTATTTAGAAATGATAATTTAAATAATTATTGTTAATTTTAAAAATAAATATTATTAATTTTTTGAAAATTGAATTATAAACATAACACCTAGATATGATGAAAAAAAGGGTTTTTGAGAATTTTTTTTTCATGCACAAGATGATTTATATAAAATCATTGTATAAAAATAATAATTGTGTAAAACTAAATTATTTGTCCATATTTAATATATAAATTTCATTTATAAAATTCATTATTATATACAATTTTAATTAATTATAATGTTGAAATATTATGCACTTTGAAGTAGTTTTAGGAAAACACCCCACTTTAAACCCAAAAATAATGATATAATAAAATCTAATATAAAGTTAACTAAAATTTAATTAAATGGATTAAATATTAATAAATAATACTTATTTTGATCTTAAAAATTAAAATATAATTTTAATAACTAAATTAATTTTAAAATAATGATTGTTTTATAAATATCTACATTTTTCACCATACAAGGAAAAATAAATATTTACCAAAAAATCCCAAAATTTTAAAAGAAGTTAATTTTTATATGATGATTTCGTATTTGTTGTTAATTATATAAGTAAATTTTATAAATCCTAAATAAATTAAATATAATATTTTTTCATAAAAATATAAAAAAATATTTTGAAGATAAAATATTTTTTACCAATATAATATCATCACCAATGATTGATTGATTATTGAAAAAGTGATTATAAATAAATTTATATTTGGTAAGTAATTTATATTTATATTTTATAAAGTGGTTAGTAAAAATAATTCCCACCTTTTTAATTACTAGGTTATATTTTTCATATTTGAAATAAAATTATTTCATGGTTCGCTAAAGCTTGGTGTCACATGTTAGGCACGTTATCAATGAAATATGTTGTAGTGTGTAAAAAAACCTATAAAATAATTTAAATTAATTTGAAAAAAATATTTCAAAAAATCATTGTATGTTACATTATACCCCTTTAAAATGAATTTTTCTATTGAAATTTATCTTGGTCTTAACGGTTTAATATTGTAAAATTAGTTCATAGAAATCCACAATGTAAAAGGGGAAACAAAAAATCCTCTTGATAAAGAGAAATGATTGTGGAAAGTCATCTAGAATAACACATACTATGTTTTCAAATATGATAAAATCAGTGGGATGTGAAAGCCTAATAATTGAAGAGGAAACTAACAACCAAATTCTAATGGGTATTGATAGAGAACATGGTCATGAAAATGTTAACTAGCACAAATCCATAAACGAAAGAGGTCCAAAAAAGGTTATTGGTATAATAAAATATGATGACTAAATGATTTTTATTTTATTTTAAGGATCTTTTGTAATGTTGAATAATTCACCGGAGAAGATATACTTAGTTGATTTCATTCTATTTCGAAAGCACAGTCTCATCCTTTGGTTATGAATTCATCAATTTCTACATCGTCTATTACTCAAAAAATATAAAGGTAATTATTTTGACCTAAAGTACAAACAGATCATAAAATCCATAAATAGAATGATTATTTATTACTTCTATGTATAGTTATCATAAAAAAAATTTATAATTTTTTTTTCAATATGGATAGATTTTCGTAAGGTGAATTAATACATTAATATCTAAATGGTTATCTAAATTTCATCCAAAACCATTTCATAAATGGATAGTGTTATGGCCTTTCAAAAAGAATAAAATCTGAAAGTTTAGAAAAAAATCAGTAAATTTATCAAAATAAACTTATTATTAATCCCACATATATCATATTGTGGATATTGATTGTCAAATACCAATCCTATGAATACCTTCATTATATAATCTATATCAGTATGGAAGTAACTAGAATTACTATAAAACCATAATGAAATCTTATATTCTTCTTTATTATTTGAATAAATACATTGATTATTAAACATATTTCATTGATCCAATAATGTTTTAAACTCCATAAATGAAAAAATAAACCACTTTTCCACCAAATTCTTTATCAGTTATCGGATCATTCATAAAATCTAAATTACATTATCTATATCAACCATTTATTTATACAAACTAAAAACTATTTTATCAAAATCACGAAAATATTAATGATCATCTTCCCATCATCGCAATATCACCTATCCGTTAAATCACTTGTCACACCCTGACCATGAATACTTCCTTTTTTTAGACTTTTCTTGATCTCAGATCCTTGGGTTGAGGTTTGGGTAAACTTCCAAGATTTAACATTTGAGTTCTTAAGGTTATTTTGGTAATCTTGGGAATGTGTATGGGTATTGCATGGTTAATAGAAACTATATGGCCTAACCTAGTTAACTTTGTGGTAGATCCTAGAGACTGATAGATTTTACTATATGGGTTTAGGATAATAAGTCAAACCGTGTGGGTTTGTCGTGCGGTCCTTCTCCTCTTGGAGTTTATCCACCACACAGTTGGTGCATTTTTTACTGAACTGTGCATCCAAATAATGCATGTTGTCCCAAAATTTTAAATATTAAAATCTTTATTTCTATCTCCCGATTTTTATCACAAAGTTGGTATTCATCCACTTGGGTGATTTTTGATGCATAAGATGGTTCCAAAACCCCTCTTCCCCTGGATCCATGGCCTCTATTGTTGCATCCTTAAAGTTATAAGGTATGTTTTTATTGTTTTTGTCAAATTTTATCCTACCCTTCTCTTTCTCTTCTCTCGATCTTGAGGTATTGTCCCCTCTAGGTAGGATTTTCCCTATTACATGAACCCTAGAGTATAGGGTTGAATCTTGGTAGGTGTTTATTTGGATCTAGGGCATGCAGGTTGTTCTTTGGAACCTATTCTTCCTTTAATTTAAGTTTCATCATGTTCTCTCTCCTTTGAGGTAATTTTTTCTATTAATTTCATTTCCGACACAATATACAAACTATTGGACATTTTAAAATAATTTATAAATATGATTATCATGTTTGTGATTCACTTTTATAGTTTATTATGGTGTTTTTATGTTGGTATAAATTGCTCAAAAATTTTTTTAAGTGATTATTCATATATTCCTATGTATATAAGTACCAAAATTTTTTAAAAAAATTTGATTTGACCCTTATAAGTAAAATTTGATGATTTGGGTAGTGCTTTACCTTAGAAATGATTTATTTAATAAGATATATTTTAATTTTTTTATATGTCAAATGAGGTGGATTTTGTATTTTATTGTTGTGTTGGTTTGAAAAAAAGTGATTAATTTTGAAATTAAAATTGTTTTGGGTTCTCCAATGGATGAGTAGGTTGTTCCACATGTTGTTGGCACGTCCATTTATGCACAAGGTGAACACATGGATGGGAATTCAAATTAAGATGGAACTTTAAAATAATGTTTTCCACAAACCGTGGTTTTTTAAATAGTCCATTGATTTTATATGGTTATGTTCGTACATTATGATGCCTAAAACTGGTTTCAAATTTTTTCTTTAAACTTGGTCCATTTTGTATTCTAGAACATGGTTGGAACAAAAATAGAGGGAAATCTCATTTTCCATCTTTGGTTAATATTTGTGTCTTTTCATCTTGGCTTTGAAATGATATGGAAAGTCAAATTGTATTCAGAACCTAAGGGACCATTCAGAAATTTGAATATAAATGTGTGGTTAAATTTTGTTTTTGGAAATAGTTTTAAGTTAATTTGTTAAATGGATTTGGATGAGTAAAGTCAAAATACCATTTAGAAAATTAGAATGTTTTTAAAGAAACGGTTGAATTTTTATAATATGTGACAACCTAGTGGAAATATTTTGTAATGTGATGTGTATGGGGAACCCCTATTTGGGATTTCCCTATATGGTTTATCATATAGGTAGTGTATGTGTTTTAGGTATGCTTGTATGGAGATGTTAGGTGAGGTGAGTCATAAAAGTTAGGGCCTCTAACTTTCCTTGTATACTTTCAGTAGGGGTTTCATTGGAATATTTTAGAGGGTCGGGTGATGGTTTCTTACCAAAAATGATTAGAGAGTTTGGTACCCCCTTAAGTTGATAGGGATTGGCGAGGTGTGACATTGGATTTCTTAGTTTAGAGAGGCCAATTTTTTAAAGACTATGAAGCTGCATCGTATATCGATAGGTGAGTCTGACTTGAGTGTATCTATGGATCCATCTAGGGATGTTTTCTAAAATCCCATGGTAACTACCTATATTGTTTTATTTATTTTTCAATTGCATGTTTGATATTAACCTTTCTAGTTTCATATACTTGTACTAGTTCAATTTATTTTTTACATAGCTATATCTTGGTTCCTTGAATGGTTTTTTGGTTGCATTTTTTTAAAGTAAAAGGGGTTGTGAAATGTGAAGCTAATTTTTTATGAGAAAGCTGTATGTGTTGTTTTAAAATGGAAACTTGTTGAATGATGTATTTTTTTCATAAAATTATTTAATGGCCTATATTTATATATGTATTTGAAAATTATTCTTTATGGATTGTTTTCAGGAGAGGGACCATGTGGATTCTTTGGTGGTGGCATACTAAGCTGTGAAGCTGACACCCTACTTTTACCATTCGATGTATGTAGACCCAAGATGATTATCTGATTCAGCTTCTTGTTCAGGTATTATGGTTTGGGTTGGCTCATATAGTGGTTAGGTCCTGCGGAAAATGGTGACATTGAGAACACTTGGAGATCAAGTTGTTTCTATCTTATCCATTTTTTATTTATATCCTTTAGTTTTTTAATTCCGAGGTTTTCAATTGTACTTTGTTTTTAGATCTGTTTTATATTTGGTTATGATCAGTTTTGGGTTATTGTTGCAGCCCCAATGTTTTTAGTTTATTTATTTTATTCTAGTTTATTGGGTTATAATCGTTCCCACTTAGTGTATATTTGATGCCAAAAACTTTTCCATAGCCCATGGGAATCGAGAATGGACTTTAGGCCAAGTCTCAGACTGGTTCGGATATTGGGTTGGATGGAACTATAACCTAGTTCATGACATAATGGTATCAGTGGAGGCCCTTATTATTTGGTGTGTAAGGTATATCGGAGATTTGGACTATCTGAACACAGGTGGTAGGTACAAGAAGAGATTTATGGACTCTTACCCAATCTCATCATCGAGTTTCCAGGGTTAGTCTGGGTTCTGAGTCTTTGTCCAAAATTTTGTATTTTTTTGGATGGGGAATAACAATGGAGACGAGATAGTGTTATTATGTGATCTCACACAGATTATTTCCCCATGTGAAGTCCATGTATGTGGTTCATGCTCCTCCTAGTTCTGGATACTTAATTGTGGTACATCCTACTACCATGACACCAAGATAGTCATGAACATTAGTTCTTTATTCTAGTGGATTGGTGTGAGTCCAATTCTATTTTGGTTTCTATTTTTGTGAGTAAATTTTTAAAATGAAAATTGTTTTTGAAAATGGAAACGAATTATTTCAAATACAATTGTAATTTCAAAAAATAATTTTAAAAGAGAAAGTGAATTGATAAATTTTGTATGTTCTTGGGTTTTTGTAGTGAAATGATATATGAGACCCATGTTATTATTTATGGATGTTTACATATGTCTGGTTTTTTATAGAAAGTGCATGTTTTCACATGTTCATGGAATATAAAATTGAATGTTCATGGAAACATATGTTGTAGTTCATAGTGTTTCATGGGTGAGTATTTAGAATAAAAAAAAATTTTAGATTGATTTTTCTTTGAAAAGTAGGTTATTGTCATGTGAAAATGAGTTTTTGGTATTTTGGAAGCTTCCATGGAAGAAGGTAGTTATGAAAATTAAAATGGACGTTTTGTTTTTTGAAAAGATTATTTTGGTTGTTTTTATATGTGTTTGGTTTATAAGCATCTTTTTGGCATAGGATGATCATTTAGATTAAGAATTAGATTGAAGTTTGTTTTGAATTTGCGTTCTTTGGGTTGTTCAGAATATGCCACCTAGAAAGGTCCCCAAAATTTTTAATGAGTCATGACCAGTTTCTAGTTCTTATCAGGTTTTTCATTTTTATTATAGTGATATATGTTTGTTTGAATTATTGGAGTGGATTTACAAAGCATAGTGTCTCTTCAGATCGATGGTAAATCTTGAATTTGTTTGAGTTCGTGCTATTTTGGGATAGTTTTAGGGTCCCTCTTTGGACGAATTAGATATTTTTTCTATGCCTTCAATGAAAGTTAGAATGAAATGGGATGTGTTTATTTCCATCTTTGTCTGACTATTTGTACTCGAGGAGGTAAAGATAAAGAAGAGATAATAGAACATGAGGTTTCAATAAGGCAAGTGGATGGTGAAGGCCTATGTTGATCAAATCCAGGAGTTGATTTCCTTTTCTTTGAAGGTAGTGTAACATGATATATTGAAGGATTTTCATTTCGTTGGGGTATTCATCTTGAGATCAAGGATTGTTCCCTCTCCTCCAATAATCTTCTTTTTGAAAATTTGGTGGGCAAAGCGTTATTAAAAAAGTTAGTTTCTAGAGTGCATGTAGTATTAAATCCAGTGTATCTTGTTTCTCATGAGGGTCCCAATATAGAGAGAGGGAAATTCCATAGGAACCTATTTTCTGGATTCTAATCTATTGGTTTTCATATTTAGTTCTTTAGACCTTTTGGTTGCATGCCAGCCGTGTACCTGGTTTGGAAATTCAATGTCGTCCTATCATAATCTTCCAAGGGCTTTATGTCATTCCATCTATTGAGGTCATCTAGAGAAGTTTTATTGGAATACATTATTGAAGAATCATTTGATCAGTGTACATCATAGCCTAAATATTAAGCAAAATATTCTTCATTCACCATGGTTCCAGCCACATGCCATAGAGTGAAGCATGTAAATAGTTAGGATTTTTTGGGGGTGTCAGGAAAACATTTTCTTGAATTTTCTACCATGTTTAAGTAATGGAATTTAGAGTTTTGCAGTTTTTATGTGTGTCTATTAAAAATTCATCATTTCCTTGTAACAATGTGATGGACAAGCCTATCATAATCTGAGTAGTTGGGTTCATCTGAATGTGGTACATTATAGGTTTATCCATTCATCAATTGGTTTTATTTTTTGAGCATTCTTTATAATGATATATGTTCATATAATTTTTGTAATTTAATATTGATTTCTATAATACTATTTGGTTTAAATTTGTTTCATGGTTTTTACCTGTGTCGGGAATTCATGGATTGGGTGGGATATTTTTGGTTCGGATAAGAAGTTTATGAGGTCTCGGTATTACTGGTGATATTAGTTGAGTTCTTGTAATTGGGAGAAACCTCTTGTTTCCTCCCTTCATTCTTGCATTTTGGTTTCTTCTTGGCCAGTTGAGTGTGACTTGTAGAGTGAAAGGGTCACCCTGAGGTTCATGATTTCTTTCCGTTTTAATCGGACATGGATTTGTTTTCTGATTATCATTTAGAAGTGTGACTTTATGGGGGGAGATAGTGTCTATGGTGGTTAGAATTAGCACACCATAACCTAGGATACTTATTTATCAATGACTTCTCTGGATCATAGATCCTTGGGTTGAGGTTTTGGTTTAGTTAAAAACATTAACATTTTAGTTTTTTGAGCTTTTGGGTGAATTTTGTCTGATGCACAAGCATCACACGGTTAGAAGAAGCTATGCATACCAAGACATGTTACAATGTTGTATGTCCTAGATTTGGACTGAAGCTACCACATAGTGTGAGCATGATAAGTAAAAATGTGTGGTCTAGCCATGAATTTATTCTCTTCTTGGATAGTAGCTACCACATGGTGTGTGCACATTTTGGTAAACCATGTGACCCAATTTTGTGAGCTACCGAAAAATTATAAATAAGAAAATCTCTATTTTTCTCTCCCCTATTTTTATCCCAAATTCGAGATTCCTCCCCTTGGGTCATTTTTAACGCATAATAGGGTTCCCAAACCTCTATTCCCTTGGCTCCTCCTCCTCAATTGTTGCATCCTAAAAGTTATAAGGTATCTTTTATGGGGTTTCTCAAATTTTTTACTCTTATTGTCCTTCTCTTATCTACCTCCTGAGGTCTTGTCCCCTCTTGTTAGAATTTTATCTTTTGGTCGTACCATATATGCTAGGTTTGATGTCTGGTTGGTGTACCTTTGGATATAGGGGATTCATATTGTTCATTGGGACCTATTCTTACTTTCCTTGATGTTTAGTCACGTCCAAACTCATTTGATGTAGGTGTTTCCATTATTTTCATTTCCATTATAATCCATTTTTTGTTGTTTGTTTCCAATTAATTTATAAATATGATTTACATGTTTTAGATTCACTTGGATAGTTTATTGTGGTGTTTTCTTATAGGAAGAAATTGATAAAAAAATGTTTTTGAATTGATTCTTGAAATATTCCTATGTATATAAGTACCAAATGAATCAGATAAAATGAAAATTAATATATAATGGTATAATTTGATGATTAGGGTGGTGTTTCCCCTTAAAAATGTTTCTTTTAAATTGGTTAGATTGTGATTTGGGTTTTAAATGGGAAGAAGGTGGATTTTGTAGTTTTTTTGTTATGTTTAATTGAAAAAAGTGGATATTTGGGAAATGAAAATGCCATTGGTTGTTCTCATGGATGATTAGGCTGTTTCATTAGATGTTGTCACATCCATGTCTGTACAAGGTGCACACATGGATAGAAAATAAATTCAATATAAAAATTTAAAATAATTTTTTCCTTAACCCCAATTTCTTAAATGGTCCCTTGATTTCCTAATGGTATATTAGTACATTTTGCGGCTTGAAATTGGTTTCAAATGTGTTTTTAAACATGGTCTATTTAGAATTTTGGAACACAGTTGGCTTCAAAATATAGGGAAATCTTGTTGAAATCATTGGTTATTTTTTGTATGATTTAATCTTGGCTTTCAAATGATGTTGTAAGTGAAATTACATTTTGATCCTCCAAGCCTATTTGGAACTGTTAATATAAAGGTGTTGTTAAATGTCATTTTAGGAAATTGTTTGAATTTTTTTCACTAAATGCATTTGGATTTATAAATTCCAAATATCATTTAACCAATGGGTATATTTTTTAGGAAATGGTGGAATGTTCATATGATGTGACAACCCATTTGGAACCTTTTTTTAATCTAATGTGTAGTGGGAACCCCTATTTGGGATTTTCCTATATGGGTTATCATATATGTGGTGTTAGTGTATGGGGTATAAAAACTATGGAGACGGTAGGTATGGTGAGTCACACATGCAATATCCTTTTACTAACTCATTATAATATTACCATGGTTTTCTTCATAGTCTTTAAGAGGGTTGGGTGGTAGTTTCTTTCCAACACTGATTAGATGGGTTAGTACCACATTAACTTGATAGGGTTTGGTGGGATGTTCCATGGATTGGTCAGTTTAGGGTGGCTACTTGGTTATAGACTATGTATTTTCACCATATTATATGTGGTGAGTCTAAATCGAGTACATTTTGGAATCAATATAGGGATATTTAAGAAAATCTAATTTTTAATACCTGTGTTTTTCTATTTATTTCACTACTGTTTGTTTGATATTAAAAGTTCATGTTTCATATTCTTTTTTTGGTTCCCTTTATAATATATATATATATATATCCCAATTTTGGTTACTCAAATGGTTTGGTGGTTGGGTTTGTTTTTAACTGAAAATGGGTTGTGTAAAGTGAAGCTAATTTTTGAAAGAGAAAACTGTATGTGTTTTTTGAAATGGAAACGTGTTGAAGGTTGAGTTATTTTTTTAAAATAAATTAAAATCATGTATTTATATATGCATTTTCAAACTACTATTTATGGAATATTTTTGGGAATGAAAACATATAGATTATTTGGTAGTTTCTTAATGAGTTGAAAAGCTCACACCCAAACATGTACCATTCAGTGTCGGTAGACCCGAGCTGTTTTGAAGGTTCAGCTTCTTGTTCAGTTATTATGCTTTGAGTTAGATCATGGAGTGGTTTAGTCTTCTGTATAGTGGGGAAATTGAGTCCACATGGAGATCATGTTGTTTTATTCCTAGTTATAGTTTTTTTGTTTATATCATTAAGTTTTTTAGTTCTTAGTTATTTAGTTGTACTTTGTGCATGTATTAGTTATATATTTTTTAATAATCAGTTGTACTTTATTATAGTGTTATATATTTTTTGTAGTTTATTTTTTTAACCAAGATTATTAGGATTAAATCGTTCCCACATAAAATATATTTGATTTCCAACTCTAGATGTCAGCCCATGGGGATCAGGAATGCCCTTTGGCCCATGTCTCAGACTGGGTCAGATGAAACTATGTCCTAGTTCATGAAATCAATTTTTGATTCCATCAGTAAAATAATATATATTTATGAATATCTTTAACGGAAAACAACTATGGAACAATCTATTGATGTTTCATGTTTCTAATAACCAAAATAACGCTGAAAAAATATAATTATTTCAACCCTAACACATAAATATATAAATCATTACACATTATTTAGACATTGTTAACTAGGATTCACTATCTTATTCCATAACACATAATACATTTATATTTCATTTGTATTGTCTTTATCATCATAAATATAATCATTACTCAAACAAAATTTCTGATTTTCTTCATGGGATTTCCCATTAATACATTGATTTAAATAATGATCATACTATTCACATTTGGATCATTCAAAAATAAATGATACCATATAAATACAATTATTCTCATCCATTATGTTAACTAAAATTTATATTTATTTCGTTTATAGTTTCTTGATTTGGGTCCTTCTTGTCCCCACTAAAAACTCATTCTCATCCCTCTATCACATTCCCCTCAGTTCTTCATCCCCCAATCTTGACATATTGTAAATTGTATCTTCTTTCCACATTGGAGTCCACAACCTGAACTCTCAGTGAACTATATCATTATTTTCTTTGGTTAGTTTGAGTATGTGTTGAGGTTTAGGTTGTTAATCTTGTTTTGTGATAGCTTATTAGGAATTATCAAAAAATCTTTAAATCCTTCCATCATCCCATTTGAAAATTCATTTGATTTTTTTTTCAAATTCAATGTAAATATATTTTATTCTAGTTCTCTCCAATGACTAAAACAAAAAAACATCATGTGAGCATCTATAATAAAAATTAGAAACCAGATAATATTGCGAATAACATATATGGTGTCTAAACCATGACAAATTATATTTAATATCAGAAAACATTTGTTTACTCTATGTCATTCATAGTTTTTAGATCAAAATATATATAATGTTGGCAATGTATAAGGGGGGGTGAATTTTAATTTTAAAACCATTTTTTTAAATCATTACTGTAAAAGAATTTAACATAATTGAATACATAAACCTATTAAATATTAAAACAATAATCACATTGGTCCTTTGAATTTGATGAATATCATAATCAATTTTATTTCGATATGTATTCCACATGACATATTTAGAAATTAGTGATATTCATAATAAGTGTGGTAAGTATCATAATCTTAGTGGTTACAATTATTTGATTAAAATAAAATAATGGTTCTGTCATAAAGCATGTAAAATATTTATGAGTAATTAGAATGATCATAATCGTATAAATCATAATTATGATTTAATAAAATCTAAAATAATTTTATCATAATTAAAATAATTATGATTAAATAAATATAAAGAAAAAACTTATTTAATCACATTATATTATAGTTACAGTGGAAATGAAATATAAGTAAATGAATACATGTCTCTTAACCCAAAGAGTAGGTAATCGAATAAACAAGGATAATTGTCCCTTTATTTATACATTAAATAAATTCTGTCTTACCCACAACAGTGTAAGCCCTCGATATATTAGTTGGATTCAGTTTTCCTTCGCATATTTAAATTCCCTCAATCAAGGTGGTGATTAGATCCTCTATCTTCCTATCCTCTGAAGCTCTCAGTCAAGATGATGATCAAAACCTCTATCTTCCTATCTATAGAGACCCAAATTTGTAATGACAATTATTGGTATCTCACAAAAGAAAACAATATCTAGATTGATACATGTATATATACCAAGTAGTTCATAACTTGTAAACATTAGATCCTTCACAAATAACATATTTAGTAGAGCTCTTGAATAGTGTCTCGAATTTACATATTGATCTCGTTTAAATGACATGGAATTTATAGGCTTGCATTTCAACGGTCATCTTGAACTCTAATAGGCATATTTTCTTCTGAGTTATCAGAGGGACCTAGACACCAGACAATTCAATGGTCTTATTGTAACTAAAATCATGAAATCATTTTGTTTCATACATATTTAATTTTATTCAATTATAATAAAAAGTTTTTACTTATTCAGAAGTAAAACAGAGGTTAATCTGATGAATTTTTCCGTCCAATGGATTTTTAATCTGATGGATTGTTAATCTAATGAATTTACATATCATTACAATTTTCAGAATGATTGTGAATATGATGTTATCTATTCTAATATAAAATTTGATTAAATCATTTTTCAATACAGAGAATATATAGAAAAAATTTTAAAATGATTTGATAAGGTGAATATGATAATAATCTGGTTGATTCTTATTAAGATTATTTTAATGTGAATTCATGAAATCTAAAAAAATATTTTAAGTATGTTAATGGAATATGTTTTTTACAGAAACATTTTAATAATATTTTAGATAAAAATGAATTTGGATATTGTATTATTAATAATGAGTTTGTGATTTACAAAATAAAATGAATGGAAAAGTTAAAAAGATGATTTTTCACTTAAAAATCTCCCCCTTTTGGAAATACCAAACCTCATGGCTTAAATGGATTTTTTCTAGAATATTTGAGTCCAAAATTATTATTTTGAATTATCATAGAAGTAAAATCTTACTTAGCTTCCCCCTAGGTTATTACTCTTCTAAATGAAAGATTGAGTATGATTATCTCCCATTAACTATTAATATTCCCTATGGATTTTTATCTATTTTTTTGTAAGTAGTTCTCCCTTATTATAATATTTAATGAAAATTATCCCCTTATGAAATTATCCCCATTTTTCTAAAAAATTATCCCCCATTGTGATTTTCAAAAATAAATTGGAATAATCATCAAGGTGCCTGAAAAGGGCTTGAGAAACTATCTATATAAAAAAAATTAACGTACTTAATCACGAAAAAGTAATTGAATTAACATTAAAGCAATAAATTTTAGAATACTGTCAATGAGAAATAAATATTGATGAAAAAGTGTTTCATTGGAATTAAAAAAACTCCTAATAGAACAAGAGTATTTGAAAAGGTATGTCTTTATTTAGTGGCATCAATGTTTTGAAAATTTTTATCAGTTTCTTAAACTCCTTTTTATTACATTATCCTTTTTTGAAAAGATCGAATTCTTTTCTATTTTTATTTTTGAGATCCTGGATCCTTTCCTCTTTAATATGGAATTATTCATTTTATTCTTCGTTTTCTTCTTCCAGAAACTGATTTTTTCGTTTTAAATCAATAATATGATATTATTGTGGTGTGATTATTTTTGATGAAATTTCTTAAAAATTCAACAAGGTAGAGATTTTATATTTTGGTCACTAATTATAGAAATGTATTTGATTAATAATGTGATGTTTTTTTGTAAGTTTTAAATATCATTATTCAAAGGTTTAGATTCACTTTTGAAGGTATCCAGAAGATTCACCCTTTTAAAAATATCTCTTATCGGACTATTGAAATAATTGTCAATATCATCTATGGGTTTCATGATTTTTATAATATTATCATCATTTATCTTAAAGTATTCATTAAATATTAGATACCATTTGAGGATTCTATTTAAAATATTTTTATGGGATTCATTATTTTCTTTGAATGCTATAAATTCTGCTTCGACTCTTACCAGACTGTAAATGTGATTTTTTACATAATTCATGTATTTATACTAGTTTTCCACCAAAAAACCAAAATTTTTTAAATTATATGAATGAAAGTAATCATCTTCTGCATTATTTTAATGAATGAAAAAAATCAACTCATTTCGCAACGATTGTATTCTAGGAATCATATTCTGAAAGTAATATTTTTCTTCTTGTTCTAATTTCTAACTTTATGATCTCTATTTTAATTTTCTTTTGGTTTGATATCTATAATTTCTAATCACTATTATTTTGATCAGATATTTGGATTTATTCTACATTATTATTCTTGCTACATTCGAACTTTCAATTCTCATCACCCTTCTTGGATGGAGAAAAAATTTCTTGAACCAGAAATTTTTTTGTTTCTCATAGCTTTTTTCCATGTAAATAATATTTTTTATGGTATATAATCTATTTGATAAAACCAAAGAAGTTGATATAGACATTTTTTCAGAATGATTCTCCATTTTATTTTCATTAGGGGTTGGTTTTTCATAATTACCAATACTTTCTTCTTCTTCTTCTCCTTCTTATTTTCCATATTCTTCTATATATTCTTCTATCTATTTGAATACATTATCTTCTTCTTCAATTACAATAGGTGATTTATAAAAAATTTCACGAATTTGAGGTTCTAACCTGAAGTCAACCTTGTCCGCTAGATTAAATTCTTGAGAAATAATGATTTTTTTCATTTATCCTTATTAGAGGAAACATTTTCATTGACTAAATATGTTTTCCTTAAACCAACTCCAGCATTAGTTTCAGGTAAAAAAACATTGTTTGAAGCTGATTCTATACCCTGTAATAACTTGTAACAAATCTGTTCTTCTGAGATATTCTTTATTTTTTTCTTTGGTTTTATTATCTCTCTACGACTTTATCACCATGAATTATTAGAGAAAATGCTTCTATATGGTCATGACCGATATCAGGATATCACTACTTTCTTCTTATTTTATTTTCCTCTATTCATCCATGACTTCCTTTGAATACTTATATTATTTGTTTTCTTTTATAGTATGATGGATGTAATGTTTTCTTTTCTTCTTTTATTCATTCTCATCTTTTATAGTCAAGGAAGTTTCTTCCTCTAATGCAGATACCTGGGTATTCCTTGAAAACAATTTTTAATTTGAATCATAAATAACTTTCATCCTTCTGATAGAATCAACACTGATAAGACTAATATTTTCTATAACCGGACCAGATTTCCTAGAAATTTTGAAATTAATGAGAATATTTTACATCATTTTTCTACTAAGAATAAGATATATTATGATTTGAAATTTTATTTACTTATTCTTTATGTTCTTGATAGTGAGTAGAATAAATATGACAAGATCTATCTTTACCATATTAACAATATAATCTAAATAAAAAATAGCATTGTCTTTAATAGTATATCTATCTTCTCTCCTTGGGATAAGAAACTATTAGATCCATGTTGATATAAATATATGATCAAGGATAATATGTGGTAGTTTCTTTGGTTCCACATTTTTTTGAACAAATACTTTTTTACTCTTTACTTCCAGAAGAAACCCTTTTAATTTAGTACTACATGAGAAGGGTGGAGGGAATCTCCCTCATCCGATACAACATGAAAACCAGCAGTGGATTTTGGAGTTATCTCATTAGACTTATCATAAATCTGTAATGAAATAAATGTTTTTCCATTTTTCTTATAGAACATAACAGTTTCATTAAAATCTTATACAATATCTAAATAAAAAAATCAAAATTTAGATATTACTATTCAATGACAAGTTATTCCCATCTTAAGCGTCAAATCACTCTTTTTAAAGTCAAATCATATTTTATATAGAAAGAAAATGAAACTGATCTTTATATAAATAAAAACTATTCATTGTAATATTTTTTTGAGCCATCGTATTTGGGATTGAAATGATTGAATCATACATGAGGAAATCATATTCTACGTTATAATTTTGGAATCACCTCGTGGAGAAAATAAATAGGATAAAAAATGTGGGATATGGGTGGTCCCTTATTTATTAGAAAATTTGAGCAATGTTTGAACCTCCAAGATTAATCTGAAGTATGAAATGAAATCTTTCTAATATGTTGATTCAAATTAATTCCAATGAATTTTTTTTTCTTAAAATATAATCTCTTGAGGATTTTTTTTAAAAAAATTTATCATATTTGGATAAATACGATTAATAATGTGAAATAATTTTTAAATATAAAAATTCTATTTAAAAACTATTAACAATGAAAATAATTAAATAGTGTTAAAGATTAAAATAATGTGAAATTATTTTTAGAGTAAAAACTTTGGTATGATAGAAAATTATTCATTGTTTTATTAAAATATTTTTGAGATCCTATAAAAATATTTAATATACGAATACATTATCTTTTTCGATTTCGATTGAAAAAAAAACTCAAATCCAATTAATATTCCAAGTAAAATTATTTTTACGAATCTAGGTATGAATATGACTCTGATTATTTTTCTTAATACCACTATAATTATGAATATTATTGTATTTATGATTCTAATTGAATATTTTAAATACAAAAAAGTTTCTTATTTGATTCTAAAAAGATTTAAGTAATTTTTTCAAAAAATAAATCATGCGTACTCCCTCTAAAAAAAGAAATATCTTAATACAGTGAGATTGTTTTATATAAGACGTAGATATGAATGATTACATTACAGTGATAATTACAATATTCTATTTTATATATTCAAATCTATTGGATGTTAATGCTTTTTAAAAATATCAGCAAGTTTTTATTGCATACTGATGAATTTTAAAATGATATCTCCATTGAGTGTGTGATACCTAAAAAAGTGGTGCCTAATATATATGTGTTTTGTGTGGGAGTGATGTGAATGGTTTTTAATTAATGATACAGAACTAGTATTATACCATAGTATTTTAGTTTTAGTAAAACACTTTACATAATTATTGAGTGTGTGTTACATCCCCAACACTAGACCACAAAAACTTCCAACTACAAAATATTCAATTTCTAAATTGGAAACTGCTACCGAGTGTTGTTTCAAACAAGTCGAAGAAACTAATGAATATCTTAAGAAAGAATATGTTCTAGATGTGATTTTATTACCCATTCATTAACCACCAAAGTCATCATCCAAAAATACTTTCAAAACAAAATCATTTCCAGAAGAATATAATAGTCATAAATCTATTGTTCCCTTTAAATTAAGATATTTTACATATTTTAAATGATATTATATTTTATTTTCTTGATACCTTAAACATTATTATACTTAAAAATTTAATTCTAGATAAACATATGTTAATTTTAATATACTTCCAATCATACCAATAAAAATTTGTTTGATCAAATGGTTTACCAGCTTCATCAATATAAAGTTTTATTGAGGTATTGATTGGAGTACTAATACTTTTTTTATTTTCATATCCATACATTTTAAGTAGATATTCAGTATAATTATGTTGAGATATATAAGTTCCTTTTGGATTTTGATAAATTTAAAAACCATGAAGTTATGTTAACTCTCCCATCATACTCATTTCAATATCAGATTTCATAAGGTTCTCAAAAGAATATATTAAAGATTCTTGATTTGATCTTAATATAATGTAATCATCATAAATTTAAACAATATTTTTTTTTTGTTTTATTTATTTTGGAAATGATTTGGATTAGTATATCCCTTAAAAAAATGTTTTATTACAAAAATCCTACTAAGCTATCAAACCAGTCTCTTGATGCTTATTTAGGACCATATAAAGATTTGGTAAGTTTAAAAACATATTTAGGATGTTTTGTATCTTCAAAACTAAGAGGTTGTTCAAAAAAATACTTCATCTTGAACATATTCATTATGTAAAGGAAACTTTAAATCCTTTTTAAAAATATTGAAATTAAAGAATGATGTAAAGGCTAATAGAATTCAAATAGATTCAAGTCTTTCTATCAAATCATATGTGACTTCATAATATATTCCCTCTTATTGATCATAACCTTTTTCAACTAGTATTTAATTATTTATAATTATTATTAAATTATAATCAAATTTGTTTCTAGAAACCCATTTTACTCTAATTACATAATATTCATTAGGTATTTCAACCGAGTTCTAGACTTTTTTCCTTTTGAATTCATTTAATTTATCCTGCATAAACTCAATCAAATATTCATCACCTAAATCCTCACTAAGGATTTTATGTTTGAATTGGGAATGGAAAGAAAAATATTCTATTTAATTTCTCAAAGAACATCCAATAATTATATTTTGTTTAAAATCAATGATGATATTATCACTAGGTTGATTCCTAAGACACAATTAAATTGGGTTTTGTAAAACCTATTCATCAACATAAGGAAGAAATTGTTCTAGAGTGAAATATTCAGAATAAATTTCTTAAGTATTATCTTTATTTGAAGAGTTCTCTATCATAAGATGATAATAAGTTTTGGAAAACACATTAGAAGATATAGGTTGGGATTTAATAATAAAATAAAGGGATCAATTTCATCATATGTTACATGTATTGTTTCCTCAACAGAGTAAATTTTTTTACTGAAAAATCTATAATTCTTAGAAGTAGTGGAATTGACTACGAATATTCCTTCATCATATTTAGGTGAAAGTTTTTGTAAATTAAATTTTATATTCAAGATGAAAACATTAAATCCAAATAATCTTATTTATAAAACTTTTGGTTTTTGGCATTTCCATAATTCATAAAAAGATTTATTAATAAATGGTCGAATTGATAGTCAATTTATAGTATATAAAGTAACACATACAGATTCATCTCAAAAATTATTAGCAATTGAGTATTCAATCAACATGTTTCTTATTATTTTTTGAAGAACACAATTTATTATTTCAAAAACACTATTTTTGTGAGGAGTTCTATGTGGGGTAAACTTATGACTAATGGCTTTCTTACAAAAAAATGTTTCAAAATTTGAATTTTTAAATTCTAAACCATGATCACTACAGATAGTTATCAAGGGATGGTTATTCTAATTTTCAACATTGGTTAGGGATGTTTTAAAAAGGGAAAAGGATTTAGATTTCTTTTCTAGAAAATAAACCCATGTGTATCTAGTATAATCAGAAACTAAAACAAATTCATAGTACTCTCTTTTGATACATACAATTTGTGTGGGGCCAAATAAATCTATGTCCACTAACTATAGTGTATTAGTGGTTGAGACTTCACTAATGGGTTTAAATCTTGACTTATGTAGTTTTCAATATTGACAAGGTTCACAAACCTTTGAAGAATCAAATAAATGTTCTAGTAGATCCTTAAAATTTATTTTCATAGATAATTTAGATAAGTTCCTACGATTATAGTGTTATAACCTTCTATTTTATATCCAAGATTTATATTCCATTACACATAGGTAAGAAATGTCTTGAATCATAAGGCCATCTATGTTTAGTGTATAGACATTCTCCTACCAATGGGCAGGAATAATGAATTATTCTTCGGAATTTTTTTAATACATATTTATCATTCCAAAAATCCTCAAGCTAACAACAACCACATAATTGAATTATTATTATAAGTTTTTTCTAAAGAACATTTACAAATAAAACATTTGAAATTAATGTTTTTCCAAGAATAACAATTTTACTTATTCCAACAATAATTCATTGAGAATTATCTCTAAAGTTAACTCTTCCATGCTTTGTTTTGATAATATTTTCAAATAATTTTTTTACAAGTCGTATAACAAGAAAAAATACTATCCATGTACCATATATTCTTATTTTTCGTACTTCCTTTTTTTTCATAAAAACAAAACAATTGGACTTTTAGAACCCACACCTTATTGGGTATGGAAATGTTAGATTTTTTTGAATATCCACTTTTGTTTTGAAAATTTTGATTTGTAAAATCATAAAGATTGAATTTTATTTAACATACAATTTTTATTTCAATGACCTACACATTTACATTTTGTGAAAAATGTTGGATTTCCAGAAACACAATAATTATTACAATTTATTTGAATGATTATATCCCATTACTAAACTATTAACTTGTGGAAGAATTTGTTTTTACAATTTATCAAATTCGTCCTTACCGGTGGTAATGTTTAGAAATGTATTATTTAATGAAAAAATATAGACTTCAGTTTTATAACTAATTTCAAATCTATATTAGCAGTTGTTTTACTAGTGAATTTTGTTTCTAAAATGTTTTTCTATGAAATGATTTTTTCAAAAATATTTAGAAATATTATCTTTCTATAAATTAGTTTATTCAAGCTTTTCAGAAATAGAATAAATTTAAAAAAAATATCCAAATATTTTGAGAGGTCTCATACTTATTTTTTCAAAACATTTATTTTTTAATTTTATTTCTCTAGTTTCTTTCATACATTAATATTTTAATTTTCATGATTTTTAGAAAATAAAGAGAATTCTTCATATGAAGGTATATAATTATCTTCTTCTGATAAAATTTATTCATTAGAATATCTTACCTCACTATCTTTTCTTTTGAGCATTGGACAATCCGGACTTATGCGTCCAGTTCTTTTAAATTCGTAATAGGTAACTCCAAAATCATTATTAATCTTGTTACTTTTCTTATATCAATGCTGAAAATATTTGTGTTTTAATATCATTTTCATCCTTCGAGCAATATTTTATAACCCATTTTCTAAATGTTATGATTCACTCGAGTCTAATTGAACTACCACTTTTGTTTTTCTTTGATGAATTAACTATCATTTTAGGAGATTGATATTTTATTGGTTATTAAGTATAATAAAAATCAACTACAATATCCTTTTACTTTTATTTCTCAATATCTCTTTTTATACTACAATTATATTGTAAAAGAGTTCTAAATAAATCATTGCATTCTTAACGAATAATAGTTTCTACTCAAAAATTAGAATGGATAAATATGAATACTATTATGGGAAGATATGTAAAACAAAAATGTGTTGGGATGAATTTGTTTAATTTATGTACTTTAGATCTAAAATGTTTGAGGATATTATAGAAAAGGTTTACACCATTAAACAACACATTAGGGCTGCTCAAAATCGACATAGGAGCTATACTAAAAATCATCAATGAGACTAAGATTTTGATGTTGGGGATAATATGTTCCTCCTTATATCATTAAGAAAGAGCTAAATTAAATTTTGGAAAAAAGAAATGATAAGACTCTGTTAAATTGACCCCTTTGATATTTTCTATTTCATCAGAGATATGTCTTATCGACTAGCACACCAACCAACCCATTATCAAGTACAAAAAATAACATATATCCTTATTGAGGAAGTACATACCCAATCTATGAAATGTATTGAATGAAGAGGTGGTACATTTTTTAAATTATTTAATTTATGAGGATTAGACAGTGAAGATATTCTTCCATAGAGATAATATACTACACATCAAAATAACTCCCTTGGTCAAAGTCCTATGGTGTAACCATACATACAAAGAGGAAAAATTGAAACCAAAGGAAGCCATGAATCAAAAGTACTCTCATATTTTTTCACCATAGTGTGTAATATAATATTTTTAGGGTGAAATTATTTAAGAGAGGAATACTGTAACATACCATGTTAAAAAAATAAATCTATTCTTGAAAGCGTATGCGACACATGACAGAGAGCCTAAAAAACAATGATTATTTACTTCTGTTATAAACTCACCATTAAATTGGTATATATGAATAGTATTAACTAATATATCAAATATATTTAAAGTTACTAATCAATAAAAATGTATTCAAAATTCATTGGATTTAAGTAATCAACTTTTAATAAAGATATTTTATTAAACAAAAATTACATTTCCATAAAAAGGGGTTTTTTAATTTATTAGTGTTAATATATTATAATTTATTTATGTAAAATTAACAAACGTTATTTTATAAAATTTTAATTATTTATTAAATAATCATATCCATTTTTAGTAGGGTAAAATGTTTAGGTTTTTATGAAAATTTTGATTTTTTAGTGAATACTGAAAATTATATATTTTCCTAATATAATCATTTATCATCAATAAATAATGGAATTTAAAGGTTTTATTAAATTTTGGATATGGTATTAAATAGAAATATGATAAATTTAATTTATAATAATCTAATTAATTTCATTTTAATCATGAATTTTCGTTATTATTTATATATTTATTTTCATTCTTAAAAACTTGGTTTTCTACAAATTTATTTTATGTTCATAAAAATTATCATTATTATTTAATTTAAAATACCAATAATAATGAAATATTTAAATTAAATTTATATATTATATTTTTCGTAATATTAATTTAAATTCATATAATAATTATTAGTAGTCATATAGTGAATATAATATCATATATTTCATGAAGATGGTTTTTTTTTGAAAAACACTTTTTCTAGAAGTTTTGTAGGTTTAATTTTAAATTTAATTATTTAAATTATGTGATTTGAATTTGTTAATGTAGAATCAGTTTATTTATAATCAGAATAATTAATATTAGTTAATAAGGTTAACTTAATTTTAAAGATAATGAATATTATAAATAATAAAAAAAATAGTTACTACGGTGGTAAACTAAAATGGTGGGTTCGGGTAAACTTAGAGGAAAATAGAATAAAATTTTTATTTTTAAATTTTGGAAGAATATTTTGATCTTATAAACCCTACAATATATTTTGTAATAATTTTTCTATCACTTGGCTTGAGTGTGACTTCCCATTAATGATTAGTTTTGTGTATTTTTAAAAATGTCACTCACTCTCACTTCTAAAGGGGAACCATATACCCTATACTTCACATACATAAATTGAAATTTGGAACAAAAAATACCTTACCATATAACTTTTTTACCTCCCATAACACTTCTTAGAAGCCATTGTATGATCATAAATGTAATCTAAAAAGGATTTAGGTATAATTCTAAAGTGGTGGTTGATAAAGTGGTAACATTATTAACCGAGCATCACTATATTATTTATTATTCCACCTAAATTAATGGTGATATAATAGAATAATAATATCTAATATAATTAGTTTTTATTAAATAAATTACATAACCTACATCCATATCCTCTTCCATCTAAGGGGAAACAAAACCATTATTCATGTGTACGATAAAGTTCCACCTAAAAAACTGATTTAATTAAGTTTCCATCATTTCAAATCAAGGCTATTGATAATGATGGAAATATTTTTTATGTATTATATTTATGAAAAATTAATTATTATAAATAAAATATATCATATACATTCTTACCTTGCTATCCATTAAAAAATGAAAATTTCATTTATATGTACGGTGGACTACCACCTTAAGATTAAATGTGATTTTTTTATTACCACATCCGATTGATGATATATGTGAGTGTATAGAAATAAATAATATGTTATTTATGATATAAATAATTATAATAACATTATTTATATCATGATAATTGAAAAATGTAAATGTTACTCATACGTATATATGACCTATTGTCTCTAAAATATTGTTTATTTTCATATAAATTTTTCATATTAGATTTTAAAATTATATTTGGTATATTATAATGATACTAATTTCATTATTATTATTCTAGATATTATTAAATAATTATCTATTTGACCTTAGTTAACTTTCCAACATGATTTCGGTCAAATAAACCAAACATCGTCAAAACGTCTAACTCGAAATTAATTGACTAAGTGATTGAATACGGAATGGTAACAAGTAAAATAAAAGAAATGATAAAATTGAAAATTGTATTAATAAAAGTATATAATATGAATAACTTTATTGTTATAGAAGATAAGTAAACAACATGAATAATCTATCATGAGGTAAGGGGTCTCTATAAACCACCATTTCCTTGGGTTATGACCATTATCTATCTAACTGACATTATCTATATCTATATCTCTATAACATTATAAAAATCATATAAATTATATATATATGACTCACACATATCCACATAGATTAAGATTCCTTACTTTTATGGGGTATTTCATTCCTTATATTCATTTATCAAATGCCTTCATTTTCATGTTTACTTTGATTATGATATGTGGAGAGAATATAAAAACTATTATATTTTCATGAGTAAATATTATGATAAATCATTATGATTTATTTCCTTTTTATGGAACACAAAAATAAGGATCATGTTATGATGGGTAAACCAATATAGTTCTACAATTTATTGATTAAATAATTAGCCTCATGAGATGTCATGTAAGGGATTAGGGAGTAAACCTAATCCATTATGGGGCGTTGTCCACCACGTGATATTAAATAGGATGTTATCATTAAATTATTTTTATTCAGATTTTTTAGTTTCTGTCACACTTCTAGGACTCCATGATCTTATGGTACCAAGTTCATTATATTTTTCTTCCATGTGATTACTCAAAATCCTTCTCTTTTATGATATCTTGTTTTACCTTTGACTCACACATCATGTTTACTAATCCTGTTTATTTCATTACTAGGATTTCTATCTCACAATATTATTTTTTGTATTCCTTATATTATCATATATTGGATTTGTATATATAGTCGATTTAGGATCACATTATGGAGAATAAAATAATTATTTCATGTTTTAGTTTCCCTTTGATATATCAAGAACCATATCTTCCCAAGAACTATTCCTTTTCGATCAATGTTTTTAGTTAATGGATTTTTATGTTAAAAATCATGAAATAATATATGAAAATTTCATGGGTATATATAATCCTCACTCCGAAGTTTATGAAACACAATTATTGATTCTCAGTGAGTTTGAACTTACATAAATCAATATAGGATTCAAGGATCATTTCATTTTTGAAAAAAGGTCACAGGTTCTTTTAGACTAATTAGAATCTCTATATAAGGATATCCTTTATTGAGTTATCAAACTCAAGGCTATCAGAAATGTGTTGTCCATGATTTTCAAAAAAATTATTTCCATTTATCTTTTCTATATAGTAATTTTATGCTCGCATTGAGAAAAAAATGACACCAGGATGGAATCCACTAATGTTAAAGACCAATTGAGAGGACCCCTTGGTCATTCAAAAGTTTTTCTCTAATGGTGAATACTGATTGATCACCATGTATAAGGAGATTATCACATATACCATCAATTATGGGTTTCTCATTATTTAAATTGTATATATTTTACATCAAATGAAAATATACTTACTATAAGACATTATACTACAGAGGCATGGTCTATGTCAAATGACTGTAAATTCAGTGTCAACCATGTCCCTACATCAAGACATTAAAATTCACATTCAATTCCATTACATGGGAATATGTAATTCTTGGAATATATCGTTAATATAAAACCCTAAAATAAATGTCATATGGACATAAGTTCAAATCCTTAAACTATTTATCACACTATTTTAATTAACTGAAGTTAACTTGTATGATAATTTTCCTAGTGGTATGATGATAAACTAATCCATCATTTTTTATAGATTCATTACCTTATATTTAATAACTAATGTCAATAAATATGATTGTTATTATATATAAATAAATCATTAAACATTCTTGAGACTTTAAACACCCCTTGTTTACAGTCTCTAACTAAAATATTCCCTAGAACTTCATATGGATTAATTCCCACTATATAAGATATAAATTGATTTATAGATTTCTTATCATGGTATAATCTACCATTACCATATCTTCTTTCACTCATTATCTTTATGATTAATATACTTTAATCAGTCTCCATATCCTCATCTGAAATTGTGATAGTGATCATATCAAGTGATTTCTCATCCAATTGAATTTAAGGACACTCTCTCACAATATGAAAAATGTGGGACAATGTAACACATAGTGTTAAACTCTCTTCAATTTACCATCATACACTAGGTATTCCTCAAATTAGTTCCTTATAATCTTTAATATCTAAAAAATTTCCCCTAAGGGGATGAAAGAACACTCCAAATTCTAGCCTCCCATTCATGGTATACATTCCAAGATGACTCCTTGTAGCAACATGAATGTTTTTATTTTTTAAATACATGTTCAATGGTAAAGCTTAATATATTTCCACATATTTCAATATGGGGGTAGTGGAACTTTTATTTCTACCTAAATTGATATTCATCCTAAAACTATTTATCACTCCCCTCTGATTAATATACTCCAAGTAATTATTTACTTTATATAAAACATCCTTTATTCCTTTGGAATCTAATGCAATCAATTTTACATATCTCATGAATTCACACACATAAAAATAAGTAATCAATTTATGAGTTTTCCCAGTAATTATCCCCATTTTCATGTGTCGTTTTGAGTGGTCAATGCAACATTATGACCAAAACCATTTTCATATGTTGGGCACATTTAGGTTACATGGGTGATCTTCTTATACTATTTTTTCCCACATTGATCATGTCTCGTGTTTTCCTAAGGGTTATAGTATATTATACCCAAAAATTATTGATGGATTCATTTTCATTAAGTACATATCCATATTTTTCATATTAAAATGAATTTAAAATGAATAATCCCATTTTCATCTTCTATGGTTTCCTGTAGAGAACTATTCTCTCAGTATATGTTGGGTATCATTTTGGTAAACATACTATGTGGAAAATATCACCCTTTTTTTTCATTTATGCAAGAATTTAAGTGAAACAAAATCTTATCCAAACTGTATGATGCTAAAATTTGTCTTAAATATCCTTTCCATAAGAAATTAAATAGAACAAACTTCATTATAACAGTATGTCATTAAACTACGAATTGAATTTCCCCACTACTTAATGTTGAATTGGATGGTTCCACCCATAACATATCCTAAACCTATTAAAAGATTTTTAAACTTACCTAAGAGGATTCTCACTTTGTTTTATATCACCTACCATTCCACCTATTAGAACTATATGTGTGGCTATTCTCATCATACGTGATATATAATTACATCTTGATCCCCAATTTTGGTACCATAGATTTACTCTCTATATATTCCCCTTATTTATTTTTTATTTTGTATATTATCGATCCTTATCATATTTTTTTATCATATTTTCCAATACTTAAATGATTATTTCCTATCATTTCTTCTACATACAATTCATATATATAACATAATTATGCTTTTACTATAACTAGAAATGGCTTGATTCCTAGCTGTTGGGATACATAGGGGTTCTCTTATCCCACATCATAGTATAATAAATATTTCTCCAATCACCTATACTATTTATTCCTAATCAACACCCATTAATCAAGATTCTTATACCACTAAAACATCAAGGTATTTGCTCTAATAAGAAGACAATTATCTAGTAATCACGACATGAAATTGTGTGAACACCCAATAGAGGTCATTTTATTGGAATTTGACTCTAAATTTATATTTTATTTAAATGGACTTGTTCTACATATAATAATTCATCCATTTGTATGAATTTTATGAAATTAAACTAAGAATGTACCTGGTTGAATTTCTCAGATATTAAATTACATAAGACCCCAGATCCAAATTACAGGGCATTAAAAAAAATATTTACCTAATACTTACTTATATTAGTAAGTGAGCATTCAAACTCATGTTATGATGATCTCTTCATAATTTCTATTAGGTAATCCTCCCCATTATTTTAATAACATGGAACAGAATCTACATACACCAACTTCTTAAGAAGCTCTACACTATCCTTGATAACTCTTTTACAATTGAGTTTCCCCCACTACTCCTGGATGGACCATATCTCCTTTAGTTGAATATGTAAAATCATAAATCAAAAAAACATCATGTTTAATGTTATTACGACTTAAACTCTATCTATATATAGTCTAACTAGAAATACTAATATTTTCTTATGGTAATAAGAAAAAAATAATCCTTAGAAAAAAAATATAAAAGGAGAACTAATAAAATATTGTGCCTCATATCACCATGTTTTTCCCTTTTAGGACTTTGTAGAATGTCAGAGAATAAACAAAAAAGGTACAATTCCTTGGTGGATTACTGTTTGTCCCTAAAAGAAGCCTCAATATGCTTGATTGACCCACTAGTACAGGAAAAAGTTTGAGGTAATATTTCCCCCTTTCCCCCTCATTCCTAATTATCTGAATCTAAAGTAATTTTTTTATTTCAGTATTTCAGTAGAATAAATGGTGTTGGTTGTTATTAAAAAAACCTAAAAAAGAACAATCCTTTTTCTATGAATCATGAAATAAAACTGTATACACCCTATAGAAATTATTCTTATTGGGATTGGGCTATTCAATTCACATAGAAATTTTTCAGTAAAGATAATTAAAAAATATTACCAATTTTTATGGGATTGATGAATATAAACTATATAGTTCAATGGGGCATTCCTATCCTCCCAAAAGTATAGTCAAATTTGTCATGTGTCTCATGTGGGTTCAACACTCAATTAGTCTTTGAGTATCTTTCTGATATTCCTATCACAGGACTAGTTTAACCATGGTGATCAGACAACCCTTAGATAATTTTCATTAATTTTCATACATTTTTCCTTAAATATTTAATTACACTATTAATCCATCATTTATTAAAATAATCCTCTATTGTTATGGAATAATTATCCAATAGCCAAACACCCCTCCATGGTCCAAATCCAAGATGATTATATGAAACAACATGATGAACTATGTGTATTGGAGGAATGATTAATGGTCTAACCTCATTTATTTTCCTCTATTATTGATGACATGACATTAAAATCCTTATTTCAAATTTATTAAATGTCATTCATTTCCATTATTTCACCTCTATTTCAATTCAAATTCATTAATTTATTATTTACCTTCTTCGACTCCCCTCTACCCAGGTAGAGTATTAACACCCTAAGTATTACCATATAATACCTTTTGTTCTGTTGGTGGGTTGAGCTATTTTTTTTTATAATCAGGATTTCTTAGATTCCACATCTTTGGGAATATTCTTAGTGGTCAATGCAACATACTATCCCTAATCCATCCATTTCATTATCACCCTCACATAGCATGATTAACCCCATATTTCCACATTTTTTCTCTTAATGAGCTTGAATCATATTATCATAGTGTTTTTCATTAGTATCCATATTAAATTGATTGATATGAACCCTTCCATTACTCATTATACACCATTAAACTATATGTTTTATATCCTTTACATAAAATATTAAACATTATGGTATCATCCCTACTACATGACATTAAATTTCATGACATATTTTTCCTCAATCAAGGGGAAACCCCCTATAGGACATTGGGCTTCAACTACACCCTACCCTTAACATTAACTATTTACCTCACCCTATATAATACAAAATGATTATTTGTTTTTGTAATAAATGATATATATTGAAATAAAAACACCCAATCTTATACCTACACATAAATCAACAGAAAATTATCCTGACATATGGTATATTCTACTAATATATATTGATCCCATTTCATAACAACCTTTAGGATGGTTCCCTTTCCCCTCTATAATAGATATAACTTCATCGTATATGATTCCGATTTTTATATGGTGATGATTCTACCTCAGTTCTTATAAGGAATACATCAATTATCTACTAGAGAATACCCTATATTTCCTCCCACTTAATCTATGCATGAGCTAGATTTTTCTGATTAGATTTTACCTATTAAAAACTACATGCAGCATGATTCCAATATTATGAGATATATAGTGATTTTTTTAATTTTATACCTTGGAAGAAGACATAAACGCCCCCCCCCCCCCCATCATTTTGTTTCCCAAAACATTTATCATGATTTCACTTTTAACAATATCTCACTAAGCTGATGTATTTTCACAGTGAATATAGTCTAAAATACATAACCATAAACTATTAACCAATTTTTGTTAAATGATATATAACTTTAAACTATAGTAACCCCTTGTTATAAGCATGATGATCATAAATTAAGTTTACCTATTCTTGAGGTTGCTTTAATGATCCTCAGGATGTAAGAGAATTCCAAATTCACCTTTCCCCTTTTAATCCCTATATCATCTCCCCAATGCTTCTTGATGAATGATATTAAAAGACACACCAATTTTCAAACCTATGTGACCATAAACTATGAATCCTCAATGAAATATATTTATACTTTATTTGGAATTATTAAATCATATTCTCATTTATCATGAATGGTTTTTAATTACACATATTTAACCATCCTTCACACTATCCATATGATTGTAACATTAGACTGAAATTAATTAATCACAATTATCTATCCCTAAATGTATTTTTACTCTAATTGAGAAACTCATTATACCGTAAGCATAGGATTATTCCTTTCATTTGGATCAACACCAAAATTCATGTCCAAAAAATTCCCCGACTATTATGAAACGATGCACCAAATACCCACCTCCTATCCTTGGTTCACACTATAGAGGAACCAATATCATTTTCTCAAAATATTATACCCAATTGTGATGTCATATCACTCAATGTAATGCCTCCTTTCCAAGATACATGACATAGAGGAATCATATTTAATAATATCTTAGTGGAATATAATTTTTAAATTTATTCAATTATTATAATGAATATATATTCCTCTTTAATAAATCATTTTTGAGTCTTAGAACCATAATTACCTTTTTCCACCATCACTTTGATCAAGAAAAATTCTATCACCATTGTTTTTGTTATCAGTGCATCGCACACACTGATCAGGAACCCAACTAATGGAATCACACTGACCTAGTTCCAGTATCTTCACTAGATTTTATTGTGGTAAAAGAGAAATTCAAACCCAAACCCACCCACCCATGACTAGAACTCTCACATAATCGAATTATATTGTATTTATATATTCATTATCTCAACTACCATGACTCATGTGGGATTGGAGTATTATAGTTGGTTATTTCCTTAATGTTATTGAGATGAAAATTTTTACATGGGGAATTCAAACATGTAATTATATTTATTTATTCACAAAAAATTGGAGGATTATTGTAACGTCCTGGTTCCAGAAGACACCTAGAGGTGACTCGTACCCGGTATGTCACATGGCCTCAAGCTCATTTCACCAAACACCAGAAGCTGCTGACTAGCAGTGAGGGCCTTGGCTGTGATAGTGGGGAAACTATGCCCTCATTGGCAGAGTACACAGTGGAAGAGAAGACAATAAACAATAGAGGAAATAGTAATCAACCCATACACAAGTGAACAATGGATGACTAAATATGATAAATAGCAGGAGAACACATATATATAAATGATGCATGATACATATATGTCTAGGAAAACAAGCAAACAAGTTGCAATGCTGAATACAGTACTAAACTAAAGTACAAAAGAAAACAGAAGGATAAATCCTCACCATCGCAAGACTCGGCTTGGTCCCATACTCTCCAGCTCCAATGCAATCAAGTACCTGATGTAGAAGGGTGATTTACCTTGTCTATACTTGCAAAAATATAATCTATTTGGGCCCAAAAGAATCACCCAAATAGGGTTTTATACTAAATACCATTAGAAAACCACCTGAATATCTGTGCCTGACAATCAGTTAGTATATGGAAGGTAATAACACAGTAAGCAGTAAACAGTAAGCAGTATACAAGATGATACACAACAGTAAACAATCCAGAGATCAACAAGTACCAGTGCAGAAAATAGATAACTGCAACTATGAATACCTATGGGAAGTACTGATAGCCATCCCCTCTGGTCCTATCCAAGAAGTACCAAAAACTCTCTGGGCAGTACACTCAGCCTAACAGCTCTGGTATGGTCATACGAAAACATAAGAATATTTCAGAAAGCATGCTCAGTCAATTTCCATTATATTCTAAGGTAGTCAGGGACTCTCTGAGGAAGATCACACGGTCTATTCCCCTTATATCCCCAAGGTCTAGAGACTCTCTGAGAAAGCACATTTGGTCAATTCCTCTTATATCCTTAGTTCTATCACAGGATCTCTGAGAAAGATCACTCAGTCAATTCCTCCTATAGCCTGGAATGGTTTAAAGAATTAAAACAAAACAAATACTCTCTGAGGATGTTCACTCGGTCTATCCTCCTATAGTCTATAATATCCATGACTCTCTGAGAAGCTCACTCGGCCTTTCCCCTGTAGTGTATAATGTCCATGACTCTATGAGGAAGTTCACTCGATCTATCCCCTTATAGTCTATAGCACCAGATTCCCATGGCCCCATGCGAGTTAGTGCATAATAATGTTATAAGGCCAAAATAAACCTACAGAGATACTTGGATAACCCATCTATATCATAACAAGCATGTCAGGGGACAAAAATCCATCCTATGGTCACAAGGCATAGAAAATAGGTATAATGACCGAAGGCTGAACAATGCCAAAAAGATGTAAACAGAACAAGGCATGGGAAAAACATCCAAGCATAGAAATTATCCTCATATGTAACCAAATTACCTCTACAAAAGATTACAAGCAAGGTAGGAAAAACAACAGGGACAAAATAGTAAACCCACAATACCCCGTTCATGGTTATTGGTGGAAGCTGCACATAAACCTCAAGGACATTGAACGGAAAGGCATAAACCACCTACATTGATGCTAGGAGATTGATATAATTGAGCCATGAGGCTTGAATATCATTATAAAATCATAGATCTATGAAAATGCACAAAAATTTCAACCCATGATAACATGAAAAATAGGAGGAATTGGAAAACGAAGCTCTAGGAGAAGGAAGAGCTTACCGCTATAGTCCCAACACAATCAACATCGGTCGATTCAGAGAATGGATGGTGGATCGGGGGATCAGAGGAGATTCGTGGCCGTATGAGATTCCCACTGTCAAACAAGCTGAAGAAGAAGATAGTTATGGGGTTAAGACGTGACCCCGGTCCGTTTAATGAAAAAATGAATGTACACGACGTGTAATTTTGGAGTACACGGTGTGTAATAGTCTTTTTTGTACTCCTCATTAAGAGGAATCCACATCACCCCTACAAGGATATGTGTGTGGCCTATACACGACCTGCAGATGGCCTGACACGACAAGGGTTTACACGGCGTGTACTCATAAAGTGCACTATGTGTACTTCAAAAATTTCCATAAACTCCACTTTTCCCAAAAACTCCAGGAAAAAGAAAAACATACCTGAAACGAATGTCCGAGTTCTTCCAAATGTATCCCCTTTAAGAAATTTGTCCCCGAATTTTCATAGTGAGGTGTAGAAGAAGAAACCCCGGACAGCTCCAGCCACTACGATCGTATATCGGTCTCCCTCTCCCAAGTCTCATCCTATACTTGCATGTGCTTCCATAGCACTCGTACTAGAGGAACATACCAGCCACGAAGAACATTCTTACTATGATCGACAATCTGGGTATGATGCTCCTCCAATGATGCATCCACTTTGAGCTCAACCTCTTCAGGTTGAAATACATGAGATGAGTCTGAAAAGTGACTATGGAGTTGAGAAATGTGGAAGACATTGTGCATAGACCGGTACCTCTAAGGTAACTAAAATCGATAGGCAACCGTCCCAACTCTATCCAACACCTCAAACATCCAAACGTACCACAGTGAAAGCTTACCCTATCTTCGAATCCTTTTATGTCCCAACCTCGGTGCGATATGTTGGAAAACCTGATCCCCGAACTCAAACTCCATAGGTTATCTCCACTGATCATCATAAGAATTATGTCGAGACTGTAATGAAGCCACCCTCTTTTGAATCAACTATATCCACTCTGTGATCTCATGAACAAGACGAGGTCCCAAAAAAGTTTCCTCTCCTGCCTCCAGCCAGTGTAAAGGTGATCCACATGGCCTACCGTACAAAGCCTCATAAGGTTCAATCGGAATAGTCACCTGAAAACTATTGTTTTAGGCGAACTCCACAAGAGGGACATGCTTCTCCTGAGAACCTCCAAAGTCCAGAATGCAAGTTTGAAGCATATCCTCAAGCATCTGGAGCATGCGCTCGGATAGGCCATATGTCTGGGGATGGTATGTTGTACTCAAAAGTACAAGTGTACCTAAATCCTTCTAAAGTCCCTGCCAGAACCGAGAGTTAAAACACCCATCACTATCTGAAAAAATAGTGCGTGGAACTCCATGTAGATGTACAATCTCTCAGATGTACAATCGTCCTAGCTCATCAACATTGAAGGTATCGTTGACCATCATGAAGTGAGAAACTTGCGTAAGCCTATCGATGACAACCCAAACATCATCATTCTCTCAAGGTGACCTCAGAAAACTGGTCAAGAAGTCCATCACGACATCGTTGCACTTCCACTCCGGAATGGGTCACTACTGCAAAAGACATGCTGGTCACCGATGATCCTCTTCCACCTACTAACAAGTGGATCACCTCATGACAAAACTAGCAACAGATCTCTTCATACCCGGCCACCAATACTGGCGGTGTATATCACAATACATCTTGGTGATTCTAGGATGAACTGCCCAAACTGAGGAATGAAAGTCATGCACCAGCTCCTCGCATATGTCTGCTGGCACCCATACACATCCCTGGAAATGCAAGATCTCATCCTCACCTAACGTGCATCTAGGAAGAGGGTCTGCTCCTGACACACTCTCCCGTAGTACTAGGCCTTCCGAGTCTGATAGCTTCATCATCCGTACCCGATCAAGAAGTGTAGAGGTAACAGCTACAGATGATAGTAAAGTCTACCCCTGTCTATCATGCACCTCCAAATGCATCTCAAAGAACAGTGCCATAAGCTTCCACTCACTGCTGGCCTCCCAAACTGCCTGTATCTAGGTTCTCCCACTCAACACATCAGCCATTGCATTTCCCTTTACAGGTGTATAGGCAAGCTCAAAGTTGAAGGACTGAAGGTACTCGACCCACCTATACTGTCTCAGATTCAGATCACCCTGAGCAAAGATGTACTTGAGACTTTTGTGGTCCGTAAAGACCACAAAATTCTCTCCCAAAATATAATGTCTCAAAAAGTGTATGGAATGAACAACAACTGCTAACCCTATATTGTGCATTAATTCTTCTCAAGTGGCCATAACTGCCGAGACCCGTAAGAATTGACTTAGTCTCCCTACATAAGAGAAGCTCCCAACTCCATAACTGGAGCATAAAAATAGACCATATAGCTTTTTCTCAGCTTTGGAAAGACCCATATCATTGTGGATTTAAACCTCCCATTCAGCTCCTGAAAGATGGACTCACAAGAATCTGACCATTAGTACTTTTCCCCTTTCTTGGTCAAAACTGTCAGGGGTTCTGGTAGGCGTGAAAAGTCCTTTATGAATTTCTTGTAGTACCCCTCCATCCCTAGAATGATCTACACCTCAAATGAATTCTTTGGAAGCTCCCAGGAAACTACTGATCTCACTTTCTCTGGTCTAATGATACTCCTATCTCTGAGATAACATGACCCAAGAAGTGAATCTGGTCCATCCTAAAGTGGCATTTTGAGAGCGTAGCAAATAACTGATGCTCTCTTAGTGTAATCAGAATGATATTAATATGGGTAGCATAGTCATGTATAGTGTGGGAGTACACAAATATTTTGTCCATGAAAACCACCATGAAGGAATCTAAGTATAGATGGAACACTCGATTCATTAGTGCTATAAAAACTGCAAGTGCATTCGTGAGACCGAATGACATAACCATATACTCGTATAGACTATACATGATCATGAAGGCCGTAGGAGTTATATCATATGGTATAACACACAACTGATGATAATAGGACCTCAAATCAATATTTGAGAACACCCGAGATCTTTGAAGCTGATCTAAGAGATCATCGATCCTTGGCAGGGGATATCGGTTCTTGACTGCCAACTGGTTAAGCTTCTGATAATCCCCACGAAGACTAAGTGTATTGTCTGCCTTCTTCGCAAACAGGACAAGAGAATCCCAAGGAGAAGTACTGGTTCAGATGAAATCCTTTGCGTGTAACTCTTCTAACTGCTTCTTGAGCTCCTGCAACTCAGGTGTAGACATTTTATAAGGAGTAATGGACATCGGTGCCACTCCTGGCACGATCTAAATCAAGATGTCTACCTGAAGATTCGAAGGAAAAATTGAAAAGTAATCTAGAAAGACATCCCTAAAATGATCCACCGCTGGAGGAAAGTCTAACTACGAAGTCCCCTGCTCATTCAGATAAATACTAGTAATATGGGCTATAACTCCTCCTAGCCCATGATGCTTGAGTCCGACTCGACTCGCTCGTACATCCCACTCGCCTCAATGAAGAAAAGATCCACCCTCAGGTGATACGAAACTCACCCTACGATGATAACAATCGACGAATGCCTGAAAGGGAACTAACCAGTCCATCCCAAGGTTGAAATCATATCTTATCATCTCTAGGACATAGAGGTCCCATAAGAAGTGACACCCTGCAACCTCAAGAGGGAACTCTCTACACTGACGTGCACTAACCACTCTAGTCCCCAAAGCTGTGGCTAGAGTCAATGTATTGGAAAAGGAAAATATGCAGAGCCCAAGGCTATCCACAATAGAAACAGAGATAAAGATATGTGTAGCACCTGTATCAAAAAGAGTTGATGATAAAACTAAGGATAACATGACTGTAACTCAAACTGTAGAAGGTCCAAGATCCTGCTCTTGATGGGTCTGCTCCACTGCAAAGCTTTGGCCTGTTCCATGGCCATGTGACCCTGGCTAACCACTCTTAGCCGATCCACTCTGCTGTCGCGGGTATCCTAGTGACTGACCACCATGTCCATGACCACCGCGTCGGCCTGTATGGCCAGAAGAACTCCAGTTTCTAGACTGTTGAGAAACTGTAAATGCATCTCCTGTTCACAAGGTCATGGAAGAACCCCTACCACTAGTTGTAGGTGAGAAGATCTGACAAAAATGCTTAATATAGCCCATATTGCCGCAAGATCGGAACTCCATCGGGTGTCTATGGCACTGAGGCCTAGTATGCCCCATCCTCCCACATTGTTAGCAAACTAACTAGCTGCTTGAAGATACATTCCGCTTACTCTGATCTCTTAGAGCAGACTCCCTACGGCACTTCCTTCTATCAGTAGAAGGAATACTAAATCTAGATGTCGAACTGCCCTGGCTCATTGCATCAAAATCCCTCATATTGAGATTAGTGGTCAACGCCTTGTTGTTGATAGATGATATCGAAGTCAACCTAAAGATGTTCACATGCGAGTGGATGTCGTGCCTCAAACAATCATTGAACATCTGGGAAAGAAACAACTCATCGCCTAAGGAAATAGGTGTAAAATGTTGTAGCTCAGTAAAGTGAGATTAGTACTCCATAACTGAAAGAGTACCCTGCTCGAGACTCATAAATCCCCAGGCTCGATCAGCCGTCAGGGTCTCCCGACAGAATTAATCGTAATAGATGCACCAAAACTCATCCCAAGTCATACTCTGATGGCATCTTGACTGCGAGATCACCTCCCACCACCTCTTGGCGTATTCTCGAAGCATATATGTAGTGATATTCTCCCTCTTTTCTGGAGGTATCTCCAGATGCTCTAAAATTGTCAGTGTCGACTCTAGACATGACTCTGCAGCTTGAGGTACTCCATCCCCTAAGAAAGTAGGAGGATGCTTCTACTGGAAAACCCACGTCAACTCTGCCATCGACGGGGCAGGAGGCGGCACTACCAGGAAGGTTTGCATCATCCCCAGAAAATATTCCCTAAACTTCACATCAGTTCCCACAAGTATTATAACTACTTGTGCCAAGTCTAGCACAATAGGAGGATCTTCAGGAGGTCCCTGATCAGCCATATCTGGTGTCTGATCACCGTCTAGCATCTGACATACGACCGGAGTATGTCTCAGTGGCATAGCTCTGAAAGGTCAAAAGCATACCTTAGATCAGGATTATCAAAAACTGAGAACACAAGATTAAGAGGGTAACATGAGATGGGAATAATCATGTTTTACAAAACATGACTACAAGGCATGTATAAAACCTACACGGTTTTTTCTCTTAAGCTGTTCACATGGGCGTGTACTTTTGCCACAACTAGTCATGTAACGCCCCAACCACACGTCATGTTGTACCCACACACAACGTGTACATGAACTCTATTCCTTGTCCGAGTCCCCTTACACAGATAATCCACATGGTCCTCTTAATCCTAGACTACACGACATGTTCACAAAGTACACATCGTGTAATAGACAAGGTTTTAACGACCCATGCTGTTAGTTACACAGCATGTGTACCCAGGTTACACTACACAGTGTGTTCCAAACAAACACGGTGTGTACTAAAAAAGGACAACACTGACCCGTGTTTTTTGTTACATGGCTGGCTACATGGTTCACTCTTACACGACGTTCTCCTTAAGAACACGGGATGTTCTTGAATGAGTACACGACGTGTACTAGGCTTTTCTGTACTCCGCTTTAAGCGTCTCCACATCACCCCTACATGGCCGTGAGTGTGGACCGGACACGACCATCACATAGTCTCGTGCGGAAAGGGAGTGAACGGAGTGTACTCATAAAGTACATGACGTATACTTCAAAAATTTCTAGAAACTCCTCTTTTCCCAAAAACTACAGAAAATAGAAAAACATACCTAAAACAAAGGTCCATCTTCTTACAATTATTTATAAAGTAGAGCTTCTCAAAATATAAAAAATACCTCCCTTAGGATCCATGTGGTAGATGGATTGATTAAGATCTTCATCCTTTTACATAATGACATAATAATTTATTAAATCATTGATGACACTAAAATTTACTAATATATCTAAAGGTTCAAATAAACCTCCCAAACATGTACCCTAACATGATTATCCTTACAACTTTCCATGTAATATTTTTCTTGAGTGGATTTCTCCAAATATACCACTCGTGGAGTATCTACATTATGAATTACCTCTTAACATGTTTAATTATTTTCTACTATTGGAAATATTCCTCATTTATTCGAGTGACCTCTTTTTATGCATTTAAAGAGATGATGTGGTCAAAGAGATTGACTAATACATCGAGGCTTCAAATTTTTGCCCCTCCAAACACTCGTTCTTAGGAAATAATTCAGAAACTACTATGCGTAGTGGATTATAGTCGAATATTATATCGTGAGGATCACTAATTTATTGAAAAGGTATCACATCCAAACAATCATCTAGTCTGATGGCGTGCGGGTAATGAAATTCTAGATTTTCTTATATTTAACTTTTTATATAAACTAGTTCTCCTCAGTTATTTCTAAAACCGATTCATATAATATTTATTTAGGATTGAGACCGTTCTCCGGAAAATCACCAAGATATATAGTGGTGGGATCAAATTCATAAATCCACTTAGAGGGTCTTAAATCCATTTCAATGAGAAGATCAATGGACATATTCCCCATCTGAATTTTCTAGAACCCCATTTATCTTTTTCAATGACCCTATCTCCCTAGTAGATTCCATCCCCCCTAATTACTCCAATATTATAATGATATTTTTTTCTTGAGTTTTCAATGCATATGATTATTTTATTATCTCCCATATACTTACATGATATCCCTCGTATGTTGATCATGCCTTAGAAATTTCTACAACATCCACTAGTTGGTTGATATGGTTATTCTATCCAATTGGTTCCTTGATCCCTGACATATCCATGATAAAATATTTTGAGGGATCGTAGGTGTAAAGATATGTTATATTCACAAAAAAATTTATGTATAGAAATTGAAAAATGGAGAATTAAATCCCATATATTATTCTATATATTCAACCTCTCTTTCTTTAGGAATGATTCTAATTCCTAAGGAATGATCTTAATTGAACACCACACTCATAGATGGGATGGTCTGTGATGTTTTTATTTTGTCTTCCACTTTTTTAGACCCTTCAGTGTTGGTAGTCAATTTTGAAATATATTCCAGTGTCAGTATATAGTGAACTATTTCATCAAATATAGAATACTAATATTTTTTTGGTGACTCTATAATAGGATGTTAATATTAGTATATATATGTTATAAAAAATTCTTGAATAAAATTAGAAGTTATAATTTACCTCCATAACCCTATGGATGGAATATTTTGAACATAACTAGATGCCAATAATCATTGGTGGTGTATAGAATAATCATATCACCAATTAAAGTTTCCCATCCTGTATCATGGTTGATCAAGGACCACATACCATATCTTGTTAGTTGGTGAACCCGGGGATCTTCCATTTTATCCTTACAATTTGATTCAAACGCAATGTAGAGAAAACTAAAATGGTATGATTAATGTATATTGAAGTTATTAAACATTTAGAGGAGTCATATAGTTTTGTCGGCCTTCATCAGTTCTTCTAATTGATCTATAGGTGGAGTCACCTCTGCATCTTTCGATGAATCCCAGTTTTAATCACTTCCCCATGATGGGTTTTTTCACCAAAATCCCTCAAATTTTATTTTTGAGTAAATAATAATTAGTGTAAAACCTCTCATGTTGGTTCTCTACTAGGTTTCTCATTAAAAAAGATGTACACTATATCCGATAAGGGATAAAATACATTGTTAGAGGGAACTAATTTTTCCATATAATATATGTAGGAAAACCTCTCTTACAAGTGATGTCTAGTATAGAATCTTGAAATATCTATCTTTAGAAAATTTATTGTAGATGTATGTATCATTTTAATTCACTATTTATTTTTTATTATCAGTATAATCTATTAAAAATTCTACCAAATCCTAGTTATGAATTCATCATTAG
Organism: Viscum album; assembly: GCA_963277665.1. NCBI lineage: Eukaryota > Viridiplantae > Streptophyta > Magnoliopsida > Santalales > Viscaceae > Viscum > Viscum album. Next base: position 1,183,641,866 of record OY728136.1, read on the forward strand.
TTACTTCTCTGTATTTCTAAATATGTTTAATCATAGATAATCCTTAACTATACAATGTAATTCTAAAGAATTCACTCTACTCCTAGACTATTATTATTTTCACACCACCTACATCGGAGGCCTTGTCCTAATGATAGGTAGAAGTTATTGAGACTCCCTTATTGGTTGCTTCTGCTTCCATTGATGACTCTATTACTAAGTTACTTACACCTTTGGATGTTGTATGACTTTATCCAGGATTCCACAATTCCATCTCAAAAGGATTCACCAAATCCACTAGTCACTCAAATTTTTCTTGAGGGTACACTAACAATCATATTTTCATGTAGTCTTAGACGAAACCTATTAGGGCAATGATATGTGAAATTATCATCCTTTCACCTGATACCTCATAAAAATTTATAAAAAATAAGATATATGACTGTAGAATTTCTTAATAAGTGAACCCTTGTGTATGAATATTTCATGAGATGATGGAGGTAGTAAAATGGGTATTTGAACCAGTATATGGTATAAAACTGCTAGTGTATTTTTTTCATCAATGAAGACAGCCAGCACCCAACCCTAAAAGGATATAAAATGGGAATTATGTTTCATGACACCCCACTAGAATTTATTTTATCTCCCCATCAAAAATTTGGAAATGTTAAAATATTAATATGAGCAAAGTACAAATCTAAGCCACCAATTCTACCTCATAAATTTGTAATGGATGCTCCCCAACAATAAAGAGTTAAGATAACCCAAATATTGTCTCTGAAGGGGTGGTATCATTTTTGAACTCAAACCCACTACAGTGAAAAAAACCAATATATATGTGAAAAAGAGGGGTACAAAATGGTTCATGGGATCATACCCCCATATGAAAATCCCTGATAGATCATAATGTATTTACAACTGTGGAATAGTGAGATTGATTTATTTTTCACCCTCCAGTTATCCAAACATGATGAAATTTATTATTTTTCCCCCATATGTATGTCCCTATCATGAATTATCCATCCACTTTGGTATTCTACCATATTAACATACAATATTTTATATGGGATCCATTATTTTATGCTCAAGACCCATATTTCTTGTTAAAATTTATTTACAAGAATATAGTATAATCCCAGCATTCATCACTATAAAACCACTATGAATTACTTCGACAATCCATACATTTGGTTTTAAGGAACATTGACGAAAAATTTGATCCATTTTATAAATGGGATATCTAGGTGAAAGTATGGGTTACGTTGAAACACAACTTATATGGCCTCTAGAAACACCATATCAAGAATATAAATTTCCTTGATATCCCCACATAAACTATCTTCAAGGTGGAACTATTAATAAATAAATATGATGATTAGAATTTCACTAATTTGAATACGGTCACACAAGTTGATCCATACTTCCACCTGATGAAGGTGTAAGGTATTTATGTCTAGTGATCATATTCTTAGCATCTAGTAAATAAAATATGGATAATAATATATGTGTATTTGAGAAGTCCATGTTCCCCATACAACCCAATTCCTCAGAATAATTCCCCAAAATCCTCACACATTTAAAATAATGAGTATGCAATCTATAACTATTCATTAATGTTAACCCTTCAGGGAAAATCCCAATCATTTGTCTTGTTCTGATGCCTATTCATGACATTATCATGGAAAATTGTTAATTAATTTGGTGAGAACACCTTGGTAGTTGATAGTTTTATGTGGATTTCCCTTGAATAATTTCTAAGAATGAAAATGAATGATAGATTCTTCTTATTCATGGTGTCATCAATAATAGTTATGTTCCACCAGTGGAGTTGGATCGATCTGGTAGATCAGGCCCTCATTGTGTCATTATCTATATCTAGAAGGGTGAAATTATCATGAAAACAAAATCCAAATAGATTCAATCAGATTCAATGATAAGTTGAATGAAATTTCATTCCTAGATAAGATTCTATGGGATGATTAATTTTAGTTTTTTCATAATTATTTTTCTTTTATTTTATTGAAGCCTTAACATAAAGTTTATCCAACTAGAGGATAATTTTAGTGCTCATTAACTCTATTTCAAAGAATTTAACTTTATAAAAATTCATTTATAAAAATTAATTCTAAATACATGATTAAATATAGTTTATAGTTGATTGTTTAAAGAAATATATTCACATAGTTATAAGTAGCTTGAACGCCAAGGATTTATATCTCAGGATGTATACTAAAATCAATGTTCCATGAAAAGATGGTATTTCTCAATTTTTTCACTACAAATCAATGTTTCTTTTTGACCCTTCCACCTATTTATAATCCAATGGTGACCTATATTTCACGAATGGTACACCAAAGTTGAGTGAATGTAGGGGAAATGTCCAAAATTCGTTGATTCTTTTGAGTTTTAATCATAAAATTCCCCATTAGTTCGTATTATGAGTGGGGGTTTTGGTACTAGAAGATGAGTCCAAGAGGTATTAATATAGTAGGATGAAAAAATCATGGAAAAAAACCCAGATGTTTATGTAACTCCGAGTAATGTGAACCAAACTCAGAGAAAAGTGAAACTTCCATGTTACACAATCACTAACACATAATGAAATAAAAAAGAACCGTGATATGGATACTATAAACACCACTTTATTTAAAATTTCTATAGAGAACATATGGGATAATTAATTCATAGTTCCCATCTAATGAGACTCTATCTTCTGTAATTCAAACTACCCCAAACCCCTAATTAGATTCCACTTCTGAAAAATAGATGTGATTAATATCACATGATTCCTTTAACGAATCATATCAAACTCAAGATATTTGTATAAACCCCATTTACAATAAAATCAATTATATTTAGATCCCGAAGACTCTTGAAAATAAATTATTCAAGAATTATACATCTTGTGTGAAGCCCTTCCCATGGATATCCATGAAACCCATTTACGCACAAGTACCATGTCTCACATAATTCTTTGATTCATATAACTTCAACTTGTGTAAAACCTAAACCAGGGCCCCCTATTTTATAACACCTTTTACTAAGCCTATTTGTTTGATGTTGGTGGAACATGTGATAAAAAAACATTTTATCCATCAGTGTTTGTGGAAAATCTATATATACAATGTGCATCACTGACTCTTATAAGTTTTAATTTATTACTATCATGGATTGGGTGGTCTAATATAACATACCACTTGAACATATGCACTCTCATCCAAATATCCATTACACCAAGAATGGTTTTGGAATTTTCTATGCATTTTTGACCATAACACATGATGAGAAATAATATTTTTGAATAAGACTAAATCATTCTCTCTAAACCCTCAGGTATCACTATATCAACATGGACATTCTCAAAATGTATAGATAATTGTTTTTAGTCTAAATTCTTTAATGTGGATCTTATAATGTTACCTAACTGAGTAATAGAGTTTAATAGGGTGTTCAAAGACTGTTCAAAGCCAAGAACCCCAGTTTTTGGAGAAGCAGACCGGGCGACATGGTTAAGAGAAACCACAGTATTGGGCACACATAGTTACTCCTAACTATGTGGGGGAATTTTAGAGGTAACTAGAGGCTGCATAGTTTGTCTACGACCATGTAACACACGAGTCCTTTATGTTATATAAATCATCAAAGTAATATTTATCTACACACAACACTTTCTTGTATTTCTTTATATGAAATCGCGACCTTCCTCGATAGCTTGCGTCGTACGCAATACCGAGTTTCACTAAACAATGATATGCTAATAAAATATTATTAAAACTAGCCGTTATGAATAGTAATAACAACTTTTTGAAATTTTATAAATTTTATTTTTCAAAATGGACTTCATTTTTGGATTCGGAATATCAAAATTATCATAGGGTGAAATTTTGGTATTTTTCTGAAAACTTTCAATTTTTGATGAATAGTGAAATCACTAAGTGGTAGTTAAAAAACTGAACTTTTCATAAAACATAAATTTACGGCTTCTGTGAGTGAAATTTCAAAAATTTGAGAGACACGGTTGATGTAAGTAAGTAAAATGTGGTTCAATGAGATGAAAACAATTTTTGGTGAATAGTAACTTTTTACTTTTATTTACCACGGTTAAAAGTAAATAGGGTAATTAATGGTAACAATGATATTATTATTACCCTAACACCTGTCCTAATTATATTGGATAAGTGTAATTCGACCAAAAACAAACTTAGAAATAAAATATGACCGTTTAGGCCCACTTGGATTAGATTAGGACATTTATTATTAATTTATTTAAAGAAGGGTTAAAATAGTTTAAATCAAAGTTTAATAAGTAAATAATTTTTAATATAAGGTTATATATAAGATAAATTCGACTATAAATATTCATTATAAAGATAAAAATATTTCCTACATAATTGTATTTTATTTGTAATTTTTAGACATTAGATAAGCTAATTTTTTTATGACACAAAGATGATGCAGTAATTATCTTATTAATGAAATATTGACATAATTGATGTTATAAATACCCAAATAAATCTAATTTGAGACTTTTTATGAATTCAACTAATTTTATAGGTTAATATGACATGTTATTATTGATTTAATTAACATTTTTAGAACTAATAATTCTGTTATTATTTTCACAAAAATCAATTACTAAATAGTGTCAAAATTGACATAAAATAGTTTTTAAAAGAAATATTATATTATTAATTGTTATTTTATTCCTAAAAATATAAGGTTCTGCCAAATGAATTTTATAAGGTTATATATATTAATAATAAAAAACTTGGGGTTATTTTGGATTGTTATAGTAAGTTTATTAACCTTATAGTGTAAGAACACAAGAAGACACGGTAAAAGTAAAATTATTTAACTTAATGTTAAATCTAAACGATAAGGTCAAAATAGGAACCTAAACTTGTATAAATTCTATTTTATGAGATTATTTAGACCCATACTCACCTTAGTTTCGAAATAAATCAATTTGGAGCTATTTAAAACCGAATTTGGCTTTATAATAAAATAATATTTTTAGTTATTACAAAGGTTCCCCTCTCCTCCCTTATAAAAGGGCACCTCCTCCCTCTATTCCTCACACCACTTTGAGCCTTCAAGCTCGGAAAACCCCTTCCACTTTCTCCTCTCCACTTTTCTAGAGACATCCGAGAGGTCCTGGTCTTCTCAAAGGCCAATTTTATTGCCCTAAAAAGAGGTCTCAAAGAAGCACTTCAAAGAAGAGGTAATGTCCGTTACCGATTCTTTCATCTTTATTTCTTCTTCCACTTCTTCTTATTTAGTTTTTTCAATATTAAGTAATAACATCAGTATCACTAATATACTGATATGTTATTATAAGTATGAAACAACCCTATTTCACCAGATATCCATCCTACGGAAAATGAAATCACTGCGCGTGCGTACGTACGGAATACCGTCTCCTTGTCGTGGTGTAATCTATTTTCCACCACGAACTTACTTGGATGGGTATAATGGTGTAAATAATGACTATATATGATTATTGTAAAGTTATTTTGATTTTGAAATAGTATACATACACTCCAATACAATTACACGATCATAGGAATGATATCATCACTCGTGCGTACGTACGAAATACCGTCTCCACGATGTGATGCGACTCATTCTACATGATCTTCATTGCATAATGATTATATAAATGAATTGAATGAATGAATATGATATATATTACACTAATTCCATTCTGGAAAAGAGGTATCTATAACCTAAAGAAAAGAATAAGAATTTATTCGATAAAACACACATAAGAACAAAAAGTAATAAACACCCGAATAACAAGTAGTAATGAAATATTACTAATAAGAATATAAGAATATGACCATATATGATATCATAACAATAAGTATGATTCTGGAATAAGTCAATAACATTATATAAATCATTATACAGGAGGTTCGGATACATACAAAGCATATCGGACCTATTGCAAGGGAGAATATCACAATCTCATTTTTATCCGAGATTGTTTATACTTTGAAATTTACTGGGGTGTATTTTATTATCCACATCCATGTTTCCTAAATATGTAATATTATTTCCATCCACCTAAAATTGTTTAAATCCAATTTTAACCTTCGGTGAGTTTTTATTAAAGGATATGAAAGGAATCTATTGTCATTTTTCATACGAGGTACTTTTTGACTTTTCCGACAAAAGTACGAAGAATGTTTTTTTAACTTATACGGCATGAATGGATTTTTAAAACATTATTTCCAAGAATATTCCTTTACAAGTTTTCAAGTTTATTTTTAATCAACTTCTTTTAGTATAAAATTGTATGACATGTTAAGAAAGGGAAAATGTTTTTGAGGTAGAAAGGATATTTTCCTCAAGAATGGAGTTCAAGTGTCTTATCAAAATTATTTTCCATCTAAGATAATAAAGGTTTCTGTTTCTATCCCTCTTATTACATTGATTTTATTATGTTGTGATGGAATTATTTTTATGAATTCCTTTATCTTATATGAATTGTTTTATGATGTCACAATGTTTAAGAATCCCATTTTTATTGCATGGGTTATGCAATGATGTATGATTTATGATTTTGTGGCACACATAAGAATAGTATCATTATGAGATGGGTGGGACCTATATCTCCCTCCAATGTATTGGGTAAATATTTTATATCTCATGAGATAGACATGGCTGGAATGGCAGGTTAAACCGGTTCATTGAATCAAGACTGAAACGAGGAGGGAACTTGGTTCAGAAAGGGACTTTTTCCACTAAGATAGTCTTGGAAATGAGCCTTAACTAATAAAAAATGATTCTATATGATTATGTGTGTATTCCACAAAGTTTCATGTTTTATGTTATGATTATTTGGATTACATTTCACTACTATAATTTTTCCCATGTTGTGAAATTATGATCTCTTTTGCATGTTAAGATTTGAAAAAGTTATGTGCTTATGTATATGATGTGATTGATATTTCTTTTGTTTACCCTTACTGAGCATTTGAGATCACCCTTTTGTATGTTATATTTCCCCAAGTCAGGAAGAAGGTTATTAAGTATAATATTCCAAAAAGATACTCTAGATATGATGAAATAAATGGGAGGTAAAGTAGATGCTTTGTGAACAAATTGTTTATGCTTTCCAGTTTCTAAAGACACTATAACTATATGGTCCTTTCATGGTTTTGTTATATGTTGTAAAAAGTGTGCTTCAATTTTGAAGTAATAATAATGTATGTAATGTATGGGTCATTATAGTTGGTATCAGAGGAAATGTATAGTCAACCATTGGAAACTAGGATGTGAAAGCCTTAGTAATAACCCTAAGGATAAGTCGAAGTATAGAACACAATCTTAGTGTTTTAGAAATGGCCATGAATAACCTAGGATAAGACCTTAAGTGTGAAATTTTATTCTTGATTATGTGTTTTTCCTATTAAAATTAGTGTTTATCACACTATTCTTCTTGGTTTTAGTCAATGGCAGGAACCCGAAGGAACCGTTTTAATGTGAAATGTGACGGGAAATGCAATGATTGTCCCCCTGAGCAACCAAACGTTATGGGAGATGGAATGAAAAATCTTGCAGCCATTCTCACAAAACTTTCTCAAGCTATGAATCATGCAGGACTTCCAAACGAGCAAAGAAAGGAGCAAAATTCTGTTGAATCCTTCTTGAGGTAGTGCCCACCTTCTTTCAGCGGGTCTACTGATCCATTAGTTTCTGAACAATGGATTAGTACAACTGAAAAGATATTTTCAGTTCTTCAATGTTCTGAACATTATAAAGTCATCCTAGAAGTGTATCGTTTGGAAGGAGATGCTGATCAATGGTGTAATCTTATTAAGAATAAGAGGCAACGGGATGAAATTGAGTCTATGGAATGGGACGAGTTCAAGAACTTATTTTTCAATAAGTACTTCCCTCGTATTCTCCAAACAAAGATGGAAACAGAGTTTCTTGAACTGAAGCAAAAGGATGTTGAATATGTTGGTACTTATGAAGAAAATTTTACAAGACTTTGAAGGTACGCTTCTGGTGTTATTATCCAACCTGAGAGTAAGATCGGTCAATTATTTAGTGGATTAAAACTAAGTCTTTAAAGGGCGTTAGCCATAAGGGACTTCAATAGCTACGAGGAAATCGTTCGATGTTCTCTCAAAGTTGAGATGGAGATTGGAGTAACCCATCAGTCATATGGGTTTGATAAGAAGAGGAAAATGGAATTCAAAGGAAAATCTAAAGAGCACACTGAAAATAAGATGAGCTTTCCCTTATGCTCAAAGTGTGGAAAGAAAGATGGAGGGAGTTGTCTTAAAGGGACAAGAAAATGTTTCAAATGTGGAAAGGAAGGTCATCGGGCATTTGAATGCCGCAATGATGGGAAAAAGATGTCTAATGATGAAAACAAAGGAAGGGATACACAGAATGACCCTACTACACTTCAATGTTTCAAGTGAAAGGAGATGGGGAATTATTCCAATCAATGCCTAAATCCAAGGGTTGATGATGATGGTCGACGTCAACAAACTCTTAAGGATAAAGATAAAGGAAAGTCACATGAAATTTCTATCAGCGATGTGGAGTACGATAATGATGTGGTTAAAGGTTCACATACCATCCACTCTAAAGTAGATAATGTTTTATTTGATTCTGGATCCACCAACTCTTTTATTTCTGAAAAATTTTTTAAGGATATCACCGTATTACCTCAACAATTAGTTGTTGAGTTAGCTGTGACAACCCCTAATGGCACAACAATCGCATCAAAAGTTTATAATTCTTCTCCGATTGAAGTTTGTGGGAAAGTGCTTCCTGCAAATCTTGTGATCCTTCCTATAGTGGAATTTTATGTGATTCATGGCATGGATTTTCTTTCTCTACATGGAGCTCATATCAATTTCCAATAAAGGGAAGTCACATTTAATATTCCAGATCAATCTATGATCATATATCGATGCAAGGATGAACATAACCTTCCAGTGGAAATTTCTTCCATTTTATGGGTATTGATTCCACTAAATGAAGGTTATTTATCTAAAATGGTTGGTGAGAAACTCACTATGAAGAATATGCCCATTGCACGGGAGTTGGATGATGTCTTTCCGGAGGAATTACAAGGTCTTCCACCAAATCGTGAAGTTGAGTTTTCAATAGAACTCATACTGGGTGCTTTGCCTATTTCAAAGACACCTTATAGAATGGCCCCAATTGAGTTGAAGGAATTGCAGAAGCAACTCTAAGAGAATCTTGATAAGGGGTTCATACACCCTAGTGTGTCACCTTGGGGAGCACCTATTCTGTTTGTTAAGAAGAAAGATGGATCAATGAGACTTTGCATTGATTATCGAGAACTTAACAAGATCACTATCAAGAACAAATATCCTCTCCCACGCATTGATGACTTATTTGACCAACTACGCGGAGCGCAATACTTTTCCAAGATTGATCTTCGTTCAGGGTATCATCAATTAAGGGTCAAAAGGGAGGATATACCAAAGACAGATTTCTGTACAAGGTATAGACACTATGAATTTATAGTGATGCCATTTGGTCTTACTAATGCCCCTGCTATCTTCATGGATATGATGAATAGAGTCTTTAGAGACTATCTTGATCAATTTGTGGTAGTCTTTATAGACGATATTCTTGTCTATTCAAATAGAAAGGAAGAACATGATGATCACTTGAGAATTATATTGAAGACCCTGAGAAATGAGAAGCTTTATTCCAAATTTAACAAGTGTGAATTTTGGCTTCAAAAAGATTCATTTTTGGGTCACATAATGTCAAAAGAGGGGATATCTGTGGATCCAGCAAAAATAGAGGTTATCGAAAGATGGTCGAGACCAACAACAGTAACTGAGATCCGAAGTTTTCTTGGTTTGGCTAGATATTATCGATGTTTTGTGAAAGATTTTCCCGATTATCTAATCCACTCACCATGTTGACTCAGAAAGGAGTTAAGTTTGTTTGGACGGAGGAATGTGAAGATAATTTCAAGGAGTTGAAAAGAAGGTTATCCAGTGCACCTGTGCTCACACTGCCTTGTAGTGGAGAAAGGTTTGTGATCTACAGTGATGATTCCAAGAAGGGATTGGTGTGTGTTCTTATGCAAAATGATATGGTGATAGCTTATACCTAACGACAGTTGAAAATACATGAGAAAAATTACCCAACTCATGATTTGGAGTTAGCTGCGGCAATCTTTGCATTAAAGATTTGGAGGAATTATCTTTATAGAGAAAGGTGTGACATTTATACTGATCATAAAATTTTAAAGTATATTTTCACACAAAAGAAGCTGAATATGCGCCAAAGAAGATGGTTGGAGCTGATTAAGGATTACGACTGCTCAATTCATTACCACCCTCGAAAAGCAAACAAGGTGGCAAATGCATTAAGTCGACAAGACCATGCCAGTTTATCCATGATGAGGATCACAAAAGATCCAATATTTATGGATTTACAAAGGATGGATCTTGGAATCATAATGAAAGGGGAAAAATCGTATCTTTCTCAAATGAATGTTCAACCATCTATACATGTGAAGATTAAAGAGGCACAGAAAGAAGATGTCGAGTTACAAAAGAAGGTGAGAAATGTTCCTGAATTCAACCTTGATTGTGATGGGATAATAAAGTTCAGGAATCGGGTTTTTGTTCCTCCCATCCCTGAATTAAAGAAGGATCTGCTGGATGAGGCTCATAGTTATTCATTCTCTATTCATCCTGGAAGCACGAAGATGTACATGGACCTGAAAGAGTACTTCTGGTGGGATGGCATGAAAAGAGATGTTGATGAATATCTCTCTCAATGCTTGGTTTGTCAGCAAGTTAAAGGTGAGAGACAGAAGTCTAAGGTGATGTTACAACCATTACCCATACCCGAACGGAAATGGGAAAACATCACTATAGACATTTTCACAGGACTTCCTAAAACATCCAAAGGCAATAATGCTATCTGGGTCATAGTTGATCGTCTTACAAAGTCTGCACACTTCATTGCTATTAGAGAGGATTTCTCTCTGGATCAGCTTGCCAGGATATATGTAAAGGAAGTGGTAAGATTGCATGGAGTACCACTTTCTATTGTATCTGATCGGGATCTGAGATTTACCTCAAAGTTCTGGCAAAGTCTTTAGCATACTCCGGATACAGAGTTGAGTTTCAGCACTGCTTATCATCCTCAGACAGACGGTCAGTCTGAGAGAACAATTCAAACTCTAGAATGTTGAGAGCTAGCTCTATGGATTTCAAAGGTGGTTGGGATCAACACTTACCTTTGGTGGAATTTTCTTATAATAATAGAATTCACTTCAGTATTCAGATGGCTTCTTATGAAGCTCTCTATGGAAAGAAATGCAGGACTCCAACATGCTGGGATGAAGTTGGGGAAAGAAAGCTATTAGGACCCGATCTCATTAATGAAATGGAAGAAAAGGTCAGATCTATTCAACAAAACATAAGAGCAGCTCAGAGTCGACAGAAAGGTTATGCCGACAACCAAAGAAAAGACCTAGAGTTTGAAGTGGGTGATAAAGTGTTTTTACGAATATCTCCCTGGAAGAGGGTCAAGAGATTTGGAAAGAAGGGGAAGTTGAGCCCTAGATATATCAGTCCTTTTGAAATACTGGATCATGTTGGGAAGGTAGCTTACCGATTGGCGCTTCCACCGAATATATCTCAAGTTCACGATGTGTTCCATGTATCTCTCCTGAGAAAGTACATACCTGATCCTTCACATGTTCTCAGCTCAGAAGTTGTACCGCTGGAGCAGGATCTTTCTTATGAAGAACAGCCGATAGAGATTCTGGATCGTAGCAAAAAGTCCTACGAAACAAGACCACTCGATTGGTGAATGTTTTATGGAGGAACCACCAATTAGAAGAAGCTACATGGGATCTTGAGGATATGATGAGGGAGAGGTATCCTCATCTATTTGTTACAAAGTGCGAATTTCGAGGGAGAAATTCATTTTAAGGGGGGTAGAATGTAACACCCGAGACTTTTATGTTATATAAATCATCAAAGGAACATTTTTCTACACACAACACTTTCTTGGCTTGCTTTACACGAAATCGCAACCTTCCTCGATAGCTTGCGTCGTACGCAATACCGAGTTTCACTAAACAATGATATGCTAATTAAATATTATTAAAACTAGCCGTTATGAATAGTAATAACCACTTTTTGAAATTTTATAAATTTTATTTTTCAAAATGGACTTCATTTTTGGATTCGGAATATCAAAATTATCCTAGGTTGAAATTTTTGTATTTTTCTAAATACATTCAATTATTGATGAATAGTGAAACCACTAAGTGGTAGTTAAAAAACTGAATTTTTCATAAAACTTAATTTTACCGCTTCTGTGAGTGAAATTTCAAAAATCCGAGAGACACGGTTGATGTCAATATGTAAAATCTGGTTCAATGAGATGAAAATAATTTTTGCTGAATATTAACTTTTTACTTTTATTTACCACGGTTAAAAGTAAATAGGGTAATTGAGGGTAAAAATGATATTATTATTACCCTAAAACATGTCCTAATTCTATTGGATAAGTGTAATTCGACCAAAAACAAACTTAGGAATAAAATATGACCATTTAGGGCCACTTGGATTAGATTAGGACATTTATTATTAATTTATTTAAAGAAGGGTTAAAATAGTTAAAATCAATGTTTAATAAGTAAATAATTTTTAATATAAGGAAATATATAAGATAAATTCGACTATAAATATTAATTAGAAATCTAAAAAGATTTCCTACATAATGGTATTTTATTTGTAATTTTTATACATTAAATAACTTAATTTATATATGACACAAAGATGATGCAGTAATTATCTTATTAATAAAATATTGACATAATTGATGTTATAAATACCCAAATAAATCTAATTTGAGAATTTTTATGAATTCCACAAATTTTATAGGTTAATATTACATGTTATTATTGATTTAATTATATTTTTTCGAACTAATAATTCTGTTATGATTTTCACAAAAATCAATTACAAAATAGTGTCAAAATTGACATAAAATTGTTTTTAAAACAAATATTATATTATTAGTTGTTATTTTATTCATAAAAATCTAAGGTTCGGCCAATTGACTTCTATAAGGTTATATATATTAATTATAAACAACTTGTGGTTCGTTTGGATTGTTATAGTAAGTTTATTAACCTTACAGTGTAAGAACAGAAGAAGACACGGTAAAAGTAAAATTATTTAACTTAATGTTAAATCTAAATGATAAGGTCAAAATAGGAACTTAAACTTTTGTAAATTCTATTGGATGAGATGATTTCGACCCATCCCCACCTCAGCTTCGAAATTAATCATTTTGGAGCTATTTAATACCGAATTTGGCTTTATAATAAAATAATATTTTTAGTTATTCCAAAGGTGCCACTCTCCTCCCTTATAAAAGGGCACCTCCTCCCTCTCTTCCTCACACCACTTTGATCCTTCAAGCTTGGCCAACCCCTGCCATGTTCTCCTCTCCACTTCCCTAGAGACATCCTGGAGGTCCTTGTTTTCTTCAAAGACCAATTTTAGTGCCCTAAAAGGAGGTCTCAGAGAAGCACTTCAAAGAAGAGGTAATGTCCTTTACCGATTCTTTCATCTTTATTTCTTCTTCCACTTCGTCTTCTTTAGTTGTTTAATTATGAATTACTAACATCAGTATAACTAATATACTGATATGTTATTATAAGTATGAAACAACCCTATTTCACCATCTATCCATCCTACGGAAAATGAAATCACCGCGTGTGCGTACGTACGGAATACCGTCTCCACGCCATGGTGTAATCTATTTTCCACCACCACCTTACTTGGATGGGTATAATGGTGTAAATAATGACTATATATGATTATTGTAAAGTGATATTGATTCTGAAATAGTATACATACACTCCAATACAATTCCACGATCATAGGAATGATATCATTACTCGTGCGTACGTACGGAATACCGTCTCCACGATGTGATGTGAATCATTCTACATGATCTTCATTGCATAATGATTATATAAATGAATTGAATGAATTAATATGATATATATTACACTAATACCATTCTAGAAATGAGGTATATATACCCTAAAGAGAATAATAAGAATTTATTCGACAAAACACTCATAAAAACAAAAAAGTAATAAACACCCGAATAACAAGTAGTAATGAAATATTACTAATAAGAAGCTAAGAAAATGACCATATATGATATCATAACAATAAGTATGATTCTGGAATAAGTCAATAACATTATTTAAATCATTATACAGGAGGTTCGGATACGTACAAAGCATATCGGACCTAAGGTAAGGGAGAATATCACAATCTCATTTTTATCTGAGATTGTTTATACTTTGAAATTTACTGGGATGTATTTTATCACCCACATCCATGTTTCCTAAATATGTAATATTATTTACATCCACCTACAATTGTTTAAATCCAATTTTACCCCTCGGTGAGTTTTTAGTAAACGATATGAAAGGAATCTTTTGTCGTTTTTCGTACGAGGTACTTTTTGACTTTTCCGAAAAAAGTACGAAGAATGTTTTTTTAACTTATACGGCATGAATGGATTATTAAAACATTATTTCCATGAATCTTCTTTTACATGTTTTCAAGTTTATTTTTAATCAAATTCTTTTAGTTTAAAATTGTATGACATGTTATGAAAGGGAAAATGTTTTCGAGGTAGAAATTATATTTTCCTCAAGAATGGAGTTCCAGTGTTTTATCAAAATTATTTTCCATCTAAGATAATAAAGGGTTCTGTTTCTATCCCTATTATTACATTGATTTTATTATGTTGTGATGGAATTATTTTTATGAATTCCTTTATCTTATATGAATTGTTTTATGATGTCACGATGTTTAAGAATCCCATTTTTATTACATGGGTTATGCAATGATGTATGATTTATGATTTTATGTCACAATAAGAATAGTATCATTATGAGATTGGTGGGACCTATATCTCCCTCCAATGAATTGGGTAAAGATTTTATATCTCATGAGATAGACATGGCTGGAACGGCAGGTTAAACCAGTTCAGTGAAACAAGACTGAAACGTGGAGTGAACTCGGTTCAGAAAGGGACTTTGTCCACTAAGATAGTCTTGACAATGAGTCTTGACTAATAAGAAATGATTCTCTATGATTATGTCTGTATGCCAAAAAGTTTCATGTTTTAAGTTATGATTATTGGTATTACATTTCACTACTATGATTTATCCCATGTTATGAAATTATGATCTCTTTTGCAGGTTAAGATTTCCAAAAGTTATGTGCTTATATATATGATGTGATTGATATTTCTTTTGTTTACCCTTACAGAGCATTTGAGATCACCCTTTTGTATGTTCTATTTCCACAGGTTAGGAAGAAGGTTATTAAGTAGAATACGCCAAAATGGGACTCTAGGTATGATGAAATAAATTGGAGGCAAAGTAGATGCTTTATGAACCAATTGTTTATGCTTTCCTATTTCAGAAGACACTATACCTATACGGTCCTTTCATGGTTTTGTTATCTGTTGTAATAAGTGTGATTCAATTTTTAAGTAATAACAATGTATGTAAAATCTGGGTCATTATAGGCCATGTGATCCGAGGCACATGATTTTTCAATATTTCAAAAAATATTGTAAGTAGAGATTTTCAAGTCTTGTTCACAATTAGAAAAACCGCATGCCTTGTCAATGCATGGTCCTCCTTTAAAAGTGGAGTGGTTCACAATTGGTGCACTTTTTGGCTAATCATACGGCCAAACCATATGGTAAATTGTGGAACCATATAATGATTGCTAAAATTAATAAATTCCTTTAATGAACTTAAAAACTAATCCCTTATTTATCCTTTCACATTTTTAGTGGATGACTACCACTCCCTCCTCCCATAATCTCTCATCAATTATATTCTAGGATTCTCAATAACTCCTATATCCAGACTCCAAATCAGAAACCATTGGAATTGTTGGATCCACAATAGTTAGGTATCTAATAATATTACTTCTTTTCATGGTTAATATTCATATCCATTAAACTATTTCAGTGATACCTCTTTCACTATATTTTCAAGAAGTGGTATCATTTCTCTAATTTCATCTAATCTACTTAGAATCTGAAGCTGATATTTGATAAATAGTTGTATACATGTCTATGGTAGGTGTTCTAGATGTTTTAAATGAAATTTGAGTTATTTTTATATCCCCCCTAATGTGTCGCAAGCCAACCAATATCACACATTACCATATATTGTGATTCTATATTCTAATTTTTTTCATGCTATTTTACTATAAAGAATCCTCAATAGGTGGACATGGGATGTTTACCTTAACTATATCCACCCTTTGGGTGTTTGAAATGATATTCCTTCTTTAATATAATTGTTTACATTAACCAGACAACTCCTCGGTGTTCTACTAATTTTTTAAATGGAATTTCCCAATTTTTTAAATAATTTATTTATTTCTAAGGAACCTTATATGTTATTGGATTATCATGAATGGAATTTCCATTCCTTATTTAATTAAAAAACATGTTTATTTTTAATAGCATAGTTTTAATATAGGTTTATGTTAGGTCCACTAGGCTGAATACCCTGAGAGGGGGGGTGAATCAGGGTATAACTAATTAAAAATTAATGCCCGTTCTGATATTGTTTCGCTGTTAAGAAAAACACTCTTCTCTCTCTTTCCTGCTACACAATATAAACAGAAATTAAAGCAAGTGCAGGACACAACAATTTTACTTGGTTCACCGCTAAGGGCTACGCCCAAGGAGCATACGCCGATAAGTTGCCGGTCGTACCAAATTCCACTAATCTTCACTAGCTGTGGATTACAAGGTTCGGGCTAGATCACTTCTATGCCTAGGCTCACTGCCTTTACAATGTTTAGGGTCAGCTCACTGCTTTCCCAAGGGTCACTCCCTATTTCTCTCTCTCTGGCTCACTGCCGGTGGAGAGGATCACCTTCTTCCTCTTCCTAAGCTCACTGCTCTGTGAAGGGAATCCAATCACAGTTTATAGACCTGTAGGTCTCTTCATTTCCATTAAGGAATGCATCTTTCTCTATATGTAGATGCTCTATTGAAGTTCTACTTTCATCCGTAGATGAATACCTCTTTGCCTCTAAACACTGGGCAAAATACCTTTGGAAAGTCCTCCGAAAAGCACTCAACTTCGCTAGGCTCCCAATTTCACGAAGCTCAACAAGCCTTCGCGAAGCTCCTGCCTTTTTGCGAAGCTCTCTCCCGAAGCACTCTCGTGAATCTCTGTCGCGAAGCTCAACTCGTTGCAAAGCAACTTCTCTCGCGAATCTCACTGAGCCAACGCGGAGCACACAACTTTCACGGAGCTAGAATAGCCGCCGTGAAGCTCCCCTTTCGCGAAGCACAACTGCCTTCGCGAACCACCTTTGCGAACTGAGAGCAATGGATTTTCTCTGAAAATTCTCTCTACTTCGCTCGAAGGGGTCAGCCTCTATTTATTGGCGATTCCAACGACTCTCGTCCCTTCCGCACGAATTCAACGCCACGTCATCTCAAATCGCGAAGCTCCAAAGTTTCAGCCGGAATTCTGTCTAAATCGCAAAGCTCCACGGTAATATTCCGTTCGTGGAGCTTGACGTAGTCGCGATGAATCACCGTCAACTTACCTTCTCGGCTCGCGCCTTCGCCGCGATGCTCCCTCGCGAAGCCCATATCCGCCGCGATGCGCTTCAGCATCTGCCGTTCGCGAAGCTTGACGTAATCGCGAAGCATCACCGCCTTCGTTCTTCTGGTCTTCGCGATTTCCAAACCATGCATCCTATCTTCGCGAAATTCATGCCTTTGCCATATGAAATTATGCTCTTCATGGAAATCCTCTTTTCGCGATGCTCACCAAACTCCAAATTTTGGACCCCAAAAATTTGGCAAACACTGGGAAACGGCGCCACCTTGTACTGCTCTTTTGTACCGCCTCCAGATTGTCCATTCCTTTTTCATCGTTCTTTGTCAACATGGAATGTCAACAACTTCTCGGGAACTCGACAATTCTCCATGGAAACCTGCTTTGTCAACAAACACAATCAACCCAAAAATACTGCAATGTTACCTTGAGGGATTTTTTCCCAACAATCTCCCCCTTTGGGTTTGTTGACAACTCTTCACAACTCTGCTCAGAAATATTTTCTGCACTTTGATACCTCATTGAGTCTTATTCCAGCCACTACCACCATTCGCCTCTTGCGATTCTGATAGCGTTCAATGATTCACTTAACACGTACTCTAAGCCCACATGAGCAATGCTCGGCGTAAGAAACAAGAGTAGTATGAAAAGTTCATCAATGAATCACTTCATGTCAGACCCCAATTGCCGATTCAACCCTGATACCAATTCTTAAATTGATACCAATTGTTGAACCACACTGATACCAATTGGTGAATAGCTGGACACCTTTTCACACCATTCCAACACCACTGTTCTGCTGTTATCATGATCCTCAGCTGTTGTGATATCTATGCTTTGATCGATCACTTCTAGCATCATCAGATTTAAAATGCTCTCCCCCTTGCTCATTGCTCCCCCTTTCTGGCTGCTCCACCTATCAGCTTCTCCCTGTATCAATTATGATTTATTAAATCTCCACACTGTCTCCTAGTCACTATTTTCTCCCCTTTTAACAAACACTATTTTCTCCCCCTTTGTCAACGAACCCAAAGGTCACGCCTTTGTAGTCTGTAACATAGTAGAGAACACATATCAGCACAGTAGGTAAAAACACGTCATACCTCGGGGAGAGGGGGGAGTCCCAAATCCACACTATTTCAAGTGTGGGGAATCGACTGAACTCCCAGAGCCAGTCGATGCCTCTCAAAAGCTTCCTTGGGCAAGGCCTTTGTCAGAATGTCTGCAACCTGTAGCTCTGTAGGCACATACTCTAACTTCACGATCCCCTGCTCAACTTTCTCCTTGATAAAATGATACTTTATCTCAATGTACTTTGTCCTAGAGTGATGGACGGGATTTTTGATGAGATTTATAGCACTTGATTTATCGCACTGGATTCCGATCGGAGACTTCACTTCAACTCCCATATCTTCAAGCTGCTGCTTCATCCACAATAACTGTGTGCATGCTTGAGTGGCCGCAATATACTCAGCTTCTGCGGTGCTTAATGAAATGCAATCCTGCTTCTTGCTTAACCAAGCAATACATAGTCCGCCAAGATAAAATGCACCACCTGACGTTGATTTTCTATCATCTTCTGAACCAGCCTAGTCTGCATCAGTATGTCCCAATAACTCTGTCTGAGATTTGTCATTTTATGTCAAGCCAAATTCCACCGTGCCCTTGATATACCGAAGTATTCTTTTCACTGAAATCATGTGACTTTCCTTGGGATTACTCTGATATCTCGCTGCTTGGCATGTGGCGAAAACAATATCAGGCCTTGTTGCGGTTAAGTACAACAGACTTCCAATGATTTTCCTGTATTCTGTGATATTAACTGCCTTTCCATCCTCAACTTTTGATAATTTTAATCCGGGTAGCAACCGGAGTCTTCATTTCCTTGGAAGTATCCATTCCAAACCTTCTTAAAACCTCCTTGGAATATTTGTATTGAGAAATGAAAGTTCCATTCCTTCCTTGTGTCACCTTTAGACCAAGGAAAAATGTTATCTCTCCAATCATTGACATTTCAAACTCATTTTTCATGAATTCAAAAAACTGTCTGCACTGAGCTTCATCTGATCCGCCAAAAATTATGTCATCGACATACACTAGTACCATCATCCTTTGATTACTATCATTGCTGAAATAGAGGTTGTAGTCAACTCCTCCACGCTGGAAACCAAGCTTCTTCAAGTACTAATCAAGCCTTGAGTACCATGCCCTTGGTGCTTGTTTCATCCCATACAATGCCTTCTTCAGCCTGCAAACTTTTTCCTCATCCTCATGAATGAGAAAACCATCTGGCTACTCAATATACACCTCTTCTTCCAGAACCCCATTCAAGAATGCGGATTTGACATCCATCTGGAACACTTTGAACTTTCTTTGCACCGCTATGGCCAAAAATAATCTGATTGTCTCCAGCCTTGCAACTGGTGGAAATGTCTCATCAACATATATTCCCTCTATCTGGGAGTATCCCTTGCACACTAGTCGTGCTTTGCTCCGAATCACTGTTCCATATTCATTCATCTTGTTTCGATAGACCCATTTAGTCCCGATGACATTCTTGTCTGCTGGCCTCGAAACAATATCCCATGTCTGGTTCTTCTCAATATGATCAAGCTCTTCGTTCATGGCCTGAACCCAGTTTTCATCTTCAGCTGCATCAGAAAAACATTTCGGCTCCACTTGAGACAAAAACAATGCTTGCTGTGATGATTTCATTCTTCGAGTCTGAACTGGAGCTATTTGATCACCAATGATATTCTGCCTATCAATTTCAGCTCGACTCTTTGGCTTTCTCACAGACACCGACTTGACACTTTCCTCTTCATCATCAGTATCTTCTTCTAAGTCAGCTTCTGCCACTTCTGCTCCCACTGGGTTTCTTACCTCATCATCACTTTCATCCAGGAACTGTTCACTGGATCGTTGAGTATTCTGCTCATTTTCAACTATAGTGACATCATTGCTTTCAATAATTTTTCCCAGCCTTTTTTTGAAACATTTATACGCTTTTCTTTTCCCGGGATAGCCAAGGAATATCCCTTCATCTCCTCGTGCCTCAAACTTCCTATGATGTTCTTTGTTGAGAATGAAACACTTACTTTCAAAGATTCGAAAGTACTTCAAAGTTGGCTTCTTTCCGTACCACAGTTCATACGGAGTCTTCCCTTGCTTCGGACATAACAGGGACCTGTTTGAAACATAGACCGATGTCAAAACTGCTTCCTTCCAAAATTTCTCTGGTGGGTCCTTATCAATAAGCATTGTTCTGGCCATGTTGTTAATGATCCGATTTCTCCTTTCAACTACTCCATTCTATTGGGGAGTTCTTAATGATGAAACTTGATGCCTTATCCCATGTTTCTCGAGATAGTTTTCAACCTGACTGTTTGTAAATTCCGTACCGTTATCAGTATGAAACTTCAGAATTTTCTGCCCAAGCATCGTTTCCGATTCCCTCCTGTACTGCTTTATGCAACTGAACACCTCTGTCTTATGGGTTATGATGAATACCCAGGCCATTCTGCTATAGTCATCAATGAAAAGAACATAGCACCTTTGCCCATTTATAGCTCGTGGTGAGATAGGTCCACATACATCATCATGCACCAATTCGATCACTCTAGTTGATTTCTATTCCTTTGGCCTGTATGTCTTTCTGATGATTTTCCCTTTTTGACAAGCATCACATGTATGAGTGCGATCACGTGATAGTTTGGGAAGGTCTCTAGCAGCATCACATTTAACGAGATCCTCCATAGATGGTTGGCATAGATGACCAAGTCGCTTATGCCACAGCTGGTTTTCTTCCTCTCTGGATAAAAGACAAGTATCTTCTTCCCCACCTACAAGATAGAGATTTCCCTTTGACCTTTTTCCCTGCAGAACAGCTGCTCCATCTTTTCATTTCACAACACACATCTTCTTGGTAAATTGGATAGAGTTCCCAGAGTCACATAGTTGACTGACACTGAGTAGGTTATGACTGATACCCTCTACTACCAAGACATCAGCATGTCTCATCTCTTTGCCCCCAAACTTGGCTTTCCCTGAGCCAACAATCTTCAGGCCTTCATCATTTCCTAATTTGACAACTCCTTCTTTGTCATATTTGAGGCCTGTAACAAGATCCTTATTACTCGTCATGTGGGATGTGCAACCACTATCAAGGATCCAAACACCAGATCGATCTGATGCTTTAAGGGTAATCTCCGCCACCACAGCCTTCTCATTTTTCTTCTTCTTGGTCCATAATTTTTCTTTCACACTCGGCATAGATTGAGGCTTCTGTTCTTTCTCAGAGTATGATGGACCAACCTCATCTTGTAAAGCCGCAAATCTATTCTGCGTTTTTAACTCACCTGTCGGTTTATTGACCTGCTGCTTGCGAGTGTTTTGATTCTTCTTTGGCACATTTCTTTGAATGGTCGAAGTACAGTACCTAGCCATGTGCCCAAATCCTTCGCACCAAAAACAGTGACCTTCAAAATATGTTCTGGAAAACCGTTCTCTGTTTGGCTGCCATCTCGCTTCTTGTTCCCTTCTATATCTCTTGGCTATGGAACACACATACTGTGAATGTCCCATTTTCCAACAGCAATAACACCTGATATAGGATACATTCCTTCGTGATACTTCAGCACTACGATTTTCCCTTTGGGATCTATAAATATTCTGATTCTGTTTTGTGCCCAAATCAACCTTCAAATTCGGAACGGGTGCTTGCGGTCTGACATTAACTGCCACCGATTCTTGTTTCTTATCAAGACCTGAATCAACCTTATCATTTGAGATTTCTTGGTGCTTCACTCCTGATGAACTACGAGCCTCCTCTTTCATCTTTTCTGTCTTCTGAATGGCCTTCTTTTCTGATATCACATTGGGGGTCAAGAGTTTTTCTTGATCCTTCATTTTTCGTCGTAGACTAACCACTTCTTCTTCAACCTCTTTGATACGTCTGACCTGCTCCTTTCCTATGTTAGTCAAACAATCAATTTCCTTCTTTTGTTCCTCAATTTTAAGCTTATGCTCAGCAATATTTTCTGAGCTCTCTGGTGTTAAGGATTTTAGTCTTTCAATTTCTTCTAACAGTTCTGACTTTTCTTCATCCTGTTGTTGCATATAGAGTTTGGCATCACGAACCACTTTATTGGCTTTCTTCGTTTTTTCTCTCCAAACATCTATCTCTTCAAGAGCTGCTTCCAATTCGGCTTCCATATCAACTCTTCCTTCAACTTCTTCTTCCACTTCTCCAAAGTCAGTATCTTCCTTTTCCTGAGAACTACCGACGACCGCTACCATAGCATTTTGTCTATGATCTTTAAAATTTTCAAACTCCTCAACCTCTTCATCCTCAGACTCATCTGAACTATCTATTTCTTGTGAAAGAAGATTCTTCCTCTTTAAGAAATTTCTCTTGAACTGCTTCTTCCCTTTCACATAGGCTGAAGATTTCTTCTTGGTAATTTCAACTTCATCTTCATCGTTATCTTCTAGAAACTTTTTGGGGTACCTTGCAGCATGATGACCAACTTTTCCCCATCTAAAGCAAGCAAGTGGAAGCTTCCCTTTGAACTTTCCTTTTCCTCTTTGAAGATTTGAGGAGAGGAATGACATTACCTCATCTGTCTCTTCTTCTTCCTGAGAATCTTCAATGTTAAGCTTCTTCATGGCCTTAAATGCCACTTCTTTGGACTTCCCCTTTTCCAAAGCCTCATTATCATCATTCCTCATTTCATATGAAACCAAGGTACTGTGCAAGTTGTCTAATGTTAGCTCTTTTGGATCATTATCTTCTAGTACTGAAACTTTCGGATTGAACCGAGGTGGAAGTTTCTTCAAGATGCGCTTTACGATCTTTATGTCTTCAATGACTTCTCCAAGACCTCATATATCTTCTACAACAGTGTTTACCCTATCAATGAATGCGTCAACAGACTAATTAGGGTTCATTTTTAGATCTTCATATTTGTTCCACAACACCTGCAGCTTTGCCTCTCTGACCTTTGTATCCCCTTCATATATATTCAAAAGCTTTTCCCACATGGAATGTGACGTTTTACATGACATCACCTTTGTATATATGGGATTGGAAAGGGCTCCCCCTAAGGCATTGATTGCTTTGGAATCAGCATCCAACTCTCTATGCTCAGCTTCTGATAAGGCACCACTATTAATATCAGCTGTGATACCATGCATAGCTGCTGAAAACACATCCATTCCCAAGGATCGGAAATAGTGTTGCCTCCGATTCTTCCATATCTGAAAATTATATCCGTCGAAGATCGGAATCCCTTTATGATTGGTTACCTCCATTGAGAGAAGAACAACTTTCAACCTTCCCTTTGATACCACTTGTTAGGTCCACTAGGCTGAATACCCTGAGAGGGGGGGTGAATCAGGGTATGACTAATTAAAAATTAATGCCCATTATGATCTTGTTTCGCTGTTAAACAAAACACTCTTCTCTCTCTTTACTGCTACACAATATAAACAGAAAGTAAAGCAAGTGCAGGACACAACAATTTTACTTGGTTCACCGCTAAGGGCTACGTCCAAGGAGCATACGCCGACAGGTTGCCGGTCGTACCAAATTCCACTAATCTTCACTAGCTGTGGATTACATGGTTCGGGCTAGATCACTTCTATGCCCAGGCTCACTGCCTTTACAATGTTTATGGTCAGTTCACTGCTTTCCCAAGGGTCACTCCCTGTTTCTCTCTCTCTGGCTCACTGCCGGTGGAGAGGATCACCTTCTTCCTCTTCCTAAGCTCACTGCTCTGTGATGGGAATCCAATCAAAGTTTATAGACCTATAGGTCTCTTCATTTCCATTAAAGAATGCATCTTTCTCTGTATGTAGATGCTCTTTTGAAGTTCTACTTTCATCCGTAGATGAATACCTCTTTGCCTCCGAACACTGGGCAAAATACCTTTGGAAAGACCTCCGCAAAGCACTCAACTTCGCTAGGCTCCCAATTTCGCGAAGCTCAACAAGCCTTCGCGAAGCTCTTTCCTTTTCACGAAGCTCTCTCGCGAAGCTCTCTCGCGAAGCTCAAATCGTTGCAAAGCAACTTCTCTCGTGAAGCTCATTGAGCCAATGCGGAGCACACAACTTTCATGGAGCTAGAATAGCCGCCGCGAAGCTCCCCTTTCACGAAGCACAACTGCCTTCGTGAACCACCTTTGCGAACTGAGAGAAATGGATTTTCTATGAAAATTCTCTCTACTTCGCTCGAAGGGGTCAGCCTCTATTTATAGGCGATTCCATCGACTCTCGTCCCTTCCGCGCGAAGTCAACGCCACGCCATCTCAAATCGCGAAGCTCCAAAGTTTCAGCCGGAATTCTGTCCAAATCGCGAATCTCCACGGTAATCTTCCGTTCGCGGAGCTTGACGTAGTCGCGATGAATCACCGTCAGCTTACCTTCGCGGCTCGCGCCTTCGCCGCGAAGCTCCCTCGCGAAGCCCATCTCTACCGCGATGCGCTTCAGCATCTACCGTTCGCGAAGCTTGACGTAATCGCGAAGCATCACCACCTCCGTTCTTCTGGTCATCGCGATTTCCAAACCATGCATCCTATCTTCGCAAAATTCATGCCTTTGCCATATGAAATTATGCTCTTCATGGAAATCCTCTTTTCGCGATGCTCACCAAACTCCAAATTTTGGACCCCAAAAATTTGGCAAACACTAGGAAACAGCGCCACCTTGTACTTCTCTTTTTTACTGCCTCCAGATTGTCTATTCCTTTGTCATCGTTCTTTGTCAACATGGAATGTCAACAACTTCTCGGGAACTCGACAATTCTCTATGGAAACCTTCTTTGTCAACAAACACAATCATCCCAAAAATATTGCAATGTTACCTTGAGAGATTTTTTCCCAACAGTTTATTTACAAAAACGAATTAAATGGATTAATAATAATTAATGGTAACAGGTGGAAAGGTCATCTACTTGATGAATGCTAGTACAAGTGGATTAATATGTATTGTGACACTATTATGTATATATAGATTTAAGGATATGATTATGAAGGTTTAATTACATGTGATATTATTGTTAATATGTTTGCACAATTGATATTGGCTGGGGAATGATGGTTAAAGAAATTTTTGAGCATGGTGTTTCACTCTCCCTTATATTCAGTGTTGATAATGATGTCTCTCATAGTTATAAATGTATCTAGATGAAGGGAATAAAATTCCATGTAACATTATTAAGGTGTGGAACATGATGTATCACCCCACCTATCTCATGCGATGAGCATGAATTCTCACACCCATTAAGAGATTTAGGAAATGTACCCTTTTCAAGAGCCTATAGGCTTGTTATACAATTTATGGATTCTTGAGTTATTATCTGGATCTGGCTAGTACCAAGTATCTTTGTATATTCCTACTTACATCATCACCCACTTAGTGAATATATATTGATACAATATATTACTATACTAAATATATAAGTATATTACAATGTATATGGTTACTGGTCAAACTCTCATTTCAGCCTAACCCGAAGTAGGTAGTGACTCCTGGTGTCTCATAGAAACCCGAGCTGGATGATATTTATTTATTCATCATTGATTACTATTTATTATTCAAGAACCCTATTATTTCTATTTACACCACTCAGAGTAAATATATACACTGTTGGTGGTGCACTACTAGCATTTTATCTCACACCCTACTTTAACCAAAATCAGTACCTGAGTAGATTACATTTCTGTAGATATGGTTATGGTCTAGTGCCCTATCATAGATTTTTGACATGTTTTACTTATAGCATGTAACATTGGAGTGGAGGAGTGAGAATATGCCTGAAATTATAGGAGAGATGTTTTTTTGTATTTTTGTATAACATGTTGTATATTCACATCCCCTATTTCTCATTTTTCTATATTAGCATTCCATGATATCATGTATTTGACTCAGCCTCTTGGATTATGATATTATTACCAACACTTGGTTATTTATGCATTAAAAGTTATTTATTTTAATATATCCACAATGCCCCTCTGATACAAGGGTATTTTCTACCCATTGTACCAACTTACACCCTTGATTTTAGTAAACAACCTCTATTATATGAGGTGTCATACATGGGGCCATGTGAACCACCTTCTCAGGGAATGGGATAATTAGATCCTAGTTCAAGATGTTACAAAGTATAATCCATGCCAAAATTTTCATTTTGTTCTTTTTTTTGGTTATAATATGGAAATATAGAATTTAATGGGACTTGGTAATGAACCAGTTCCTAGGATTAGCTAACCCATGTACAAGGGAAACACAAATTACCTAGGATGGGTTATTGTTTTTTTGGTTTTCACCATTTATCGTTCATACGATATCACTATTCAGTGACAAAATTTTTTTTTGATGCCACTATTATTGGTATTACTGTAATGATGATTTCTAGTTACAGGGATTAATGAAATCAGGGTGTTTTTTTGTATGCATCTTTTAATCACATTCGTTACGATATTCCATTCATTTTTATGTTCCCTATCTTCTATCGGTATTGTATTCCCATTTCATATATTTAGTTTCCATATTATATTTATATAAATGTACTAACATTTCTTCTAGGGAAATGATTATTGGATTAATTAAAGTGCCTACATCAATATAAATGGGGATTCCCATATAGACTAGTGATGAAACCATAATTTGTCAATAATACCCTATTATATGTTCTCGACCCATTGGTCATGGAATGTGTGATATATATATATATATATATTCACATGCCTAGTTACTGCTAAATGATATGACAATTGTAATGTAAATTTTGTTTTCCTCTATACCTTTCAATTTATAATCTATATAGTTGAACCCCTATAGTTTGATATGAGACCTAGACCTAAACCAAGACTTAGTAGTTGGTATATTAGGTGTGTATCTTATGTTCTTATGTCTTGATATAGTTTTTTACCACATAGAACTGAATTTTGGAGCAAGAAGAGAGGTTTTATCTCTTTCATTAGATGGATATGTACCTATAATGATTATATATGTACGATTATTTCAACTGTTATATACATGTATTTGGAATACATATGGAATTTTAGAATCATGCCTCTACAACATTCCCACATTGTAAGTATTGAAGGTATTGATGACCATGCACCTAATGTGGATGAATTTGACCCACCATCGATATTTCCTACATTGCCACCTAGAGAACTGCAGTTTATTTTGGAATAGACACATAAACAAAATATCAATAGGGTTATATCCACATTATGAAAAATAGACAAGGTGTTCCATGACTTTCCCAAACTATGGCAAAGTTCACTATTGATTTATTTTAGTATCATACACTCTCATTTTCAAGGGATGTACTTCTACATGCTGGGGAGTCCTGGATCAAGGTGACGATTTCTATATTTGAGCATCTAGAGATTCTTCTAGTGCAAGAGTTAAAACTCACTGCTTATATTCAATCTGATTGATCCTTACAATGGTGATATTATATTACCCCGGCAGAACAACATCACGATATGGTTTTGAAGGACTTCCAGATGACCTTTAATAATTAGTTGTTTTTATAGGATCTAAGGGATGACTAGGCAAGAGAGTTTACACACCACTAGAAGGAATCCATGTATGTAACGGAATGTTCTACTCATTTTACTGAGCTAAAAAATTATACTCCTACCTTATCTATGGGTTATCTTTTGACCACACAATGATTCAATGAAGGGCTGGTATACACCATCATTTGGTGGGTTAATGTTTTAAGGATGACCAATATTTTTGAGATAGTAAACGAGGCCCTATAATAGAGAGGAATTTGAGGGAAGACAATGGTGTAGACCAGGGTGGTTTGATATCTATATATGTTAGTGCTTCTTCTAGTGCGTGAAATCATCATTTAAAGGTTTCATACAAGGGTAGTAGTACTCAACTATCTTGTACTGATATATTTTTAATATGTCACTTGTGCGGGATGCTGAGACATTTGAAACCACTGTATAAATGAGATAGAGTTGAATACAAAGGTTGTAGTCGGATATGGAATATCTAGTTCTTTTAAAAGACTTCTACATTAGTTCCAAGTAAGATGGGATCTACACTTATCCCTCATTTTAGAGTGGGGCCCACAGTATCTCGGCAGATAGGTATCTAGAAAAACGTTGGTTAATTAGGACTATGCGGTGTTTAAGGAAAAGGTGGTCATACTCGTTATTATTTGTTCCAAAATAGTGTACATTCCCGGGGAAATTAGGATGTGACTTAGGGTTGTGGTATAAGACAATTACTTGCAGTGAATCCAATGATAGAGGATCAGAGTGCCTGTAATTATACTACTCTAGGTAATATTCTAGCAGCCTCTACATTAGTCACTGTGATATTTGACACAAATAGGTCTCACTGTTTTTTATCTGAGACAATTATAAAGATTATAATCCTTGAGATCAAACATTTATATGGTGTGATGACACTCAATAATAGCTTACATATCTGATATGAGAGAGTTATCATTGTAATGGTTTTCCCATTAAGATAGGTAGATATATCTTCATATGGAATCTTTTCATCCTAAAACATGACATGATTTGATGTAATTATTTGGATAGAATGGTTTGTTCTTTATCAATCCCATATTGACTACTATTTTTGGAGGATGACATTTACATCACAAGATGGATGTATGTATGTTTATAAGGTAGAATGGGACATTATTTTTAATTGGATGGATCTGAGAAGTAATGTTTTTGTATCACAATGTCTCATATATGCAGTCTCTTCATGTATGATCATGGGTTATGAAATATTGTTTCCCTCGTGTTGTGGATCATTTCAAGGATGTATTCCCTGGTGACTATTCCAATATACCTCTTGTGTAAGAGGTAGAGTTCACTATTGATCTAGTGGGTAGAGAAACACTAGTGACCATTTCTTTTTTCAGGATGGAACTTATGGAGCTTCTTGTATATAATAAATAATTGGAGGATCTTGAAGCTAAGGGTTTCATATAACCTAGTACTTATCATTGGGGTTCAAAAGTTCTTTTTATACAAAGGCTAATGAAACCCTTTTTATTTTTGTGGATTACTGACAGATAAACCCACTAACGATCACGAACTATTATCCACTGCATCGAATAGAATACCACTATGAGTAGCTCCAACGAGAGAGGGGTTTTTCAAATAATGATATTTTGTCAGGCTATCAACAGGTACATGTCAGGTCTTTAGAAATACCTCATACATCATTTAAAAGTAGTTATGGATTTTACATGTACTTGGTAATGTTGTTCGGTCTCACAAATGTGTTTTCTATATTCATGGTTTTGATGAATTTAGTTTTCCATTCCTATCTATATTCTTTCATGGAACTATTTAAGGATAACATATCAGTGTATTCACAATCTAAATATTACCACACCCACCATCGTTAGATCATGTTGAATACACATAGAGTGCACCTATATTATTATATAATCAAAAAATGCCACATTTGGAAAGTCCAAGTCAACTAATTAGGTCATATTATCATGAATCCAAGAGAATAAGTTGACCAAGATAATGTGAGAGTTTTTTTCTTGCATGAATACCTGGAATTCATTTCAAATATAGAGTTTCCTGGGGGTAGATAGATATTATAGATGATTTATAATGAATTTATCTCATCTTGAAGAACCTCATATGGGATTGACAAGAAAGGTGTAAAATTTTTAAGGTAAAATTATTTTGAAGAAGCCTTTCATAAGTTGAATAGAAGATTAATTCTACTGTGGATAATGATTCAGTCAGAACCAAGTAGGAGTTATACTTTTCTATAATGAATTAGCTATATAGATTGTAGAAATTCTGATTCCTGGAGAGAAAGTTGTAGTGTATGGGTTTTATAAGTTGATGCCTCATGACTATAATTTCCCAATGAATGACCTCACGGTAGAATTTTTTGAACATGCTACACACTGTTGATAAAACTACTTATTTAGATATAGTATTATGGTATTCGGAACCAATAATATACTAAATTACATTTTTAAATAGCATGATATGAATCTCAGGTGGCATTGATGGGTTGAATAACTAAAATCATATGATTTATACTTATCTTATATGTTTGTAAAAATAAATGTTGTGGTAGATGATCTTGCTAGGAAGACTCACCCTTAGGTAGTTAAGGGGGCCAATGGTGAGTGGTATCTTGTGGATATGTTTTTAGAGATGCATGTTGATTTTTAGTAGGATCATGGTCAGACTATCCACAAAACATAAATATTGACCAATACCCTTATAGAATGGTGAGAATGAGGCAAATATCCATTCTATATGGTTTATTTCTGAGGGATACTATATAAAATGACACTTTATCTTCATGTTGGACCATGGATTCAGATTAGACCATACAATTCAGATTAGACCATACAATTTGGGGTTTCATTGACAATTTGATAAGGGTCACACACTTCTTACCTATTTGAGAGACATTTTTGCTAGATGAGATAGAGAGGATATACATCAAAGAGGTCGTAAGACTTCATGAATGTACTTAACATATCATTTATGAAAGATAGTACAAAATTACATAATAATTTGGGTAAGTGTTACAATAGGACTTGAGTACATACATTATTTTAGGCATGACTTATCACTGTTAGACTGACCGACAAATAAGGAGTATGATTCAGGTGTTAGAGGACATCCTCTATGCATGGGTCATTGACTTTGGGGGTTCTTGGGAATGGAAAATACACCTTATTTAATTCACTTACCAAAATAGTTTTTGGATACCATAGATATCACTCTTTATGAAGCGTTGTTTTGTAGGACTTCTTGTTCACCTTTACACTAGCTAGAGGTAGGGGAGTCGGCTTTACTTGGACAAAATCTTGTTCAAGAGACTACAGATCATGTCTAGCTAATCAAAATTGCATTTTAATAGATCAGTCTAAAATGTAGTAATATGCCAATGACATGAATTAACAATTGTGTTTGAGTTTGGAGATTGGGTTTTCTTGTGATTTTCTCCATAGATAGACCATTTTCTTATTAAGAAGAAGGGTAATCTATCACTATGACTAGTTAGCCCCTTTGATATTTTGAAATGAATCAGACCAATGGGTTACCATAAAACATGTCCTCTGAGATAGATGCATATGCATGATGTCTTTCACATATTGTTAATCCATTGATATTATTCATATCCAGTGCATTGTTTCCAACATGAAGAGGTTACGTTAGATATAGATACATCATTTTTGGAGTACCTGATGCATATTATTGTTTGGAGTATAAAGAATCTCTGAGGAAGGATAGTTCGATTAACATAGGAGCTATGGAATCATGTATGTGTATAGGATGATACTTAATAGAAAGAAGATAATATAAGACCCCATTAGCCAAAGCCATTATCTAAATATATCTCTTTACCCTCATAATGCCAACTTATGGATGAGTTACTTTAAGGGGGGGTGTAAAAACCTAAATTTTATCAAAATAAAATATCATTGTTTTTTGGTTTAAATTCCTTAATGTGGACCTTATAGTTTTTCCAAATGGAGTAATTGAATTCACTAGGGTGTCCAGGGCTTGTTCGGTTCCTGAAACCCCATTTTTCAAGGAATAATTCTTGGAAACATGGTTAGGAGAAACTATACAAGCCATCCTACATAATCACTCCTACCATTTGGGGGTATTTCAAAGGGGATTAGGGGCTTCACAGTTTTTCTACAACCGTGTGATCCATGGTTCATGAACGTGTGAAATTTCAGAAAATCTTGATAGTGTTAATTTTCATGGTTTGATCATGATTAGACAAACTCTACTCCAATCCCTTATGGAGTCCTCTTTATGTAATGGATTGCCACACATTTAGTGTATTTTTTAGACAACTGTGTTGCCAAACAGTTTGACTCTATTAGGATAGGTTAAATTAAAAAAAATTTCCCTTAATAAACCTAAAAACGAAACCCTTTATTCTCTATTCTCATTTAGAGTGGATGAACACCAATCCCTCCTCCCATATGGTATCCTAAAGCGTATTCTAGTCTTCTTGATAACTCCTTGATCTTCACTCTAAATAAAACACTATCAAAAGAATTAGAACCAAATCTATAATATCCATAATCCCCTTACTTCCTTTAATGTTTTCCCTTTGTTTCCATTGTTATATTTTGGTGTGAGATCAGTCACCCTATTTTCTGGGTGTTGGACAATTTCACTAATATCTTTGGATGTAATTCAATTATTTCATATATGATCATTACGTAGGTGGTCTAGATTCTTTCCCTAAAATTTGAGTAGTTTTCATGTCTCTTACATTGTCCTATATGTCGTCCATTTTTGCGTGTTCCATAATATTGTGTTCTTATTTTTGAAATTGATTTATGCATGTTATTACACTCAGAAGAATCCTTACTAAAATTTGTAGGGATGTTAACATCAACCATATTCTTCCCATTGGGTGTTCTAAATGAGATTACCACTTAAATATAATATTTTACATGAACCAAATTCCTCTAAAGAGTTTTGATTTGGGTGTAAATAGAAATTTCCAATATTTTAGAAAATAACATAATTTTAATGGAACTTCTTCAATTCTTGGTTTCTTAGGAATTGGAATTCCCATGCCACAGTTAATTATACATATTTTTTATATTGAACAGATTAGCTTCAATATAGTTTATATTTCTTCAATAAATTAAATTGATTAATTGTAATGAAAGATAATGTGTGGAAAGGCCACACCAATTGATTCATACTAGTATAACTAGACAATATGAATTATGTCACAAATATATATATATATATATATGTGGATTTATTTTTATGATGCTAATGTGATAAATCCAAATTATATTATTGTTATTATGATTACACTATTGAGATTGGCTATGGAACAGTGGTCATGAGACTTGTTGAGCATGGTTTTTCACTCTCCCTTACTTTCTATGATCAACATGAGGTATTTCATTGTTATAACTATATATGGATAATGGAAATAAATTTCCACATTCCATGATTCAAGTGTTGTTCTTGATGTCTCACCCCACCTATCTCGTGTGATTGTCATGACTTATGACATTCATTATGAGATTCAGGGTATGCACCATTTGTTGGAGCCATTATGAATGTTAGACTAGTTATGGATGCTTAAGTAAAGACCTAGGTCTTGATAGCACATAGTATATAGGTATATGTCTACTTATTCCATCATATACATAGTTTTTATAGGTGAATATTATATATAAACATACTATATATATATTATTACTATATATACAGTTACTGAGAAGAATCTAATTCTGTTCTGAGTCAAAGTAGGTAAATATACTAGGTTCCCAATAGGAACATGGTCTTGGTGGAATTTATTTACTTATCACTGACTCCAATTCATTATACTAACACACTTCTATTTCAAAGTATGTTTCTTGATGTGCATATAGACCCAATTGGTGTTCACCTTAGAGCCTACTTGGGTCACCGTTGGTACCCGGGTAGATTACTTGTTTATGGGTATAGATAAGGGAAAGCACCATGTTATGGAATCTTGATATGATTTTTTTATAATATAGATCATGGGAGTAGGGGACTGCTAATATTCTCGAGATTCTAGGTGAGTAGTCTTTGGT
This sequence comes from Viscum album, assembly GCA_963277665.1. NCBI lineage: Eukaryota > Viridiplantae > Streptophyta > Magnoliopsida > Santalales > Viscaceae > Viscum > Viscum album. The sequence continues at coordinate 1,183,676,110 of OY728136.1, forward strand.
TTTTTATATTTTTTATAGGATATTGTATATTCATATCCCATTTTTCCCATTATTGTATATTAGAATTATATAACATCATGTATATGACTCAGCCTCATATTTTTTGATATTATTATAGTTTATTGGGTATTTACACTTCTATAGTTGTGTATTGAATTATATCAACCAATGTACTTAGATATTAGGGTACAAACTCCCCACTATACCACCATAGACCATTTCTTCTAGTTAGAAGGATCTATCATATGGGGAGTTATAATTGAGGCCATGTGACAAATCGACTTGAGGAACGAGTCAAGTGGATCCCATGTCGGGATGTTAAATGCAAAACAGGTCTCTTAACCTGGGTAATCACCCCATCTATCCTTACATTAAATTATTTCTTTAATCATTCCTATTTTCATTCGATAACCAAAAGTGAAAATCCCACACCATCCCTAGTTTTTAATCATTTCATGATAAATGTATAATTTCAATGTGATGTTAGTATATAGAGTAGTATCGTATGAAAAATATAAACATTACACCATGAACTCTGTGGGTTTTGATCCTTTATTTACCAACTCAAGATATAAGAAACAACATTGAGGATAAATCATGAAATCACTATAGTTTCATATCCCCCTTAACAGACTGTATCTTTGAATTGTGAACTTCATTATAATGTATATCAATCCCCTCAAAAAAATCTAAAAGTCTCTATAGATATTTAAGATATAGACCATCCCCATAGAGATATTAAATCTATTCCTACCGATTTGTGTCATGTGTTAGTGTGTAGCACCAAATTATTTTACTATGTATTTATCCATAGAATATATATTATATTGAACAGATTATGTCCCATGATAAAATTTAACAGAAATGAAAAATGGTAAATTTTATTAAGATAAAATAATATAACACAAGTAAATGATTAATAAGTTCTAAAAACAATATTAAACAACCATAAGAAAATTTTAATTTCAATAAAAACATAAATAAATTAAAAGAAAGAAAACATCTAATCATTCTCCCCTTGGGTTTTTTGAAAATCATATTCCAGATGTAACTATAGAAATAAGGAATTGAATATAAAATATAATTGACTTGTTTATGGTGATAAAAATGAGTATGATGAATGAATATACTAACTTATGTATGTATATATAAAAATTAAATTTGACCATTATAAATATTATTTATGGATATATGGCCATTTGAAATATGTTCATTGTAATTATGGTCACTAGTTATATGGTCATTGGGTATTCATGTATATAATAGGTAAATTAGTATTTTGTAAGACTTAATATGAAGTTGAAATTAATATAATTCAATCATTAAGTAAAAAAGATAATATTTAAATATAATATTTTATTATAAAAATATATATTTATGTCTTACATAATAATAAAATTATTAAAAAATTATATAAGGTAATTATAAAATTAAAATTAATATTTTAATACCAAATGAATTATTATATAAAAATTTTAGAATATGAATAACTAATTTTTATAGGATGTGTAAGAATTATTTAAGGCTAAAAAATTATATTTTTGCATGAATTATTTATTATTTATTATAAATTTTTACCTTAACAAATTAAATCGATCACATTTTAATGATAAATATAATTTAATTGTTTAAGGAATAACTAAATTTATTTACAATTATTTATGTTTTTAATTGATAAGGAATATGATTATTAAAATAGAAAATAGAAAAAATTAATTTTCAATAAAAACATATATATACATATATATATATATATATTTCATATTTTTAGTTAAATGTTAAATTTAAGGAATTTTGAATTTAAATTAAATTAAATTAAATGTATTACAAATTATGAATTATCATTTAATATTTATGTAAGGAATTCAATTTTATTTTTAATCATAAAAATAATATATCTAAATTAGAATTGATTTTCCACATTAACGGTAAAATGAGATTAGAAGATGTTATATTGGGTGGTAAAGGCACAAAACCACATAAAATTGCATCTCCAAAAATTTGGGTGAGTTATTTCATGAACAAAACATATCCCATATATATTACATTTTACTTTTTATCCAGTTTTCATTTAAAATGACAACCATACACCTATAAAAATAAATATATGTGGAAATGACATAGAAAACTATCATATAAAAATACACCTCATCTATCAATACAAAACCACTGAAACCATTCAATTATCATTTGAATATATGTCATTTTAAACTCTCAAAATTTCTAGTTAGGAATTTTATATTTTTTTTCCAAGAATGAATCAAATATCCTTCATTCCAAAGGATCCAATGTAAAGAAAAAGAGAATTCGTTGAGTAATTATCTATGTTCCCTAATAACTTTTTCGAATACAATCAAATATACACTATTGAAAAAATCACATAATATAAATTAATAATGTTTTTTAACATAATTATTCTTATAAAAAAATTATTATTCTATTATATAACTCTATAGTCTTACACATTCATTAGGATAATATGTTCCTCTTGGGGTCAGTTTACCCACATACTTGAAAGATGATATACCAACATTAAAATATTTAGCTTGAATAAGAATAAAGGTATTAATAATAATAATATTTGATAATAATGATTAATATTTTTAATGATTAACATTATATAAGTCTGAAATAAATTGAACTATCATTATAAAAAAACTCATGGTTATTTGTAAATTCGCAAAAAAATGTTCATCATAGATAATATTCATGGAAATCATGTCAAGGTATTAAATAATATCAATAAATAAATACATAAATCAATGGAACAAAATTATTAAATTTCCTTGAATAATATTTCAGTTATGGACATGGTATCTTAGAATGAGGGTCAATTCAGAATTATGAAATTCAAACTTAATGATCTAAATTATTAACAGCCAATGAAAAAAATAAATTTCAAAGAATTAATATGTGTAATAATGATTATAATAAATGAACACAAAATATAGTGGATGGGAATAAAGATCTAAAATAATTTACCAATAAGTTTATATTCATTATACATGATTTTAATGTGCTTCCATGGAAGTCGTGAGTAAGGGAATTGGTTTTCTTTATAACCTCAATCTGAATTCAAAATTCTAGTAAATAAGTTTACATATTGAGTGATTGTATGATATTTGAATCTGATTTTATTTTTTTTATTATCCTATTATTTTTTATCAGTTTTAGATGTACTCCTAGTATTTTACTTCCCCTTTGGTTTATATTTCATCCAAATTAGGTCTGGTAAGAACAACAAACTACACCTATTGTTTTTGGCTTATTACCTTTCTCAACCTTGTCCATATTTTTTTTGTTCAATAGATATAAATATATCTTCATATATTGGTTATTAAGGTTTTCATATTAATTTAAATAAGGTTAAATAAAATATAAATATTCTTTTAAAATTATTTTATTGTTTTTTTTCTGAAATAGTTGACTCTTTTTTCAAAATCTGTAAAATCATATTACTTTTTAATGTTTTTCACATGAATATATTTCTATGAATTAAAAATATTTTTTTGGTAAATATTGTTTTATTCAATTAGAAATTTTTTATAAGGACCTACTATTTCCCATTATTTTTTGAATTTTTTGTTTTAAAATAAATTTTATGAAAATAAATTGATATTTCATCTTATTTTCAATATAATTTATTAATTGTATTATAAAAGGATTTTTATTCTATGTAGACATCATTTATTGTTTCTTATGCTTAACCAGAGATACTATATAATGATATAATCTATCGTCTTTCTATATATTTATTATGATCATGTTACAATAAAATTTTCATGATACCCATTTTTTCATCGACTAATTAACCTATGATGATATTATGTAGGTTTTACAATTATTTTGGCACATATATTCATTGTTTATTATCATTTGATGGGTGAGACTCTTTTATCCTGGATTTTTTAGATAAAGTATTTTATATATGGACTTTATTATGGGATAAGGGTGGTCACCTCATGTCTACTATTCCAAGGAATGTATATGTTTTTCCTAATTCCCCTATGTTAAGGGCTGGATGTTTTAATACTTAGCTCAATATTTTATTAGAAGAAAATTATTCTATCCCATTATGATTTGAATGTTTTTACAATTATCCTTGATCGCTTTTATGACTTATATGCCTCTTTGTATGCCCTAATCTTTTGTTATGACATATACCATTGCTATATTCTCTAAGAATATGGATATTAATTAATGTTTCCATTCACCCATGACTCATGTTTAATGTTATTTTATATAAAACAGTCTATGAATTATTATTTATGGTATGTTTTTATTTTGTTTTATTCTGTTATGTTATGAAAAAGTATCATGATTATTATCTCATGTACACAATATTATCTTTTTCTCACATACTATATTCGATTGTTTTCTCCTATGTTTAAACTTATTTGGCATCTAAGATTTAGATTTATTATGATACCATTTAATTGGTATTAAATAATTTTAATATATATGATGTGCTAAAAATGTTATCATATGAGAATAATATTTTTAGTAGATGTTGGAAATTTTTAAAAACAATTTTTTCATGTGTCAAATTTCACAATATAGTAAACCATCCATTTTTTGGGTGCAATTTATTTTGAGATGTAACATATATTAATGTAATCTAATCTAATATGTTTATATGTTGTGATGAAGTCATATAATTTAGTATCAAAATAGAGTTTTATTACTTTTGGAGATCATAAAAAGATAAAAACACATGAAGCAATATATATCGAACAAAAGTGATGTAAGAAGAACCTAAAATGTCATTAGGTGAAATTAAGGTGTCATAATTTAGGATATCTTGTTATTTATTTTCGTTATCATATTATTAAATAATCAGATTCTTTTTTTTAATATTTACATTAAACTTTTAGTTTTAGTCAATGGTTAGAACTAGGAACAATCAAGATAACATTGAATATAATTAAAAGTGAAATTACAATCAGAATGAGAAAAAAAATTAGATGGTATCTTTGGTGAAAAAAATTATGCTGCTATATTCCCAACTAAATCAAGATATGAAAAATAACACGAGTCATTTTAAACATCCTAACATTCTTAGGATGGAAAAAATATTTATTATGTCCATAATAAGTCGAAATCCAAACTGTTTTAGTAGGGCTTCCTACCAACGTATTATTGAGAAGTGGATATACACCATAGAGATGATATTTTACATTCGCTAAAGTGTAGATAATTAAAAGGTTGTTTTAGTTTTTTATTATTTGAAATATGTGATTGAAAAATTTTGTTATTCAATTAATAATTTAAGGAATGATGGTGAAATCAACTCTATGGAATTGGAATATTTTTTTAAAATAATCATTACCAAATATTTCCCAAAAATATTCCTATGAAAAATGTAGATACAATTTTATGATTTTAATAAAAAAGAATACAAACCCATTAGAACCTAAAAATCAATCATCGCAAAACATTCTTAGTCCTAGTTTTTGTTTCATCGATTAACCAAAAAGGGAAAAAATTCATTTCATTAGTTTTTTAAAACTAAATATCTGAATGGTGTTGGATATAAGGGTCTTTGGGAGCAATGAGTAATGATTTTTATGTTTTCTAAAGGTAGAGATGTATATTGGAAACTAATATCATTCTCAATTTTATTTGGTAAAATAACAAATAAAATTATATTTAAGAAAACTAAAATGATTAAACCTTTAGATAAAACAAAAGTTATCTTTATACATGATACAAATATGGGAAAAATGGATGGAATTTCCATAAAAGAACATGCAAATTATTTTGGTGTGGATGACATATCCCTTAACAATAAGAATACTGATAAGATTTGAAGAGGTAAACTAATGAAATTAATAGAGAGATAGCTTAGAGAAATATATCACATAAAATTCAATTGATCAATTGTATGGTTTATAGGAATTTTTCAAAAATATTAATATTACCCAAGGATAATGAAAATAACTAATGTAAACAACACTAAAATCCAAGAGTGAATTGGAAATCCTATTCAATTAAAACTACTGAAGTGTCTCATGATAACAAAGTTCTAAAAGGTACACTCATCATTTACTCTAGAATTGTAAATATCTTATTTAATTTTCATTATAGATACTATCTTATATATAGAAAATTTTACAAAGGAGTGAAATCCCAACCATAATAGATAGATATTAATTATCAGTGAAATATCTTAGTGATGTGATGGTTACATCCCATATGAACAAATATTTTCTGATAGAAGATTATTAGAATGTGATTCCAAAAAATGTTATTCTTATTCATTTGGTTCAATTTGATGTTGTTTTTGGTATATATTATATCACTATATGTAAATCCCATTTTAATTTTCAATATTTGGAAACCTAATCTTGAATCCCAATTAATCTTATGGTTATTTATTTGTAAAAATTTGAAAATAAACTCCATGTTTAAATTAATTTTATTATATGTATATTAATAAAAAATCATGGGTGCTATTTAGGTCAAATCTTTCTAAAGAAACATGATATTGAAGATGCACATATTGCGAGGGAATATTCTAGAGTAATTTTGGTGGACTAGTTTTTTATATCCCGAGAGCATGTGGTTGAATTTCAAATAGATATCACACTTAGTTATATACCTATATCAAAGACTCCTTATTTAATAGACACTATTGAATTAAACAGATTTAATTTTAACCAAAAAAAGAATAGGAATAAGTTTTTTATATGACGAAGTGCATGACCATAGTGCTCAATAGGTGTATTTTTTATAAAATAGAATTGTTCATTGTGTCTTCATATTGATTATAGTGAACAAAATAAAATTATGATCAAGATAAATGACCTTATAACGTATATTTATGAACTAATTGATCTTATATGAGGGGATAAATCATATCAAAGATTTACCTTTCCTCTGCACATAAGCAATTAAGGTTGAATAGAGAGGTTATTCCCATGAAAATCTTTTGTACAAGATATGGGTAGTATGAATTCACAGTGATTCCATTTAGAATCTCAAATTACTCTGCTATGTTTTGAAATATGATGAATATAATCTTTAGGGATATCAAAAATATATTTTTGGTCAGATTTTATAGATTTTATTCTGATATATTCTTTAATAATGGATGACCATGAAGATAATTTGAGGGTTATTATATAAACCTTGAGGAAGGAGAAATTTTATGCCAAATTTCACAAGTGTGAGTTCCCTCCATAGAATGTATCATTCTTGGGAAATTTAATCAGATGTCAAGAAATATTTCCATATCCTTCAAAGATAGATGTAATTGATGAATTCTACAGACTATCCACCATACTAGAGATCTATAGTTTTCTTGGATTAGAGGGATATTATCAATGGTTTCTGATATATTTAATATAAATTTCAAATCCAATATCCAAGTTAAAATTATAAAATATTTATGTTCTTTAGGAAATATTAATGTGAATAAAATTTTACTTTTCCTAAGTAAATGTTGATCACTACAACTATACACACAATACCCAACAAGTAAGAAGGGGTTTTAATATAAATTGATACATTAAATAATGGTTTGGGATGTTTCCTTATATAGAATGACAGTGTGTTAGGTTATTACTCATGTTGATTAATGATTCATGAAGAAAATTACCCAACACAATAATTAGAGCTACCAATGGAAATATTTTCATTTAAGATATATAGAAATTATATATTTAGTGAAATTTGAAAAATATGTTCTGATTACAAGATCATAAAGTACATATTTACACCGAAGGAGTTGAACACGTGTCAAATGAGATGATTGGATATGATAAAGTACAATAACTACTCTATACATTACCACCCAAGGACGGAATACAATATAGTTGGTGAAATATACTATATGATCATGCTTCTCTCTCAGTGATAAGAATTAAAATAGACAAAATGATCATGGATTTACAGTGGATGGACCTCAAAATATCTAGGTAAGAGGAAAAATCATATCTCTCTTATATTACTTCTTCTATATCCATTCATGTAAAGATAAAGGAGGAATATAAGGAGAATATAGTTATACAAAAGAAGGTTTAGAATATTTCAAAGTTAAACATTGAAAAATATTGAATTATAAGATTAATAAATTGATTATGTATTCTATAAATACATGAATTAAAAGAAACTTACTATATTACACAGAAAGCATAGAACACACTTTTCATAATTCAATAATAATGCTTTATTTGGATCTCATGAATCATTTCTGGTGGGACAATATAAATATTGGGGATTATAGTGCATGTGTCTTGATATTTGGTATGCTAGAATTTGACGGTTGAATGGAATAAATCTAAGGGGATAATTCCCCCATTACCAATTCCAATATAGATTTTGAATAAAATCACTATGGATCTCATGGTAGGTCATACTAAATCTTATAATTGTTATAATTCAATTTTTTTAATAATTAATCGTCTTTAAAAGATATAAAATTTAATTTTTTGGGATCAATATCATACCTTTTTGACGTTATTATAGACATGATGGTTTCCATTATAGTATTAAAATATAAAAATTTAAGGCTATGTATGGGAAGGGAAGTAGAACTATAATATATTTTCATGATGTTTGAGAGAATAAACTCTTGAGACCAATTATTTCTGATGATTTATTAGTTATGATTTAATCGATTTAAATATATATTAATTTTATTAATGTCGAAAAAATATCAATGATAATAATAATTGAATATATATATATATAAATATTGAAGTCTTAGAAAAGGTATTTCATTGAATATTACTATGGAATAGGGTTTTGATATTCAGAAAGAAGATACATTTGAGACCTAGATATATTTTCCCTTTCAAAATAATCAATCATTGTTGGATTATAGTGAATCATCATGTACTTAAAATGAACATATCCCATGCTCATAATGTGTCCCATTTGACAATTTGGAGGAATTTTATAAATAAGCATTCAATTATGCTAGACATAGAGGTAGTATAACTAGAAAATAATATCTCTTAATTGGAATAACTGGTCGAAATATTAAATCATTGACATAACATTCTATGAACTAAAGAAACAAACTGTTTATTTGCAATGGAATAATACTATGTTATATAATGAAAAATAAGATCCCAAAAATATAATTAAGTAGAATTATCCTCATTTATATTCATCAATGAAATTAAATTTCACATGAGAAATCATTTTAAGGTGGTAGACTATAATACCCCATTATTTTACTATGTTTATCTTCTTTAAATGGATACTATGATAAATAGATTGATTCATTAGAAATACATAACTAAAATGGATTACCATACATTTTATTATGATAAAACGTTAAATAAACTACAATATTCCCAAATGAATACCCTTAGATCTAGTTCAAAAACACTAAAATTTTTATTTAAGGGTTTGATACCAATAAATGCGACACATATTTTCAATCCAAATCTTACAAAATAAAATGGTAATATTAGATAAATAAAATACCCACGGATATTTTAGGATTAAATTTTTTTACAATTAGGAAATAAATTAACGACATGGATTTATAAACAATTGGTTAATAAATTTTTTTCTTATCTCCCAAAAAAATATCCACCCATGAAAACATTCTAGACAGAAATACTTTATCACAATTATTTTCAAACAAAGGGAAAAGACATAAGAAGGGTGAGATTAAATTATAAGAAATGGTAATCATACGTATTTAAAATTTAATTTATTCAATGAGCATATAATGGAAATAAATATATTTTTAAATAATTATCGATCATGAGTATTATAATGAACCGTACTTTACATACACTATTATTACTTTAGAATTGAAGCGCACTTATTACAACATATAAAAATACCATGAAAGGACCGTATAGGTATAGTGTCTTTAGAAACTAGAAAGCATAAACAACTGGTTCATAAAGCATCTACTTTGCCTCCCATTTATTTCATCATATCTAGAGTCCCTTTTTGGAATATTCTACTTAATAACCTTCTTCCTGACCTGGGGAAATAAAACATACAAAAGGGTGAGATCAAATGATTAGTAAGGTTAAAAAAAAGAAATATCAATCACATCATATACATAAGCACATAACTTTTGAAAATCTTAACCTGCAAAAGAGATCATAATTTCATAACATGGGATAAATCATAGTAGTGAAATGTAATCCCAATAATCATAACATAAAACATGAAACTTTGTGGCATACACAAATAATCAAAGATAATCATTTCTTATTAGTCAATACTCATTGCCAAGACTATCTTAGTAGACAAAGTCCATTTCTGAACCGAGTTCACTCCTCATTTCAGTCCTGTTTCACTGAATCGGTTTAACCTGCCGTTCCAACCATGTCTATCTAATGAGATATAAAATCTTTACTCAATTCATTGAAGATAGATATAAGTCCCACCCATCTCATAATTATACCATTCTTATGTGTTCCACAAAATCATAAATCATACATTATTGCATAACCCATGTAATAAAAATGGGATTCTTAAACATCGTGACATCATAAAAAAATTCATATAAGATAAAGGAATTCATAAAAATAATTCCATCACAACATAATAAATTCAATGTAATAATAGAGATAGAAACAGAACCCTTTATTATCATAGATGGAAAATAATTTTGATAAAACACTTGAACTCCATTCTTGAGGAAAATATCCTTTCTACCTCAAAAACATTTTCCCATTCTTAACATATCATAAAATTTTAAACTAAAAGAAGTTGATTAAAAATAAACTTGAAAACTTGTAAAGGAAGATTATTGGAAATAATGTTTTAAAAATATATTAAATCCATATAAGATAAAAAAACATTCTTCGTACTTTTTTCGGAAAAGTCAAAAAGTACCTCGTATGAAAAACGACAAAAGATTCATTTCATATCCTTTACTAAAAACTCGCCAAAGGGTAAAATTGGATTTAAACAATTATAGGTGGATGGGAATAATATTACATATTGAGGAAACATGGATGTGGATGATAAAATACACCCCAGTAAATTACAAAGTATAAACAATATCGAATAAAAATGAGATTGTGATATTCTCCCTTACCTTAGGTCCGATATGCTTTGTACTTGTCTGAACCTCCTCTTCTTTGAAGTGCTTCTTTGAGACCTTTTTTTAGGGCACCAAAATTGGTCTTTGAAGAAGACAAGGACTTCTATGATGTTTCTAGGTAAGTGGAGAGGATAAAGTGGCAGGTTTTGGCCGAGCTTGAAGGCTCAAATTGGTGTGAGGAGGAGAGGGAGGAGGTGCCCTTTTATAAGGGAGGAGAGGGGCACCTTTGTAATAACAAAAAATATTATTTTATTATAAAGTCAAGTTCGGTTTTAAATTGCTCCAAATTTATTTATTTCAAAGCTAAGGTGGGTATGGGTCGAAATCCTCTCATCCAATAGAAGTTGGATAAGTTTAGGTTCCTATTTTAAACTTATCATTTAGATTTAACATTAAGTTAAATAATTTTACTTTTAACGTGTCTTCTTCTGTTCTTATACTATAAGGTTAATAAACATACTATAACAAGCCAAACGAACCCCAAGTTGTTTATTATTAATATATATAACCTTATCTAAGTAATTTGGCCGAGCCTTAGATTTTTTGGAATAAAATAACAATTAATAATATAATATTTGTTTTAAAAACTATTTTATGTCAATTTTGACACTATTTAGTAATTGAATTTTGTGAAAATTATAACAGAATTATTAGTTCGAAAAAAGTTAAATTTAATCAGTAATAACATGTCATATTTACCTATAAAATTAGTGGAATTCATAAAAAGTCTCAAATTACATTTATTCGGGTATTTATAACATCAATTATGTCAATATTTCATTAATAATATAATTACTGCATCATCGTTGTGTCATAAATAAATTAAATTATTTAAGGTCTAAAATTTACAAATAAAATACCATTATGTAGGAAATATTTTTAGCTTTCTAATTAATATTTACAGTAGAATTTATCTTATGTATAACCCCATATTAAAAATGATTTACTTATTAAACATTGATTTTAACTATTTACCCCTTCTTTAAATAAATTAATAATAAATGTCCTAATCTAATCCAAGTGGGCCTAAATGGTCATATTTTATTCCTAAGTTTTTTTAGTCGAATTACACTTGTCCAATAGAATTAGGACATGTGTTAGGGTAATAATAATATCATTTTTACCCTTAATTACTCTATTTACTTTTAACCGTGGTAAAAAAAATGTAAAAAGTTACTATTCACCAAAAAATTATTTTCATCTCATTGAACCACATTTTACTTACTGACATCAACTGTGTCTCTCGGATTTTCGAAATTCCACTCACAGAAGAGGTAAAATTAAGTTTTATGAAAAATTCAGTTTTTTAACTACCACTTAGTGGTTTCACTATTCATCAAAAATTGAAAGTTTTCAGAAAAATACCAAAATTTCACCCTAGGATAATTTCGATATTCCGAATCCAAAAATGAAGTCCATTTTGAAAAATAATATTTATAAAATTTCAAAAAGTGGTTATTACTATTCATGAAGGCTAGTTTTAATAATATTTTAATCGCATATCATTGTTTAGTTAAACTCGGTATTGCATACGACGCAAGCTATCGAGGAAGGCCGCGGTTGCGTGTAAAGCAAGCCAAGCTAGTGTTGTGTGTAGAAAAAGATTCTTTTGATGATTTATAGGATATAAAAGTCTCGAGTGTTACATTCCACCCCCCTTAAAATGAATTTTGCCCTTGAAATTCTTCACTTTGTAACAAACAGATGAGGATACATCTCCCTCATCATATCATTAAGCTCCCATGTATCTTCTTCTAATTGGTGGTTCCTCCATAAAACTTTCACCAATCGAGTGGTCTTGTTTCATAGGACTTTTTCGCTACGATCCAGAATCTCTATTGGTTGTTCTTTATAAGAAAGATCCTTCTCCAGCGGTACAACTTCTGAGCTGAGTACATGTGAAGGATCAGGTATGTACTTTCTCAGGAGAGATACATGGAACACATCGTGAACATGAGAGAGATTCGGTGGAAGCTCCAATCGGTAAGCTACCTTCCCAACACGATCCAGTATTTCGAAAGGACCGATATATCTAGGGCTCAACTTCCCCTTCTTTCCAAATCTAATGACCCTCTTCTAGGGAGATATTCGTAAGAACACTTTATCACCCACTTCAAACTCTAGGTCTTTTCTTCGGTTGTCGGCATAACTTTTCTGTCGAATCGGAGTTGCTCTTATGTGTTGTTGAATAGATCTGGCCTTTTCTGCCATTTCATCAACGAGATCGGGTCTTAATACCTTTCTTTCCCCAACATCATCCCAGCAAGTTGGAGTCCTGCATTTCTTTCCATAGAGAGCTTCATAAGGAGCCATCTGAATACTGGAGTGAAAGCTATTATTATAAGAAAATTCCACCAAAGGTAGTTGTTGATCCCAACCACCTTTGAAATCCATAGAGCAAGCTCTCAACATATCTTCTAGAGTTTGAATTGTTCTCTCAGACTGACCATCTGTCTGAGGATGATAAGTTGTGCTGAAACTCAACTCTGTATCCAGAGTATGCTAAAGACTTCACCAGAACATTGAGGTAAATCTCGGATCCCGATCAGATATAATAGAAAGTGGTACTCCATGCAATCTTACCACTTCCTTTACATATATCCTGGAAAGATTATCCAGAGAGAAATCCTCTCTAATAGCAATGAAGTGTGCAGACTTTGTAAGATGATCAACTATGACCCAGATAGCATTATTGCCTTTGGATGTTTTAGGAAGTCCTGTGACAAAGTCCACAGTGATGTTTTCCCATTTCCATTCGGGTATGGGTAATGTTTGTAACATCCCCTTAGACTTCTGTCTCTCAGCTTTAACTTTCTGATAAACCAAGCATCGAGAGACATATTCGGCAACATCTCTTTTCATGTCATCCCACCAGAAATACTCTTTTAGGTCCCTGTACATCTTCGTGCTTCCAGGATGAATAGAGAATGAAGAACTATGACCCTCATCCAGCATCTCCTTCTTTAATTCGGGGATGGGAGGAACACAAACCCGATTCCTGAACTTTATTATCCCATCACAATAAAGGTTGAATTTAGGAACATTTCTCACCTTCTTTTGTAACTCAACTTATTTTTTCTGTTCCACTTTAATCTTCACATGTATAGATGGTTGAACATTCATTTGATAAAGATACGAGTTTTACCCTTTCATTATAATTCTAAGATCCATCCTTTGTAAATCCATAAATATTAAATCTTTTGTGATCCTTATCATGGATAAACTAGCATGGTCTTGTCGACTTAATGCATCTGCCACCTTGTTTGCTTTCCCAGGGTGGTAATGAATTGAGCATTTGTAATCTTTAATCATCTCCAACCATCTTCTTTGGCGCATATTCAGCACCTTTTGTGTGAAAATATACTTTAAACATTTATGATTAGTATAAATATCACACCTTTCACCATAAAGGTAATGCCTCCAAATCTTTAATGCAAAGATTAATGCAGCTAACTACAAATCATGAGTTGGGTAATTTTTCTCATGTATTTCCAACTGTCGTGAGGCATAAGCTATCACCATATCGTTTTTTATAAGAACACACCCCAATCCCTTCTTGGATGCACAACTATAGATCACAAACCTTTCTCCACTACAAGGCAGTGTGAGAACATGTGCACTGGATAACCTTCTTTTCAACTCTTTCAAATTCTCTTCACATTCTTCCATCCAAACAAACTTAACTCCTTTCCGAGTCAACTTGGTGAGTGGATTAGATAATCGTGAAAAATCTTTCACAAAACGTCGATAATATTCAGCCAAACCAAGAAAACTTCGGATCTCAGTTACTTTTGTTGGTCTCAACCATCTTTCAATAACCGCTTTTTTTGCTGGATCCATAGATATCCCCTCTTTTGAGATTATGTGACCCAAAAATAAAACTTTTTGAAGCCAAAATTCACACTTGGTAAATTTGGCATAAAGCTTCTCCTTTCTTAGGGACTTCAATATAATTCTCAAGTGATCTTTATGTTATTCCTTGATCTTTGAATAGACAAGAATATTTTCTATAAAGACTAACAATAACTGGTCAAAATAGTCTCTAAATACTATATTCATTAGATCCATGAAGATAGCAGGGGAATTAGTATGACCAAATGGAATCACTATAAATTCATAGTGTCCATACCTTGTACGGAAATCCGTCTTTGGTATATCCTTCCTTTTGATCCTTAATTGATGATACCCTGAATGAAGATTAATCTTGGTAAATTATTGTGCTCCGCGTATTTCGTCAAATAGGACATCAATGCGCGGGAGAGGATATTTGTTCTTGATAGTGATCTTGTTAAGTTATCGATAATCAATGCAGAGTCTCATTGATGCATCTTTCTTCTTAACAAACAGAACAGGTGATCCCCAAGGTGACATACTAGGGTGTATGAACCCCTTATCAAGATTCTCTTGGAGTTGCTTCTTCAATTCCTGCAACTCAATTGGGGACATTCTATAAGGTGTCTTTGAAATAGGCAAAGCACCCGGTACAAGTTCTATTGAAAACTCAACTTCACGATTTGGTGGAAGACCCAGTAATTCCTCTAGAAAGACATCATCAAACTCTCGTACAATGAGAATATTCTTAATCGTGAGTTTCTCACCAACCATTTGAGATAAATAACCTTCATTTAGTGGAATCAATACCCATAAAATGGAAGAAATTTCCACTGGAAGGTTATGTTCATCCTTGCATCGATAGACGATCATACATTGATCTGGAATATGAAATGTGACTTCCCTTCTTTGGAAATTGATATGAGCTCCATGTAGAGAAAGCCAATCCATGCCAAGAATCACATCAAATTCCACTATAGGAAGGATCACAAGATTTTCAGGAAGCACTTTCCCACAAACTTCAATCGGAGAAGAATTATAAACTTTTGATACGAGTTTTGTTCCATTAGGGGTTGTCACAGCTAACTAAACATCTAATTGTTGAGGTAATATAGTGATATCCTTAGAAAATTCTTCAGAAATAAAAGAGTGGGTGGATCCGGAATCAAATAAAACATTTGCTACTTTAGAGTGGATGGTATGTGTACCTTTCACCTCATCGTTATCGTACTCGACATCGCTGATAGAAATTGCATGTGACTTCCCTTTGTCTTTAGCCGTAAGAGTTTGTTGACGTCGAACATCATCTTCAACCCCTGGATTTGGGAATTGATTGTAATAATGCCCCATCTCCTTGCACATGAAACATTGAAGTGTAGTAGGGTCATTCTGTGTATCCCTTCCTTTGTTTTCATCATTAGACATCTTCTTACCATCATTGCGGCATTCAAATGCCTGATGACCTTCCTTTCCACATTTGAAACATTTACTTGTCCCTTTAAGAAAACTCCCTCCATGTTTCTTTCCACACTTTGAGCATAAGGGAAAGCTCATCTTCTTTTTAGTGTGCTCTTTAGATTTTCCTTTGAATTCCATTTTCCTCTTCTTATCAAACCTATATGACTGATGGGTTACTCCAATCTCCATATCAACTTTATGAGCACATCGAATGATTTCCTCATAGCTATTGAAGTCCCTTATGGATAACGCCCTTCAAAGACTTGGTTTTAAGCCACTAAAGAATCGATCGATCTTACACTCAGGTTGGATAATAATACCATAAGCGTACCTTGCAAGTCTTGTAAAATTTTCTTTATAAGTACCAACAAATTCATCATCCTTTTGCTTCAGTTCAAGAAACTCTTTTTCTATCTTTGTTAGGAGAATAAGAGGGAAGTACTTATTGAAAAATAAGTTCTTGAACTCGTCCCATTCCATGGACTCAATTTCATCCCTTTGACTCTTATTCTTAATAATATTCCACCATTGACCAGCATATTCTTCCAAACGATACACTACTAGGATGACTTTATCATGTTCAGAACATTGAAGAACAGAAAATATCTTTTCAGTTGTATTAATCCATTGTTCAGCAACTAATGGATCAGCAGACCCGCTGAAAGAAGGTGGACGCTTCCTCATGAAGGATTCAACAGAATGTTGCTCCTTCCTTTGCTCGTTTGGAAGTCCTGCATGATTCATAGCTTAAGAAAGTTGTGTGAGAATGGCTACAAGATTTTGCATTCCAGCTCCCATAACGTTTGGTTGCTCCGGGGGACAATCATTGCATTTCCCGTCATATTCCACATTAACACGGTTCCTTCGGGTTCCAGCCATTGACTAAAACCAAGAAGAATAGTGTGAGCAACACTAATTATAATAGGAAAACCACATGTTCAAGAATAAAATTTCACACTTAAGGTCTTATCATAGGTTGTTCATGGCCATTTTTAAAACACTAATATTGTGTTCTATGCTTAGACTTATCCTTAGGATTCTTACTAAGGCTTTCACTTCCTAGTTTCCAAAGGTTGACTATACCTTTCATCTGATACAAACTATAATGACCCATACTTTACATACATTGTTATTACTTCAGAATTGAAGCGCACTTATTACAACATATAACAAAACCATGAAAGGACCATATAGGTATAGTGTATTTAGAAACTGGAAAGCATAAACAACTGTTTCATAAAGTATCTACTTTGCCTCCCATTTATTTCATCATATCTAGAGTCCCTTTTTGGCATATTCTACTTAATGACCTTCTTCCTGACCTGGTGAAATAAAACATACAAAAGGGTGAGCTCAAATGCTCAGTAAGGGTAAACAAAATAAATATCAATCACATAATATACATAAGCACATAACTTCTGAAAATCATAACCTGAAAAATAGATCATAATTTCATAACATGGGATAAATCATAGTACTGAAATGTAATCCCAATAATCATAACTTAAAACATGAAACTTTGTGGCATACACACATAATCATAGAGAATCATTTCTTGTTAGTCAAGACTCATTTCCAAGACTATCTTACTGGACAAAGTCCATTTCTGAACAGAGTTCACTCCTCATTTCAGTGTTGTTTCACTGAACCGGTTTAACCTGCCGTTCCAGCCATGTCTATCTCATGAGATATAAAATCTTTACCCAATGCATTATAGGGAGATATAGGTCCCACCCATCTCGTAGTGATACCATTCTTATGTGTGCCAGAAAATCATAAATCATACATCATTGCTAACCCATGTAATAAAAATGGGATTCTCAAACATCGTGACATCATAAAAAAATTCATATAAGATAAAGGAAATAAAAAAATTAATTCCATCACAACATAATAAAATCATTTTAATAATAGGGATAGAAATAGAACCCTTTATTATCTTAGATGTAAAATATTTTTGATAAAACACTTGAACTCCATTCTTGAGGAAAATATCCTTTCTACCTCAAAAACATTTTCCCTTTCTTAACATGTCATAAAATTTTAAACTAAAGGAAGTTGATTAAAAATAAACTTGAAAACTTGTAAAGGAAGCTTCTTGGAAATAATGTTTTAAAAATCCATTCATGCCATATAAGTTAAAAAAAATTCTTCATACTTTTTTCTTTAAAGTCAAAAAGTACCTCGTAAGAAAAACGACAAAAGATTCCTTTCATATCCTTTACTAAAAATTCACCGAAGGGTAAAATTGGATTTAAACAATTGTAGGTGGATGAAAATAATATTACATATTTAGGAAACATGGATGTGGATGATAAAATACACCCCAGTAAATTTCAAAGTATAAAAAATCTCGGATAAAAATCAGATTCTGATATTCTCCCTTACCTTAGGTTTGATATGCTTTGTACGTGTCTGAACCTCCTCTTCTTTGAAGTGCTTCTTTGAGACCTTATTTTAGGGCACTAAAATTGGTCTTTGAAGAAGACTAGGACCTCTAGTATGTTTCTAGGGAAGTTGAGAGGAGAAAGTGGTAGGGTTTGGCCGAGCTTGAAGGCTCAAATTTGTGTGAGGAGGAGAGGGAGGAGGTGCCCTTTTATAAGGGAGGAGAGGGGCACCTTTGGAATAAAGAAAATATTATTTTATTATAAAGTCATGTTTAGTTTTAAATAGCTCCAAATTGATTTATTTTGAAGCTAAGGTGGGTATGGGTCGAAATCCTCTCATCCAATATAATTTGAACAAGTTTAGTTTCCTATTTTAACCTTATCATTTAGATTTAACATTAAGTTAAATAATTTTACTTTTACCGTGTCTTCTTTTGTTCTTATACTATAAGGTTAATAAACTTACTATAACAAGCCAAACGATCCAAAAGTTGTTTATTATTAATATATATATCCTTATCTAAGTCATTTGGCCAATCCTTAGATTTTTAGGAATAAAATAACAATTAATAATATAATATTTTTTTTAAAAACTATTTTATGTCAATTTTGACACTATTTAGTAATTGATTTTTGTGAAAATCATAACAGAATGATTTGTTCGAAAAGAGTTAATTATATCAATAATAACATGTCATATTAACCTATAAAATTAGTGGAATTCATAAAAAGTATCAAATTAAATTTATTTGGGTACTTATAACATCAATTATGTCAATATTTCATTAATAAGATAATTACTGCATCATCGTTGTGTCATAAATAAATTAAATTATTTACTGTCTAAAAATTACAAATAAAATACCATTATGTCGGAAATATTTTTATCTTTATAATGAATATTTATAGTCGAATTTATCTTATGTATAACCCCATATTGAAAATGATTTACTTATTAAACATTGATTTTAACTATTTTAACCGTTCTTTAAATAAATTAATAATAAATGTCCTAATCTAATCCAAGTGGGCATAAATGGTCATATTTTATTCCTAAGTTTGTTTTTGGACAAATTAAACTTTTTAAATAGAATTAGGACATGTGTTAGGGTAATAATAATATCATTTTATCCTTAATTACCCTATTTACTTTTAACCGTGGTAAAAAAAGCAAAATGTTACTATTCACCAAAAAATTATTTTCATCTCATTGAACCACATTTTACTTACTGAAATTAACTGTGTCTCTCAGAGTTTCGAAATTCCACTGACAGAAGCGGTAAAATTAAGTTTTATGAAAAATTCAGTTTTTTAACTACCACTTAGTGGTTTCACTATTCATAAAAAATTGAATGTTTTTAGAAAAATACCAAAATTTTACCCTAGGATAATTTCGATATTCCGAATCCAAAAATTAAGTCCATTTTGAAAAATAAAATTTTTAAACTTTCAAAAAGTGGTTATTACTATTCATAACGGCTAGTTTTAATAATATTTTAATAGCATATCATTGTTTACTGAAACTCGGTATTGCGTACGACGCAAGCTATCAAGGAAGGCCGCAGTTGCGTGTAAATCAAGCCAAGCTAGTGTTGTGTGTAGAAAAAATATTCCTTTGATGATTTATATAACATATAAGTCTCGGGTGTTACAAGTATACCATAAGAGAATGTATACACATCAATACATGGATCCTAAAACATGAAACCTTGAATAAAAAATTATCAAAGTTAAGGGCACGAGACATGTGACGTCAACATTGATCAAAGGAATCATTAAAACCCCATAAAATTCATAAATAAAATGTCTTGGTATGTTAGAAAACTATCTTCATATATAAAATATGAATTTACTAGAGATCAATTAAATCCATAAGAGAAACCCTCTAGTAACTCCACCCTTCATTCCTTTAAAGACAGCAAACATTTCCTAATGTATTATAGAAATATCTAGGAGAACCCATCATATAAGCTATATCAGGATCACCTTTTTATATTTAGGACTAATGTGGATCAACCCTCTATATATATATATGCTATAGATGAATTAACCATTCTTCTTGAGATATAATGTGGATAAACCATTCATATAAGATGTAGTGAGATCAACCACTATCACAAAAAATGTCTATAGGGACCCAAACGTTTCAAACATTGGTGTTATATCTACATAGTTAAATATTATTTACAGAATAGTATAAACCTTTCTTGAATCAAATAGGTCCAGTATCTTTTGAAAATTAGAAACATAAAAAACTGGTTTCTAATAGTTCTAAATAATATCCAACATAGATGTTTTTAATTATCACCCTTCTTAGACATATCATATATAAATTTATTCTTCATTATATGGGAAAATAATCATAAGAATCGGTGATATCGGGTTCTAATAAATGGGAAAAAGTAAGTATCAATTATTATATAAGAATAACATGATTAAAATGCATTACAAAATTATCTTAACATTTGAAAACCATACCCTGAATTTCATAGAAAAAAATTTACAGTCATGTCATAAATTATGACAGTTTATAAGACATGATCAAAATTAAATCAAATAACATAATCCATTAGATTATAATTTATTGATAAGACAAGGAATTGCGACATACAAATAGTTATAGAAAATATTTTTATTAATACTCAATTCTCTTTTACAAGACTATCATAGTTGAATGGGTTCACTCCCAAAACAATCATAGTAGTCAAGTTTCACACCAAATACTATTATATAGGAAAAATTTTCTAACTGAACTAGATTTACATCTTATTCTAATATTGATTATCATTCATTATATAAATATTTTACAAATGAATTAGAGGGAGATAAAGGTTTTACTCATAATATAATGAAATTCAAACATATTGTTTCTACAAGATCACAAACCATTCATTGCTCCACAAACTATAAATATAAATGGGGTTTATAAACATTTCATAATAGCATAATCCAAGTAAAACAAACATTTTCCATCATCATTTCATCATTTCATTATAGAATAACCATTAGAAAATGAAAAGGTTTTATAAAAACCATTCAATAATAGTTATAAAATATATAGGGATAGAATAATAATGGTATCTGTGTATAATTCCTAATATTAAGAAAATGAATCATAAAAATTTGATGATGTTAATGAATAAAAATTTCAAAATAAGATGAATGGAAACACTATAACGATTTCATTTTGAAAAACCCCATAAAACATAATTTCAAAAATATTATGGAAAATAATTTATTATAAAATGACCATGTAAAAATTTAAATTAATATTCAAAATATTATGTGTTTATAATTATGGGAAATTCTATTCCTGATATATAATTTAAAAGATATTTTTTTCACATTTTTGGTAGAAAGATAAAAGTTTCTCATTAAGAAAATAACAAGAAGATTCATTTTAAACAATTTTTTTAAAATAAAATGTGTTTATAAATAACTTCAGATAATCATAATAAAATATTAAAAATATTATCTAATTATTTTTAGAAGACATGTATGTGGATTAAAAAAAATTTGAACGAAGAGAGAAATCATGTCAATTTTCCTTAAAAACATATTTTCATTTTCTTAAGTTAATTAGGTGTTAAAAATAAAGAGAATAAATTTATTTTCATGAAATTAATATAGGAAAAATAAATTCATGAGTATTTTTATTGGTAGATTATAATAGTTTATCATCAGAAATAAATTAGAAATAAACCCTATAAACAATGAGACTACAACATGAATCCTGTAACCTCAAGTCTGACTTCGTATGAATGTAGTAGAACCAACTATATAATTAAAATATTATATTTATAAATATAAATAATTAATAATAATAATATATATCAACACAAATATCATTTAATTATAGTAATTTATCACCCATTTATTTGAAATTATTTATTTAAATTATTATTCTAGTTGATAATTCTTTGATTTTCATTTATGTTTTGGTTTGGTAGTTTCAATCCTCGTAATTTGATCCTAATTCCATCATATAAATAATATTAATAATGTTATTTATATAACATATATTAATTATATATAAATATTTGTATTTATCCATAAAATTTAGGGAATGAAAAATTAATGACAGTGTTCATAGAAACGGTAATCCATATGTACACATGAAAGCTATTTTCATTTTATGATGAATTGAAAAAAAAGGATAAATATAAATTATCCATTACATGATCATTATTATGTCATATATATCATATATATTCAGAAAATCATTCCTAAGTTCCATTCTATAAAAAAATAATTGAAAAATATTTACACCAGTTCATGTGCTGGTTTTCCACACGTTAGCACAAGCGAAATTATCGTTTTCCAAATGACTGGATAGTAAAAACGTTGAAATGATTTTATAATTACTTTATTATTATTTTATCATATATATCATATATAAACATCAAACCTGTCATAATATCCATCCTTGAAATATAGTGATGAACAATGAATTGTATCACTAT
Organism: Viscum album; assembly: GCA_963277665.1. NCBI lineage: Eukaryota > Viridiplantae > Streptophyta > Magnoliopsida > Santalales > Viscaceae > Viscum > Viscum album. The sequence continues at coordinate 1,183,699,275 of OY728136.1, forward strand.
TTGGAGATGGTAGGTCATACGTATGCACAAGTGATACATTCACTTACCATTTGATGGGAAAGAGGGTGCATAATGTTGTTCGCATAATCATAAAAATATTTCAGTATTTAAAATATAGTATAATTATTATTTTATAAAGAATATAACAGATTTAGAGTAGTTAAAACTAAAATTAAATTGAATGTTATTGGTTAAGTCAATTACCTCTCAGTTTAAATGACCCTAGTATATCTCCTCTAATGGGATCTTGGGATTGAATTTTGGGAAGAACAGAACCACTATAGTGTTTCTATAGAAGTGTATAATATTTATTTATATATCTTTAATGATATATGATGCTCAATGTTGTGTGAACATGGGAAATTAGTTGTTCCATTTAGTAATTGATGGTAGGGGAAGTCTTAAAATTTCATAAATTTTTCTATTAATATAAATTATTATTTATATAAAAATAAAAAAGAATTATAATATTCAAATATAAGATGTTTTTGAGTCCAAATATTCCCATAAAATAAAATTGGAATAATTTTGGATCTTTTTTATACCCTTATCTTATAATTTTAACCCCTGTTAACCCATTTCAAAAATTACCACTATATTTTAGTTTTTACAATTTGGGGGTTAATAATGTTACAAAAAAATAAAAAACAACCCATAATTGGACAATGGTTTATTTTAAAAAATATATATCATTGATTTTGAAAAATTATAAATTTTTATTAATTTTATATCATTTGATAAAATCTTATTTATTACAAAATATTATTTATTATTAAATATCACTAAAGAAATTGTTAACACTATTTAATTAATTTAACATTAAATAGATAAAAAAGTGGAATTGAAATATATTTCTTTTAAAACTACCAAAAATTTAATATAATTCTATAATTTTTTTGGATACATTATGTTGTTATATTATATAACTTTTAATATTTCTAAAATCATTTATTATATTTTTTATTAATTAGAGAAATTCTACATCAGTGTTTCTTCAGAAATTAATGTCATTATAAAATTACTAAAAATGAAAAATAAATATCTATTTGGAAAATAAATTCATTAATAAAAAATTAGGCCCTTATATTTATTCATTACATTCTTTGGTCCATTTGTAGACACATAATAGATATTATTAACAAAGTGAGTGGAATTTTATTACTTTCTTTATTATAAATTCTATGTTGGTCATTTTCATGGAATTGTTTCCATTAAACTACAAGATTTCTATCCTTTGGTGAAAATGGTTGACTTAAATTATTAAATTATGAATTAAGATGAAGAATTATGTAATTAACACTTAGTTCTATGCTACACTAAACTAATTTACCCTTCACTAAGGTGTACAGTTTTCTGTTGTTACTTTTCATATCGACCCAAAATAAACTGGGAATATATACCAAATTTAAATAATCTATTTATAAATTTTTAATTTATTTTATATAATTCAATACTTATAAATGGAAGAAATTAATTTTAAATTAAGAATGAAAAATGCTACAAACACTTCTATAAATAGAAATACATTTTTATGTATAAAACATGATATATTATTAGCTTATGCATAATAAAAAATGTTAGGTTATTTTTAATTTTTTACTTGTAATATATTATAGAAATGTCATTAAAATCATTCATTAATAGTGAGAAATTTAATTTATTTGGATAAAATAAATTCTATACATAAAAAATTATTTTTTATAAAATCGTATTCTTTATTTAAAAATGATTTATATATATTCATTTATAATCAATTGATAACAGATAAATTCATTTTATAAATATTTTAACCATAAATTTTCATAATTTATGTGGTATTATTCAGTCCTTATAATCCATTATCTAGGTGATAATAATATTTTAATAGTATATCATAGTTCATATAACTCACTGTTTCACATAACACGGGATATCATAGATTATAAATTTATTAGAAAAAATTATTTCTTAAAATATCAATTGGTTACATTATTCCCCCCATAAAATAATTTAACCCTTAAAATTTTATTAATTTGATAAATACAACTTAGTATACCTCTTCGTCATCATATCCTTAGGTTCCCATGATGATTCTTCAAATCTGTGGTTTGACCAGAAAAAACTAACAAGGATGGTGGTCCTATTTCATAGAAATTTCTCTCCTCGATCTAGAATATACAATGATTTTTCCTCATAAGAAATATCATTCTTTTGTGGTACTATCTATGAGTTTAGTACATGTGAAGAATCCGGTAGGTACATTCATTGGGAAATATGTGGAACACATCATGGATTTGAGAGAGATTTTTTTGGAGCACTAATCATTAAGGCACTATCTTGATATGATGAATAATTTCAAATATACCGATATAACTATGGATTAACATTCCTTTATTTTCAAATATTTTCATCCCCTAATTGCGAGATATTTATATGGAATACCTTATCACAAAATTCAGACTCTAGATCTTTTTTATTATTCTTAGTATAAAATTTGTTTTCTCACTAAGGTGCTCTTATTTTCTGTTGAATGACTCTAATATTCTTATCCCTTTACTCGACTAGTATAGGTATCAATATATTTAATTATCCAACATAATTATAGCACATTAGAGTTATGATCTTCCTACAATATAGGGAATCATAAGGATCCATCTGAATTATAGAATGAAAACTATTATTGTAATAAAAATCTACCAATGGAAGGTGTTGATACTAACCACCATTGAAGTCCATAGTGAATGATCTCAAAATATATTAAAGATTTTGAATTGTCCTATCATACTGGAAATATATATAAGGATGACAATTAGTGCTCAATATATATCCGTATCTATATTCTTGGGAATAATTTTACAAAATATCAAGATATACCTTCGATATTGATCAAATACAATTGATAGAAGTACACAATTAAATCTTACTACTTAATTAATATATAACAAATAAAGTTTATCAAGATAGATATATTATCAAATTGAAATGATGTTTTCTTACTTTGTGAGGTGGTCGATTACAACTCATATAACATTTTAACATTTAAATGATTTGGGGAGTCTGATGAGAAAAATGTATTATGGTGTTTTCCCATATCTATTTTGGCACGAGTAATGATTTTAGGATCCCATTATACTTACATGTCTAGTCATTGACTTATTAGAATACTATGAACCTAGATTCATACTCTAAAATATCTCTCTGAATTTATTCCCCCCAGAAATACTCTTTCAAATATATATACATCTTCTCACTTCTTAAATTAATAGAGTATGAATAACTATGTCATTCAACCATCAACCCTTTCAAATATGGCACAAAATTGATACTTACATGGTTTTTAAACCCTATTATTCAATCACAATCAATGTTGAACTTTTAATAATTAATTACCATCTTATTTAGCAATTAATATTCCATATGCGCCTCTATAGTCATCAAATGGATGGATGGTGGAACACTCATTTGAGAATGATAATATCCCCCCTTTATAATTTCAATATCACCCTTTGAAATCCATGAAATATCATACCTTGTGGGATCCACATCATAGATAAGCTTTCCTGATCTTTTCAACTCAGAGCATCTTTAACCATATTCTCTTTCCCATAGTGGTAATGTATTGTGAATTCGCTGTCATTAATCACCTCCAACCATCTTCTTTAGTTCACGTTGAACACTTTTTGAGTTCAAATATACTTTTAACTTTTATGATTACTATATATACCCAAAAATTATAAAAAATGATAATAAATCTATATCATTATCTGAAAAATTACTACATCTATCTCTAAATCATTAGTTGGGTAATTTTTCATAGGGACCATCAAATTTTAGGAGGAATAACTCATAACTATATCACTCTACACGAGGACACATCCCAATCTCTTATTTAATGCATCACCACATATTGAAAAAAAATTTCTATTACAAGGTAGTGTAAGAATAGGATCAATGAAAATCCTTATATTCCAATCATTTAGAGATTCCCCACATTTATATATCTATAGGAACATAGATCACTTATTTGTTAATTTAGTGATTAGATCAGTTTCCGTGAAAAATTATCAACAACGTGATGATAATATCCAGAAAAACAAAGAAAACTATGAATTTTAGTCTCAATTCTCAGTCTAGGAAAATTTTTAGTATCTTATATCTTTTAAGGGTCTACTAATATACCCTAAATTTAGATTAAATAAACAAAGGATGATTCTTTCAAAATCCAGAATTCACACTTGGTAAATTTTTCTTAAATATTATCCTTCCTTAGGGTCTTCACTACAATCCAAAAATGATCATCTTAATCATCCATGATATTTAAATATATTAGAATATAATATATAAATAATACCACAAACTGATTAAGGTATTTTCTAAATACTTTATTTTTGAAATCCATGAAGAAAGGGGGATAATTAGAAATTAAAAACGACATCACTATAAATTCATAATTTTTACGACTTATATGTAGTTTTTCTTTGGGGAATCTATATTCTTGACCCTCAATTGGAAATATAAAAATGGAAGATCAATGTTGGAAAAATATAGATATCTATGCAGTTAATCAAAAAATTAATCTATATGGCATAGAGGATAATTTTTCATGATAGTGATCTTGTTATGTTATTAAAAATCAATACAGATTCACATTTATCTACATTAATTCTTAAAAAATAAAACACATTCATCCTATGGTGATGAACAATGTTTAATGGACACCTTTTCATTATTATAATATAGTTTCCTCCTCAATTCTTGTAAATCAATTAGGGCCATTCTATGTGGATTCTTTGAAATACGTTCAGCATTAGGTATGATTTATATTGAAAACACAAATTCATGATTTGATGGAAGAACATTAAATTCATCTATAAATACATTAATAGACTCCCAAAAAATAGTCATATCATCGATGATGAATTTCTCCCTAAAACAACTGAGAAAAAACCACATTGGAATAGGAATAATGACCCATTTTATGGTTTTAATTTATATCGAAAGTTTATGTTTTTCATCACATGGATAGAAAATTATAGGTTGGTTCATATTAGTGAACACAAATTTCATTCCTCATAAATTGATGTGTGATTTATGGACTAATATCCAATACCTACCCAAAATGACGTTAAATTCAACTAAAAAAATAATGATAATATATGAAAGAAATGAATTCCAACAAAATTAAATAGGAAGAAAATCATAGACATGGGGTGTGATCATAGTACCATTTGTCGGTTTTACTGACCATTCAATGTATAATATTTGAGTTGGTATGGTGATACTTTTAAAAAGTTATTTAGCTATAAATGAGTTAATAGATCTAGAATAAAATAAGACATTAACAATTCTAGAGTGGATTGAATTGTACCTTTCACCACATCATCATCATACCCCTCATTATAAATATTTATTAGATTAGATTTTCCTTTTACTCGGGGTTTAAGAGGTTGTTAACATCGATTATCATTATTGAAATTATTATTTTTATATTAGTTAGCATAATTCCCACACTCCATACATATATAACATTACAGTGTGGGTGGTTTATTCTGTCATGCTATCTCTCTGTCTCTCTATTTGAATCATTAGCTATGTTATTCCCATTACATCGGAATTTAATTACCCTAAATCCTTATTTTTCACAGTTCAATATTTTACAAGTTCTGTTAATAAAATTTCCACTATATTTATTATAAATTATTTATTATCAATTAAGGATTAAAATATTCACCCCCCATTTTATAGAATTAACATGGAATTCCATTTTTTTTGTTTTCTAAACAATGAGATTGATGCATAAATCTAGTCTCCATCTCCACTATAATAACATATAAAACAATTTCTTCATATATATTTAAGTCCATTATGGGTAAGACCATTCATATACATGGTTTTAATACATTTATATAGAAATAATCCTTACTTTTAGATTGAATGATAATACTTAAAGTGTACCTCATAAGTCTTGTAAAAAGTTTCTCATATTCCCCAAAAGATCCATCATCTTTATTTTTCAAATCAAGGAATACCATATCCATTTTCTTAGGAATAATATAAGTAAAATACTTATTGAGAAATAATCATTTCAACTCATCCCACTCCATAGAGTCAAATTATTCCTATGGCTTGTATCTCTTGATAAGAGTAATAAATTAGTTAACATTACATTACAAATGATAAACATCTAGGATAACAATACCATGTTCATCAAAAAATATGTTGGAATATATCTTTTTAGTGGTACTAATCCATTGATCAGAGACTGTTGGACCTTTAGACATTGTAAAATATATTGGAAATTTCTCATGAAGTTTTCAATATAATGTTGTTACCTACCTTTTTAGTTTGGAAGATCAATGTGATTTAAATCTTGATAAAGTTCTATGAGTATAAAATAGGAAATTTCATTCCATGTTCCATAATATTTATTTTTCTAGGAGGAAAAATATTTCATTCTCTATCACATTAAACTTGAAAACAATTCCTTCAGCTTTTAGACATTTGATAATACCAAAAACATAGAGTTAGGAATAATAATCGTAGTGGCAAGCTACATAATTATGAAAAATAATTTATATGAATTATTAATTTTGAAAAATTAACCCATGAAATATTATATTAGTACTATTTAATTCTTGATCATTACAAAAACATTCGGATTTTATGTTATACATATATATATCCCCAGGGATCTGAAAAATGATTTCTTATCATAGTTTCTAATCGTTAAATAAACTTTTTTATGATAACAATTGTGGCACACCAAACCATTAAAACATGGAAACTACATATATATAGATGAATATTCATTACATAACATAACTATCCACATGAAAATCAAATATGTATTGTATCTCTGGAAAAATGGAAATACAATAAAATGGTACATAATAGTTATACATACTCTCCAAAATAGATCTTCGTAACAATCACCCTTGTTATAAATATCATAAATAAAACATATCTTCATAACCATAGAAAGGAATCATAAAAAAAGGAATTATTACACTCATAATAAGGGTTAAAATAAAAGGTATCAATGATCTTATAAGCAGAATATAAGAAAAAGGGAATGGGAACATGAGATTTACATTTGAAGACAATACCCCACATATCATAGGTCATAATTTTGAGTCATGGAATAATTCATGGTATATTATAAGAACAAAATCATAAATAAATCAAATAACATGATCAATGAGAGCATAATATAGGCATAAGACAAGGAATTATGGCATTTACATAATCACAAAAAATCATTTATTTATTAGCCATGGTTTTTTACTACATTATCATAGTGAAATGGGTTTACCCCCAAACTATCATAGTAGTCAAGGTTCATTCCCAATAATATCATTGTGAAAAAATTTCCTTTACTGAACTTGGTTTAATCCCTACTATAATCCTATTTACCTCATAAGATATAAGTCATTACCATATACATAAAAGAGAGATATAGGTCTCACCCATCATATAATAAAAATTATACTAATGTGTGCCATAAGTTCATATTTTATTTCATATTAGTATACATAAAAAGATATTTGTCTAATAAATATTTAATCATAGCATATCCTATTAAAAGGAAATGGTTATCATAAACCTTTCATCATTTCATCATAGAAAAGCCTTTTAAAATGAATGTATTTCATAAACATCAATCCATAATAATCATAAGGAATCTAAGAATTATTATGGATGTTATGATTGGATCATATCCTATGTAAATCATATGAAACACCAATGATTTTTGTCATTGATAAATGGAAATATCTTTAATTTATTGTAATTGTTTTTTGAGTGAAATAACCATTCCATTTTAAAAAATCTACTTGAAATATAATTTAAAAATATTAAGGGATTTTTTTAAAAGAGCTCTGAATTTTTTATCATAAGATTATTATCATTGTGTGGTCATGATAGGGATAAATTTCATTTATACCGTATAAGTTAAATGAAAAGATTATTTTACAATTTATTAAAACATTTAAAAGTACATCGTTTGGAATATGATAGAATATTAATTTTAAACAATTATTAAAAACTACATTGAAGGTAAAAAATTATTTAATCAATTATTAGAGAATATTAAAACCATTTTAGTTTTTTTTGGAAATCATTGATATGGAATAAAAATATTTTTTTAATGAAAGGAAAAGTAAAGTCTATTTTCAATAAAAACCTATCTTCTGTGTCTTGAGTACATTAGGTGAAGAAAATTAAAGTAAAATAACTTTTTTCAACAAATTTTTATAAGAGAATAAAATTTATGACTATATTTATTGGTGGATTATAATATTTCATAATCAGAACTTAATCATAAAAAATCCCAATAAACAATGAGATTGTTCTGTAAAACCACACAGCTTAGGAATAAATTCCTTCACACATTTTTGAACAGCCAATAAAATAATTATTGTCTTATTATAAATTTTATTCCAAAACCATTAATATTTAATATCATAACATTTATGGTTTAATTTTAATCATTTCTCACATGTTGATTAAAAATTCATTATTAAAATAAATATTCCACGTTATAATTAATTCATTTGTCTAGTAAATTTCAACTTGTTGTTTTGGTACATGTAATTTGATCATATTTCCATTGTACAGTAAATGTTAATAACATTATAAATATCATAAAATTAATTATATATATTTATAGTATTTCATAAATATTAATAATATAAAAATAAATTTCATCATTCATGGAATCAGTAAGTTATATGTACGCATGAATAGTATTTTAATTTTTTGATTGATGGAATGAAATAATGATAAATATTAAATAAAGTATACATGAGCATTATTATATCATTTATATCACATATATTCATTTAACCAATCCTAATTACATAATGATTAAAAAATTATTGATTAACTAATAAAATCACTTTGTGGAGGTGGTTGCCCAAATTTACACATTAGCCACATCATCGTTTCCCTAAGGATTGCAAGGTAAAATGGTAGAAATGATATTTTTATTCAATAATTATTATTCTGTAATAAATATAATATATAGTAGACCCATAATTATATCCATATATAAAATATGGTGATGAAAAATGATTTGTATCGCTACGTGGAGGTGATAAGCCGTACACACACCCAAGCAATAATTTCATATCCCATTTTATGGGAAGATAGTGTATAATAATTTTTTAATAAAAGAAATATTAAAAAATTGATCGGTTAAGGTGATTACTTGTTCTTTAAAATGACTCATTTAAATCTCTATTAAAGGGATGTAGGGTTTGTCTTTCGGGAGGAATATAACCAATAAAATTTCTAAATGGAATTTTATAAGATACATTTTCATTGTTTTTCAACATATAAGGCATAATTCATTGTGAAGAAGAGAATGGAGGGGTCCCCTTTTATAATTTATTTGGGGAAATCTTAGAATTTCCTAAAATAGTAAATTAATATAAATTAATTTTTACATCCAAATGGATCTAAACTGATAGTAATCGAATATAATATGATTAGGTGTCAATCTATTTTCAACAAATAAAATTTTTACAAGTTTGAATCTAATATTTACCATTATATTTTTTTAAACCCCTATTAACCCTTTTAACAATTACTATAATATAAATTTTTTATACCTTTTTAATGTTAATAATGTCTCCATAAAAAAATTAAGAATTAAAGTACCAAGGAAGATATTTAAAACCATATATCATTCACTTATTTTAATAATAGTTATTTATTAATTTTAAATTATATATTAATATATTATTTATTATAAAATATCATTAATTAATTTCTTGAAATTTTTTATCTAATTTAATTTTAAATAAATCAATAAAATGTTTAAATTATAAATTAATGATTTAATAACTCCCAAATTTTTAATTAATATATATAAAATATTTTTCACTTTATTAATCATTCAAATAATTTTACTTTTGGTAATTATAATATCATTTGTTATGTTTTTTATTAAATTGAGTGATATTGGATCAGGGTTTCATAATAAATTTAGTTCATTATATAAGGGAAAAAAATTTAAAAAAATTATATCAAGAAAATAATCTAACTAATATTTAATTGACCATTACAATTATCAATATCATTGTTGTTAACCTATGTAGACATGTAAGAGATATTAAAAAAAATAAAGTGTCATTTTTTTAATTTCTTTGATTTAAATATTATATAGGTTATTTTTATGAAAAACCATCTATTAATCTAATAAAATTAAATTATAATGTGATAAAGGTCAAATCACATTATTAATATAATAATTAGGATAACATATTATGGCCATTTGACTAAGTTTTAACTTAAATTAAACATATTTGTCCTTTATCGTGGTGATATCATATTGACAAAAAATAAAAGGGTTCTATTTACCCAATTATTATCTATTGATTCTAAATATGTAATTAATTTTATTTAATTCACCAACCATTATTGGTGTAAATTATTTTTAAATTAAGTGCTCAAAATGTGATAGAAAATACTTTTTAGAAAAATGATATTTTATAAAAGAAACCGGATTTATTATTATCCTATGAAAAATTAATGAAATTAAAATATTTTTTTATATTTTTTATTTAATATATAATATATATATTTCCTTAAAAATTATTAACTAATAGTTTTAAATTTAATTTATCAGTAGAAAAATATATTTTTCACATAGATATATATTTCTAAAAGACATCTTCTTTCTCTTCAAATGAATATTATTTTGGTTCATAATTATTTTTTAACTATTAAATTAATTTTATAAATCTGTAACCAATAAATTCCCAAAATTTAGAGAGCCTAATTCCAACCCACCAACCCAACACCCACAAATAAAATGACTAGGTGATAAAAATATATCAATTTTATATTGGAGATAATCTAAACTCATTGTTGTGTGTAACACAAGCTCCCAAAGAACATAAATTTAATTGAGATTGTTTTTTAAAATTTGTGTGATAAAATTTCTATGTAAGAAAATGAACAAAAAATTTATGAATAATTCACTTTATGACAAAAAAATACTCATTATTCATTCTTTTTATGATTCTCCCAGGGAAAAGATGTGTGTTCCATGTCTTTCTCATAATCCTTCTAAATATGATCTATGTATTTTATCATCGAATTATATCCCCATTTTGGTTTATGTGACATCAAGATTTATTGTTGTTTGTGAATTTGTATAACATTAAAAGATCATTAAAAAAATTTGTGAAAATACCCCATTTTTACTTGAAAAATATCTTTTAAACATTAAAAATTTACAAAACATTGTGAAATTACATTTCATTGAAATATTATAAAATAATATTAAATTAACTAAATGGCCATAATGGTTTTATAATCTATTTATTTTTTAAATGATTAAAATAAATATTTTTATAAAAATTTTGTAATGGTAGTATAAAGTGACCCATTTAAAATTGATAATAAATTTTATTTCAAATCTTTTTAAATAAAGGTCAATGATATTTTAAAACATATTTAGGATATTTATTTATTTATAAGAGAAATGATGCTTGAGGTAATGTAATTCAGTTCAATTTTACTTCATTGATGAATATTGTAAAGTTATGCACCTAATTTATTTTATATAGTGTATATAAATCCATTTTTACTTGTAATATCATGATTTACTATTAATTCATCGCATTAAATTTTCAATTTTAATTATTTCATCCAAGGGGTTTTGACGTAAAAGTTAACAAGTGGTAAAATATTTTATAACTCAATTTATATTAATAGAGTGGTATTTCGTAATGTCTTAGACCGGGTTCCATAGGATGGTGCCCCAATCCGGTTGGTCACATGTCCTCAAGAAAACCTCTGTATATTCCGAAGATTTTCAAATATTAGTGAGTGTCTGACAATTCAATCATGGAGAGACTATACCCTCTTTGATCAGAGTAATACACTAGTGGAAATAATAACTAATTCTAAAAGTAATATATTTCCATTAGAATTATCCAGATCTCATGATAAAAAAATAGGAGATACAATATCCCGCAAAAAAGAATCATTCCATGCTAAATTATGTTTCAAGTGTCTAAAATTCAAATAGGAAATAAAGACACTAACAACTCCCGAGTGGGTCCAAAATAACATATGGTTCAATCATACATGGATCATCCCAAAACTAACCATCTATCATTGGGAATTTTGTTATAACCTATCTAAACACAAAAATGACTATTCAGATACCAATTAGGTCGCTTGAATAGGGTGCGAGTACAGCTTATTCTGCCGCCATCAATGGGGTCTAAAAAATTTCTAGTCAGATAATTGTTTATGCAGTCTATAAAGAAATAATTATAATTTTTAATTAAAATGTTATCACATTATAAATTAATCATAATTTAACAACATAAACTTCGTGTTCCCAAAGACACCTATATCTCAATACCTTCTTTGACCTATGATGGACTCTGAACTATTCATGTGTGATATCCCATGTCTAAATTTCCATGTTATTATTCCTATTTCCACAAATTAATGACCTTGTTAACATTCATTGATTCACACACCATAATGACCAAGAAATTATTCATTATATAAAAAATGAATTTCCATGTTACCAATAATTAATTCTCACAATTGAATGTCCATGTTATCATTTATTATCCTTAGAATAATTTCCACATTAAAACTCAACATTTTAAAATACATAATTGAATGAGCATGTTTCCATTCATAATAAATGGTTGAATATCCATGTTACCATTCAGTATTTTACAATACATTACTGAATGATAATGTTATGATTGATAATACTTTTCGGAATGTCCATGTTACCATTCACTATTTACATATATCATAATAACATAATTTTACACATATATTTCAACCACACATTAATTAATTAATTAATTAATCCTTTTATAATATAAATATTCAATAAATCGATTCACCAATTAATTATTCCAATTCCAAATTCCAAAAATCATATAATTAATTACCAATTAATTATCCAAATCACTCATCAACATCAGAAAATCAATTTTTATTGTTAGTTATTCTATAATCCCACAATTTCAAATTCCAATCACTAATTAATTCAACAAATTAATTAATGATATTTTGGAAATTAAATTTATAAAAAAAATATAGAAATTATAAAAATCTTCATGTTTTTAATAAAAACACTACTACGGGAATTGATCATTAGACCACATACCTCAATTTTTTGACAAAGATCGCTAATGGAAAAATCCCTAATTTGAAGAGGATCACACAAGAACGCAACGAATAATGGAATTTAGGTCCAAATCCTAAATTCAAGATAAATAGAATAATGTTATAACAATCATATATCTATATCAAAATCCAAAAGTAGGTAAACATTTTTCTTTTATTTGGAAAGAGGATTAGAAGAGAGGTTTAGATCTCAATGAGAAGAAATCACATACCCGATAGTGAAAATATTCAATCTATATTTTGATTCACTAAGAATGAAGGTTGGAAAGTATTGGGATCTATCTAAGAGACAAAAAAATTGTCAAAAGGATCCTAGGTTTCAAGAAGTAGTTATGTATCTAAAAAAATTGATAATTACACTGCATAACATGTTTAGAATTATTGGTCGGTCATTTACACAATGTGTAATCCATTTACACATTGTGAAATGATTTTTAAAGGATTCCTCCAAAAAATTCGTTTGGTCGCATTTATTTATTTCACACCCAATAACAATTAAATGATTTTTAATACCCTTAAATAATTTGTAAATTATCTTTAGGTGAGTTTTATCCCATTGTCCCTTTAAAGCCTCTTATATCACCCAAAAACAATTTGTTACACTTAAAACATTTATAATCAAAATACATTAGTCCAAAAAATCCTACATACTGAAAATTTAGGTCATTTTTTCCAAAAGAGGATCTCTATTTAAGAAAAAGATTGGGTTATGAAGCTTCAAATGAAAAAAACTTTGAGGGAAATGTATCTAAAAAAGAAATGATCTTATAATCTCCCAACCCTATAAAAAATTATCCTCGAGCAGTATTTCCAAGAATATATAAGATTACGATAAAAAAAATACTAGGCCACAGATCCTCCATATCTGTTATCTTTCCCATGTTTCCTCCTATGTAAACCCATGTTTTCACAACACATGAACTATTGGCACCGTCTCTTCCCATAAAAATTTCTCACTGTGATCCAATACACACATTAGATGCTCCTCAAAGGGCGTATTTATCTCACTAGCATCATAATCTAACTCTATTGCATGATAAGAGCTAGGAAGATTCTACCAATGTTGTGATACATATAAAAAATTGTTCATAGTCTATATTTATATGTAAGATCCCTTCGGTAGGCCACTGTCCCGATTATCTCCAATACCTCAAATGGTCCACCGAACCTTGGTGCTAACTTACCCTATCTTGGTATATAGTGTTGAACCAAACGTGGAGACACCCTATGAAATATAAAATCACCCTCTATAAATTCAAAGTGCCTTCAATATCTCTTATTATACAACATTTACCTTCTCTGATCCATAACCATATGTTTTTTAATTAGGTGAACCTAATTTGATGTCTCGTGCATGAGACTCGGTTCCAACAAATCTGACTCGCCATCCTTTTTCTAGGATAGTGGTGGTCTACATGAACTATAATGAAGATCATGGTAGGGTTTCATCTATATTGTTTAATTACAAAATTTTTTATTGGAAGACTTCACAAAATCTAAGTGATTCTCCGAAGAACCTCCAAATTTAAGAATAAACACTTATAAAATATCCTCAAGTACTTGTATAATATTCTCCAACTACCAATATGTCTATGGATGAAAAAACATACATAATAATACCTATATACCAAGTGATTTCTACATGACCTTTTATAACCATAAAGTGGAACCTGAATCCTGAACTGAAAAAATATTTTGTGGCACCCAGTAAAGATGGACTATCTCCCACACATAAAAAACTCTCGAATGATCAACCATGAAGGAATCTAGTATGGAAATAAAGGTTCTATAATTTATATTTTATACACAAGAACATATATTTTTTCATTATTACATGGTGTCTTTGGGAGACCCAACACAAAATCCATGGACACATCATCTTTCTTCCACTCCAAAATAGGTAACAAATGAAGCAAACCCTGAGGTCATTTATTATCTTTCTTTACTTTCTGGAAGGTGTAGAATCATGTCATAAAACCTTTTGTATCCTTTTTGATACTCGTCCACTAAAAAAGTCATTGTAGTTCATGGTACATTTTGGTCACACCTGGATGTACATTCCACTTTGAGGAATGAAATTCTTTCATGATCTCATCTTGCATACCCATAGGTACAAAAATTGTATTCTTGATATATTTTATCTTATCCTTATATATTCTTAAATCTAAAGGTGACACCCCACCAATGAGGTTTTACCTTAAAGAAAACCATTTAGGATCATCATAAATCCTATCTCGGTTCCATCTCAAAATAATAGATTCCACTAAAACTAATATAAGATCCATTAGTTATTGGTTCTCTAGAACCACCACATGCATTTCAGTTCGTAAAACCATCATCTTACAGTCTACAATAGAAACCTAAACTATTGGAGTCTAAGACATCTTAATTAATGCATCAGAAACACAGTTTCCTTTTCCATGCATAAATTACATCTCAAAATCAAAAGTATTCATTTTTTCAAGTCATCTATACTACTGAATACTCAAATATATTTTAAATAATATGTTCTTTTGGATACTGTGATTGGTAAACACCAGAAAATTTGCACTCAAATAATATTTTGACCAACACTATAGAGAATAAACCACTACCACCATATTGAGATAATTCGTAGGTTAGTTCCTTTCAAGAGGCCTCAGCTACTAAGACCCATATGACATTATTATATCTCCCTATATAAACACAACTCCATGTCCTATTACAGAAGATAAAAATACACTGCACACTTCACACCTCGGTTGTTGATAACCACATGACATTATGTGATCTCTCATTTTCCACTACATATAGCTATCAATACCATATCCCCTATGAAGTTTTATTACTTCCTTGCATTGAACCACTCTACTGATATGATTTATATTATCAAAAATCAGTGCTTTTACTACCTCTATAGCCTCGACTAGTAGTACTCCATATATGATCCTAATATTATGTAGATGATTTCGTTCCCAAATTTCAATCCTTTGTAGATAAACCCTCCCCAACCATCTTTTAAAACATCCTATAGAACTTTTACAGATGTCCCATCATACCAAAATACTATAACCTTAATTGTCGATGGGGAAATAACTATTCTAATGGACCGACCAACCACACTGATAAAAGATCAGTCCAATAAGGTCCTGAGAAATCATCCCACATGTTTGTGGACTCTTATTTCCACTACTCTGACTAAATCTTTCATATCATTAATTCATTATCTTGGAAGTCACACCTCTTGATTTTCAAATAGAAACTATTTATCTAGCACTTGAAACCTCCTTTAGGTCCCCCAACTAGGAGATCGTAATACACTACCTCAAAAAACTTCATTAAACAATAAAGGTAATCTTGGAACATGATTTCACACTAATGTCCATCCTGAAATAAAATTGATGTAGTTGTATCATCTTCTAACAATGATATAGAAAAGTGATGTATTCCTATGAAGTGTCCATTATAGTATATCCTAGACATGCTCCCATGAATCTACTATAGAAATTCTACTGTGTTCTCATATCTTCGAAAATCAGGATAGAAGTTCTCCATGAACCTATCCATGAATTCCTTCCACAACATCCCAAAATTATGTATATTTCATGACTAAAAATCCCACTAGTTCTTCTCTAGTACCCATATCATATACTTTTCCAACATGAACCTCTTTTCAGAAGGAGTCTCTAAATGGTCAAGTATCATCTCGATGGACTCAAGCCAAAACCCATAAACTGTAGGTCCACCCTCTCATGTGATAGTTCAGTGTTTAGAAACTAGAAATATCTTGTTATATAAGACCTGATTTTATCCCACAATGGGTCTCTTTACCTTAATATCTTGAAGAAAGTGAAATTAGTTCATAATTCCTCCCCCGTTTCCTCACCCGACATTATTGGTGCCATAGACTAAAAAATTACAAACATGTACCTTAGAACAAAATTGACAACATTAACACATTTATATAAGATAAAAAGTCACATTTGGTCACAACATGTCTTTTACACATATCTCTCCATGTGGTGAAAACCGATGCACTAACATCACCCTTAACCATCCTACACCCAATTCTGGGATAAAATCGAAAACAAGTTCTCATAGTTTATCTTTTTCTTTTAGAAGCCCATTTACTCACATTATCACATCATTTTACCATTTCAGATTTAAAATTAAAAACCATTTTTAATTCGATTTCACAATCAAGGAAATAGTTCATACAACAACAAATACTTTACATAAATTGTTATTAATTCAATGTTAAAGAATATTAATTACAAAATATAACAAAGCCGTGATAGGACTATGTATTTATTGTGACCTTTGATACTATGAAACAAAAAAAATTGGTTCATAAGATATCTTGATTGCATCCCACTAATTTCATCATAACTAGACCCATTTTTGACATATCTTACTCAATAATCTTCTTCATGACATGGGGAAAGGAAACTTATGGAAGGGTCATATCAGATGATCCTAAATGGTAAAAAATTGCGATTTAAATAATTTCATAATCATAGGACCTAAGAACATAAAATTTTAAAATATTAGCCTACATTTGAAAGATTGTGATATCATGCCATGAGATAAATCATAAAATTTCATAATAATCAATGAACCTAATACTACAAGTCATAACATAAGACATGAAATTTTGTTACATACTCATAATGATAAAAAATCATTTCATATTAATCAATAATCACTTCCAAGACCATCATAGGTGACAATTTCCATTACTGTACTGAGCTCACACATCATTGCATCCCTATATTGCTAAATTGAGATCATTTTCCTTTCTAGAATGATCTATATCAAGAGATATATATTTTTACTGAATTTAATGTAGGGAGATATAGGTCCCTCTCATATCTTAATTAAGTCATTCTTATGGGTTCTATAATAACACAAACCATTCATCAAATACTAGGGAATAAAATGGGTTTCTATAAACATAATTCGATTACAACACAATCAATGAAAAAAATGGATTTCATAAATAGAATTCCACCTCATACACAATAAAATCATATTAACAATAAGGATATTATACAAGAAATGTATCCCTATTATGCAATTCCATCGTAGATGGAGAATAATTCTGATATAACACTTGGAGTTATTTTTTTAAGAAAACATCATTTCTTCTTCAAAATTGTTTTTTTTCTCAACATACATATCATGATTAAAAGAAAATAATTTATTTGAAAATAAAAATGAAATATTATAAATTAATATTTATGGAAATAAGTGATTATAAAAATGAAAAAAATCTAATCATGCCATATATGTTATAAAAAAATATCCTTCAGTTTTTGCCAAAAAAGTCGAAAAGCACCTCGTATCAAAATTTAAAATTGATTCCTTCTATACCATTTAATAAATATTCACAAATTAGTAAAATTGAATCAAATTTTTTTTATAATAATATAAATAAAAGTTTGGAATACATAATTATGAAACATGGGCATGGATGATAAATGTACCTCAATAAAGATTACGTATAAGCAATGTCAGATAATAATGAGATTTTGAAATTATATCTTACTGAAGGTCTGATTTCCATTGTATGTATCAGAACCTAGTTTATAATGATTTAAATAGTTTTATTAACTTATTTTAGAATAATATTCATTTTTACGATATCATATAAGATCATATATAATTTTTTTTTCAGAAAGATTATTACCTATCCATTTGGTGTTAACTTCTTTATTTTCTTACATATGTTTTGTCAGATAAGTTCTTATTTCTCTGCCTAGGTTATAGTGATATCATTTACATAATGGTATTATAATAATATTTATCATATTTAATCATTACATTCATTTATATAATCATGATTTAATGATGATAATTTAGAATGAGTCACATCGCTATGTGGAGATAGTATGACGTACGTTCAAAAGAGTGACGATATCATTCTCATAATTGTCGAATGGAATGGAATTGTACGGTTTATAATATTTAAGAATCAATACCATGTTATAATTCTCGTATATAGTTATTATTTCCAGGATTATAACCATCTGAGTAAGGTGGTGGTGAAAAATAGATTACACCACAGTTTGGAGATGGTAAGTTGTATGTACGCACACATAGTGATTTAATTTTTTGTTTGATGGATATAAGATGGAATATTGTTTCTTCATAGTCATAAGAAATCTCATAATATAATTTATACTGGTGTTATTAATTTATAATTAAACAACTCATGAAGTTGAAGCAGAAGAAGAAATAGGTTTGAATGAATTGGTGGAGAAGATTACCTCTTCTTCATTGTGCTCCCTGTAAATCTCCTCATAAAGAACTAGAGTGGGTCATTAAAGAAGACCAAAACCTCTATATTTTAACTAGAAAATTTTATAAATAAAATGGACAGGGTATGGCGGATATTTTGGGCACAATGTGAAGTGAATAGGAGAGGGAGGAGGTTCCAATTTATAATTGAGATGAGGGGAACATTTTGGATCTCCAAAAATACTAACATATAATAAAAAAACCCAATAAAATACCTCTAAAATGTCCCAATTAAGAATTTGAGATGATATTGGGTATTATTATAATAAAACTATAAATTATAGACATGTTTTTCTTTCAATTTAGTTCTTATCATTTTAATAACACTTAGTTATTCTATTTTATTTTTAACTGGTGTGACAAATATTTAAATATTAAAAGGGTGCACTATATTCCTATTGGATATCATTTAGACCATAAATAAATACCTTAAAACATTTTAGAACATATAATTATAATTATTATTTTTAAAATTTCATTTTATTTTTAAATAATGTAATAAAAATTTTTTTTATAAAAAATCAATAGTGTCAATTATAAAACTAATCAATTCATTGATTTTTTAAAATTTTTAAATAATTTCATAACATCGATCTATTTATTTTATTTTATTTAAAATAGGTCAAGTTCATCTATAATATTCATTTTATATATTAATTATCCAAAATTAAATTTCTTTTAATATTTTGATAGCATTTCTTCATTATCTTCATTAATAAAATAATGAAAACATCAATTTTGTTTACATATTTAATAATATCATTTGTTGAATAAAAATTAATAATCATATTCTATGTTGAAGATAAATATACTATGTTTTAGAATGAGAATTTTAGTCTAATAAATCTTCTAGAAAATTGAACATTAAAAATTTTATACTTATTAAAACATGAATGTTATAAGTTTATCCTCAATTTAAATAAATTAATATAAGATTCATAATCTCTCATATAAGCCAAAAATGGTCTATAACTAAACCATTGGATGTTTATTGTCAAACTTTACATGAAAAATAATACTTAGTCATGTTTTTGTGTCTTTAAATGGTTATTATCACTTTAGTAATTTTTATTTTATTGATTTCTCATAAATCAAACAATTTCGGCATCATTAAAGTATAATTCTTTAAGGTAATTATTTTTTTTTCAAAAAGATAAAATTAAATTATAATGATAAATAAAAACATATTTTATTTAGAATGACTATTTATTATTGAATTTATCTTCTTTATAACATTATATTAAAAATGATATACTTATTAATATTTTAGTAACACATTTTTAATTTTTCTTTAAATAAAAGAAAATAAATGTCCTAATATCATAAAAGTGGCTTCTAAAGGACACCATTTATTCCCAAGGATTATTTAGGTGGAAAGAAACTCATCTAATTATATTAGGACAAATTGTAGGGTAATTTAATAATATTAAATTTACCCTTAATTAACCAATTAACTGTTCTACCATATTAAAAAAAATTACCAATGATATTATTTGTACATCCAATAAAATAAAATAAAACTACTTAAATAATTTGGAAATACTGATTCCAAATTTGAAATAAATTATTGAAATTTTAAAACAGCTATATTTTAGTAATCAATTAAAAATTAACCCACTTTCGAAATAAGAAAACATGTTTTAAAATTAAAAACATTATAAAAGTTTGAAATGTTTCTATATCTAAATTAAACATAAATATAATTCTAATTACATAAATTATATTAACTGAAAAAGATATATTCTATATTTAATTTATATCCATTCAATATTATAATTTATACATATAAATTATTTCGATGAAACAAGTTATTTTGAATTAAAATTTATTGTATTTTTATTATTCATCAAAATGTGAATGTTATCAAAAAAATATAAAAAATTCATCCATATTAAATTTATTTATCTTGATCCCATATAAGATTTTATGTTTTCGTATAAAATTTAATAATGTTTCAAAATTTTTCTTTAAAAAGGGTTCTCCATTAAAAGGGAGTGAAACAACCCTTAGAAAAATATATGTTTTTATATATAAAATAATTTTTATTAATACCCAATGAAAAAAAATATATTTTGGATTAATATAAAATATATTTTATTAAGTATATAAAATATATATTTCTTTAATTTTATTTACTAATAGTAAATCACTAAATTTATTAATTCCAAAACAAAAATATTGAATTGATTTATATTTTTTAAGAATAATTTGTAGCCATTGAATTCTCCATACATTTTCATAAGTTCGTTATATTTATTCCTTATAACCTAATGAATAGGTTATAATTGTCATTTCATAATAAGAGTGCCTTGTGGTTTGTTTAGACTCATGATTTCAGACAATGTAGTCTATTCAATAATTAACATTATTCAAAGAAAATATTTCATAAAAACATCTGGGTGTTACATTATAAACACCTTAAACAGTATTTAACCATAAAAAATCATCATTTAGATAAAACAGATCAGGATACCTCTACCTCTTCACATCCTTATGTTCCCATGTAGTTTCCTCAAATTGGTGGCTCCACCATAAAACAATAACTAAGCCAGTGGTCTTGTTTCAAAAAACATTTTCTCTACGATCTAGATTCTTTATCAGTTGTTCTTTATAATAAAGATCATTCTACACCAGTATGAATTATGATTTAAGTACATTCAAAATATTAGGTATGTAATATCTCAGGATAGATACATGTAACATATCTTGATCTTGAGAGATATTCATTGAACACACCAATTGGTAAGCTATCTTACCAACATGATCCATATTTTCATGAGGATTAATATACCTAGGTCTCATCTTTCCCTTCATTCCAAATCTAATTACTCTATTAGAGGGATAAATTCATTATAACATATTGTCACACACCTAAAACTCTAGGTATTTTCTTTAGTAGTCTGTATAAGAATTTTGTCAACTATGTGCTGGTCGTATGTATTATTGATTAGATGTGACCTTTTTGTCCATTTCATCAACATGATCATGTCCTAATAGCTTCATTTCCCCAAGTTGATCCATTCAAGTTATAGTTATACACTTCATTATATATATGGCTTCATAAGGAGCCAATTGTATGCTAGATTAAAAGATGTTGTTGTACGAAGATTCTATAAAAGGTAGGTGTTGATCCCAACAACATTTGAAATCCATAGAGAAAGCTCTAAACATGTCTTCAATGGTTTTAATTCTTCTCTAAAACAGGTCATTTTTATGAGGATGAAAATTATTGAGGAAACATAACTCTATATTCAGATCTTGTTGATGTCTTCTCCAGAACATCGAGGTAAATATTAGATACCGATCAAATATAATAGAAGGAGGTACTCTATGAAATTATAATATTTACATTACATATATCCTATAAAGTTGATCAAGAGGGAAATCCTCTCTTATTGAAATGTAGTGTGCCATCTTCGTAAGGTGGTCAACTATAACCCATATACCATTATTTAATTAGATGTTTTGGGATGTCCAATGACAATGTCCATAGTTATGTTTTCCCATTTCCATTCAAGTATGGGTAATAGTTGTAACATCCCCTTAGACTTATGTCTTTCATTTTTTACTAGTTGACAAACCAAACATCAAGAGGCATATTAATAAATACAACTTTTCATTCATCCCATCAGAGACACTCTTTCAAGACCATGTACATCATTTTGATTCCAAGATGATTTGACAATGGAGAACCATGGGCCACATCCAAAAGCTCCTTTTTAATTCTAGTATGGGATGAATACAAACCCCATTATTGATCCTTATTATTCCATCACAATCAAGGATGAATTCCAAATCATTTTTAATTGTCTTTCTCAGCCCTAAATTTTCCTTAGTTCCTGTTTAATTTCACCTGTATAGATGGTTGAACATTCATTTGTGAAAGATAATATATCTCACCTTCCTTAAAAATTTCAGGATCCATATTTCTAAAATCCATAAATATTATATCTTTTGTGATCCCCATCATGGATAAGCTATCATGGACCCTTTCACTCAAAGCATCTTCCAGCTTGTTCGCTTTCCTATGGTGGTAATATATTAATTATTAGTAATATTTAAACAAATCCAAACATCTTTATTTTTGAATATTCATATCCATTTGTGTGAAAATATATGTTAATTTTTTTTATTAGTATAAATATCACACCTTCCACCATAAAGATAATCTCTCAACATATTTAGTGAAAAATCACCTCAGCTAACTCCAAATCATGAGTTATGTAATTTGGATCATGGGTTTTTAATTTTCCGGAGGCATAAGATATTACGAAATCATTTTTAAGGAGAAAACATCCCTGTCCCTTCTTGGATGCATCACATTGGATAACAAACCTTTCTTTACTACAAGGTAGTGTGAGCACAGGTGCATTGGCTGACCATAATTCTATATATTTGAAATTTATTTTTATATTCCATAATCCACATTAAATTAACTCATTTGTGAGTCAACTTTGTGATTCAATTAGATATTTGTGAAAAATATCTCAGAATACTTTGATAATAAATATCCAAACCAAGAAATATTCAGATCATAGTCATCGTTGTTCTTCACTTCCAATAGTCACTAACTTTTATTTTTTATGGATCCATAATTATCCCTTCTCTAGAGATTATGTGACTAAAAAATGGAACATTTTGACAAAAAAAATCCAACTTGGTAAATTTTGCATAAATATTATCATTTCACTGGGGTTTGACTAAAATTCACAAAAATATATTCATGATCATCCATTATCTTCGAATCGACAAGAATATTGTCTATAAAGACTACCACAAATTGATAAAGTAAGTCTCTAAAGACTTTATTAATTATAACCATGATGATAACGGGAGAATTAGTAAGACAAATAGGCATCACTATAAATCCATAGTGTCCATACATTGTACAGAAATTCATCTTTGGTATACCATCCATATTGAAACTTACATGATGGTATCTCGAACAAATAACAATACTAAATATTAATTGTGCATTATGTAGTTGGTCGAATAAGTCATAAATTTTGGTAGGAGGAGATTTGTTTCTTGATAGTTCCCTTTTTATGTTCTTAATTATCAATGATGAGTCTCATTGATCCATATATCTTATTAAAATACTAAACAGATTCACCCTAAGGTGATACACTCTAGCATATGAATCCCTTGTAAATATTCTCTTGGATTTGCTTTCTCAATTATTACAACTCAATTTAGGACATTCTATATGGTTTCATTGAAAAATCCATGTCACCCAAGATGAGTTCTATTGAAAACTCAACCCCAAAATTTGGTGGAAGACCTAACAATTATTCCAGAAAGACATCATCAAACTCTGTATAATGGGTGTATTCTTAAATATGAGTGTGTCCCCAACCATTTGAGAAAAACATTTTATTTTATAGGAATAAAGACACGTAATAAAGAAGAAAGTCTGATAAGTGGGTCATATTAATACTTTAAATTATTGAAGAATATAGATTGATTTAGAATATGATATGTGACTTCCCTTCCTTGGAAATTCAATTGAGTTCCACATAGATAAATCCAATCCATTCTAATATTAACATCAAATTCTACTATAGGAAGGATCATAAGATTTGTATGAATCACTTTCCCACAAACATAAACTAGAGAAGAATCATAAACTCTTGAAGTGACTGTTGTACAATTAGGAGTTGTCCAATCTAACTCAACATATAATTGTTGATGTAATATAGATATAACATTTGAAAATTATTTAGAAACAAATGTGTTGGTTAATCCAAAATGGAATAAAACATATAAAACATTAGAGAGTATGTATAGTCTACCTTTCACCATGTCATTATCTTTCTCCACATCACTGATAGTTGTAACATCCTAACCCCAATTACCCAGAGTCGGTGCATTATTACATAAAATTTTCATGATCACAAAAGAACATGTCTTGAATGACCGATTAGTTTAGTAGCCTTGGAATCACTAGATACATTCATATGTCTCACATTACATCATAAAATGAAAAATAAAACAATATATTGTCTCCACTCTCATATACCATTATACTATCCCTGTAGGTCATTCATAAAATACTTCTTCACATCCCTGGAAAAATAAAAAATCGAATGGGGTGAGCTCAGATTCCCAGTAAGGATAACAATATAGCAAAAACTTTCATAAATAATCATAAACATTTGAGGATATATATAACTAAAGAAAGCCTTTTGAACATGAACTTCAGCATAATATGGAAGAAATAAAATGAAATAGTGCCATTTACTTATTCACATTGATATTATACTAGTCTAATAATCAGATTTAATATCAATAACAACTATCATAATGATGGAATGCATAATGATAGACTATCATAACCACATAGTCAAGGCCTTGTGCCAATACTACAAATAGGATTTTGTCAAGGCCATGTACCAAGACACTAGTTTGTCACATGAGACCTACCGATGCATCAAAGAGCTATAGCGGGCTCCACGCATCACTTATTAAGTCCAATGCATTCCTCATATGAAAAGGATTAAGCATAACATAAACATTCATATTAAAACTAGCATAGAAAATTTCAATACTTTATCTATAAAGCATGAATATTAAAAAAATAACACATCCACATACAAACATATCACAAACCCTTAAATACAATATGGAAGTTTTGTATCATAATAAATCAACTTCAAATAAGCTAAAAATCCATCAAAGGATGTTGACATAGATGAAATCAAAACTATTTGAGAGAAATAAGTCTTTTTTTGAGATCATTTAAAAGTCACATAATTGTAAAATAAAACATTTAATTTGAAAATATTCTTATAATTTTTTAAGTTATGCTTACACGATTTTATAACCGTAGAAAAGATCCACATCCTCCATATAAGTTAAAAAAAATACATTCTTAACTTAATTCTGTCGAAAAGGTAAACAAGGACCTTGTTCGGAAAATGACAGAAAGATTCCTTTATAAACTTCTTATAAAACGTCAAACAAGGGTATAAATGAATTTAACCCATAAGATTTAAAATAGTAAGAATTATTTCAAATACATTTTTAACAAACATGGATGTGTATTATAAAGAGGTCCCTGTAGATAATTACGTATAAACAACCTCGAATAATGAAGAGATTGTGAAATAAACTATTGAACCCTCTGGAATAAAGTTTCTTTATTATGTTTTGATAATCCCAAACATTCTTTCTTTGTATCTTGATTATGCTTAATACATTCCAAATATACTTTAATATATGTTGTTACCTTCATTATTATTAAATTAAGTCTTTTGAATTATCAGATATATGTTTACTATGACTTAACTCTTTCTGCCAATAGAATGATTAAACAGATTATAGCTATTGTTACAGATTATAGCAACAGTTACAGATAGTAGCCACCGTTATGGATTAGAGCTACCGATATCGAATAGAGCTACCGATACGAAGTTCACCGGTACTCAAAGTCAACCGCTACATCAAGTCTACCGATAGGGTTACAGTTACAAGCTCACCGGTACTCAAGCCTACCGCTACCGATACAAGGTAGAGCCACAGCTACAGATAAAGAGGTACCGCTACCGATACAAGGCAGAATCATAGCTACCGATAGAGAGTTACCGCTACTGGTAAAGGCAGAGCCACCGCTACTGTTACAAGTCCACCGCTACCGGTACATCATGTCTTCCGTTAAAAATGTCTACCGATACTCAGACCTACCGTGACAAAGTCTACCGTTATCATGAGCAACCGTTCAGAGACAGAACCCCGACACTACTTTAAATTCTTTATTATTGTTTAACCTAACCAACTGTCATATTAGGTATATACTAATGCACTGAAATTTATTTAATGTGTGCTGTTGGATGTCAGGGAACCGTACCTCGTACCTGCAAAAAGGAAATCATATCTTTTTCCAGATCTCGTACTTTAAAAGAAGGATGTTGTTGTTGAGCTGAAAAACACACGCGCATATACACACAAATAGATTAGAGAGTTGAACACGTGCTGTGAATAGGTAGCAGCCGCACTGAACAAGTGAAGAACACTCGAGCTAGTGTACATGAAGTGAGGCATATAGACGAATACACGAGACATACAGAACACAATGTGTGTTAGAAGAACAACAGAGCGTGAATGCAAAGAGATGACTGAACTTACACGAGGAACTCTTTCATCAATGATAACCAGTGAAGAGCGGAGAACGAGAACATAAAACAAGAACTTCATCGACTACTTCATCTCCATCTTTGAACCTAGAAGTCAAGGAAACAGACGATACTCTATTTTCCAGACAAAAACCGGAATAGGACTCAGAGCGAATTCTGATCAATCAAAGGAGTCTAGAACTGCATGACAATCACTAGAGACATTTCTAAACTCTAAATATTTGCATTGTGATTTATCTTTTTACATATTGAGCATTGTGTGTTATCTGTTGTATTTAACACACACACTGTCTCCTATGCTTTAACTGGAGGATTGGTAAATCCTCACCCAAACTCTTTACTCTTTTGTTTTCCCACTGGGATAGTGGCAGAGGTCGTGTGACCTGAACAGCTGATTGTTGTTGTGTTTGTTCCCACGAATAACTCTGGTAGAGGTCTTAGACCTGGACAGCTGGTTGCTGTTGTTATCCCCGATCCAGGGTGTGGATCATCTTTTTATAAAATCTTTTGAGAGGACTATGTCTTGGCTTGAGACTGAACCTCTTGGTTATATCTGCTGTGCATAATTATTTTCAAAGTTATTTTTATTCCGCTGCTAATTACTTTAAAACCAAAACTGTTTTAATGTCACTTTGATAATTAAACTAGCAAGTGTTTATATTAATTGTAAATCAGTAAGTTAGTTTCAAAAGTTAATCAAATCTCCTGTTTTGATTAACTGTGAAATAATCAATCTCTTAAGAACCTGACAGAACATTTACTTTGATATAAATTCACTACAGTTTAATTTAGTATTTTATTTGGGGGATTTTCAGGTAAAGTTTTAAAACGGAAATTTTAATTGGATCTCAATTCACCCCCCCCCCCTTGAGTATCCACTCCGACCAATATTTGGTATCAGAGGTTGTTAAAATATTTTCTAAAGTACTCTGTTTTTCAACTATGATTTTAGTTGTATTTTAAAGTTCATAAAATTTCTGTTATTTCTAAATTTTTATCTCTTTAAAATAATTTCTTTAATTTAGTTATCATGGAAAATAGAGTTGAAGGTGTTGCTACCAATAGACCAACCTTTTTCAATGGCACCAACTATGCTCAGTGGAAAATCAAGATGAAAATTCATTTAGAGAGCATGGGTTTTGATATTTGGGATGTTATAGAATCTGAATACAAAATACCAACTACTGTTAGATCTACTTGGAATGAAGCTACTAAGACAGCCTACAATAATAATTGTAAAGCTATGAATGCTTTGTACTGTGCTCTAGGAGATAAGGAATTTAATTGAATATCTGCTTGTAAAACTGCATATGAAATTTGGGATACCTTAGCTGTTTCTCATGAAGGAACAACTAATGTTAAGGAGATGAGATTGAATACCTATACTATTAAGTATGATAATTTAAAAATGAAGCCTGATGAACCCATTTCTCATATGTATCTCAGGTTCAATGAAATTGTCAACACAATGACTTATCTAGGAAAGGATGTTCTAGAAAAGGAATAAATCATGAGAATTTTGAGATGTCTACCTGAAAGATGGAGAGGAACCTCTGTCTCCATTAGAGAATCGTGTGACATTCGAGAACTTCCAGTCAAGGAACTAATTGGCAAGTTGAAGATGTATGAAGAAGAACTCAAGGTGAACAAAGAAGAAGATGATGAACCTAGAAGGAAGTCTATTGCCTTCAAAACTACAACCTCAAAGAATAAGGATAAGGAAAATCTTCAAGCTATCAATGAAAGTTCAAGCCGTGAAGACAGTGAGAGTGATTCTGATAGTGATGGTGAGATGGATCACATTGCTAAAAGGTTTAAGAAATTCTATAGGAAGAAGAAGTTTTTCAGAAAGTCAAACTACAAAGGTAAGTATGACATCAATGGACATTGGGAAAAGGATTGGAAGAAGCCTGATAAATCAGATGAAGTTGTCTGTTATGAGTTCAAAAGGAAAGGACACATAAAAGAAGATTGTCCAAAGCTGAAATACAAGAAGAAGTATGAATACAAGGATAACAAGTATAAGAAATCCATGAAGGCTACTTGGAGTTCTTCTGAGGACAGTTCTAGTGAATCTGAAGTTTCTGAAACAAAACACAGAAACAAGGCGAACATGTGTTTTATGAAAAACACATCTGAGGTAACATCAGAAACTCCTCCTTTTAATTCATATTATTCTGGAGATGATTCTGAATGTGATAACAAGTCTAAATCTGAACTGTTTGAATATTGTGATATGATAGAAGAAACCTGTAATGAGATGAAAGAAAAATACAAAGGTTTAAAGAAACATTATGCTTTAACTGTTAAACATAAATCTGATCTGGATATTGAAGTAGAAAAGAATGCTTAGTTGCTTAAAGATAATACTGAACTAAAATTGTCTAATGAGAAACTCAAGAAAGATGTAGAGAAATTTACCAATGGTAAAGATACTCTTACTCAAATGCTAGGTAATCAAAATGCACCTAGATACAATACTAGTATAGGATACCAACCTGGACAAAGGAAAATTACCAAAACTAGATTCATTCCTAAATCTGGACAGAATGTAGCTAGCTCTGGAACATTATATACTACAACTAGTTATATTCATTGTTATGGATCTAATAAGGTTTATCTTTCAAAATCTGTTGATTCTAGAAATTGTATGAGACCCATTAGACAAATATGGGTACCTAAAGTGTTATTGGCTAACCTGTCTGGACCCAAGAAAATATGGGTACCAAAATCATTTCCTGTTTAAATCTGTTTTGTAGGAAACCTTCTTAAAGAGCTCCTGTAAAAAGACCTGGTACTTGGACAGCAGATGTTCAAGACATATGTCAGGAGAATTTTCATGCTTCAAAAGCTTAGTCAGAGTTGACGGAGGTTTTGTCACTTTTGGTGATAACTCAAAAGGAAAAATCATCGGCTTAGGCCAGATTGGTAACACTGACTCAGTATTGATTTCTAAAGTTTTATTTGTTGATGGACTTAAATAAAATTTGTTAAGTATTTCTCAGATATGTGATGATGGTTTTTATGTTAAATTTGAAAATTATTCTTGCAATTTTTTCAATTCTAAAAATGTATTTGTGTTTGCTACTTTGAGAAATGAAAATGATTATGATGTTGATTTAAATTCTTTAGCTAAGCAAAATATTACTTGTTTAAATGCTTTTCATAAAGAGTCTTGGCTTTGGAATAGAATATTAGGACACTGCAATGTGCATTCACTTAGAAAACATACTAGGAAGAACTTAGTTAGAGACCTACCCAAACATGAATTTCCAGCAGACAAAGTTTGTAATCCCTGTCAAAAGGGAAAGCAACATAAAGTTTCTTTTAAATCAAAGAAATAAGTGTCAACTTCTCAACCTCTCGAGTTGGTTCATATGGATTTATTAGGACCTTCTAGAGTTTCTAGTTTAAATGGGAAGCATTATGTCTATGTTCTGGTAGATTACTATTCTAGATATACTTGGGTATATTTTATGGCTCACAAAAGTGAAGCTTGTTCTTTCCGTATAAAATACTCCAAGTCTGTAGAAAACCTTAGTGGAATTAAGATTAAGACCCTGAGAAGTGATCATGGCCGTGAGTTTGAAAATCATGAGTTTGAATCTTACTGCTCACACAATGGATATAGTCACAATTTCTCTTCCCCAAGGACACCCCAGCAAAATGGTGTAGTCGAAAGGAGGAATAGAACCCTGCAAGAAATTTCTAGAACTATGCTTAATGAGTATAACCTACCTATTTATTTTTGGGCTGAAGCCGTAAATACAACTTGTTATGTTATTAATAGATTCTTGATTAGACCCGTTCTTAAGAGGACCCCTTATGAGTTGTGGAACCATAGGAAACCTAAGGTTAACTACTTCAAATTTTTTGGCTGCAAAGTCTTTATTCTTAATACTAAAGATAATCTTGACAAGTTTGCATCCAAAAGTGATGAAGGAATTTTCCTAGGTTACTCTATTTCTAGTAAAGCCTATAGAGTGTTTAATAAGAGAACCAAATGTGTGGAGGAATCTGTTCACATCAAATTTGATGAAACTGATCCACATGAACCAAAGACCTTTCTTGAAAATATCGAGGATGATCTCTCTGGTTTGAACCTTAATTATAAAAACAGTGAACCTATAGTTAAAACGTCCAGTTCTGGAAATTTTCCAGAACCTGCTTCTGTTGAACCTCAACCTGTTGATGAACCTAAAATCTCTAGACCTACCATTTCAAGACTAAATATGATTCTAAAGAACCATCCTTTAGATGCTGTTGTAGGAAATCTAGATAGAGGAACACAGACTAGATCTTCTCTTAGAAATCAGGTTGAACATTGAGCCTTCATGTCACAGCTAGAACCTAAAAATATCAATGGTGCTATCAATGATAAATTATGGGTAATGGATATGCAAGAGGAACTAAATCAATTTGAAATAAATGAAGTCTATACATTTGTAGAAAGACCTAAGGACACTATCACCATAGGCACAAAATGGGTGTTTAGAAACAAAGTTGATGAATCTAGAAAAATCATTAGAAACAAAGCTAGGCTAGTTGCACAAGGTTACAATCAAGAAGAAGGAATTGACTATGAGGAATCCTTTGCACCTGTAGCTGGATTAGAGGCTATTAGGATCTTACTTTCCCATTCATCACATTTTAATTTCAAGTTAAATCAGATGGATGTGAAAAGTGCTTTTTTAAATGGTTTTATTCATGAAGATGTTTTTGTAGAACAACCGCCTAGTTTTTCAAATCCTCATTTTCAAAATCATGTTTTTAAACATTCTAAAGCTTTATATGGTTTAAAACAAGCTCCAAGAGCTTGGTATGAAGGACTTTCAAACTTTCTTATTTCAAAAGAATTTAAAAAAGGAATTACTGATTCCACTCTTTTTATAAAAAGTATTCAAAAGATGTATTAATAGTACAAATCTATGTTGATGATATTTTTTTTGGATCTTATAAAAACTCTTTATGTACTAATTTTTCAAAGGTTATACAAAATGAATTTGAAATGAGCTTAATGGGAGAGCTTAAGAATTTTCTTAGTTTTCAAATTTTTCAAACTAAAGATGGAATTATTTTAAATCAAAGTAAATATACTAAGGATTTATTAAAACGTTTTTGTTTGGATAGTAGTAAAGAAAGTGATATACCTATGAGTACCTCCTGTAAATTGGATGTTGATGAATCTAGAAAACCAGTTGATCAAACTAATTACAGAGGCATGATTGTGAGTTTACTTTATCTTATTTCTAGTCGACCAGATATTATGTTCAGTTTATCTATGTGTGGTAGATTTCAAGATAATCCTAAAGAATCACACTTTCTTGCTGTTAAAATGATTTTAAATATCTTATGTATACTGTAAATTTAGGCTTGTTTTATCCAAAAGGAAAATCATTTGACTTAACAAGTTATTCAGATGCTGATTTTCCTGGTTGTAAGTTAGATAGGAAGAGCACATCTGGAACATGTCACTTACTTGGAAAATCCCTAGTATCATGGTGTGGTAAGAAATAGAACTCGGTTGCATTATCTACTACTGAAGCAGAATAAATCGCTGCTGGTAGTTGTTGTGCACAAATTCTGTGGATGAAACACACACTACTCGATTATGGATTTGACTTTAAACATGTTTCAATCAACTGTGACAACACTAGTGTGATTAATATCTCTAAGAATCCTGTGTCTCACTCTAGAACTAAACATATTGATGTTAGAAACCATTTTCTAAGAGATCATTATCAAATAGGTGATATAACACTTGAGTTCATAGGCACTGAACTTCAATTAGCTGATATTTTCACTAAGCCTTTATGTTCAGAAAGATTAAGTTTCATCAAACATGAATTAGGAATGATAACTTACCCTTGAAAATGTTATAGATACCTCACCGTTATAGAGACCTCACTATTATAGATACCTCACCGTTATAGATACCTCACCGTTATAGAGACCTCACAGTTATAGAGACCTCATCGTTATAGAGACCTCGCCGTTATAGAGACCTCACCGTTATAGAGACCTCACCGTTATAGAGGCATCACCGTTATAGAGACCTCACCTTTATAGAGACCTCACCATTATAGAGACCTCACCGTTATAGAGACCTCACCGTTATAGAGACCTCACCATTATAGTGACCTCACCTTTATAGAGACCTCACCGTTATAGAGACCTCACCGTTATAGAGACCTCACAGTTATAGAGACCTCGCCGTTATAGAGACCTCACCGTTATAAAAACCTCACTGTTAGGGAGACCTAATCGTAAGAAGACTTTACCGGTACATTTGCGCGCTGTATTTTTCTATAAAGTTGAGCCATAGAACCGTTTTGTTTTATTTTATTTATGATTTATGTGATTTATGAATCCTAAATGATATTAAAACTCGAACTAGACTCACTCAATATCACTGCAAACCTGTCTGCTCGAACTCTCCTAAACCTAATCCTCACGACCGTCAGAACCCTAGCCTCAAATCCATAATGGCCCGCGTCAAGAGACCTCAGATGACTGATGGAAGTGAAGCGCTGACAGCAAAGAGACAAAAAGTAGCTAGTACTAATGCCATTAGAAGTGGTAGTGGATGTGTAGCTCAGAGAAGAGCAGTAAACCCGCACCTATCGAAGCGCGAGATAGTTGTTGAAAAGGAGGTGTGTGCGGAATGGCTTATGGAAAGCAAGTCATTGGTTCTTAGAGTATTATAAGAACAAGGTTGGCTAGAATGCTTCGCGAACAAAAACGGACCTTATTATCCAGGACTGGTGAAACAGTTCTACGAATTTGTTCGTTTTGAAAAGTCTGAAGAAGAAAGCAGAATGGTTTCATATGTGAATGGTCAGGAAGTGTCGTTTACTTCAGGAGAATGGGTTGAGAACCTAAGAGTCCCTCATGAGGGTGATTTTACTTATTATTCCTAGTCTGTACCTTCGACTAGTGACTTGTTTCAATATGAAAATGCTTTGCTGGAAC
This sequence comes from Viscum album, assembly GCA_963277665.1. Classification (NCBI taxonomy): domain Eukaryota; kingdom Viridiplantae; phylum Streptophyta; class Magnoliopsida; order Santalales; family Viscaceae; genus Viscum; species Viscum album. Next base: position 1,183,733,810 of record OY728136.1, read on the forward strand.
TCATAGGGAAAGGGACCCCTAGAAAGGGGATTGCTGCAGAAATTGCATGAGAAGATAAGCTGTTATTTAGATTTATTCAGCATGTTGTTAGTCCGAGAAGAAGAGACTTTGCCACTTTGAGATTCCAAGACATATATATATTACATTTGCTGAAGCACAGTGTGAAAATAAATCTATGTAGATTGATTATGGTTCAAGTGGAAGAGATGACTAGACCGAAGTCAAAATCAAATGCCTTGTTTTTCTCCAACCTAATTTCTGTGATGCTGGAAGTGAAGGAGATAGATGAACCTCAGGATGAGCTGGTAGTGGTTAAGGATAACTTCTGTATTACAAGAACTATCTGTAAATACATGAAAGTCATCTAGAATACTTGGAAGAAATCATCGGTAAATGATGATGGAAAAACTTAAGAGAAGTTCACTCCTGTGGATCATCCATCTAGACCAAAGGATGTGAGAGATCCTGGTCTTGGACCAGATGATCCAGAACCAGTATACAGTGTTGATGAAGTTGAGAAGGAAGAGGCTTCAATGGAGGAAGGAGGAGACCCAGACTTACCCCCTAGTCCTGTGCATCAAGTTATTTCTTATGGAGCAGCTTGCCCTCCAAAAGCACTACCAAAGAGAGAAACTGTCTTGAAGGACAGTGATTCAGAGACTACATAAGAAGGAGACGAATCATGCCAATATGTTGTCAAGGACACCTCTGAGGAGGATGAGACAACCGAATCTGATCATAGAGAAAAGGAGGTTGATGATGAAGCAGATGATGAGGAAAATGTTGAAAAATAGCTCAGTTTGAGTCCTCTAATAGTCAGTACATTCAGGATAGTGCCTGATCAGGAAGATATAGAAGCAGTACCTATTGATGAGAGAGTCATTAATGACTCAGAACAAATGGCTATAGAATCAGGATTTATTGTAGAGGAAATTGAAGAATTACCTTAGGAAGAAGATTTGGAAGAGATACCTCAGAAGAATGTTCCAAGTAATGGAGAGAATCTTGGCTCAGTATCAGTAACTTATGACATTGAAGGTTGGACATCAGATCCCGAATATATGATTCTTGGACTTTCTTGTGGCAATTCTGATGAGGAAGACCAACCCCAAAGGGAATCAGTTACCTTACCCACTCTGGGTGACAATGTGGCAACCAAGGAGGACCTTAAGTCTTTAAAAGTCGAATTTATTGAATTAATAAGAGAATCAGTGGGAGATATGAAGAAAAGTATGGTTGAAGAGATGAAAAGAGTGGAGCAATCCCTTGAGTTATCCATTAAATGTAGTGTATCCATTCCTGTGAAAGAAATGGTGGATGAACTTAAGGTGTGCCACACTCAGATTGAGATTTGGACAGGATCTGTAGTTACTCTTAGACAATCAATTGCTTTATTGACTGCTTTGAACAAGTCTCAAATCCAAGTGCACACTGATATTCGATATATCAAAGAAGTGGTCAAACATTTTGTGGAAGTTTTTTAGGCCTTTAAGAAGTCAGTTTAAGAACATCTGAACAGTCAGGATGAACTTGTTCAGAAGGTGGTTAGTAGTCTGACTCACTCTTTCAAGGAAACAGTGGCCTTCTCAATGAAACCTCTTCCCTCATACAGCACAAGTATGAACCTTGACCAGATCTGCACTATTATTCAGGAGGAATTGGCTAAGGCCAGTCCCAGTGGTGCCTCAGAAACTCAGATTCTTGCTACCACTAAGGAAGTTAGTAGTTTTGTTCGTGATCACCTGCGGGAAGCTACTGCTTCTCAAGAGGCAATCAAAAACAAGGTGGATTCTTATTTTGACAAAGTTTATACCAAGCACCAAATGACAAACCATTTCAAGATTTTTATTGAAAATATGAAATTACCTCCAGTTACCTAAGCCTTCAGAGAATAGGTTAGTAAGCTCAGAGAGCTTACTCCTACTTTAGATAAGTTTATTGAGAACCGAGATGATTTTGTATCTACTATAGAGAGAGGTGGAAGCATCATCATGGATTTCAGGAATCTCTTGCTGCCTTTCCTTAATGTGGATGCTCAGCCAGTTATTGTACCACCTTCCCTTCCACCATCTACCTCTGGGAGTACTCCTCAACTGACTCCAGTTCAAGCCATCAGGAACTTGACACCTTTGATCCCTCAGAGAGAGACAGATTACATATCTGGTACTGTATCAGTTGCTGATCCACCAGTGGTTCTTTCAGGAATTCCCAAGCCTGCTGACTCTACCTCTGCACCCTCTACTGATCCCAAGGGAAAGACACCTGTTCAAGAGGATGATTGAGTTCTTCTAGATATATTTTTTTATGGGATTCATTGTATTTTTGTACTTTTCTGATTTTCTCAAATGTATCTTTTGCTTATTAATCCAATACTTCATTCATCTCTTCACTATCTATTTTACTATGTATATTTTCTTTCCTTTTCCTTCTCATTTCTCTGATAACCTTTTTTTGTTAATCACAAAGGGGGAGAAATTATTGGAAACCAAAGGGGGAGAAAATCACTACTTTGGAGGAGAATCTTGTAGTTAGATTGATAGGGGGAGGAATATGAAAACTAAATAATCTTGCTTATACTTTCCTCTGATACTACATTATTTCTTGACATATTCCTGTTTTCATATTTTTTTTCTCTCTGATATTTTTTTTGGCATAAGTTGTGATTATCAAAAAGGGGGAGATTGTTGAACCCTCTGGAATTAAGTTACTTTATTATGTTTTGATAATCCCAACCAATCTTTCATTGTATCTAGATTATGTTTAATACATTCCAAATATACATTAATATATGTTGTTACCTTAATTATGCTTAAATTATGTCTTTTGAATTATCAGATATATGTTTACTATGACTTAACTTTTTCTGCCAATAGAATGCTTAAACAGATTATAGCTACCATTACAGATAGTAGCCACCGTTATGGATTAGAGCTACCGATATCGAATAGAGCTACCGATATGAAGTTCACCGGTAATCAAAGTCCACCGCTACATCAAGTCTACCGATAGAGTTATAGTTACAAGCTCACCGGTACTCAAGCCTACCGCTACCGATACAAGGCAGTGCCACAACTACCGATAAAGAGATACCGCTACCGATACAAGGCAGAGCCACAACTACCGATAGAGAGTTACCGCTACTGGTAAAGGCAGAGCCACCGCTACTGTTACAAGTCCACCACTACCAGTACATCAAGTCTACCATTACAAATGTCTACCAATACTCCGACCTACCGTGACAAAGTCTACCGTTATCATGAGAAACCATTCAGAGACAGAACCCCGACACTACTTTAAATTCTTTATTATTGTTTAACCTAACAAATGGTCATATTAGGTATATATTAATGCACTGAAATTTATTTAATGTGTGCTATTGGATGTCAGGGAACCGTACCTCGTAACTGCAAAAAGGAAATCATATCTTTTGCCGGAGCTCATACTTTAAAAGAAGGATGTTGTTGTCGAGCTGAAAAACACACGTGCATATACACACAAATAGATCAGAGAGTTGAACATGTGCTGTGAATAGGTAGCAGCCACACTGAACAAGTGAAGAACACTCGAGCTGGTGCACATGAAGCGAGGCATATAGACGAATACACGAGACATACAGAACACAAGGTGTGCTGGAAGAACAACAGAGCGTAAATGCAAAGAGACGACTGAACATATATGAGGAACTCATTCATCAATGCTAACCAGTGAAGAGCTGAGAACGAGAAAATAAAAAACTAACTTCATCGACTACTTTATCTCCATCTCTGAACCTGGAAGTCATGGAAACAAACGATACTCTGTTTTCTAGACAAAAACCAGAAGAGGACTCAGAGTGAATTCTGATCAATCAAAGGAGTCTAGAACTGCACGATGATCACTAGATCCATTTCTAAACTCTAAATATTTGCTCTGTGATTTATCTTTTTACATATTGAGTAGTGTGTTTTATCTGCTGTATTTAACACACACACTGTCTCATGTGCTTTAACTGGAGGATTTGTAAATCCTCACTCAAACGCTTTACTCTTTTGTTTTCCCACTGGGATAGTGGCAGAGGTCGTGTGACCTGAACAACTGATTTCTGTTCTGTTTGTTCCCATGAATAACTGTGGTAGAGTTCTTGGACCTGGACAACTGGTTGCTATTGTTATCCCCGATCTAGGGTGTGGATCATCTTTTTATAAAAGATTTTGAGAGGACTAAGTCTCGGCTTAAGACTTAACCTATTGGTTATATCTGGTGTGCATACTTATTTTCAAAGTTATTTTTATTCCACTGCTAATTACTTTAAAACCAAAACTGTTTTAAATTCACTTTGATAATTAAACTTGCAAGTGTTTATATTAATTGTAAATCAGTAAGTTAGTTTCAAAAGTTAATCAAATCTCCTGTTTTGATTAACTGGGAAATAATCAATCCCTTGAGAACCTAACAAGAACATTTACATTGATATAAATTCACTACAGTTTAATTTAGTATTTTATTTGGGGGCTTTTCAGACAATGTTTTAAAATGGAAATTTTAATTGGATCTCAATTCACCCCCCTATTGAGTATCCACTCCGACCAACATAAACCCTTATCAATTTGGTAACTTATGAAAAATACACCCGATTGAAAGAACAATCATACAATAAATAAGTAAATACACATCAATTAAAGTGTATTACACAAAGAATATTATTTTAGGCAGTACATACACTACAAAAAATGTAATAGTGGAAATATGTCATGAATCTCACGGGAATAAGGAGTGAGATAAAAACCCCTTACCTTGTACTTTTACATGGTTGAGGGTAGTTTAACCTCCTTTATAATGGTTAAATAATTTTTATTAAATTATACAAGAATTATATAAATTAATATGATATCATATATGATCTTTTAACATTGATTTGTAAATAATATCTTAGTATTATCGTCGTTTCAGGTGTTAACTTACTCGTTTTATTTTATATGTTTTGTTACATAAATAAATTTTGTTATGGATAGGTTGAATCATATTCATATATATAGTGATATAAAGTCCTTAAACATTATTTTTAATAACTTAATAAGAATTATTCTTGAATGGATATGATGGGGAATGAATCTCAACGCGTTCATGGAGACGATAGTCCGTACGTACACACGAGCGACAATATCATTCTTTTGATATTAAAATAACATATAATTGGATGTTATATCATATATAAAGAATAATTATAATGTTATATTTACTATTTACATAAATTAAAAATCAATATCATACCCATCCAAATAATAATGTTTTGAATAACAATTACACCACGACGTGGAGACGGTAAGTCGTACGTACGCACGTATAGTGTCATGTCATTCAAAGGATGGATAGAATAATGAATATGGTTGTACCATATTTATAATAACATAAAATTATATAGAATATACTATAGTTATTATTTTAGAATGGAAAAAACAATGAAATAAGATGTTGACGAAGAACGGAACATGAAAGAGGGTGGTGAAAACATTACCTCTTCTTCGGGTTCTTTCTTTTGATTTAATCAAAAGGGCTTCTTAGGTTGGCTTTCAGATAGAACTATTTCCTCTAGGATAAAGTGAGGGAAGTTGGAAGAATATTTGGGTAGGGGTTGGCCGAGCCAAAAGGCTATGAAGGTGTGAATTAAAGGGAAGGGGAAGTTCCCTTTTAAAAGAAGGGTGAGGGGCCCCTTAGGAAAAACAAGAAATATTATTTTATAAAAAATTCATATTCAGTTTCTAATGGATACAAAGTGAATTATTTAAATTTTAAGGTAGTTATAGGTCTAAAACCACTCAACCAATAAATTTTAGACAGGTCTGGGTCACTATATTAACCTTATAATTTAGTTCTAACTCTTAGTTAAATAGTTTGACATTTACCATGTTTTTTTTATTTTTATATTATATAGTTAATAAACTTACTATATACATCCATGAGTCCCCAAAGTGGTCCATTAATGATAAAACTGTCATTATATAAGTAATTTTTCCAATAATTAGATTTTTAGTAATAGAATATACATTAATAATATAATATTAGTTTTACAAACTCATTTATGTCAATTTTGACACAATTTATTAATTGATTTTTTTAAAGACATAAAATCATTATTAATTCAAAAAAAGTTCATCTCAGTAATCCTAAAATTTCATATTAACCAATAAAATTCATCAATGTCATCAAAACTTTAAAATTATATTTATTTTAACATTTATAATTACAATTATTTGATTCTTTCATTAATAAGGAAAATACTGCATCATTATTGTGTCATAAATATATTCAATTATTAAATGTATAAAAATTTTAAATAAAATAAAATTATGTAGGAAATCGTTTTATCTTTCTAATGAGTTATTATAGTTGAAAATATAACATATGTAACCCTATGTAAATTTTTTTTTCTAAAAGATATATGCTTATGTCATTTTTGTATTTACTTTAACTTAATTAATATAAAGTGTCATTATCACTTACAATTGAATCGATGGGGTCCCAAAATCAACCCAAATATGCCCATGGTCGGACTTGTATCAAAAAATTTTGTTTGGACATGTTTTAGGGTAATTTATTATTATTATAATATTATTTTTTACCCTTATTTACCTTATTTACCCTTTAACCATGATAAATAAAATATTTACCGAAGTAATTATTCACAAGGGATAAAAATAAAACATACCTATTTAAAAAATTTGAACCTCCTGATTATAAATATGGAATCCATTTTCCTAGATTCAATACAAAGAAGTGGCAGAAATTAATTTAAAATTTATTCCCTCTTTCAAAACAAAAAACGTGTTTCTAAGAAATAATAACTATCAAAAGATTGACACTTATTTATGTCCAGTTGAAATGTGAAATTATGTCCAATGGCCAAAATTGGACTAAATGGTAAAAATATAATCTAATTATACTTTAAAATCACTCATATTCATAATTTAGCACTATTAATTATTTCGATTAAAAAAATTTGTTTTTAATTCATATTTTGTAATTTTCACTATTCATCAAAATATAAATGTTATCAGAAAAGTACAAAAAATTCCCTGTAAGCTAATTTCAATATTCTGAATCCAAAAATGAAGTCAATTTTGATCGATTAAAGTTATAAAATTTCAAAATTTTTGGTATTACTATTCATAATGGCTAGTCTGATTGGTTGTGGTGTGTTAGAACTCAAAGTTGCGTACAACACACACTACTGTATTATTTAAAGAGAAGTGTACCATGGAAGCATGGGCTATTACATTATTCACTATTTCAATAATTGGGTCCTCGCAATTTGAAATTGTTCTTTGAAAATAAAAGGTTTAAAATACAAAATACCTTTCTGGGAAAACCCACATCGGAAATTGGCTTAATAAAATTTTGTTTTAATAAGAGGAGAAGGGGGATGAAAAAGTCACCACCAAATTATGATCTCAATTAGAAGATCATTGGTGGAAATTATAGGTAAATAATTAGATTAAAAAAATAAATATTTATATATTGTGATTGAGGTCATCAATCACAAAGAATTGTAGAATTTTGGGCCTCAAAGCCACCAGTCTATGTTGATTTAAAATACCAGTGGTTCCACAAAATGTATTGTATTAGGATAACTAATTTTTGGTTTTAAGATGCCTTACCTAAATATTAAGAATTTATTTCTTCATAAAATACTAAATGAAAAGGGAAATGTATAATTTTCAAGTAGAGTTCCATCCTTTAACTAATCTCTAACACAAACTCATCTTTCACTTTAAAGGATAATAGAAATTAAAAAGTATTCTATTTATCCTGTTTGTATAGGGTTCCAAAAAAATGAATTTATAATTCATCAACCAGACCCCTTTTAAAGAAACTACATTTTTCAATATGGGACATCACGTGGGTCAGTGGTAGGTGATACTCCATTGTCGCCCTTCAGTTGTGGGTTCATGTCTCGCGGCCTTTCTAGACGCGACGGGTTGCCACCCGACCTCCGGTTTGTCCTTTTTATGGAAATCCAAAAATAATATCAAACTAGACTTATCCAAAATACTTCTGTCCAAACTCATTGTCTAAAATTTATAGGGAAGTTAAACACAATGAAGATCAATTTTTTCTATGTAATAACATGTGAACACCTTCGCCATGTATTCTTATAAGACACTGCAATATCTTGAATTACTATAAGACCTTATTGATTACATTCATGTTCCCTTATTCCTAATAGAATACTCAATATACTCCTTTTATCCAAAAATTTCTAAACTCTAACAATTATGGAATATTTAAATCATTAATCATTTTCAAGGTAGTCAATAATATGCAATATAATTTATACAAATCAATCATGTATTATTCCAAAATCACTACCTCGGTATCAGAACCATATTGCGGTTTATCTTTATCTCAAGCATATATTTTCAAAAAAATGTAACCTGCTATTGAGTCACTTTTCATGGTTCCACACAATCTCAAGTCCTTAATGAAATAGTACTTCAGTACAATCCTTATATATATCACATTATTCTTATAACTAAAATATAGTTCTTCAATCCAAAAACACAAATACAATAATTATTCAAATTCAACTCTAGTAACAGTATATGCTTGGCCTTTCTCCCTTAGCCTTTTATGAGGTAAGTTTCCTTGGAACTTAGGACATTCATTTGCATAATTCCCCATTTCTCTACAATTATAGAATTCCACCTTAACAACAACTTTCTTTCCCTTGCAATCAGCAGCATGGTGGCCTTTTCACCACACTTATAACAGTCTCCCATTTTCTTAGGCAAGTACAAGTGTGTTTCTTCCCACAATTATCACATAATAGAAAATCCTTCTTTCCCTTTTTCCCATTACCAGTCTCTTTCTCCACCATTCTCTTCTTCTCTTACTTTACTTTATTGTCATAAGATTTTGAGAATTCATTTTCTGTCTTGATAGAACATGAGACAATATCTTCATATGACAAGAAGGATTGCGATACTAAATCTCGATGAATAAATGGGTTTAACCCATCAAAGAAACGATCAATATTACTTCTTGGGTTATGTATATAATCTGAAACATGCCTTCATAACCTTGTAATGTTAGCCTTATACTTTGGAACTTTCTTATCCTCCTTTTGCCTCAGACTGAGAAATTGCCTTTCCATATCTTCTTAATGGTCATAAGGAAAGTATTTTTCGAATTAAAGATCTTTCAACTCCCTCCATTTCATATTTGATACTTCGTCATCTTCCTTCATCTTTTCAATCAATGACAACCATTGATCAGAATCTCTAGTGAGGCAGTAAAATGCCATTATAACTTTTTACCTTTCACTACTCCCCAAGGCATGGATTATTTTCTATAAAGAATTTATCCATTTCTCATCTACTAAGGTATTTGTACTCCCATTTATTGTCCATGGTTTTTCCCTCATGAATCGATCTAACATTACTCCTCCACACTGTGGATCAGGGTGCTTCATATGGGTAAGGTTATTATTCAAAACCTGAGCGAGTTGTCCCAGTATGGTGATTACCTGATCAGCACCAGTTGCATGACTAGATCCACTATAATTATATTGATTAGGAGGGAAATCCCTACATAGAGTGCATGCATTGAAATGGTTTCCATTCCTTCCACGAGGCGCCATTTCTAAACAATGACATACACTAGATTAGTTTATGAATCGAAATACATAAATCCAAACTTGTAAAACACTTAACATAAATTGAACAGTTTATGGTTATAATCCATAATCATAAAAAAAATTATTTGATGAAATATATACTCATAAAACCTTCATATTTGTTTGTAAAGAAAATGAGAATTATCCTAAGAAAATCCCCTAGGAGTGTCGTAAACAAGAGTGCAGCTAGGCCCGTTATCGTGAACCAGTTCTCGTTCGAGTCTAGCTCAAAGCGGTGTTTTCAGGTTTTACACCTAGGTACCTCTATGCTAGAGCTGCCTCTACCTACACATATCTAGATAGGGATGTATGTCTTGGAAAACTCACAAAATATCTACAGTACCAAAATTCTAGGAAGTTATTATATACTAATCCTCAAAGTCCATCTTAGGTAAATGTGCTCTAATCAGAATTTATCTAAATCTAGCTTCCAAGTTTTGTACTAAAATTCCACTGATACCAACTGTAACACCCCAAACCCAGTTACCCAAAGTCGGTGCATTATTAAAAAACATTTTCATGATCACAAAAGATTAAGTAACGAAATACCGATTAGTTTAGTAGGATTTGAATTACTAGATACATTCATAAGTCTTACATTACATTATAAAATGAAAACTACAACAACATTATGTCTCCACACTCATATCCCGTTATATTATCCCTGCATGACATTAATAAAATTCTTCTTCACATTCTGGAAAAAATAAAACATAGAAAGGGTGACCTCAAATGCTCAGTAAGGATAACTATATAGAGAAAAATTTAATAAATAATCATAAATATTTAAGGCAATGTATTACTAAAACAAAAGCTTATTAGACTTGAAATTCAGCATAATATGGCAGAAATAAAATGAAATAATTCCAATTACTTATTCACATGGATATTCTACTAGTCGAATAATCACATGAAATATAAATAACCACATTCATAATGATGTAATGAATAATTCTAGACTATCGTAACCACATAGCCAAGGCCTTATGGAAAGACTACAAATAAGATTTTGTCAAGGCCTTATGCCAGGAAACTAGTTTGTCTGATGAGACCTACCAATGTATCGATGAGCTATAGCGGGCTCCACCCGTCACTTATTAAGTCTAATGCATTCCTCATATGAACAGGTTTAAACATAACATAAACATTCGTATTAAAACTATCATATGAAATGTCAATACTTTATCAATAAACCATGAATGGTATAAAAATAACACATCCACATTCAAAAATATCAAAAAACCTTAAATACTATATGAAAGTTTTGTATCATAATAAATCAACTACAAATAAGCTTAAAATCTATAAAATGATGTTGACATAGATGATATCAAAACTATTTGAGAGAAATATATCTTTTTTTGAAATCATTTAAAAGTAACATTATTGTAAAATAAAACATTTAACTTGAAAATAATCTTATATGTTTTTAAGGTAAGATTCAATGATTTTATAATGGCTTAATATAGCCGTACCCGCCATAAAAGTTAAAAAAATACATTCTTACCTTAATTCTGTCGAATAGGTTAAAAGGGACCTTGTTTGGAAAACGTAAGAAGGATTCCTTTATAAAATTTTAATAAAAATTCAAACAAGGGTATAAATTACTTTAACCCATAGTCTGTAAAAGAGTTAGAATTATTTCAAATAAATTTTTAAGAATAATGGATGTGGATTATAAAGAGGTCCCAGAAGATAATTACGTATAAACAACCTCAGATAATGAAGATATTTTGAAATAAACCCTTACCAATTTAGTAACTTATGAGAAATACACCCAATTGAAAGAAGAATCAAGGAATAAATATGTAAATACACATAAATTAAAGTGCATTACACAAAGAATACAATTATGGGTAGTACATACACTACACAAAAGGTAATAGTGGTAATATGGCATGAATCTCACAGGAATAAGGTGTAAGATGAAAACCCCTAACCCTGTAGTTTTTCTTGGTTCAGGGTAGGTTAACCTCCTATATAATGGGGAAATAATTTTTATTAAATTATACAAGAATCATATACAATAATATGATATCATATATGATCTTTTAACAATGCTTGGTTAATAATGTCTTAGAATTATCATCATTTCGGGTGTTAACTTACTCGTTTTCTTTTATATGTTTTGTTAACTAAGTCATGTTTTTTATAGATATGTTGTATCGTATTCATATCCAAAATTATATCAAGTCTTTAAACATTATTTTTAATCATAAAATGAGAATTAGTCTTGAATGGATACAACGGGGAATGAATATCACCGCGTTCGTGGAGATCGTAGTCCGTACATTCACACGAGCGACAATATCATTCTTTTGAAATTAAAATAACATATAATTGAATGGTATATCATATATACAGAACCATTATCATGTTATATTTATTATTTACATCAATTACACATCATAATCATACCCATTCAAATAATAATGTTTTGAATAATAATTAAACCACGACGTGGAGACTATAAGACGTACGTACGCACATATGGTAACATGTCATTCAAAGGATGGATAGAATCTTGAATATGGTTGTACCATATTTATAATAACATAAACGTATATAGAAGATACTGGAGATATTGTTTTATAATTGAAATAACAAAGAATGTAGAAGTTGAAGAAGAAAGGAACTTCAAAGAGGGTGGTGAAAACATTACATCTTCTTCGGGTTCTTCCATTTTATTTAATCAAAAGGCCTCCTTAGGTTGGATTTCTGATCAAACTAAGGCCTCAAGGTTGAAATTAATGAAGTTTAGAGAATATTTGGGTAGGTTTTGGTGGAGCCTAAAGGCTTTGAATGTGTGAATTAGAGGGAAGGGGAAATGACCTTTTATAAGAGGGGTGAGGGGCACCTTAGGAAAAGGTTGAAATATTATTTTATAATAAATTCATATTCAGTTTCTAATGGATTAAAAGTGTATTATTTAAATATTATTGTGGGTATAGGTCTAAAACCACTCAACCAATATATTTTATACATATTTGGGTCACTATATTAACCTTATCTTTTAGTTTTAACTCTTAGTAAAATAGTTTGACATTTACCATGTCTCTTTGTATTTTTATATTATATAGTTAATAAACATAATATATACATCCAAGAGACCCCCAAGTGGTCCATTAATGATACAACTATAATGATATATTTTTTTGGACGAACATAATATTTTTAGGAATAGAATATCAATTAATAATATAATATTTGTTTCAAAAACTCATTTATGTCAATTTTGACACTATTTAATAATTGATTTTTGTTAAAGTCTTAAAATAATTATTAATTCAAACCAAATTCATTTCTGAAATCTTAACTTGTAATATTAACCAAATAAATTCGTTTATGTAATCAAAACATTCAAATTATATTGATTTTAACATTTATAATACCAATAATTTGATTCTTTCATTAATAAGGAAAATACTACCTCATTATTGTGTCGTAAATATATTTAATTATTCATTTTCTAAAAATTATAAATAAAATACCATTATGTAGTAACTAATTTTATATTTCTAATGAAAATTTATAGTCTAAAATATAACATATATAACCCTATGTAATGTTTTTTTGTTAAAATCTATATGCTTATGTCATTTTTGTATTTACATTAACTTAATTAATATAAAGTGTCATTATCACTTACAAGTGGATCCATGGGGTCCCAAAATCGACCCAAAGATGCACATGGTCGGACATGTCTCAAACAATAGGTCTATCAAACGTTTTAGGGTAATTTATTTTTATTGTAATATTATTTTTTTCCCCTATTTACCGGATTTACCATTTAACAATGATAAATAAAATATTTACCTAAGTAATTATTCAAAATGTTTAAAAATAAAAGTTACATATTTACACAATTTAGACCTCCTGATTCTAAATATGGAATAAATTTTACTAAATTCAAAACATAGAAGTGGCAAAAATTAATTTAATATTAATTCCCGCTGTCAAAATAAAAAGCGGGTTTTTAAGAAATAATAACTATCAAAAGATTGATACTTGTTTATGTCCAGTTTAAATGTGAAATTATGTACAATGACCAAAATTGGATTAAATGGTAACACTTTAATATAATTATACTTTAAAATCACTCAAAATCATAATTTATCAGTATTAATAATTTCGATTAAAAATTTTGTTTTCAATTAAAATTTTGTAATTTTCACTACTCATCAAAATAGGAAAGTTATCAGAAAATTCCCAAAAATCACCCTAAGATAATTTCTATATTAAAACTCCAAAAATGAAGACCATTTTGAAAGATAAAATGTATAAGATTACAATAATTTGGTATTACTATTTATAACGGCTGGTCTGATTTGTTGTGGTGTGTTATAACTCGAAGTTGGGTACAACACACAATACTGTATTATTTAAAGAAAAGTGTACTGTGGAAGCTTATGGTGTTAAAATAGTGGTAGTATGTGACTTTCCTTTTTTTCTTTGGATTTAAGAGTTTTCTAATGATGATAATCATCAATAATCCATGGATTCGGGTATTAATTGTCATAATACACCATTTCTATGAACTAGTAACATTTAAGATTATGAGGATCACTATGTGTAGCATTTTCTCTATTCCTAAAATAAAACATCTATTTCACATCACATTCAAATTCAACTACCCGATGACCTTCTTCCAACACGTAAAACATTTTCTATTCCCTATAAGACAAATTCCTCCATGTTTATTTCCACACATTTAGAAAAATGGAAAACTCATATTATTTTAAATGTGGTATTTATATTTTTCCTTGAATTCCACTATTATATTATTATCAAACCCATATTATTGATGGGTTAATCCAATATGTATCTCCAAATTGAGATTACATTGAACAACTTAATCATATCTATTGAATTCCATATGGATAATGGCCTTCTGGATACTTACATTTAAGACTCTAAATAATCAATCAATTTTACTTCTAGGTTGGATAATAATTCAGAAGCATACCTTTAATGTCTTGTAAAATTATCTTTATAGGTACTATCAAATTCATCATCCATTTTTTTATTTTCAAGGAACTCCTTCTCCAATTTTTTTGAAGAAGATGAGGAATATACTTATTCAAAAATAATTTCTTAAACTCATCCCATTTTATAGATTCAATTTCATATCTTTGCCTCATATTCTTGATAATATTCCATCATTTATCAGCTTCACCTTACAAAAATAGACTATCAAGGTGATTTTTTCATGTTATCGACATTGGAGAACTAAAAATATCTTTTTAGCAGTACTAATCCAATATTTGTTCATTATAGGATCAGAAGACCTAGTGAAATAAGGTGGAAGCTACCGTATGAAGGACTCAAAAAAATGTTGTTTCCCCCTTTATTCTTTTGGAATTTTTTCATGATTCATATCTTGAGAATCTTTTGTGAGCATAACAACCAAGCATTCAATTATAGATCCCATAACATTCGATTTCTTAAGAGTAAAATCATTTATTTACCTATCACATAAAAACATTAACACAGTTCCTTTGAGTTCCAACCATTAACTAAAACGATGAATCCTAGTATGAGAAATACTAACCATAATGGGAAAGCCACATAATAAAGAGTAAAATTTTAATTTAAGACATTTTAGGTTTTTTCCAATGTTATTCATGATCATTTCTCTTACACTAGGATTTTAACATATACTTAAACATATCTGTAGGGTTCTTTTTATGGTTTTGTCATCCTAGATTCCAATGGTAAACTATACCATTTATAAGGCCCCAGCCTTAAACCTTACTTAATCTTGAGTTATTACAAGATTACACATTGAGGATCTTTTTGGGTTTAGAGTATTAGAGAATTAGATCATAAAACTTGCATTACATTCCACATATAAACAAAGTGGTTACATAAAGATAGTATTCTTCATTCCCATCAATGGAAACACATTTAAAATAAAACATGGATTATTTCTTGACACATCCTTGACTCTATCATCTTATCATGTACCTTTCCCTTGACCTGTGAAAAACATTTCAAAAACTTGGGATGACCATAAAAACTCAGTATGGGTTATAAAAAAACATGGAAAGGAAACATGAGTTCATATATACATAAGAATGAAATCATACATTACCCATAAAAAATAGGCACTTTAACATACCTCATAAAATCATGAATAAATCATAGAAATCATAAGACAAAAAGGTAACTTGAGGCATTCATAACATTCTTACGTAGGGAGTAACCCTCTTGGTTACTTTTGGAATACCCATCACAGTATATTCCCTAAATCTCTTCGGATAAACCTTAACGTTTCACTCCTTCGCGTTACCCAATGCATTGGAGAGCTATATCGGGCTCACCCGCCCTTAGTTTATCACGGAACCACCCATCTTCATAATAATGCCCAAGAACCATAACATAATCGTATCACATAAAACATGCATAAAGGAAACCTAACATTTCCACATTTCAATCACAAGATATCAATACAACACAAAAACATTGTGAAAACCATTTTCAATACCAAAATAAAAGAAAAGTAAAACATGGTATTTTTTTCTTTTAAAAAGAAGGTATGGCTTGTAGAGGAAGCCGGAACTCAAATAATGGTCACGACGGCGGAGAAGTCGTTGTCGCCGCATACGTACGAAAAAAACATTCCCTTTTGTCATTTAGTAAACACTTCGTATAAAAAATATTCCTTTTGAATAAACGTAAAAGTCAAAGTGGTTTATACACCATATAAAAAAGGTTGTGTATAAAACAAAATATGCCTCAATGAAAGGAGATTGAGACGAAGTCCCATACCTCGGGTCCGACTTGACTCGATCGTTCTTTAATGTCCTGAATAATAAACCTGAGTTAATTTCTACTTGCTTAAGAACATTTTTCAAGTTCATTATTTCTTTTATATCACTTATTACCATGTCAAGAACACTATGTAATTATTTAAGTTAATAACAGTCGTTTTAACGATCATTAGTACTTGAGTAAAAAATAAGCCCTTTATAGTTACATGTTGTTCATGTATTCATTATATCCAGAATGGTATTCATGTTGTATATATCATATATGTCATATATATCCAGTACATACATGCATTTATAATATTACATAATCATTTAGAGGTAAGAAATGAAATGCACCGTTCATGGAGACGGTAAGCCGTACGTACGCATGAACGCTACTTTCATTTCTATTTCGTATTTTATAGAATGGAATCATAATGATATAAAGGTATATTATAATTCCAGTATAATATCATATATAATATCATAGTTCCATCCTTTATATGTCCCACATATGGTATTTAACGAATCAAATCACTTTGAGGGGGCGGTAGTCCGCACTTCCTAAAATGAAGATATCGTGTTTACCCATAATGGAAACCATAAAGGTATGCCCAAAATGAAAAAAACAGAAGCTTAAAGAAAACATAAACATATTATATATCATATATAAAAATAGTGACATCATAATGGCCACCTTTGAAGGTGTTAAATGAGTATTGAACAATCATCGTTTCGGGAGGCAGAATTTCGCCATCCACAGAAACCGTATGTTCTTTAACCATTTGATGTAGTTGTGTTAGCGTGTAGCTCAAATAAATCTTATAACAACATCCTAGTACATTGAAGATACTGGTGTTGTTACAAAATAAGTAAATAAAAAGAGTTTAGGGGGTTGGAGAAGCAAAATAAAACAAATGAACATGAGAGAATGAATTACCTTTAAAAGTGTAAATCCTTTTGATTTGAGCCTAAAGGCTTCCTTTGAAAGGATTCTGCCCAAAGGGAATCCTCTAGGATGAGAATAGGTATGTTGAGAGAGTAAATGGGCAGGGTTTGGGCGAGCCAAAGGCTTGAGGAGTGTGTGAAATGAGGTAGAGGTGGGGGCCTTTTATAAGAGGAGAGGAGGGGCACTTTTGGAAAGTAAAGAAATATTACTTTATTTAAAAATGTGTTTCGTTTTTAAAAGGTCCCACATTGATATATTTCGTGGATAAGGTGATAAGGGTTCGAAATCCACTCATCCAATTGGTTTTGGACATGTGTAGTTCATATATTTTACATTATCTTTCCATTTTATTTAAATCATCAAATAATGATGTCATCGCTGCATCATTATTATGTCATAAATAATTTAATTTATTTAATGTCTAAAAATTATAAAAAAACTTCTACGATGTAGGAAATCTTTTTATATTTCCAATTAATATTTATAATCAAAAATATGATCTTTATAACCCCATGTAAAAATTGTTTTTGCAAAACATATTATGTTTGTGTCATTTTTACTTTTACATTAAATAAAAAGTTATTTATGTCATTTCCCAACCAAAGTGGATCCATGGGGTCCCCAAGTTGAACCATGGCTGGTCTTGGTCGGCCATGACACAACCAATAAGTTTGGGACATGTGTCTAGGTCATTTCATATTATTAAAGCATTATTTATACCTTAAACTACCCTAATTACCACTAATCGCGATTAAGAACTTAATAAGTTACAATTCACCAAAAAATTATTATAATATCATTGAACCACATTTTACTTCTTAATGACAACCATGTATGTCAGATTTTTGAAATTAAAAACACAATGATGGCAAAATTTCATTTAAACGGAAAATCAGTCTTTATAAGTACCACTTAGTGGTTTCACTATTCATCAAAATTGAAGTTTTTCAGAAAATTACCAAAAATTCACCCTAAGCTATATTTGATATTCTGAATTCAAAAATGAATTCTATTTTACAAAATTCAAAACATATAAGTCACATTAATTAATTTAATAATTAATTCCCGCTTTCAGAGCAAATAGCGTGTTTTTTATGAAACAATAAGTATCAAAAGATTGACACCAGTTTAAGTCCAATTTCAAAGTGAAATTGATTCCAATGACCACCATTGGATTAAATGGTAAAAATATATTCTAATTTCACTTCAAAAACAATTCAAAACATAATCTAATCATATAAATAAATTACATTAAAAAGCAGTTTTGATGTAAAACGCAGTATTTTTCACTATTCCTTAAAAAATGAACATTGTCAGAAAAATACCAAAAATCCACACAAAGTAAATTTTGATGTCCCAATCATAAATAATAAGTTCATTTTGACAAACATAGCTTATAAAATTTTCAAAAGATATATTCAAAAATGGTTTGCCATCAAAAGGAAGTAAAACAATCTTTTAAGAATATTAGTGTATTTCATGCATAAGATTGTATTTATTTTCATTTTAAGCCTCTATAACACTATCTAGTTAATTAATAGACATAGATAAAAAATATCTATTATTCATTACTTACTTGGGATGTTACATCCTTCCCCCTTTAGAAAATTGTGTCCCCGCAATTTATTTACTTATCAAATAAATAGGGGTACTTATCCCTCATTGCATTTTCAGATTCCCATGTTGCCTCTTCAATCATGTGGTTTTTCCACAAAACCTTTACCTGATGAATCACCTTATTCCGTAACACTTGCTCCCTGTGGTCAAGAATCTGGACCGGTTGTTCCTCATAAGATAGGTTCTCTTCCAGCTGAACTACCTCTGGACTCAAAACATGAGATGGATCTGGCATGTACTTTATCAACATCGAAAGATGAAAAACATTGTGTACCTGAGATAAAATTGGAGGTAAAGCAACTCGGTATGCAACTGATCCAACTCACTCTAGAATTTCGTATGGTCCAATGAACCTTGGACTCAACTTTCCTTTCTTACCAAATCTCATCACACTTTTCCAAGGAGAAACCTTGAGAAAAACATGCTCACCTACCTCGAAAGATAGATCCTTCCTCCGGTTATCCGTATAAGTCTTCTGCCTGCTCTGAGCTGTTCTCATGTGTTTCTGAATCAGCTGAACCTTTTCTGCCATCTCTTCTACCAATTCTGGTCCCATCAACTTCCTTTCACTCACTTCATCCCAGAAAGCTGGAGTTTGACACCGCTTCCCATATAAAGCCTGAAATGGTTCCATCTGTATACTGGAATGAAAACTGTTATTATATGAAAACTCAACCAAAGAAAGTTGTTGGTCCCAACTTCCCTGATAATCCATAGAACAAGCTCGTAGCATATCCTCCAATGTCTGAATTGTTCGTTCTAACTGCCCATCTGATTGAGGATGAAAAGATGTAGTAAAATTTAATTTAGTACCCAACGACTTCTGAAGGCCTTTCCAAAAGTTAGAAGTAAACCTGGGTTCACGATCCGATATAATGGAGAGAGGAACTCCATGTAACCTGACTATCTCTTTAAGATACAAACAGGAAAGTTGATCAAAAGAGAAAGTATCTCGTATAGCAAGGAAATGAGCAGATTTGGTCAAGCGATCAACAATAACCCAGATTTCATTATTACCTCGAGATGTCTTCGGTAATCCAACAACAAAGTCCATGGATATATGCAAGGAAATGAGCAGATTTGGTCAAGCGATCAACAATAACCCAGATTGCATTATTACCTCGAGATGTCTTCAGTAATCCAACAATAAAGTCCATGGATATATTCTCCCATTTCCACTCTGGCACTGGTAAAGGCTGAAGTATCCCTTTTGGTAACTGCCGCTCTCCTTTAACCTGTTGACATGTCAAACACTTCACAGTAAAATCAGCAATATCTCTTTTCATTCCATCCCACCAGTAATACTCCCGCAGATCTCTATACATCTTAGTACTGCCCGGATGAACTGAAAACGGAGAACTATGAGCTTCACATAACAACTCTCTCTTCAACTGTGAATCACAAGTCACACACAATCTCTTCCCAAATCTCAAAACACAAACATTATCAATGTTGAATTCAGGCAACTTACCTTTCTGAACCAGCTCTACCTTTTTCTGCAACTCACTGTCTTGCTTCTGTGCTTGCTTGATTCTATCTGATAGAGATGATCTCACTGATACCTGAAACAAAACAGAAGGACTTCCTGCACCAACAACTTCTATGCCAAAGTTCATCAAATCATTAACCAAAGGATCACGTTCCAAACGCAACATTGTTAATGAAGCATTACTTTTTCGACTCAAAGCATCAGCCACTTTATTTTCTTTTCCCGGATGGTAATGAATTGTACAATCATAATCCTTGATTAATTCTAGCCATCTCCTCTATCTCATGTTTAACTCTTTCTGAGTGAATATATACTTTAAACTTTTTTGATCGGTATATATTTCACACTTTACTCCATACAAATGATGCCTCCAAATTTTTAAAGCAAAAACAACAGCAGCTAATTCCAAATCACGTGTAGTGTAATTTACCTCATGATTTTTCAACTGTCGTGAAGCATAAGAAATTACCTGATCATTCTGCATTAGGACGAAACCAAGTCCTTTCAATGAAGCATCACTGTATATAACAAACTCACCATTCCTGGAAGGTAGTGCCAAAACTGGAGCATTCACCAATCTTCTTTTCAATTCCTGAAAACAATCATCACATTCTTTTGTCCAGATAAACTTAACACCCTTCCGAGTTAGCTTAGTCATTGGACTAGATAACCGTGAAAAATTTCTAACAAACCTTCGGTAATATCCCTCCAAACCAAGGAAGCTACGAATCTCAGTTACATTTGTGGGTCTTGGCCATTCTGCAACAACTTTTGTTTTTGCAGGATCAACAGTTATTCCATCTTTAGAAACAATGTGACCAAGGAAAGAAATTTGTTGCAACCAAAACTCGCACTTGCTGAATTTCCCATAAAATTTCTTTTCTTTTAAGGTTTGCAAGATAACCCTTAAATGACTTTCATGATCCTTTTTACTTTTAGAAAACACCAAAATATCATCAATGAAATCCACCACAAACTTATCCAAGAACTCATGGAAAATTCTATTCATTAAGTCCTTGAATACAACAGGTGCATTGGTTAGCCCAAAAGGCATTAATAAAAATTCATAATGGCCATATCTCGTACGGAACGCGGTCTTCGGAATATCTGCCTCCTTTACCTTCAGCTGATGGTACCCCGATCTCAGGTCAATCTTTGAAAAAAACTGAGCTCCCTGGAGCTGATCAAACAAATCATCGATATGAGGCAAAGGATATTTGTTCTTAACAGTGATATTATTCAAGGCTCTATAATCAATGAAAAGTCTCATAGAACCATCTTTTTTCTTAACAAACAAAACAGGAGCACCCCATGGTGATGTGTAAGGTCTAATGAAACCTTTCTCTAATAAATCTTGCAATTGCTCCTTCAACTCTAAAAGTTCAATTTGTGCCATTCGATAAGGGGGTTTTGAAATTGTCTTAGCATCAGGAACTAAGTCAACAGTAAACTCAACATCCCGATCTGGTATTATTCCAGGCAACTCATCAGGAAAAACATCAGGATACTCATTTACCACTGGCACATCATTAATCTGAACAGTTCCTTTATTTTCAACGACGTGTGCAAGGTAACATTCATTTACATCTTTTACAAGTTTCTCAGCCTCTTGATATGTTATCAAAAGTAAGGGTTCATTCCTGTAAACATACTGAAAGTCTTTCTGAAAAGAAACTTCTTTAGCTCTACATTTAATCTTAGCATGGTAAATAGAGAGCCAATCCATACCAAGGATAACATCAAACTCAACTATAGGTAGAACAATAAGGTTTTCAAGTAGGTTCTTTCCACAGATAAGGATAGGAAGATTCTTATAAATTCTTTCTGCCTCAACGTTTCCCCCAGGTGTTTTTACCAACAGTTCAGGAGTCATTTCTTGAGATGGTATTCCCATTTTACCAGAAAAGGTTTCAGAGATGAAAGAATGTGTAGACCCCAAATCAAAAAACACACTGGCATAATCTGAAAAAACAAACAAAGTACCTGATACCACTTCATTTGATGGCCTGACATCTGCTGATGTAGTTGCAAAGGATTTCACCACCCCTTTCTACTTGTAGTCTAACTGCTTCCCATCACTCAAGCTCTTTGTCGGACACTCGTTTTCATAGTGACCCATCTCATTGAACTTATAACACTTCACTAACTGTAAATCAAATTTGTTCTTACCTTCACCTTGATCCTTTTCAGTGCAATCACGATCCTTATGTCCCATCTTCCCACATCGGTAGCACTTTCCAGAATTCAGAAGACATTCCCCAGCATGACTTTTGCCACATTTATCACAAACTGGAAACTTAGTTCTCTTACCATCAGCCTTTTTTGAAGAATTCTTACCTTTCTCTTGCCACCTCAGTCTCTTCTTCTGTTGGTTGTTATGGAACACTTGGTCATCGGCAAACTCCATTTCCACCTTCTCAGCACATCGAACAAGCTTTTCATAACTTTTAAACTCACGAGAAGCTAATGCCCTTCGATATTTTGGCATTAATCCTGAGTAAAAACGATTGATTTTACTATCAAGGTCTCGGATAAAATTTGGAGCATACCTTGCCAATCGAGTGAACCTTTCTTCATAGGAAGCCACTGAGTCTTCCTCTTGCCTCAATTCCAAGAATTGCTTTTCCATCCTAAGTCGAACAGCCTTAAAAAAATACTTCTCAAGAAACATACCTTTGAATTCATCCCAGTCGAGAGCATCAATCTCATCGGCGTCCCTGATATTTTTGACCATAGACCACCACTGATCTGCTTCACCCTCCAAACGGTAAATAGCAAGACTAAACTTTTGATTGTCTGAACACCCCATGACATCAAAAATCTTCTCCAGTGCTTTAATCCACCCTTCCGCTAGAACAGGGTCAGATGATCCTCTGAATGATGGGGGATGTTGCCTCATGAAATGGTCCACCACTGACATGTTCCTCTGCGGTTGGTCTAGCTGATCTCGTGCATGGATACCACCACCATTTATAGCCTGAGTCAACTGCGCCATTACTGCAACAAACTGTTCAGTTCCAATTCCGACCATCTCAGGATGCTGATTCGGAAGGTTATTTCCTTCTGTATGCCTTCCTAGCACTGCTTCCCTATTTCCTCTGCGGAAAACCATTCTGAACAAACATGTCTTAGATGAAGCAACATGGTAATCTTTAAATGATATATAATTTCAAAAAAAAATATTTTTGGATAATCATTTAATAGAATTCTAACTCCTAAAGTTATCTAAACCGACCTTTGATACCAACTATAAGGCCCCAGCCTTAAACCTTACTTAATCTTGAGTTATTAAAAGATTACACATTGAGGATCTTTTCGGGTTTAGAGTTTTAGAGAATTAGATCATAAAACATTCATTACATTCCACATATAAACAAAGTGGTTACATAAAGATATTATTCTTCATTCTCATCAATGGAAACACATTTAAAATAAAACATGGATTATTTCTTGACATATCCTTGACTCTATCATCTTATCATGTACATTTCCCTTGACCTATGAAAAATATTTCAAAAACATGGGATGAGCATAAAAACTCAGTATGGGTTATAAAAAAACATGGAAAGGAAACATGAGTTCATATATACATAAGAATGAAATCATACATTACCCATAAAACATATGCACTTTAACATACCTCATAAAATCATGAATAAATCATAGAAATCATAAGACATAAAGGTAACTTGAGGCATTCATAACATTCTTACGTAGGGAGTAACCCTCTTGGTTACGTTTGGAATACCCATCACAGTATATTCACTAAATCTATTCGGAGAAACCTTAACGTTTCACTCCTTCGCGTTACCCAATGAATTGGAGAGCTATATCGGGCTCACCCGCCCTTAGTTTATCACGGAACCACTCGTCTTCATAATAATTCCCAATAACCATAACATAATCGTATCACATAAAACATGCATAATAGAAACATAAAATTTCCACATTTCAATCACAAGATATCAATACGACACAAAAAAATTGTGAAAACCATTTTCAATACCAAAATAAAAGAAAAGAAAAACATGGAATTTTTTTTTCTTTTAAAAAGAAGGTATGGCTTGTAGAGGAAGCCGGAACTCAAATAATGGTCACGACGGCGGAGAAGTCGTTGTCGCCGCATACGTACGACAAAAACATTCCCTTTTGTCGTTTAGTAAACGCTTCGTATAAAAAAGATTCCTTTTGAATAAACGTAAAAGTCAAAAGGGTTTATACACCATATAAAAAAAGGTTGTGTATAAAACAAAATATGCCTCAATGAAAGGAGATTGAGACGAAGTCCCATACCTCGGGTCCGACTTGACTCGATCGTTCTTTAATGTCCTGAATAATAAACCTGAGTTAATTTCTACTTGCTTAAGAACCTTTTTCATGTTCATTATTTCTTTTATATCACTTATTACCATGTCATGAACACTATGTAATTATTTAAGTTAATAACAGTCGTTTTAACGATCATTAGTACTTGAGTCAAAAGTAAGTCCTTTATAGTTACATGTTGTTCATGTATTCATTATATCCAGAATGGTATTCATGATTTAGATATCATATATGTCATATATATCTAGTACATACATTCATTTATAATATTACATAATCATTTAGAGGTAATAAATGAAATGCACCGTTCATGGAGACGGTAAGTCGTACGTACGCATGAACGCTACTTTCATTTATATTTCGTATTTTATAGAATGGAATCATAATGATATAAAGGTATATTATAATTCCAGTATAATATCATATATAATATCATAGTTCCATCCTTTATATGTCCCACATATGGTATTTAACGAATCAAATCACTTTGAGGGGGCGGTAGTCCGCACTTCCTAAAATGAAGATATCGTGTTTACCCATAATGGAAACCATAAAGGTATGCCCAAAATAAAAAAACAGAAGCTTAAGGAAAACATAAACATATTAAATATCATATATAAAAATAGTTACATCATAATGGACACCTTTGAAGGTGTTAAATGAGTATTGAACAATCATCGTTTCGATAGGCAGAATTTCGCCATCCACGGAAACCGTATGTTCTTTAACCATTTGATGTAGTTGTGTGAGAGTGTAGCTCAAATAAATCTTATAACAACATCCTAGTACATTGAAGATACTGGTTTTGTTACAAAAGAAGTAAATAAAAAGAGTTTAGGGGGTTGGAGAACCAAAATAAAACAAATGAACATGAGAGAATGAATTACCTTTAAAAGTGTAACTCCTTTTGATTTGAGCCTAAAGGCTTCCTTTGAAAGGATTCTGCCTAAAGGGAATCCTCTAGGATGAGAATAGGGATGTGGAGAGAGTAAATGGTCAGGGTTTGGCCGAGCCAAAGGCTTGAGGAGTTTGTGAAATGAGGTAGAGGTGGGGGCCTTTAATAAGAGGAGAGGAGAGGCACTTTTGGAAATTAAAGAAATATTACTTTATTTGAAAATGTGTTTCGGTTTTAAAAGGTCCCAAATTGATATATTTAGTGGATAAGGTGATAATCATTCGAAATAAACTCATCCAATTCGTTTTGGACATGTTTAGTTCAAATATTTTACATTATCTTTCCATTTTATTTAAATCATCAAATAATGATGTCATCGCTGCATCATTATTATGTCATAAATAATTTAATTTATTTAATGTCTAAAAATTATAAAACAAATACTATGATGTAGGAAATCTTTTTATATTTCCAATGACTATTTATAATCAAATATCTGTTCTTTATAACCCCATGTAAAAATTGTATTCGCAAAACATATTATGTTTGTGTCATTTTTACGTTTACATTAAATAAAAAGTTATTTATGTCATTTCCCAACCAAAGTGGATCCATGGGGTCCCCAAGTTGACCCATGGCTTTTCTTGGTCGGCCATGACACAACCAATAAGGTTGGGACATGTGTCTAGGTCATTTCATATTATTAAAGCATTATTTATTCCTTAAACTACCCTAATTACCACTAATCGCGATTAAGAACTCAATAAGTTACTATTCACCAAAAAATTATTATAATCACATTGAACCACATTTTACTTATTAATGACAACCATGTATGTAGGATTTTTGAAATTAAAAACACAATGATGGAAAAATTTCATTTAAACGGAAAATCAGTCTTTATAAGTACCACTTAGTGGTTTCACTATTCATCAAAAATTGATGTTTTTCAGAAAATTACCAAAAATTCACCCTAAGATATATTTGATATTCCGAATTCAAAAATGAATTCTATTTTACAAAATTCAAAACATATAATTCACATTAATTAATTTAATAATTAATTCCCGCTGTCATAGCAAATGGCGTGTTTTTTATGAAACAATAAGTATCAAAAGATTGACACCAGTTTAAGTCCAATTTCAAAGTGAAATTGATTCCAATGACCACCATTGGATTAAATGGTAAAAATATATTCTAATTTCACTTCAAAACCAATTCAAAACATAATCTAATCATATATATAAATGAGATTAAAAAGCAGTTTTGATGTAAAATGCAGTATTTTTCACTATTCATTAAAAAATGAACATTGTCATAAAAATACCAAAAATTCACACAAAGTAAATTTTTATGTCCCAATCATAAATAATAAGTTCATTTTGACAAACATAGCTTATAAAATTATCAAAAGATATATTCAAAAATGGTTTTCCATCAAAAGGCATTAAAACAATCTTTTAAGAATATTAGTGTATTCCATGCATAAGATTGTATTTATTTTCATTTTAAGCCTCTATAACACTATCTAGTTCATTAATAGACATAGATAAAAATATCTATTATTCATTACTTACTTGGGATGTTACACCATTACACTAATTCCAACTATAGTGAACCATACATTACATACATTGACATTAAATCAAAATTAAAAAATATTCCATAGAAAATATAAAGAAAAATCAGCAAGATGTCCATATAGTTATAGTGTCATTAGAAACTAGGAAACATAAACAACTGGTTCATAATACATCTTCATTATCTACCAATTATTTCATCATAACTATAACCCTTTTTGACATATCTTACTTAAAACCATTCTTCGTGATATGAGAAAAATAAATAATGAAATGGCGATATCATATGATTGGTATGTTTAAACAAGGTAAATATCAATCATATCATAAATATAAAACATAATAATATAAAATTTTCAAATCTTATCCTACATATGAATGTTGTTGATATCATGCCTTAGGATAAATCATAAAAGTTCATAAGAATCAATGATCGTAATCCCAAAGGTCATAACATAAGACATGATCTTTTCGACATACACATAATCATATAAAATAATTTTATATTAGTTAAGGCTCATTTCTAAGACCATCATAATAGAAAAAGTCAATTACTAAACTGAGATCACTCTTTATTCAAACATTGTATTACTGAACTGATATAATTTCCCGTTCTAACCCTATCTATATTATAAGATATAAATCTTTACCCACTTCACTGGAGGGAGATATAGGTCCCACCCATATCACAATGAAATCATTCATACCCGTGACACAATAATATAAATCATTAACCATAACCCATTTTATAAAATGGGTTGTATTAAACATTATTCCACCAAAACATAATCCATAAAAAAAGTGGATTTCAAAAATAGAATTCCAAAAAAAAAATTAAAATAAAAGGATCAATAAAGATTTTATACTTGGAACATAACAATATTTATTAATTCCATATTTGATGGAAAATAAATTTTATATTACACACAGTGCTAATTCATGAGGAAAAAATATTTTCTTCTTGAAAAATGTTTTCTTTTCTGAAAATTACACTCAAATTAAAAAATAATAATTTATTTGAAAATTAAAATAAACAAATGTATAGTAATATTCATGAAAAAACGATTTATGAAAACATAAAAATTCTTTCATTCTATATACTTTTAAAGACACATTCCCCCACACACTTTTTCCCGAACATTCTGAAAGTACCTTGTATGGAAAAAAATATTCCTTTAATACCATTTAATAAAAATTTACTAATGGGTAAAGTTAGATCTAATAAATTTTTGAAGAATATAAATAATATTTATGAATTTATAATTAGGAAACATAGACATTGTGGACAAAGGTACCTTAGTTAATAATTACATATAAACTATCTCGGATGATAATGAGATCACTAAATTTTCCCTTAATTTAGGTACAATTTCCTTTCATGTATCCAAACTTTATGTATAATGATTTAAATATGTCATTGACTAATTTCATATTGATATAAATTATTATTATATCATATATGATCATATTAACATCCTTTTTTTGTAAAATTATTACTTGTCTGTAATGAGTAAACTTCTTTATTTTCTAACGCATGCTTTGTCAGATAAGTTAATGTTCCTATTCTTCGGTTATAGTTATATCATATAAATAATGATATTAGTATAATATATTTAATATTAATTCATTCCATTCATTCATGTAATCATTCATTAATGACAATGTTGAAGAATGAATCACATCGCATCGTGGAGACGGTAGGCTATACGTACACAGAAGTGATGATATCATTCCCATAATAGTAGAATGATATTGAAGTGGATGGTGTATAATATTTAATAAAAAATATCATGTTATAATAATCATATAAATTTATTATTTCTATTATTATACCCATCCACGTATGGTTGTGGGGATAAAAGGATTACACCATGGTGTGGAGAAGGTATGTTGTACGTACGCATGGGTGGTGATTTCGTTTATCGTAGGATGAATAGATGATGGAATATTGTTGTTTCATAATTATAATAAAATATAAATATATGTGTGATACTATATTTATTACATTATAATGAATCAACTGTTGAATAATATGAAGAATAAGAATGATGTTAGAATGAATAAGTAGATGAGATTAACACTTCTTCAACGTGCTCCCTATAAATCTACTTATAAATCACTATAGTTAGTCTTTGAAGAATAAAAAAACATATATAATGTAACATGGAAACTTTATAAAGTCGTTTGGTTTTGTATTTATAATCTTTAAGTATCTATGTGAACTGAAGAGGTGAGGTAGGATGTTCACTTTTATAATTGAGGTGAGGGACACATTGGGGATCTCAAAAAATAATAGTTTATAAGAAAATAAAACCCCCTAAAGAATATTCCAATATGTACAAATTTATAATATGAGACAATATTGTGATATAAACTAATCAAAAAAGAAATTTTATACTATTTTTTCACTCAATTCTAACCATATCATTTTAATTAACACTTATATAATTTATTTAATTTTTAAGTAGGGTAAAAAATATTTTAATTTTAAAAGGGTGAAATATTTACTTATTTCACATCAATTAGACGATAAATAATTCCCTTAGAACATTTTAAACCATATAATAATTATTATATATTTTTAAAAAAAAATTATGAATTTAAGATACTTTAATAAAACATTATTTTGATAAACAATGAACATTGTCAATTTTGACACTTTTCAATTCATTGATTTGAAAAAATATTAAAATAATAAGATAAATTAGAAAAAAAATATTTGATTATATTTATAACATTTCAAAGTCATCAATAAAATTAATTTAAAATATAAATTATCCATAATTATATTTATTTTATTATTTTAATTACATTTATTTTTTATCTCCATTAATAAAATAATTAAAACTTCAATTTTGTGTAATTATTTAATACCCTTAATTTTTTAATTAATATAAAAAATGAATATACTATTATAAAAATAAATATAATATATTTCATAAGAATATTTGTAGATGAATATATCTTATAGAAAATCCAATATGAAAAATGATATACTTATTAAAACATGAATGTTACAAGTTTATCATCACTTTAATTAAAATAATATAAGTGTAATAATAACTTAAAGAAGGCTCCAAATGGTCAAAAAATAGACTATTGAATTTATATGGTCGTTATAAACTCAAAAAATAAGATTATGTCAGGTGTTTTTGTCATTTAATGGTTATTATAACTTAAATAATAATTATTTTATTGATTTCATATCAATTAAATAATTTCTGGACAATTAAAGTACAAGTCCTTAAGGTAATTATTTGTTTTGTAAATATTGAAAATAAATTATTGGGATAAAAAAATAATTTTTCATTAAAATGAGTATTTATAATCATAATTATCTTTTGTATAACTTTATATTAAAAATTAAATAATTATTCAAATTTTTGTAGGACATATTTAACCTTTCTTTAAATAAAATAAGTTAAATGTCATAATATCATCCAAGTGGATTCCAAAAGACACTATTTCGACCCAAGGATTATTTAGATTGATAAAAACTGAAAAATGATATTTGGAAAAGTGGTAAATTAATTTTATAATATTATTTTTACCCAGAATTACTTGATTTACCCTTTTACTATATTAATAAAAATTAATGATGTTAATATTCATAAAGCCCAAAAAAATAAAGTTGTTTAGATAATTTTGACCTACAAATTAAAAATATGGAATCGATTTCTTGAAATTAAAAACACATATGTTGTTGGAATTAATTTAAAATTAACCCAATTTTGAAAATGAGAAAACATGTTTTAAAAGTTAAAACATTGAAAAAATATTGAAAGGTTTTTACATATAAATTCAACTTAAAATTAATTCCAATGACCTAAATTATATTATCTAATAAAAATATAATTTATTTATAATTTAAAACCATAAAATAATTTAATTTATCCATATAAATTATTTTGATGAAAAATGATGTTTTAAATTAAAAGTTATTGAATATTTACTATTCATCAAAACATGAAAGTTATTAGAAAAATATAAAAGTTCATCCAAAGTAAATGTTTTATATCATGATCCCAAAGAAGAGTTATATTTTTCATATAAAAATTATTAATGTGTTATAATTTAAGTTTAAAAAGTGTTCACCATTAAAAAGAGGTAAAATTAACCTTTTAAAAAATATAGGTTTTTAATCATAAAATATGGTTTATTCACACCCAATGGACGAAATGTATATTGGATGAATTTCAATAATATTTTTTTAACTAAAAAAATATATATTTAATTAATATCATTTTCTAGTATTAATTCACTCAATTTACTAATACAAAAACAAATATACATAATTGATTTATATTTTTCATAAATAAATTGTAGCTAATTAATTCACCATTAATTTTTATAATTTCTCTAAATTTATTCTTGCTAACCCAATGAATATGTTATATTTTTAGTTTTATAGTATTTACATATATTTGTTCATTTAAAATCTTGATTTCATAAAATTAATGCTATTGAGTAATTAAAAATAATTAAAGAAAACATTTCATAATAATATATGGGTGTTAAAGTTCATGTTCAACATCAAACCCATAACCCATTTTTATCCACATGAATAAAGTGATGCATTTAGAAAAATAATCATATGTTCCTCCAATGACTCAGGTTGACTCAATACTCATGTCATTCCATCCATGAGTCAATTCTTAAAAAATTCAACAAAAATATCATATCACACAAAAAGTGCATCACTCAAGGTGAAATAATATACAAATGTAACAACAAAATTCACTAACAACAATCCCACCATGAGTACATGGGTTTCCAACCGTAAATGATTTTGAAACTCCCATGTATGAGGTCATTAACAAGGAATGACTCCTCATAGTCTCATATCTACCTTTCCAAAATAGTAAATTAAATTAAATAGAAAAGAAAAATCATATAAAACTATTTTTCAATGTTAGGGTCGGGGCACCACGTGTCTGTTACCCGAGATGGTCAGTCAAATGACCCCATGGGAGTCTCCCAATACACTAGAGGCTGCCGACAAGTAATGAGGGTATGAAAAGTCATTAAGGGGGAGAATATACCATATTTTTTTAGAGTCCAATATAAGAAAAAATATATTTCAATAAGGAATATCTATATATCATGATAAAAAATAGGAAATAAAATATCCAACTCAAATATAAGAAATCCATGCTAATGTACGTGTCAAGTGTCTAAAATGTGAAGATAAAATAAGGATACCAATTACTCCCAAGTGGGTACCGACACCTTTCTGTTTCTTTCATCTAAACTCCCTCCCTAAAAATGACATCTAAAATAGGGCCTTTATCCTTAACAGGTCCTACAAGAGTAAATTTCATTTGGGTACTCATCAGGTAGCCCGAACAGGGTGTGAGTGAAACTCTACAGCCCACCACAAATAGTGTCTAGAATAATATCAATTCAGATAATAGTTCATTTAGTTCTATGAAGAAGGAATTAACTTGTATAATTAAACAGTTATTACATAATTAATTAATCTTCATTTGAAAACATAATCCTAGGGTTCCCACCGATAGTATCTCAACAACTACTTCGACCAGTGATGGAGTCTAAACTATCCCTGAGGGAAATATCATGATATAATGCTTATGTTACCATTATTATTTTCAAAAATTAATGACCATGTTACCATTCATTAATTCACAATCCAGAATTACTATGGTGTCATTATTTATTTCACAATGAAATGACCATTTTACTATTTATTATTTCTAAAAAATGAATTAATGTGTTACCACTCATTAATTATCACAATTGAATGACCATGTTACCAATTGTTATCCCTAACAATATGTTTATCATACCATTCCCTATTTTATAATACATAATTGAATGATAATTTTACCATTAATAATACATGGGGAATTTCAATGTTAGAACTCCCCATTTTAAAATATATAATTGTATAAGCATGTCACTATTCAAAATTCTAGGCTGAATGTCCATGTTAACATTCCACATTTACATATATTACAATAAAAAAATATTATTCATATATCTCAAACACTAATTAACTAATTTAATAATTAATTAATACTTATACAATATCAATATTCAATAAATTAATTCACTAATTAATTCATTAAAATAAAAATATAAAAATATAAAATTTAATTACCCATTAATTATCTAATTCACTCATCAATTTCACACATTAAATTTCAATAGTTAATTATTTCCAAGTACCATTATTTCACATCCCTATAAATAATTAATTCACTAAATTAAATTATTATATCTAGGAAATTATTTTTCTAAATAAATCTTGTAATAATTTTAATTTTCTTGTATTAAATCAAAAACATGACTATGGGATTAGATCATAAAATCACATACATTAATTTGTTGACCACACTCACCAATGGAATAATCCACATTTTGAAATGGATCAGTAAAGAACACAATGAAGAACAAAATTTAGATACAAATATTATATTCAAGATCAAACATATAATGGTATAAAAAATAGAGATCCATATATAAATATAACAGTGGGTAAACATCCTTATTTTATCTTAAAAGAGGTGAAAAAGAGAGATATTGATCTCAATGAGAATAAATCACACACCTAAGGGTCCAAATCATCAATCCTTTGTTTGATTCACTAAGAATATAGGTCTGGAAATTTTAGGATTTGTTCAACAACCACCAAAATCATAAAAAATATCCAATGGTCAAAAGAGGAGAATTGTAGCCGAAATAATTGAGAATTCAACCATACAACAGGTTTAAAATTACAGTTCAAGCATTTACACAGTTTGTAATCCTTTTACATGTCAAGAAATTATTTTTTAATGTTTCTATGGAAAAATCCACACCCTCATATTTATTTATTTAAAACCCATGATCAATTAAAACATTTGTAATACCCTTACATGATGTGTAAATATTCAGTAGAAGAGTTTTATCCCATTTTTAATTCAAACCCAATCAACTCACCATGAACCCATTCTTAAAACATAACTAATTTATATCCAGACTCCATTATTTTAAAAAAATACACAAAATATAGGTTATTTTATCCTACTAAGGATCTCTATCTCCGAACAAGATTGGGCCATTAAGCAGAAAATATAAGGAACATAGAGAAAAAAGTACCTCAAATAGACAAGATCTTACTTATAGCTTCATCACTCTCTTTGATATTATATGATCATGTGTGTATTGACTTATAATTATATAATGATTTATTTACTCTTTTTTTAGGTGGATTGATGATTTATACACAAAATCTATTCATTGAAAATTTGTCACTTCAACATAATTATCTTTACAAGGGTTCATTTCATAATTACATTTTAATTAGGATTATTTAAACATGAATTTCAAATAAATAAAATTATCTGGAAACTATTTAATAAAACACTTCATTTTTATCACATCTTGTTATTCATGAACTTTTTCATGTAACAATACCATTTTCCAACTGTTCGGAAATTAAAATGATTGATTAAATATATAATATCTGACTTCATTTACCCCTTCAGTCAAAAATTCATTTTCTTCAAAAACAATGTTTTATAATGATTTCTTAAAAAAAATATTTCCACCATTTTTAAAAGATTTAATAATTAAAATTTTATCCAATTTTAATTTTTAATTTTTTAAAAGGAATCTTCATGTAATTATGAAAACAAAGCCTAATTGTATTATTTTAGAAAAATTGAATGGAATATTTATTTAGATTTACTCGGAATGTACAAAATTTCTTATCTTCATGAACAATATATTTTTTAAAAAATAAATTATATTTTACCTATGTAATTTTGAAATAATTTGTTTTTTGAAAAATATTTTTGAAATTATAGTTTTAAAAGGTAATTTTCAAAATGAAAATGATGTTTTCCTCAAAAATAATTCCATGATATTTTATAGTATTTATATTCATCCATTAAAACAACCCTCTATTTTAAATATAATACTCTTGAGATATTTTTTATAAATACCATTCAATTTACTATATATGGTTTAGGTTTACTAGTCGGGGAATGTATTTACATTTAATATGCTATTTTAAATACAAATATTTATGTGCATTAGGGTTCACATATTTTATATGAGGAATGTATTGGGCTTAATAAGTAACATGCAAGGCCCAATATATCCCCTATATGAATAGGTGGGTCTCTTGAGTCAAACTAGACTGGGTTATGTCTCATGCCTTACCCATATATATAGATGTCCTGGAATAAGGCCTCAAGGATATTAGATATCGTGTCAGAAGTCCTTGACAATATTAGATGTCTTAGAATAAGGTAGTGATGGTTTGTTTTAGATGTCCAAAATGTTTTATTACATCATTATGAACTCTGTTATTGATATTACACATGATTATTCAATTATTTATAATATCAATAGTTATGTTTCATGCTAATGCATTTATTTATATGGAATCTGTTGAGCACCATATATTCTTTCCATAGATTTATCAATTTATTGATTAAATGTATTGTGTTCTTGAAATTTGCCATTAAATATTTATTATCCCTTATTTATTCATATTTTTTACTTTACCTCTACCCTTACTGGGCATCTATGATCACCCCTTTCTTATATTTTAATTTTTTTATCATATGAGAAGTGTTTTTTCATTGATAGGATGTGATACATAAATTTTATTATTGGTGTTATAAAATAAAATCATTTTCATATCTAATATTTTAAAATTTAATATCAATTTAAATTATGTATATTTTCTAACAAAAAAAATAAACTATTCAATACTTCGAGGTGAGATTCATTTTTGCTTATGAAAATGTAACAAAGTATACCATAGAACTGGTAAACTAGGGTCGGGGTACTATAGTTGGAATTTGGTGGTGATTTATAGAAATTCTTGAAACTATATTTATAAAAACATAGATCAGGAAACATAAATGTATGATAGAATTGGGGTGTCAGTTTATAAGAGCATCCTAAATTTTTTATTAGCAAGTGATAATGTGGTTTTTTTATCGAAAATAAATCCTAGCCTGGATACTTCAAGTATACATTGTTTTCGCACAAATTTACCTACGTATTATAGCTCAAAAGGGGGAATTATTCTTGACCCGATCATCACCTAGTGCATGAAAACATGCCTTAATACACACCTGGTTTGAAATTTTGATACTACATTCATAGGACAAATGAAAGTTTCATTATAATTCATTATAATGTATTGGAATATAAATTTATCTTCAAAGAAACAAATATTATGATAATGAGATTTGGTATTTATAAATTTTATAATTTTTGTTATGTTTCTCACTAGTTTTTGGATTATATATTATGTTTTATAGGTATATTCTCTAATATAGTGTATGAAATCATTTATAAATTCTTATATATGAATGAATGAAAACCTCACCAATGTATAAAATCCAAATATTAAGAATGATAATTTATTAGAAGGCCTTAATCCAATATTTCTAAGGGAAAAATTTCCCAAACATTATCATCTTATTAAGAGAAATTAGAATGTTCTAAAAAGATATAGAAGTGATTATTTATGTATTATAGCTTCTGAGGAATCAAATGAAGAAGAGGAAGTAAGAGTAAATTATATATAAATTAAATGAGGGAAAAAAGTATTTTCCCACATGTGATAATTGTGTAATGAAACACCTTGGAACTTCTTTAAAGGGAATAGGGGTTTGATAAAAGTTTGGATTGAATGTCTAACATGTTAATAATTGAAAGGGAATAAAAAAGTATTTCAATGTTTTATTCTTCAACCTTAATGATATGGGTCAATACACTAAGAGATTCCCTATGAGTCAAAGTAATATTCCACAAAAGTAACTAGTGGATCATGTAGAAGCTTATTATACTACCATATATGAAGTTGAATGATTAATGTTCTTTATTTTTTATTAAATAATTATGTTATTTGATTATTTTATCAAACATACCCTAGTTATATATATTATGAACTGTATATGGATTGTAATCCAATACCTTTTCATTAACAATTTGAAATCATATGTTGAACAATAATTATTAACATGAAAAATGATTTAGTGGAATGCTTAAATTCTTATAAAACACATGATTAAAGAAAAGATAACCCTTAATATTTTCATGAAGTTAAGATTATAATTTTGGAATAAAGGGATTGTTTAAATGGATCATGTAAACTGTATAATATTAACTACCTTTGATCTTATTAATGATTTTTTGAAAAATTCATTTATGCTATCATTGATGGAGAAAAAAACATTTTTGTATTTAATTAATATATCAGAAAATAGTTTTTTAATTTAATGAATAATGATTAATTCGTTTTTTAATAATTAATTATAGTAATTTAGGTTATTACCATTTCTAAAGACAATACATTATAAAGGAATTCACAAGTTTTTCTTGTGATTATTAAGAGACACTTTATATTGTATAGGGTATTAATGATAACTTCATCTTTAAAATTTAGTGGCCTTCCTTATAATGTTTTTGACCATTATATTTTTGAAGGTTCAAATGTTTAACAATTTATGTAATGGTTTATATTGAACTTTGGACAAATTTTTAGAAATTAATCTATTACTTCACCATATGAAGAATCATTTATATTGTATAACGTATACTAAACAATTTTTTGTAACAATAAATAGGGATCTAAATAATGACTTATCATTCAATTATGGATATCTTGATCCATTTAATATGAATTTTAGTGATTTAGGCATTAAAATTTTCAATTTGGATATTCATTTCTTCGAGTATGTGATGACTTTGAAATTGATCGATGTAAAACCAAAGGATGATATTTTTCTTGTGAATTAGAAATATATCTAGTAAGTTTATTTATTTATGTTATTATATAGTAAATTAATTCAACAAATATTTGAAAAGGAAATTGAAAAAAAATTTATCATATTATCTTCATATCTAATGCATCTGATGGACTTTAAAATTATCACAGAATTATATATCGAGGTCATTAACTTTTTATTGATCATTTTTATTTATAGTTATCGATGAAATCTATCATTTTCAGTAATTATTTATGATTTTTTCCAAATATATATATTCATATTAAAAAAATGTTCACATAATTATAAAACTAGTTATGTATTATTAAATATGAACTGTTTTACTTCCCATTCTGTCTTTTTAATAGGATATATATTAAATTTTTTCTATAAAATATTGGTTTTAAAAAATGATATTTTCAAATGTCAAACCAGTTATTTTTGTGCACAACAACAATTTGAGAGGAGACCATTCATTTAAGGAAGGTAGAATATAAAACCAAAAAATTATAGAAGAATTTTTTTTACTCAAAATAATAATAATAATAGAACACTAAGAATAAAAAACCACAAATTATATTTCATTAAATCTATTATTTTTGATATCTTGTAGAACACACAACCCCAAGTCTAAATAAACCATAATATAGTATACCATTATAACATAGAAATTAAATTTGTGGAAATGAATAATACTAAATGAAATATAAAAATTAAATGGTTTAGACTTTTCATAAAAATTATTTGGAAATATATTGATTAGAAATAAAATAATATTTAATAAAAATAAAACTAAATGTTTTCAGAAAAATTGTATTTTTTTCAAAATTGATGTTAAGTTGAGATTTATGCATATAATTTATAACTAATAATTAAAAAGTTTTCAAATTTATTTGAAAAACTAAAATTCATTTATTAAATCAATATTTCAAATTTATCATAGATTTAATACTTTTGATTTTTAAAAAAAACACATTTTTTATGAATAGTGGAAAATACTGAATTTAAATTGAAAGCTTACATTTTGATTAAATTAATTATAAAGAGGAATAATTTTTATTGTTTTTCAAGTAAAAATAATTATATAATATATCTATTAATAAAATTTACCTCATTGTAATCATTTTCTAATTGAATTTTGATATAAAAACATTGCAAACTTTTGATCATTTTTTTTTCAAAACACCCATTATCATCACGTATGCGTGAGTAATTTTAAATTAATTTTTGACACATATATGAATGTAATTTTTAAAAAATAATTCAATATTTTTAATAATAATAATTTAGATTATTTGATAATTTTATAAAATAATTTAACAATATTTATTTTTAAAAATAAAGAAATTATTTACAAAAGATAATGTGGAAACTGATTTACTGGGAGGTTAAAATAAAGAGATATGTGTTAAAATGACCAAAAATATTGTTTATCATATATTTCATTATTATATATAAACCTTATAAAATCTGAGGATATAAAATATTCTGTTTTGGAACCATTTATAATGTGAATTATGGGGGTACACATTTTTATTTTCCACAAATACAAGTGTCCCACTCGCCTCACTTATAAAAGGAAACACCGTATTATTTTTTATTCACTCATATAAACGGTTTTATTTTCATAAATACCTTGAAATTAACTTAAAAAATTATATAATATCATCCTATAGTACATATTTTGGTCATAAGGACAACCATGTAAGGATTTTTGGGGAAATGCTAAGGTGGTTTCCTGAGGAAGAAGAAATGTTATTCATCAACTGATTTTATTTATTTTCTTATTCAACCTCATTAAATTATTATTAAACCAAAATTATATTAAAAAAATATTTTAAATATAGAAATATGTTTTTTATTATGTTTATGTACTACATACATCCACAGAACCCTAAAATTGGTTATGAAATCAACATTCGTTTGTATAGCAAACTACCTCCTCATGAACCGACGTTATTCATTTTTCTATTACAACCACTAATTTGGTATTATGAGGAATATATAGTATATATATATATATATATGATATTTATAAAATAATTATACTTAAATATTCATGATATCATAAAAAACCTTTTTTCTTTATGTATGGGATACGATAACATCGCTCATGTGTTTGACAAACAACCACCCCGTGAAGCAGAGTGATTCATTATTCCCTATATAGTTAAATGGAAGGTAAAAAAGACCATTTAAATTGTTACATGTGAAATAAATGAATTAATTATTCTATTAAATACATATTTAAAATTCTAAAATTTCAGTATATTATTTTCTTTCTTAATATTTTTCTCAAGATAACATCGTTTCTATAAGTGTGGAATGCCACCCTCCCGAAGCAATGTTACTATATTTTAAACACCCCAACAAATATATTATGTATATAATAATATTTAACCAAATAATATGGTATCTATGTTATTATTATAAATTTGGAAAGATAAAATATTACTTACCTCCTCTCTCTAATGATCGTTAAAAAATGGGAACATTACCCAGATGCATGTACAACCTAAAGTCTCTCTGATCATAATATACATCATTTTTTAAAAACCATATATAATTATTTCTATTAAAAATATATTTTATATATAAATATTATAATATTTTCCTGATTATATAGATTATAAAACTATAAAAATATTCACATTAACCCTAAATTACATGATAATTCACAAATGAGAAAACAAGACGATTAACACTTGAAAAAATGAAAAAAATATTAATAATGAGTTGCTGATAATATGTTAAAAATGGATAATATATGATATTATTCATATAAATATCTTTTATTTATAAATTAATATCAATTTTAATGAAGTTATACATGATTATGAAGCATGCTCAATTAAAAGGAAGAGTGAAGTAAGAGTCTTCATCTCAATTTCCCTTCTTTAAGGAATATTGTAATGTTAATGAACTAGTTTCTTTGATATTGGGTTTATAATATATATATGAATTTTTATAAAACTAACCATTTATAATTAATGATATTTTAGGTTTCAATTTTAATTATTTAATCTGAGGGTGTTTTACCTTAAATGTTAATAAGTATCCATGACTTTCATAAATCAAATTGTTTTCATTGGCTTATATTACAACATCATTTTTATTATATTATAATATTATTTATGTAATTAATTATTGTTATCTTATTTTTTTATTTCCACTTGTTTTATATTAATTTACATTTGTTATATAAAATATATTCTTTGATTAACTCTCACTTCAAATTAAGATCTTTTCATTTTTTTTGTTTTAAAATATCATTTTAATCATGATTATTTAAACAATAATTTCCACTAAAGAAATTTATTTGATATTTAGTTAATAAAACATTTCCATTTATTATCCTATGGTTATTCATGAACATTATCAAGTAATAATATCATTTTCCTTCTTTTTTCACAAATAAATTATGAGAATTATTTTTATAAAATATGAATTCATTTCTCTCATTATCCAGAAATAAATTTTATTCTGGCATAATGTTTTCAAAAATTCTTTTAACCCTTTTAAAAATTATTTAGTAATTAAATATTAACCATTTATAATATAATTTGAAATGAATTTTCATTTATATTTTAAAATAATTATCTTTTCTATTTTACTAAAAAAGTGAAAGGTATATTTTTAAACGTACAAGAAATGTATGAAATTCATTACCATAATGGCCACTATATTATTAATAAAATAATTTATATGTTTCTAAGGTTATTTTAAATGAAAATTGATTATAATATTTTAAGTAATTTCAGTTCTAAAAGGTAATTTTTAAAATGAAATATATATTTTCTACATGAATTTTATTAAAGATATTTTTATTTTGTTTATATTCATAAACAACAAAACCCTTTATTATTAAATATACTCATATGGTGATATATTGTATTGATACAATTGAATTTTACTTGTGATGTTTTATGATTATGTTTATTGGTTGGGAAAGTATTTTATTTTTATATACTATATTAATAATATTTTTATGTGAATTTGTCTTGACCCATTTCATATGAAGGATGCATTGGACTTAGAAAGTGAATGGAGGGTCCTGTTATAGCCCCTTGATGCAATGATAGGTCTCATGGAAAAAACTATATTGGGTTCTAGATATGGACTTACCCATATATATATATGTCTTGAATTTTGAATTTAATTTTATAAGATTTATTGGAAGAAGTCCTCAAATATATTACATGACTTGGAACAAATCCTCGTGATATGATTTAGATTTCCAACATTATGCATTACATATTTAAGAATTCAGATACTGATATTACATATAATTATTTTATTAGTTATATTACCCATTGTTAAGTTTAATTCTCATGTGATTTCTTATACGGAATTATTTGATATTCAGTTATTATGGTCATATTATGACTGAGTTTTTATTAAACAGAATATGTTATATTTAGTTACCATTCCATGTTGA
Organism: Viscum album; assembly: GCA_963277665.1. Lineage (NCBI taxonomy): Eukaryota > Viridiplantae > Streptophyta > Magnoliopsida > Santalales > Viscaceae > Viscum > Viscum album. The sequence goes on from OY728136.1 coordinate 1,183,776,244, forward strand.
TTATTCCTTATTAATTAATATATTCCACTATAAATTTACAATTATTTATATTATTAACTCATTTATTTATTATTATTTATTTTTCTTGGGATATAAATAAGTGTTTTGTGATTGATATGTATAGATGAAATATGAGGAATAATGGAATTCTTAAAGGAAATACATTTTGTATGTTATTCTTTAAAATGTAATGTGAATTTAAAGTGTGTGTCTTTTTTACCAGGACTAATAAACTATTTTCTATTTTTGGATGTGATTCCTTAAATATTATTCAAACATAACATAGTATACAATGGATCCAGGATACTGGGGTTGGGGAACTATAGTTTTCCAACTATTTTCAAGCTATGGTGATCATTCATTCATACATGTTCAAGATTTTATATTATCCTCATAGATAGACTATATCAATGTTTTAATGATGGATGAAACCATAATATGATTGATACACTAATAATGTTATGTTTGAGATCATTACATATAAAAATATCTAGAATAAAATTTAGTTGATCCAACCAAGAAGTTTTATAGATATAAAGAATGTTTTAGGTACCAGTGTGATCTAAATGATCATGTATGAATATTTTCTTTTCATACATGAAAATTAGGTTAATTATATAATTAAATGACGATAATATCTTCAAGAATCATAAATAGTCCCTATTATAATGGGTATATTCATTTTTAATAGGAATATATTGGATGACATGAGTCTTAGAGCTTTTAATATATCACATTATTAAATAAGAAGGTATATGATTCATGCATTAAACATATTAAAATTTATAATCCCTTATTTTGTGTGAATTTTAAATGATATTCATGCATATTTGAGACGTTATTATTTAATATTTTTTGAATCAATAAATACCCCTCTCTTATGGGAATTTATAATAATGAATTCATCTGAATTTTGATACACATGCATTGTGTTATTTTAATACCACAAATGAAGATCACCCTTGCCATAATTATTTGAAATTAATTATATAATATAACTAACATGGTTATGAGAGATTTTATTTTGAATAAAAATTTAAATGGAATTTAAAATTAAGAAATGTAAATTTATTATTTATAACTGATTTTATTGAGGAATCATTTAATAAAGTTTATTGTATTAATTGGTACAAATGTTTTCCATATTTATAAAAAAATTAAATCATGGAGAAAATGGGACCTAAAATTAATGATTTGTTTTGTGGAAATTTTTTTATCAATGTGATGAAGAATAATGTATAAAACTTTTTTGATGTCATACATCCATTGATTATGAGTAATATGAGAAGATCGATATATCCTAGTATCGAATAAGAATGTGTCTAAGATGAGAAATAATAAAAGAAGGATATCACATGTGCTTAAGTATTTGAATAATATTAATGTGAGTTTTAGGACCAGTTGTTATGTAATTTATTGGTTACCTCTAATGGTATTGAAAGAGTACACAAGTAAAGTGTATCATGATTTCTTGTGCAGGAAGACCATTTGAAGGAAATTATATTTCTATATCTATATCATAATTTAAATTTTATCTTGGACAAGTGGTGGTTAAGTAGATACATCGGTCTTGTGAGTGGGTTGTCTAACGAATTATATAAAATGAGATATTAGGATGTCTAACCAATTTTGGATTTATTTTATGTAGTGCATATTACTAGTTATATTCACTTGGTGGTGTAGTAAATAATCAATGTTGGTGAGACTAAAATACTTTATAAGGGGTGGATTTTTATTCTCATCCTCATAAACATAGTGTTATTCATTCTATTTTACTTGTAATTCATGTGATTTTGGGTTCTCATATTCATGTAAGTGTTTTAATAATTTCAATATACTTTAGATGTTCAGATAAAAGGGAATATCTCATAAAAATAAAAATATATTCCATGATTCAGCCCTCTTAGTGTTTTATACGACCAAGGAATATTAATTCATATTAGATGAAAGTTACCTCTAATGATCGAATAAAAATTCTAAGATAATGGGAATCATTATTTAGTTAATATTTTAGGTTTTCCCCCATTATATAGAAAGAAAAATCACAGTGAGAAGAATATTATGCTACCCTATATCTTATCATATGGCCTAGAAGTGAGAGATACCACAAAAGTGGGTTTTTATCCCATTTAATTAGGTGATAAAAATACTAAAAAAATAATTAAAATATTGAGTTATATGAATTTGATCAAAAATTTATATTACATTATTTATCAAAAAATGGGTTCTGTAAGTTAACAGGTCTTCAACATACACTAAAAATATTGGAAAAATTGAGAAATAGTTAATAAAGAAATATCAAAGTCAATGAATCGTTGATTCAAGTCTAGAGGATCAGATTTGAGGATATAAATAGGGTTGTAAATGAGCCTATTAATTAATAAATTATATGGTATATTGAGATTATAATAAGCATATTGTTTTGTGTGAGACTCTTGATGAAACCATTATTGATAATATTTTAATAAATAATTTTTTTAATAATTTTTATTGAAAACTTGTATCCCTTGATGAACGTGAGGATTTAAATAATGATGAGTTTCCCAACATACTCATGGATTATGAGATGATAAAAACTGTAGTATTTAATAAGATGAAAAATTTTTGATGGTCATTAAAGAAACAAGAAAATAAAAAATTTACAAATAATATTTTCTTTAATCGAGTGATTCTATTGAGAAAGGTGAGGATGCATTCAATAATATTTATTATATCCTTTAAAAAATGTTCAAAATGGGAAATGGGAAAAAATCCACAATGTACATGAATTTCAAAACTTTGGATAGTTTTACTATGATTGAACAAAGAATTTTTAATGTGAAAATAAATTTGATGACAGTGAAGAGATAGTCTGAAAATATAAATGAAATAAGAAGAAGATTAAGTAGTTATTTAAAAATAAGAATAATTTATTGTGAAAGGAAAATGATTATTCATCATAAGGTAGTTATTTAGATAAATAATTTGGTTTCTTAGATAATGTAAAGAAAGAATCTAATTCCTCAAGAATTAATGATGATGGGGAATAGAGGATATAATTTGAGTGATATTTGAAAATAAAATTGTAATATTTTTGTAAATATATATATAAACTTTAGAAAGAAAATAATAAGGTGTTGAAGAATAATGACAAGGAGGTAGATGAGAATAAAGATATATGATTTAATTAATCATATTTTGTTCATGAGACCAAATAATTATAAATAAAATTAAGTTGAGATCGAAATGTTGGTATATTATTTGAAATGAATATGAATGAAAAAGAAGATTAGTTGTTTAAAACTCAATCCATATGTGTCACGGTTCAATTTGGGATGAACAAATGCAAAAAATAAATCAATAATTTATTGGATGTTAGTATATAATCTTCTCAATATTGTGAGATTAATGGTTATAACAATTGGTTATAATATTTTACTTTTAATTTTCATGTTAGATAAATAGAACATACATTTTAGGTCACAAATATAACCCAAAACATGGTTCAACTAAGGAAACACCAATAAAATATTCTAAATATAATAAATAGAAGGACACTAATGGAATTATATATCCTCTATGAAAATAAATACTCAATTTTTTATATGAAAACAACAACATATATCTGTATTTTAATAGAACCAATTTTTATGAATTAAGTCTCACAGTTTCTATTGGTGTTATGTTATGTTTATATAAAAATATTATTCATTATAGTTTAAAATTTATTTATAAGGATTCATTAAAGAAATTGGGGTGGTGGATTCCAATGATAATATTGGAAAATAATTTTAGTGAAAATAATTTGTGACCATATTTGAACCAAATATATACAAAAAAAAAAGTTTCATCTTATAGAATATGTTTTTGGAAGATGATAATTATAATGTCATGAAGGTGAGGTATGCATGGAAAAATTGGGTTTAGATTTTTCCTATTCTATTAAAGTTAGGTGGTTTCAAATTTAAACTATACTAATTTCATTTTAAAATTTTAATAATTATAAAACATCCAGGAATGATTTCTTAGATACTTTTCAAAACAATTGAATTTGGAAGAACAATCAGAGGATGCTAAGAATGTGTTGCAGATAAAGAAAAACAAATGCCTTTTGAAGATGATTTGACATTTTAGTATAATTTGACTACAAGTGAATACATGAATCTCTTCTATAGGAAAGGAAATTTTGAGATTCTCATAATAGAATGGAGTAGGTTGATAGGAAACTCTCAACATGAATGTTAATTTTGATATACATTGTGGTGCCTCCTTATTCCATATAATTTTAGGTGTTATTAAATAACATCTAGATAATTAAAGGAGAATTTTGTGTCTTTGATAGTTAGGAAAATAATTAGAAATCAATTCTCATGGAGGTGATAAACTACCATGAAGATTCTGAAATGAGTACACCTGTTGAGGGGGACACATGATGAGAAATGTGGCTTCCAAAACATTTTTCCTATTAATATGGATTTTTTGAGATCCTAGTAATTATGAATATTGATATTTTTTCATTTATTTGATAAATATAATTATTTTATACCACTAAATTATAGTTGATAATTTTTTTACAAGATTTTACATAAATTGTAATATATGGATCATATAAAACCTTGGTTTTATCCCTCTTGTTTTCCACATTGGGTTAGTCTATGTAGACCTAGAGTACATTAAATAAATTATTATATCTAATTAAACCATTTTATATCGTCCATATCTCATAATTGATAAATAAATAATTATTAAATGTGGGATAATATGTTTTGGTAAACTTTATGAGGTGTAATGACCCCCCCAGTTGTACTTCGTATTTTTTTCAATTGGGGGGAGAAAAGAAGTTTTCATTACATATTAATTTTTATAATGTGACATGATATTGAAAAACATTGGGGTGTTTTTAAAATTAAATTAATTATTTTATTTGTTGTCAATGAGTGGAAAAATGTTTGGTGAGTGGAGATAAGGTAATGATACATAGATAATTGTAATTAATTCATTTAATGAAATTGAATTTCATGATTGAGAAAATATAATTTTTTAATTCTATTGATTCTAGAGTTATATTTTAATTGAAAATACAAGTTTTAATGATGAAACATTGTTTGCAACAGTATATAGAAGTGTAATTAAAAATTCCTTGGGAAATACTACTAATTAATGAGTACTTTTAATTATAAATTCAATGAAATACATGTTTAAATTATTAATGTAGAAAATTTATAGTGGATTTTTTAGCATTGAATTTATAGTGAGATATGGATTGATATGATATTCTATAAATAGAATTTATCAATTTCCTTTTTTAGTGGGCCTTATATAAAAAATGGCCCAATAACACAAGCCACAAGGTTTAGATTGATTGACCTTATTGAATGAGTAATATCAACCATATAGAATGAGTGGGAACTGGAATGGGTGGGACATTATATGAATAGAGCACATAGGAGTGAACGAATTAATGTGAAAGAGTTGTTGCCTACACCATAAGGTCGATTACACAAAAAGAAATGACGGTTGCTGGTGGACCTCGTACTTCTATCAAGTTGCTTAATTATTGATTTTTTATTATACTGTGAAACCGAGTGATATTGATGTTAAATAAGGGACAAATGATGTTTTGAGTATAATTATGGTGTTTTAAAAAAATAGATATATCTTTTGTTGTCTGATCAATTTTTTCCACCATTTGGTGAAGCGGACATCATCTTCATCCTCATAAATCCACGAATTTGAAAAACACTCAAATCAACAACATGTGTTATCGTAGATCGACTAAATTCAAAGGATTAACCATTTGAATCATAAAATTTGGTCGTAACCCCTTTAATAAAACACAATATAATGATAATGTGAATTTATTCTCGTCACTTAATTGACTACAAAAACATGTAATGATCAACCGTGAGTTAATTTTTTGCGGTTTCCCACAATTGGCATGTTTCAATGATCTTGTAATTAAACATGTTTGAAATTTTATCCAATGATAATTAAATTGTTGGATCAATGTATTAGTTAATGATTCAATTATAATATTCTCAATAAAAACACAGTTATAAGTCTTAGATCTATTACCATACAAATTTTTATGATTCGATTATAGTGGCTTTTACTGAGGGTTTCATTATTTATAATGATGGTTTTTATATACTAGTGAGGTTGAAATGATCATATATGAAACATAACATTTCATGAATAAAATAATTAAATAAATAAATAAATGATATTGATATCCATTTGAGTAATAAAGAGATCCCAATCATCCACATATATTAATTTGGAGTGTAAAGAAAAATTATGGACTATGTCTTCAAGAATTTAAATTATCACATAATAATATTAGAATATATAGGATAGGTTTATATTATGTTTTAAAATATAGAATCATGAGTTTTTCATTCATTTTATTTTAGACACACTAATTTCTGAGTACCAGGTAATTCAATGTTTTTGAAAAAATAAATACCTAGCTTCCTCGGTTATTTAAGAAGATTATTCAAATTTAATTATGAGTTATTTAGAGGGTTTAATATTCATAATATATGTTATGATCATTTTATCCACACTTATTTGATATAAATTTTACAGTATATTGAACAGTTTCATGATTTTTTTATTTTAAATCCTGATTTAAATGGAATTTAAATTTATTAAAAAATAATGTTCTATTTATATTACATTTTGAGGTATTTTGGAAAATAATTATTTTATTAATTAACAAAAATAAATGTGTTATTCATAGAAAATATAAATCATGTAATAAATGACTTATGAAATTGAAAATATTTTTTTCTTGTGGATAAATATGTACATGATGTTGATGAAAATTTATATATAAAAGTTGTGAGAGAAGTTACATCCATTATGCAATTATATATTTTTAAGACCTATAAATATTTATATAAAAAATATATGATTTCAAAGAGATGTAATAATGAAATAAATAAATAACATGTGGTAAAGTATTTTATGAATTTTAAGGTGATTTTTGAGACCAGTAATTCCAATTTTTATTGGTGGTTCATGAATAACATAAATAAGTACACATGTAGAGGGAATATATCTTTCTCATTGAGGGAGACCATGAGTATAAGAATATATTTCAATATAGGGATCATTATTGAATAATAAACATAGATCTAGGGTGTCTGACAAGTTTCAAGAGGATTACCATTAGTGTGTCTAACCTATCATAGAATTTGTGCAGTTGGTGTGTCTAACCAATAACTATGAAATTATAACTTGAGTGTCCAGATAGTACTATTCACATGCTGTTATAGTGAAGATTCTACGTTGGGGGGGACTAACCAACATGTAAAGGAGTATGATTTGATTAAAAACCATGATACCAAGGTATTATTATTTCTATTTTATTTATATTATACATGTAATGATTCTACGAGATACAAGTTAGTGGATCAAGAACATAAAAATTTTTAATTGGTTTTGATAAAAGATAATATCTCAAAAAAGAAAAAGTACTCACGGATTCAACCACCCTCTCATTGATTAATCAGTTATTGGAACATAAGTTTTTTAATTGTTTACTCAATAAACAAACCTATAATTTATAATAATAAAAACACTATAATTTATTTATTTTATGTCATTATGATGAAATTTTTTATAGATGAAAGACCATGACCACATTAATATACATATATAACATCAAAATATGAAATTCTAATAAATAAATTTCGTATTTTTTTTTAAATATATGATTAACTAGTTTTGTAAAATTTGATTAATGGTAATAATACATTGAAAAGGATAAAATAATGAAATTTAGGAATTAAAAAATTCCTAGGTTAGTATTATGTCAAATAATCATTCCATTACTTTATTAAAGATAAAAACATAAAACAATGTTTTATTATTATCTTTTTTTGAATATTTAATTTTATATGGTAGTTCTTTTGAAGGATATATGTTGACTTATCCTTGTTGTCATCAAGAGGACTAAACATTAATATAAATGATTTATCTTGGATAAAAGTATTGATAAAATTTGTGTTAGGATTTATTCATTTGGGAGTCCCCTTAAGGGATATTGGAGATACAAGCCCTTTATTAAAAGAACGCCTTTATAAGTACACTTGTGAAATTTTCCTGTCCAATGCTTTGTCTAAGAGATGGAAAATATGGGTCCTTGACTATATAATATCCATGTCGTAGGATATTCTGAGTTCAATAGTGAGGGCTACTAAAAAATTATAAAATAGTGGGAGATTAAAAATAAATTTACTACATCTCACATAATTTTTATTTAAATAATTTACTAATAATATTATCATATGTTATTTATGAATAATGTTATGTTATAAACCCCAGAATCATTGTGATCCAATATAGAGAAATTAAATATCCCTGGTGGAATTAACTTTATGGGATGGTAAAATTGTATTAAAATTATATTTTTCTATGAAAGAAAGATATAAATTTTAGAATCTGTACTCCATGGTCATCCTTATAATGTATAGAGTGACGAAGAGTTCAAATTTTGTGAAAAACACATAATGATGTTATATATGTTTAGTGTTTAATGAAATCATCCATGTATAGTGAACCCATGTAGTATCATGATAATGTAAACACCTATAACATAATCCTATATCTCTATGATATATCTACTGATAGAGCTAGAGATGAACAATTTAATATATCTAATGACCAATTTCTATTAAAAATGGAGATAGTGTAAAGGATATCCTTCATGTAGTTAAAATCATTAGATATATTGATTGTTTAGAGTTTTTAGGATTTATGCAATATTACTAAAATATCACTAATAAATTCATTAATTAATTCTGTAGATAGTATTCAATATGTTGTGTATTTAGATATGAAATACATTATGAAGTATATCCCATAACTAATTAATATTATTATACTAGCTAAAATGGAGATGAATTGTGAAAATATTTCTATTTATATTGTGAAAAATAGTAAAGGAAGATAAATAATCCCTAATACTAACACAAATTTCAGGGCTTCAAGGAAACATTCTTATATTAAAAGGAAGACTGAGGGATAAGAAATGGAACATGCTTCTATCTATTTGACATTAGGCCATAAAGGCCACTTGAAGAAGAACTACACTGGCATGAAGAATAAAATATCATCCTTCGGTGAATACATTATCATGTACAATATATTTATTTCTATAAATTAGGTATTATATACAACATATAGAGAAAAAAATTATATAGTTATAGGACCCAAGATTATTTTGAATAATTTCATGAGGTTAGGTTGATTTATGTGCTCCTAATGGATATAATCTCATTGAAGCTACTATTGGAGTCTAAAAAATCTAATTGTTGACTTGAAGAAACATAGATTTAATAAAAAATTTATTATATGGCAACAGATATCAAAAAATTATTTTCTTGTACAATTTAAATTCACATGAGATTTTTCATATTTATGAATAAAAATTGTTTCTTTTAAAAATATATAATATTATATGTTAATTATAACCTTGATAATAAAATTTATGTATTTTATTTTGGACAATAATTAATAGAATTTTATATCGAATCTTATTCACATGAATTATATCACTACCAAATGTGACATAACTTCTTAGGTCATGTAAACTAAAAATACTTAAACTAATGATAAAAAAGATGGATATTTATATTTTTTAAAATAAAACCAATTCTCATATGTCACTCTTATTTATAAAGAAAATTTATCTATTTGATAGTTATAACCTTAACTTTTCATTTCATTATTTTAAGAAAATTTATTAAAATAACGTTTTAATAAATAAATATATATATATCTCCCATGTGTATCTTAATGTTTTGGTATAAACCAGTATTTTATATTTAATATAGAATTTTTCCAAATATAAACCAAATATAAGCTTTTATTATTCAGTCTGATCCATCCAACTGAAAATGCATATGATACATTAGATCAACTATTTTTCGGAGAGTGGGTAGACTTATGTCCTATATATGATGAAAAAAATGTGATGATTATTATATAGACATTGGTATTATATGTTATTTTAAACATTTTTTATTTCATCATTTAGGAAAAAAAATGTTTTTTCCATTGGACTATTCAAAATTATAACTAGAGTGATTAGAAATATATATATCAGATAGAATAAAAAAATAGCATTTTAATTATGTCAAACCAAACAACATCAATAAAATAAAATACAGATAATTCATAGATATCAGGATCATCAACCATGTCATTCTTCTATTTCCATTAGAAATATTCCCAAGGACATTGCAAGGAACTATTAATTATGACTATTAGAGGATTTCTTATAAATAAGAGTCCAGTTCAAGAGATGGGAGAAGATTCACCGCACAATTAAACATGACTAAAGATATCTATTTTGACTATTTCAATCCTATGGTTTGTAATCATTTAGATAGTTGTAATTTTTCTAAATCCATGTTATGATTATAAAATATATATAAAAATTTTCCTTTTAATTTGTTATGTATGATCATGGTATTGATCAAAGGAATATAGGGATATGAAGAAGGGAAATCATATCCATCAGATTCAGGATTTTTGAGGCTATGAAGAAATATTTTATGCTGAAAATTATTTCCATGGATTTACTATTTAATAAAGGCATATCTAATAGTGATCTATTAGATCAACTGTTTCAAGGGGATTGGAAGAGAGATCCAGATCAATCATCATATCAAGTGCTTTCCTAGTAATGAAAGAGAGACTGTTGTAATAGGTATTTAAAATTTTAATAGCTAAAGTCGATATTTAGGACTTACTTAACACTTAAAGATAAATATTATGTTTATTTATTAATTTTTTAAGACATTAAAATTATAAACATGCTGATTATTTACTTTATCTATCAACTACAAGTTATTAATTTTTTTATAAAACCTTTTGTTTATTAATATTTTTAACCATAAAATGTTTTTATATAAAAGATTTTTTACTCTCTTCATATAAAATGACCTAATATTAGTATTCTTGTGAATATGAATCCTAGTCGACAACATATCATTTATGGAAATGATTATGTGTACTACAGAGACATAAAAAACCATTTTTTATCAATACTGGGGTTGCTAACGCATTCATGTAGACTGGAGAAAATAAATACCTAATAATGAATTGAAAACCTTTAATAATTAGTAAAATCATCAACGCCATTTGAATTTTTGGGAAATGAATACTATTTTGTGATCAGAGATAAGAAATATATACAGTCAAATTACTTCATATGAAGAAGTGAATAATATATGGATTTTTTTATTTTACTCTCTTTGGAACTTCTAAATATTTTGAGACTAGAATAACTATGATGAGGAAAAACTATTAATCATTTTATTTCATACCCATAGAATTAGTCTCTAAATTTTTAATTGATTTATGAATATTATCAATAGATTACAATATCTTAGTGAAAAATATTTAATGGATGAAATATTGGTAGAAAATATTATTGAGGATATGTCTAATGAATGGTAATCCAAAAGGACTGCCTTGAATGATACAAGGAATATTAAAAATATTACAATAGATAATCATATTTATAACTTTATGTTGTATAAAAGAAAAATTTCAAAGGGATAATAGGTAAATGAAAAAGAATAATGGAGGAGTCTGTTTTGAAACAAAAGTTAGTGTTCTTATTAAATTTTAACCAGCTAAAAATGTTTTCTATTCAAAAAATAAGAATAAATTTTTTTCTGAATAAAAATTCAAGTTCTTCCAAATATACTGTTAATGAATTGGAAAATAATTCAAGGAGAATGAATAAAGTTTTTTTGTAAAAAAAGAATTTTAGTATATATAAGAAAACTAAAGAGAATAAGAAGAAAAGGAATAAATATTCTGAAGTTATATGATATTAGTGAAAGAAGGGAGCACACATTCAACTAGATTGTCCTAAGATTAAATGGATGGATATCAAAAGATATAAATTTAGGATGAAATATTAAGAAGTACTAAGATCAAAATAGAATAACATGTTTGAAATCTTCTTCCACATGGAGTGATAGTAGAAGAGATAGTTCATCAAAAAACAATTCGTACAATGAGAGTTATAGAAAAATAAATATTTTGTTACTGATAGAAATACTAATGGTGAACAATTGTTTCATGGATAAGGTATAAATTGATGAGTCCCTTACAAAACCATAAATTAAATGACAATTATACTAGTAAAAAAATTAGAATTATTCTACATCTTATGAAGAATATTCTTCCTCAATCAAAGAGGATTATACCTTAGCAAGTTAAGAAGAAGAATCTAGGTTTTCTAAATTACTATGCAATGAGAGCTATAATGTTTCAAAAATAGTAACGTTTCTCAAGGTAAAATTATTATGGAAAATTTTAGAATTATTATTTTGATTGAAGTGATATTGGATCCTTCTAAATATGCTGATTTTTATAATTTTGAAAAATATATTCTTTCTATTTTTTTAAAAAAAGTAAAACTTCGAGAAAATTAGTTTACAATATGATTTTGAAAAATGTAGTTCCAAGTAAGTTATATTAAGGATAAGAAAATAGTTGTAAAACTAAAATCTAAATTATTTAATTTAAAGAATACTTTTCTAAATATTACATATAGTATGGGAAATTTTAACAATATATATAAAAACATTACACCTCATTGAGATATATATAGAATGGTTTCTTCTAACAAAAAAAATTTGTGATAATATTTACTTTGATGTAAAAAATTCCACATTTTTTAAAATATGACAATGAGGTGGACAATAGAAGAAAAAAATTTCAATAAATAATGTTCATTATTTAGGTTTTTAAAACGCATATTTTTTAAAATAAATAAAATTTTCTCAACATAGTAAAATTTGAAATATATGGCTACCCTAAATTTTAATTTCTAAAGATATGATACTAAAGAATTTTTGGGATCTAAATAACTATTAATTTTTATGAAAAAAATTAATTTACCAACAAAATTGATATTCGGTAAATTGATAATAGTTGTTTTAGAAACATGACTAGTAAAAAATATTTCTTCATGAAGACCAAACATATGAATTGTAGAAAACTAACTTTCCGATATTATTCTCAAGGAGAAATCATTATTATAGGTAATATTGTTATGTATGGTAGATATTTAATTTATAATTTTTTATTTTTTATAAGAATTATTCATTACCTTATTAGGATAATACAATTTTTTGAAGTTGGCCATTTTGTAACCTTTAGGAATAATAAATTTACTATTCATAGTTCTAAATATGAGTCTATTAATTTTTCTAATTAGTATGAGAATTTTTCACATTAAACATAGAAGAACATAGGAGGAGAGATCTACCTTGACTTAGTATAATTGATGAACAATAATGGTTATTTCATAGAATTTTTGGACACTATAATCATATAAGACTATCTATGTTGTATAATAAAAGACTTATTAAGGATCAATTAAAAAATAGGTGTGATTATTTGACACATTGTTATACTTTTCAATTTGGTAAGAAACAATAGTCATGTTTTAAATCTATCAATTAAGTTTCAACTTTTTATTCTATATAGTAAGATCATATGTACTTATTTAGTCTAACACAAACTTTATGTAATGGTAAAAAAGAATATATATATGCGGTTTATTTTATGATTACACAAGATATACTTAATTATATTTTCATACAAGAAAATATAATTCCATTATTTATTTAATAACATTTTTTAATAAGAGTGAAAAATAATAAATCCTCTCATTGATACCTATTCATAGTGGTCATTGTGGAAAATGAATAAATTTTTCTTTTTGAGATTTTCTTAGTAAGAAGATACTAAACACAACATTTGGGAACCTAGAATATATGAAACAAGACATAACATGAATATAAATTACATAATTTTTTTCATAATACTTCAAACATTAAAAGAAATGATTCCCAAAGAACGTATTAGTTTAGATCCATTGGAAACATGGAAAATTTGACACTATTACATGAGTGATCTAAATTATCTCCCACTAGGTTTTCCAAGAGTAGCACCCCACATAAAAATATAAAATATAAAATATATCATCATAAAATGGGGAGGTAATCATAAAATGGGTGATATCAGATTCTTAGTGAGGGTAATTAACGGATATATATAAACATAAATATTTGAATATGGGTATGAAATTGTGATAATAACATTTACATGATCATGCCCATTACATAAAATATTATAAACACAAATAATGACATAAATATTAACAGTTCAGTATGAATAAATTATATGTAAATCATGAGCATTAGAGATTAAAACATAATATAAGATTAATACTAGGAATTTTTTCAATCACATAAATAGGAAATATGATTCCCTATAAATCGAGATTAACTGGTAATACTTTTGAGGGCACTTCATTAGGACTACCCCTACTGGGTGGGACACACCACCATCCAAAGTCACCACCCTTTTTTTATGGGTTTTAGTTTCCCCATATTCCCAGAGTGGATCAAGTTTCCCCACCTTCCTATCTTCACAGGGAAGACGCCTACTTGGTGGGAAACCCCGCATCCCCAACCACAGTCCTTTCCTTGTAAAGGTTAAAGTTTCCCCATTTTCCCATAGTGGATCAGGTTTCACCATATTTCCATAGTGGATCATGCTCGTTGACTTGATTCCCATAATTATCACATGAGATATAAATCATTACCCAATGCATTTGGGTGATATATAGCTCAAATCCTCTAAATAATAAAAACCTTCATACATGTACGACAAGATAAAAAACATCGAGCATATCATAACGAATTGAAAGTGATGGGTTTCATAAACCTCATATAATATCCCATGAAATGAAATGGGTATCATAAAAATTTAATTATATCATAACCCATAGAAATTATATAGGCTTTATAATCATTTCATCAATGAATAACCTATGAAAATAAGAGAGTTTCAAAAGGATACAACCCACAGAAGATAAAAGTGTATCATAAACATCATTATATCAATATATAAACCATTTAAAAAATAATGTCAATTTTATTCATGGATCATGTCCCAAATAAATCTTAAAAAATAACATAGGATTACTTCTTAGATAGATATGGATTATAAAAGATCATTTGAAACGTTTCTTAAGAAAAATAGTCTATCTTTGCAAATAATTTTTATAATAGAATTTCAAAAATTCTTTTCATATATAAAAGTATTCACAATATTATTTAAAAAATACCTTGGGGAAAATATATTTTGCACTTGAAAAATAATTTTTCAAACTTAAATCATTTGGAAATTTTTTTTATTTTTAATATATTTAAAAATATATAAATGAATCTTGAAAATATTTTAATAAATGTTTTAATTGAAAATAAATTGAAAAAATAAAATAATGATTCAAATCGTTTTGGAAAAAAATTCCTAGAAAACATATAAATAAATATTGAAAAAATTATATAAACATTTTTCATGAAAACATATAAATGAATATTTAAAACAATTCAAACACTTTTTATACTTATAACATTTTTTTGAAAACCCTTTCTCTTTATAATTTTTTTTTAAATAAAAAATTCCAGAATTTTAGGAATAAATTTTTATTATTTAAAAAATTGACCTTGTAAATTTATAAAGGAAAAATCACGAAAACTATGGCCATGATGGTAGGTAAGTCCATAAATGCAGAACATTTCTTTGTCACATTAAAAGTTTAGAAAACTGCCTTGATGGGAAAGTAATAATAATATACCTATTAAATTAGTTTTTTAAATAGGTCATACATTTTTAAAAATTTCCTATAAAAACATTATATAAAATTAAACCATTTTTTAAAACATTAATAAAAAATATAGGTTTGAAAGAACATAGATTTCTAAAAAAGGCTGAAATAAAGTAACATTTTCCAAAAAAACACTTTCTTAATTATATTAAGTAGAAACCCTGGAAAAGATGTCAACATTAACTTGATATGAAATTAATAAATATAGTATTATAAAAATAATGAGATTTATTTATATATGGATCATAATGTTTCATTAACTTAACCATAATCTTAAACAATCTCGTTAAATAATGAGATTTTAATAATAAACGCTTACCACTTAAGTAACATTGAATAATAATACAATGGAAATAATAACATTAAATTAAGAAACAATATATTGAAAATAAGGATATTCATGATATAACATGTCAAATGTAGTATATATATCTCATAGAAAAATATAGGTGCATAACATGGAATGTTTCTCAATAAAAGAAAATTAAGACAAATCTACTTTAATGATTTGGTAACTATTGAAACATGAACACCATGAAATAAAGATCATAATTTGGATATTTCAATACCAATAATTTTCATAATAATATTAATATATGACATATTTGGGTCTTACAAACACAAAATAAAATAAATGAGTGGTGAATATGATATGTATCTCACAAATATAAAAAGTGATATGAAATTCTCTTACATCCAGTCTTGATATTCATTGTACACGTTCAATCCTCAAGTATAAAAAATATTTTTCTATTAAAATTAAACAAATTACCATATAATTATATATAATATGCTATAAAACTCACTTATGACTTTATATTACGTTTTTATTAACAATTCAATGTTAATGTAATGTTTTGGGTAATAACCACATTATTTATCATATGTGTTTTGACTAGTTATTCTTGATCCTATTATATAGATAATGATTTAATTACATAATTAATTTAAAACATGATTTAAATTTCATATATATTAAGTATAAAATTATTTATATTAATATATAAATATAGAAATATTAAATGAAATACATTGGTCACAGAGATGGTAGGTCGTACATATGTATGAACATTGCTTCCATTTTATTATCGTATTAAAAGAATGAAATTAAATGATTTTTATGTATATATATATATATTAATATTTTAGTATAATTATTATCTCATATATATAATTTAATTTTACCAAACTTATCCTTAATACATTCCTTGTAAAGTGTGAACAAATCACATCATTTTGAGAATGTGGTAGTCAACACATCCACAAACGAAGTTATCACATTTTAAAAAAATTGAAAGCAGGAATTTAGTCTTTATATAATAGATAAATATATATAAATAAATCATAAATATATTATAAAAATAATTTTTCCATCATAATTCTGAATGATGATAGGGTGTAATGATAATAACATCATTTTTTGAGGTGGTAGTTCACCGCACAAAAAAATGGTAAGTTCTTTACCCATTAGATGGATGTGTGTGTATGTGAAGAAATAAATATGAGAATAAAAATATATAATTATATTTATGATAAAAACATTATTATATAATTAATTAATGACAATAGTTTAAGTGATGGAAAAATAAAACAAAAGAAACCCGCTTGGAGAAAGATGTTACATCTTCTTTGTGTAACTCCCTTTTCTTTGAACAAAAGGGAATCCTCAGTTAGATTTCTAAAAAATGGGAAGATTATAATGGAAAATTAGATATATTGGGATCTTATTTTATAGTATATTGGGTAATAAAAATATAATTATAAGAGATGACAAGTGGGAGGGTTGAGTTTCTTTTTATAGTGGTGGAGGAGTGGCATTTTGTAAATTTTTGGAATGGGAATTTAACCCACATTTTCCTATAACAAGTGGCTCCCTTAACAAACAAAATTATATAATATAGATAATAGGGTTTAAATATGTCCATAAAAGGTCTTTTAAAAATATTTATATGTCATTTTTCCTTATGTTTAAGGGTTATTCATTTATTAAATTAATTTTTCACTTAGTTGTTGTAATTTACTTTAAAAACTTTCAGTAATATTTTTTTCAAAACATAAGTTTATTACATTATAAATAATAAATTATGAGGATTAAAAATATTTAATCCATTTTTATAAAATTAAATGATATTTTTTGTATAGATTAATTTAAATTTAATCCTATGGATGGGACGACAAAGCTCGTTTTTTATGTAAAAATGTTCAAAAATTTTGTATGTTTTCATATCTAATTTCAATGTAAAATTTATTTTAATGAAATAAATTTAATTAACTGATGAAAATTTGTTCTAATTATACTTCAAAATAAATTAAAAATCTTATTTATCCTCATAAATAATTTAGACGAAAAGGTATTACTGAATTAAAATTTATTATTTTTCACTATTTATCAAAAAATAAAACATCCCAGAAAAATACAGAAAATTCACCCTAACCCAATTATTTTCTTTTAATTATAAAAACTAATTTTATTTTGAAATATTAAATTTATAAATGTTAAATAAATTATATTTATAGTTGGGTCTCTATTATAATGTGCTAATACTTATTTTTAAATATATTGGTTTTTATGTGTTATATTGGGTCCGTTCCTATGTTATGCCTATCAAGTATATTTGATGGACGTAAAAAACTATTTTATTGAATATATAAAATGTATATATTACATTAATATCATTAAATAATAGTAATTAATTTAATTTAATAGGTTAAATTTTTTTTTTGAGAATCCAAGTAGTTTTTATTATAACATTTCCTTTATATTCCATTGGATCTTATAATAATTTTTAATTAATTTGTAACCAATGAATTGAAACATTTATTTTCATATTTTAGTAAATACTACTCATAATCACAAACATAATATCTCAGTTATATATTATCCAATTAATTAATAATATTTTTATTAAAAAAATATTATTTATATGCAAAAACATGGTCTTAAATTTTATGAAACGCATTGAGGAAAGTCAGCCTTGCATGTAACATAAACTAAAATCAAAGTTTTGAATAGGTAAAACATTCTGTAGTTTTTAGTGGATGATTAACTGGGTGTTGTGTAAATTAAATCCATATTTATTTCTTGGATATATCAAGAAAAAACAATTTTCTATGTTTTTATGAAATGTAAAATATAAAAAGGATAAAAATAATTCAAAAAATAATAAATATCATGGTGTAACATTCTTCAACAAAGAATTAATTTCTCCCACAATCTTCCTCTTGGATATCAATGTTTTAAAAAAAAATTACATTCATAGAATACCACATCATTAAAATGAATACTAAAACATCCTTTAAATGGAATGTTTTTAAACATACCTTTTACATAAAAGTGGCATATAGCTAGGATTCTGCATAGGAGAAAATAAAAGGAAAGTGAAAATATTTAATTTAAAGAGAAATATAATGATCATGTTCTGATAGAGAGTGATAGTGAACAAGCTAGGAGAAAGTTAAAAATCAAAATTCCATAAATCTATGATGAACTAATGGGACATTTAATTCTTTATAAATGAAGGTACTACAATAATTTTTTAAGATATTTTTTCCTAAATTTGATGAATTTTCAGGGGAATATATTCTTTCCTAATTCATTACAACTTTACCCATTTTTCACTCTTGATCTATTTAAAAATCATGTTTTATTTTAGGAATTTAATGTGAATTTTTCATTCCCAAAGTATTATAATATCAAGATATCTACAAAAATAATTATAATTCATTCCATATGTGACAAAATAGGTTATCAAATGTTATCCATTATGCATAAATACACATATGGAGTGATGATAATTTAATCTCTAAATCCTCATCCAATGTTTAAAATAACTAGTTCCATATTTAGTTAACCTTATAAACCTTCTGAATGAAACAAATAAAAAACATGATAAATAAAGTTATGAAATCATTTCAACATTGATTACCCATATATCACAAATTAGTTCTTGGTGTCACATTTTAAACATTTGAATACCCTCTTTATTTATTATCTTAAATCATTATATTAAAGTGAATTATCATTAATTCATTTCAAAAAAATGAATGATTACTCATTCCAAAGATTATTGAATAGTTTACATAAATCAAAGAAGTTGTAAACATCATTCATGATATCAAAGATCACATTGTCAAACAAAATACTTTATTTTTTCCAAGGTAATCTAGACCATCAAATTTACATATTCATACCCAACATATCTTTATAAAAAATAGTTATCTTTACATAAGGAAAAAATTAAGGGTTACCATTCCATTAAACATGTGTTTTCTCTAGACATCATGTTGCTATAAAGTCATATTTCTATTCTATTAGAACCATTCATTGTATTCTAATAAATCCTTTCAGTAAAAATGTAAAATAGAAAATGTTTATATATTTAACCATTCATATAACATAATTATTGAATCTATGTGTATAAACAATTAAATGATTCTACTATATCCTTAACCCATAACAAGGTGACCTAATTCATATACTTAATACCCTTTTCCTTTTACATTTAATATGTAGCATCACAATCGTCATCAATATATCAATTACTTTTGAAACCTTTCAGATTCTTTTATTTATATTTCTATATAAGAAATCGATTTACCTAATGACTATTGATTCCACGCTTAAGTAATTTTATTTTTGATGATTTATTAGTGAGGGAAATATTCTCATCCATTGCATTAACCGTACCCTTTATTTTTCTTATTTGTAGTTAGTTTCATTGTGTAATTATTTAACACAATAAAAAATTCTTATTTTTTCTCTACGACAATCAATTATGTGATTTTTCCACATTATTTACAGAAAAGATACTAAATCATGTTTCTTATATGGGACCCGTTACCCAAACTCTTAGGAGACTCATTGCATCTCTTCCAAGGTGAGTCCAATATTCAGTTAAGGTACTTTTTTTAATCATGTTCCATGAAAACTAATTAGGCATGATCAAAACCTACTTTACTATAGTGATCATCCCATTTGACTGCACATCTAAAAATTTCCCATCACATTCAACATTATCCTAGTTCCATTGGGTATCGTTATTTGACTAAAACTTGAAAGCATAGTGTGAGAATTAATTATAATAGTGGAAAACCAAATAATAATGAAAATAATTTACTTATAATATGTCTAAATCATTAATCCTTCCTTAATTTATGAAACACTTGGTTTATACTAGGTTATTCATCATCAAAATATTTTTCAATACTTTATTATGGTTCATGAAGAGTTGTCAAATTTGCAAAAAATATCCCCTGAGAGTGTCATACCATGTGCAAAGTAAGGCCTGTTATTGTATACCTAGTTGTGCTTCAGTCAGGACTGACACACCTTGTTAGTGTTGATAATCCTAGGTATATTTTTTCCCAAATGTTATTCACTTGTAGAATCCAGTAAAATATGCATTTCTAGGAAACCACTTTCTATATCATTTACCAAAATTCAAGGAAATATTACTAAACTTTTTGTTATCAATAAAATTATCCTCAAACATTTACATAGAGTTAAAAATAAAGTATTATCATCCTAGATTATGAATGTTGACTAAATATGCTCTATATTTCCAACTACAACAACACAATATTAATGAATATAGAAATTACATAAATTTTTTGGAGTACTTAAAACATTAAAATAATATAAACACTAAGACTGTATTATTTTAAAGCATTTGAAAAAAATGTAAAGATAAAAACTAGCACATGAGTGAGATAAATTATCACCCACTATGTTCTATACAACTAGATCCCCTCTTAGAAGTATCATATATAAAATAAATCTTCATATAATGTTTTAGTAATCATAAAATTTTGTGAGATCAAATGCTCATTAGGGGTAAACATGGGAGATATATAAGAATAAACATGACCATATGTGTATGAGAATGAGATCAAAACAATAGAAGATCAGGACATAGACACAAAAGAATATAAACATGAATAATGGAATAAGTTTTATCTATTTATATGGAATGAATTATAAAAACAATTATGATAATAATCCATTAAAGAATTATGTAGGAGTAAAATATTGAATTGTGGAATATACATAAACATGTAATGTCATTCTGTATAATTCAAGACACATTTCTAGAACTTACCATGGAACTTCATGGGTACTACACTTATTGGGTGGGAAAAAACACAATCCCTAATCACATTACATTCCTTGAAAGGGATCATGTTCCACCATAATCAAATAGTGGATTAGGTTTCCCTATCTTCCAAACTTTATGGGGACTATAACTACTGGGTGGGACACACCACCGTCCCTAGTCACAATCCATTCTTGGTAAGGGAAAATATTTACCCATATACCTGTAGTGGATCGTGTTTCCAACCTTCCCATAGTGGGTCAATCCCATCAACATGATAACCATAGTTATTTTAGTCTATGTAAATCTTTATATAATTCATTGAAGGGAAATATAAGTCTCATCCATTATATAATAAGACCATTTATTCATTATCCCCAAGTTAATAAAACATTCATTATATCATAAACCATAAAAAGATAGTGGCTTAATAAATATCATATCACAACCCCTAAAATGAAATGGGTATCATAAATATTTCATCACATAATAACCATTATAAAATATACAGGATTCATAATTATTTTGTCAAAGAATAACTTGTAAAAAGAAGGAGTCTTAACAAATATATAACCGTGGAAGAGAGTTTTGTATCATAAACATAATTATTTTAAGAGATAAACCATTAATAAAATAATATGAATGTTTTTCATTAATTAAATCCCCAAAAAATTTGAATCTATAAAAAAGGATGACATATTTTTTTGACAATGACTTTTAATGATCAAATATAACATTTATTAAGGAAAGTATCATTTCATGGAAAATATTTTTTATATAATAATTTAATAAATTATTTTCATGTAAAATAATATTTAAAATTTCATTTAAAACATTTCATGAGGACAATATCTTTTCTACTTTGAAAAACCCTTCTTAAAACATAAATAATTTTGAAAACATTTTTCTTTTCAAATATTTTTGAAAACTTATAAAGAAAGATTTAAAATATATTGAAATTTTTTTTCTTTGAAAACTCATTGAAAAAAGAAAAAAATATAGAAATTGTTTTTAAATTAAATTTCAATGAAATATTATAAAATAAATTAGAAAATAATATGAAGAATGTTTTCCATAGAGACTTATAAAAGAATCTTTACTATAATCGAATCACTTTTTAATCATAACAATTTTTTTTGGAAAACCCTTCTCTCTATAAAACATTCTAAAATCAATAAAATTCAAGAATGTCGAGGAAAAATGTTTCTCTTTTACAAAATCACATTGTAAACATACAAATAAAGAATATTGAAAATGGAAGTCATGATGTGGGGTAAGTCTGTACATGTCGGACATCCCTTTTTCACCATAAATGATTAGAAAAGTTCCTTATTTAGAAAATGACAAGAAAATTACATTTAAAACCATATTTAAGCAGGAAATTCATTCAAAAAAAATTCTTTAAGAATTATAGGATAATATTAAAACAATTTTAAAAACTTTTTTAGATATCATATTTTTTAGAGAATGTGGATTTCTGACTGGAAAGATATATAAAGTCATATTTTCATAAAAACATTTTCTTAAATATCTTAAGTGAAAAAGAGGGTAAGAAATGGAACTTTTACTTGGATGTAACATGAAAAAACATATTATAAATAATTTCAAGAAATTTATTGAGATATGGGTCATAATATTTCATTAATAGAAGTGTAATCTTTAACAATCTTGATAAATGATGAGATTGTAGCAGAAAATCCTTACAACATATATATCATTGAATCCTAATGAATTAGAAAAAATAATATTAAATAAAGAATGAAATATTGTTAAAATATGGATATTTATTATATATCATTTCAAAGGTAGTATATATACCTCATATAAAAATATAGCTGCATAGCATGTCATGTGTCTCAAAGACGGAAAATTGAGACAAAACTACTTTACAGATTTGGTAATTAAAATATAAAACCCCTAAAAGAAATATCATAAAATGGAAATGTTAATAACCATATATTTAATTATAAGAATAATATAATACATACATTTTAAGTACAAACACCAAAAAAAATAAATTATTGGTGAATAATACATGTATCTCACAGAAATAAAAAGTGAGATGAAATTCCCTTACTTTATGTCTTGAATTTGATTTTACACATTCAAAAATCCTGTATAATAAATATAAATTTATTATATATCTATAAAAAAATTATTAATATATATAATATCATATAAGATTCAATTTTGAAAATTTATTATCCTTTTATAAACAATTCCATGATAAAATAATATTTCAGATAATATCTTATTTGTTTATCTTATGTGTTATAACTTGTTATTCTTGATCCTCTTACATAGATCTAGATTTTATTATTTAGAAAATGTAAAAAATTATTTATATATCATATATATTCAGTATACAAATATTTATAGTAATATATAAATTATTGAAATATTAAACAAAATAAACTGTTCATAGAGATGGTAGGTCGTACGTACGCATAAACGCTGCTTTAATTTTATAATCTTATTAAGAAAATAAAGTTGATGATAAATATATATATATATATATAATATAATTTTTGTATAATTTTTGTTTAATATATATTGTATATTTTTATAAAACCCATCTTAAATATAAATTCAATGTAATGTGTGAATGAATAACATCACTTTGAGAAGGTGGTGGTCGACACTTCCACAAACAAAGTTATCACTTTTAGAAAAAATTGAAATAATGAAGTTAGGAATATTATAATAACTAAATAAGTATCATCAATTAATAAATATAACATATATCTTATAACAATAGTGTTTCTATATAAATTCCAAACCATTATAGATTATAAAAGAAAAACGAACTACATCATTTTATGAGGTGGTAGTTCAACGTATACAAGAACTATATGTTCACTTTTAATTAGATATATGTTTATGAAAACTAATGTATAAACATATAATTAAAATATTTAAGAATATTATATAAAGTGTTGTTATTATGTTACTATGGAATATAAGGATTTGAGGTGATGGAGAAAGAAAATAAAAAATAAAGGAGCACGAGGAAGGATGTTACCTATTCTTTGGGTAACTCCTTTTGCTTTTAACAAAAGGGATACCTCTGTAAGAATTATTCACAATGGTAGGAGTAAATAAGGAATTGAAATGGTTTTTGAGACTATTTTAGTAGTTTTTGGGTGTTTTGAGGATCCTGAGTTTTGTTAATAAATGGTATGGTTGAGTTCCTTTTTATAGTGGAGAATGAGTAACATTCAAGTATATTTTTTGAAATGCAATTACACCCACATTTTTCTATGAAATTTATATCCAATAATGGACAAAATTATATTAAATGGATGATATTATTTAAATATGGACTTCCATTGGGCTTTGGAAAAAAATTTAGGTTTTTTTTCGGCCTTAAGGTTAAAGTTTAGTTATTTATTAAAGTAATTTCCCTATAAATCGATTAATATAATTACAATTACTCAAAAAAATTTACTTTTTAATTATGAAGGAAGAACCATACACAAAATAGTAGACACCAAGATTCATAAGGATGTATAAAATGATGCAAGACGAGGGAATCCCCTATAATCAAATTGACCCTTTCGGGCTGCAAAGTGGAAATGTCATGCACCCACACCAGATCATGCCCAAAAATCTCCATAGAAGAAAGGTGGTCCACCATTTGATTTCCCTCATGCTAGGTGTGACTGATTTTGGTCCCATTGGAGAGAATAAATTTTAACTTTCTGATAATTTAGTTTGTGGACCATGGATTATAACAAATATCCTCTATAGCATCATGCAAGATTTTTCAATCTATTTCAACTTCAACGAACATAAATCATTTCTGGCGACAGAGATCGACAAAAATTTTGTGTAAAAAAAGATGATATTATCAGTAATTATAATTTATGATGACTAAAAAAATGGAATCCATAATTATAAATTGAATCACATAAGTGACATAAATTAATTTCAATTTAATATTGTAGACCGGACAACAAAGAGGGTTTTTAAAGTAAAAATAATTGAATGTTTGGTATGTTTTTATATAAAATGTCAAAGTGAAATAGATTTAAATGAACTAAATTATATTAATTAATGTAATTTGATCAAATTATACTTAAAAATTTATAAATATAATTTTACCATATAAAAAATTATATGGAAAAGATATTTTGAATTAAAATACAGTATTTTTGAAAATTCATAAGGAGAGAAACGTCAACAAAAAATCCCAAATATTCACCCTAACCTAATTTTTATATATATATTTTAAAAAGGATAATTATTTTGAAATCTAAAATTTATTTAAATTTCTTATTTTATATTTAAAATATGTTCTCAATTAAAATTGGGTAATAATACTTTTATAAAAATTTAGGTTTTTCTGTTAAATATTTGGTTTGTACTCTATTATGCATGTCAAATATATTTTAGGGATGTAAAAATTATTTAATTGAATATTTAATATATATATTTCATTAATATAATTGAAAAATAGAAATTATTTTATTTTTTGGATAAAATTAAATTGTGAGCATAAAAGTAGTTTTTATTAAAACATTCCATCTATAATCAAGTGGTTCTTATATTAATTTCTAATAAATTTTTAACAAATGAATTAAATAATGTATTTTCATAAGTATGTTAATAAAATTTATAATATCCAACATAACATCTAGGTTATATATTATCATATTAAAAAAATCATAATATATTATTGTTAGGTAAAACTCGGTCTTCCATTTTATGTAATCCATCATGAAAAATCAGTCTCTCATGTAATTTAATCTATCCTCGATTTTCAGTGTTTTGTAAGATAAAACTTATGTTTTCTATAGTTCATTGTTAATGTGATGTTTTATAATCACACATCAAATTTATTGATTTAATATATATATATATATATATATAAACTTTTTTAGTGTTGATTGAAATGTAAAATATCAAAAAGATTAAATTAAATCAAGAAACATATTTGACAATAAACATGGAGTGTTAAATTAAAATCTATATAAAATTGGTTTAGTCTAAATAATAAAAATCAATATTCAAGGCATTATAATAAATATTCTAAGTGAAGACTTAGTTTAAAAAATTTCGGTCTTGAAGCATTTCCTACAAGCTCATATACTATAAATTGACTAATAATTAGACCTTTTATTAATAAAAATACATATGAGTTGTTGATTGTAAGAAAAAAAATATTTACTTCAATGTTTTTGTATGAAAATTATTCATCTTTAAGAAAAAATATAAATTACTAAAATTTTGATCAAAATCTGATTAATAAATATTTTATGTTTTCTAAAACTAGTAGGGCATATATACTTTCTAATAAAATATATGCACTCTTTAGGAAATAATACATAATAATTTATAGGAAATTGGTCCTTTTTTTAGTCAACATTATCCTACATATTCAAATTTTATGGGAAAAAGTATTTTTCATCTAATCATTTAAATTTCTTCTCATGAGAAAAAAACCGATGAATATAATTCTGAAGTTATTCCTCGAGAATATTTTCAGCCTTTTGTTGAATAAAAATGTTTTCTATATCTATAAAATCAATCATTTTATATGAATTATCATATTTACAATATAATTGATGATTTAGATCAACTAGTTAGAATAATAAGTTATTTGATAAATAAGTTTTAAGATCTTTTATATTTATCAAAATTCATTCCTTTGAATCATGATGAGGCTTTAGGTGATGATGATAGGATAAAAGAAATGAAAAATGAAAACGGTGTTTTGAAAAGGAAAAATGTTTGTGATTTTTTTGAACAACCTAATGATACTTATATAATTACACTAAAATGATTATTTTAGAATAAATTTGATGAAAATGGTATGATAGGTAGAAATATAGATAGACTTATTTATATGGGTTATAATGAAAAATTGATAATATATTATTAAGAAACATATGCACTGGTATTTAGACATAAAGTTATTTTTTCATCCATCTTATATAACATTCATAAATTTCAATATATTTCAAACAGATGTTAATCGTTATTTACTTAATGTTTATGTTCAACAGGATATTTTTTTAGAACCAGAACATGTTTTAAAAAATACTGAGGAAATATATCGACACATTGAATCTACTAGATAAAATTGTGATATATTAATGGAATTTTTCATAAAAAAAATTTATTAAAGGAGTAGTGGATCCAACTATTTCTCTCAAAAATAACGTAGTAGAAGTATTATGATGGTAAAAATATATTTTGATGACATTATATTATATTCATATCAAAGATCTTTAATTGATTACTTAAAAGTCCTATGAAAAACGAGATTGAAATGAGCATAATAGGTTTGTTAACATACCATTTACAATATTAAATTTCTCAAAAACTATAAGGAACTTACATATGTTGACATAAATATATAAAGTATATTAATAACTTCAGTTAAAACAAAATTAAAAGTATTAGAACACCTATCCGAACCTCAAATACTTTAAATAATTATTAATCTAGTAAACCAATGTATCAAAAAAATTCAAAGGTATGATGATAATCTTACTTTACTTATTGTATAATCATCCATATTTAATGTATTTAGTATTATAATATGGTATATATTAATAAAATCCTTCATAATCACATTTTAATGTTGTTAAAGTTTTATTTAATTATCATTAGTAAAATATGTATTTTTTCTAACTTTACTCTTCTTGAAATTATTTTGAGTTATAAAAGTTTTCATATGATGACTTTGGTGGATGTAGAATTTTTAAGAAAGGTATATCCATAACATTCCATTTCATAATAGAAGATTTTTAGTGTCATAGTCTTGTATGAATAAAAAGTTAGTATCACTTTCCACTACTAAAAGCAAATATGTGTCCTCAGTAAGGTGTTGTTTTCATGTGTTGTCGATGCACCACACATACACTGACTATTTTATGAGTTTTACTAAAACAAAAATTTTTTGTGATAATATAAGCTCCACTACCTTATGTAAAAAATAATTATATCAATAATGTTCTATAAACATAGAAATAAGATACCATTTCCTTCGAGAACTTACACATAATGGAAAAATTATTTTATAATTCATCATAATGAAAGAACCACTTGTTGATTTTTCTAGAAAAAATCTTAGTTCCCATATATTTGATTATATTAAATAGAATATTTTAATGATCCATATTAAATGATTATTCATTTATACTCTTTGTTCACTAATCACATTGTATTAATAAAATTGTTTTTCAATTGAGGAGTAAAAATGATATTGTTTTCTAAAAATGATATTTTTTATAAAACCATTCATTTACAAAAATCAAAATTTTCCAGAGTCATTTTTATTTAAAAAACATTCTGGATTCAAAATTTTTGTAAGACTTTTTCCAAAATATATATTTTTACAATTTTTTTTGGATTAATAATTCTTTACAAAATAATTTCAGAATATAAATTTAAAATAGTTTATCAAAGTAAAAAAATTTATCAAATATAAAATATTCAATATTACTTATAAATATTTAAATAATATGGTTATATCAATGTTTTTTATATATTCTTTTATTTTTTAAAACACCATTTTGCAACAAATATTTTTTTCAAATTGGAGTAATCATTATTTTGATGAATTATTTTTATCATATTATGAGTTCTAAATTTGTATTTTAAAATAAATCATTAATTTAATCTCAATAATTAGAGTAAAAAAGGATATGTAATCTAAGATATTGAAATTAATGTATTTTGAACCATCACCTCCCATGAATATATAATTGTGGGTCCCTATCTTTCCCACATCGATTGTTAGAGTTTTTTACCATTAAATATTCCACATATTTTAGTTCTCAATTCCATTATTTGGAATTCATCAAATTTTATCACCAGACATAGTATAATTTTCACTGTTATTTTTTTTCAAAATTTTATGTTTTTAGAGAGAGAATCATAGAGAAAACTAGTTATGAGAAATATGATTCCCTGATAGAAATAATTATAATGTTTTATTATTGGGAAGATATTTATGTTCATAAAGATGATTTTGAATTATAAAATCCTGAAACAGTGAGAGTTGTATGTTTTAGTTGAATTTATTTATGATCATACCAAAGAGAATTTTTCTTTTTTTCTTATTTGGTAAACGGTATAATATTTCATATAAAAAAGTAGCTGAGTTAGTGTATGTATACATAAAGTTTGAATTTAATCTAAAACCTCATAAATTACTGTACAATATTGTTTGTATCAATAAATCAAAAGACGAGGAGTTTTTGTCACATAATTTAAGAATTTAGTAATGGTTTCTCATCTAACACAAATTTTAGGTCCTCGACAATTTTTATTCCTAGACATTTAATTTTGAGGAATGGTGATAGGGATACCCGAATATTTATAGTCATTTTGTCTTTGATTTTATAATTAAAATGAGACCAAATAACATTATTATGTATGTTTTTTTATAGTGTAATTAATTAACAACTGCTTTAATGAAATAGAAGATTTTTGTTTTTCAATTTTTCATACACAATTTTTTTTGTGTTTTACATGACTGTTTTCAATTCAAGAATCATAATTACTCTATGTGGGAGAATATTTTCCATATTGGTGAAGAGACCATGTAAATTGATAAACTTTTTTTTTTATTCTATGTTGAAAATGTTTGCAGATAAAGTCGAAAGAGCTATGTCCAAAGTCGTTTAACCTTAGAAGAAGGAATTTCTGGTATAAAAGAGAATGTATAATTATCACCCAAGAAAAATAAAAATAAAAATAATATTATATAAGATAATGAGTTCAAAATGATGATAGAGTATTAGGACAAATAAACCTGATGATCTGAAATTTGGTCTTGATAAGGCTGAGGCCTTGGACATGAAGATTCAGATAAATGATGAGATTATGGAGGAAAATAATTATTAGAAACAAAATAAAATATTAGTAGAGAAATGGATGATGTGTAATCTGATGAAGGGTCTTTAACATGCATAAAAAAAATCAAAAAATCACAATTTATTTCTTATGAGTTGTAAATCCAGTTCAAGGGACCATAATAGTTTTTTATAGCGAACCAAATTTTCCAGATGCTACTTTAGATATTTTTGAAACATCAATAGTTACTATAGTAATTGTAATAGATGTTCTAGAAGTTATTGTTTGGGGGAAATTTAATGATATTGTAGAAGAAGCTACAAAATTGTTCTCATTTCATGTTCAGAAAAATGTTGAGAAGGAATAAGAATCGGTTCCAACAAAATAAAGAAAATATTTTTTTAATAGCATGGTAGCTAAAAATATAATTGGACTAAAAAGAAAAATAAGTGGAAGAACAAGAAGAAAAAGTGTAAATAAAAACTGAGGAATAAATAAAGGAAGTGGTAAGTGCTTTATATTTATCATCTACGTTAACTCAGTTTCATTCATAATAAGATAAATTTTCATAGTTAAATTTTTATGTCATGTTAATCGTTCATCAAATAAAAAGAAAAAGATCACAAATATAGAAAGAATGTATCATATAATTCTGTAATAAATAAATAAGTAGATACTATCAATGTATCATAAGATGTTCAACATGAATAAAAATAAAACAATCCAGATATTGATCTATCAGACCACATGTTTTTTAGATTCTAGCAGAGACATTAGAATATTCAGCCATTTGGGAGAAAAAATAACTTTGGATATATTTTGTAATCATTGAAATGGTTAAGAGATTCAATTCCAATCCTACCAAACATTAAGGCTAGGTGGAAATAGACATTAATTACTTTTAATGAGAAATTAGATACATTCAATAAGATGAATTTTAAAATAATTCAATATGGGGTAGATATAAAAACCTTCAATGATAAATAAATGGAACATAATAACAGGTTTAACTAGATGTTCATATGGTAGAGGTATCTTGACACTGATTCGAAGGACCATGATGATTAAATAATTAATGTCGATAATGTTTCGATTGATATAGATGACTCTATTTATAAATTTTTATCTGATGTTTCTGAGTGAGTGAATTCTGTTGAATAATTCCATGATATTACTGAAAAATGGGGTGAGAAAGTCAATTATATGAATGAAAATATTCACAATTTTCAATTATAAAACATCATACTCTAATTATATTGAGATGAATTTATTGTTTAATGGAAGAGAATAAGATGATCAGTGAGGATTTCAAAAGGTTAAAGGCAGAGCTTTAAAATAATGTAGTCATGGAAAAAAATGAGATGTCTGAATCATCATTTTTTAATGATAAAAGGATCAAGATGATGTCAACAAATTGATGGTGATCGTGAAAATTTTGTTAAATAAAGAATGATATTTTTCATTAGACCACTAGATTTAATAATTTGAAAATTTTGAATGAATATTTGAAAATAAATGAAAATTAATATAAATAAAATTTGTCCAAATGTATTTAATTTTTTTTTTGTTGTATGTTATTTTATTCATATCTTGGATAAATAGTGATTTTATGTCCAACTGTTTCATATGATATTAATTTTCTATGTTGTTATGATATTATATTTGTTTCCATAATACCATTTATTTAATTCACAAATAGGATAAGTTATTATGTCTTCGGGGAGGTATCAGTATGCGTAAGGGGGTTTGTTATAATAATTTTAATGAGGGAATGTTTTGAAATGTTTTTTGCAAAATATTTTTAATGGTTATAGTTTTATAAAAATAAATTAATAGTTTAAAAGTTAAATGTTTATTATTCCTAAGAATCAAAAGTGTCAACAATTTTAGTCTAATAAAAAATGTTAATGAAAATGAACTTAGGGGAGTTTAAATGTGATAAAGGAATAAAATTTATTATAAAGTATATATTTGTAGTTTTTATAAGAACAAAGGGTTGTATGTCTTCCCATGTATTTATTTTTAAATCATTTTGTGTTCGGTTTTATAATTTCCCAAAAGAGAGAAATTATATAGTTTAAAGATATAATTTATACATTTCATTTACATAGTTATTGAAATAAAAAAAACGCATCCCAAAAAAAAATTTACTAACTTTTTGTATCCCAAGTGTTTAGTATTTCTTTAAAAACATTTCTTTATACCAAATGTATAATTGGTTCTAAAATAAAATAAATATAGAATTTTATTATTCAATTTGATCTATTTGATTGATTTTATACCTGATCCCTTTATCAACTATTATTCTAACCAATGGTTGGACTTATATCTTGTCTATCTAAATGAAAAGCATCATGACCATAATAATGATACTGATATAAAAATTAGATTATCCTTTTCCTTTATAATCGGTTTGATAATCAATAGTAAATTCCATCAGACAATCTAATGATTATAATCAGAGTTCTTAGAATTATATCTTTCATATGAAATATAAATTAAAATTGTAATGGGTCTAAACACAATTATATTTGAAAATTAAAATATAGCTCACTAATTTTAATCATGATCATGAACCAGATCATTCATAGTTGTCAAAGTAGATTTTAATCGAGGACATTGAATGAAACCTTGAATTATAAATTTCATTTAATTTCATATAAATAGGACGTCATTTGAAGAGTAGAGAGTTGATGCAATTCATAACTCCACACATCTAAATATATCTATGAATTAATATGGGAATCAAAATATTTGTATTCTTTTAGAGAGTTTATGTTCAATGGAATACGCATGAAGATTGTAAATTTTGTTTGGTAATTTGATTTTATATTCCTTTTATTTGATCTTGGTATTGATCAAGGGATTCTAGGGATAAAAAGATAGATAATCCAATCCATTATATCGAGGGATTTAATGTCTGGAAGGATAGATTTTGTTTCAATCATTGAATTAGGGGTTTTCTTTTTTAAGAAAGATAGAGTTGATACCTATCTATTCGATTGAGGTCTTACAGGGGATTGGGAGATGGAGCCATACCAATCATCATATCTATGTATTTCCTAGTCAAGAAATATAGACATTTACAATAGTTATTTGATGTGTGGATATCTTATGTAAACATTTATGACTAACTTAACTCATAAGGTTAAAGAGTAAGTTCTTTAATTAAATATTTTAAGTCATTATTACTTTTATAAGATTTTGTATATATTATTTTTACAATTTTAAATTTCCATTGAGCATGTGTACTATTATTTCACTTCTTTATTTATATTTCTAATAAAATGTTATATCGGTGTGTCTGTGATACATATAAATAACTCTGAAATAATCTTATAGGTACATCTTCTGATTGAAATACTCTAATAAACAAACAAAGTTTGAGTTTCATCTTTTTGACATAAGAGGACTTGTGTTCTCTATTAGTTTAAATTTTTAAACTAAAATTCACCCTCTCCTATAGACATTATAACTCTTATAATCCAAAAAAATTAAAAAAAACTATTTATCCAAAAAAGGGTCAAGTCAATTGAGATTCATGGGTTTGTTTTTATAGATATGTGTTAACCATTCATAGTTAAAGAAATGGGTTGTTACTCATACATAATTACTTTTTTCTCATAAATTATGAATATTTAGTTATGTCAACCTATTGTGGAATAAATAATAATTATTTAATATATTCAATGAATATAAAAATGAATTTTAGAAATAGATTTTTAAGAAGGAAGTGACACTTTACATAGAACATAGTGAATAATATCTTAACCAATAGTATATTTATTATTTAATGGATTCTTGTATTATATACAACTCCAACCTCATAAAAACTTCAATTGAATGATATAAGATTAATAATTAATTCCACCTTTCTTTATATGGTGATACTTAATATGAGTCCTGAAATTATTCACTATTATTTTGGGGATATGAGTTACAAACATCATCACACACACTAAACTATGTTTCAACGAGAGTGGTAGATGGTATTCCATATGAAAGTTTCCAAGGAAGGAACCTAGTTTTATCTAATTCACACTTGCGGAAATTTGACGTGTTTTTTAGGGGTTTTTTGGAAACAAATAAAACACCTCAAGTAACAACATATTTCTTTATATAGTACCCACAAAATATTATGTTACTACCAAAACAATTTCTTAGAAAAATAGGTTATAGTGGAAACCTAAAGGTGTTCATTGGGAGGGATAACATCTCTAAATGTGGTAGTGGGTGAGATAAAGACATCCATAAAGTTGAGAATCAAGGTACACACGAATGTATTTTGAACGAGTTCCAAAAATCATCTTAGAAGACGAAAAATTAGTAAAAAACTCATCATAGAATCATTAGAGGGGTTAAATAACCAAAATATATTTTTTCCCAAAAACTCAGCATGGTGGATCATTATTATTAAATATTAATTAACATGTGACATACAAGGATGTAGTGGGCGATATTGAAACCTCAAAATGGAATGAATACAGACATTGTAAAATAGATTCCATGTACCAAAACCATGTATAGATTTTGTTATATTCTCTAGTAGATGTAAATCCCATTATCCATAAATGTACACTCAGGAAGAAATAAAACATAGACAATCATTTTTGTACCTAAAAGGACAGAGTTTTAAAAAAATGGTTTAAACTAAATTAATTAATAAACATTGATGATATACTTTTATAATATTATATGATTAATTTCATTATAAATCTAGTTGGTATAGAAATATTTCATGAATATGATATTTTTAAGATGAATGAAAAATACCCTTCTATTATAGGGACCTTTGGAAAGATGTCTATATGACATAACCATAAGTTTTTTGTTGTTTCAAAAGATTAAAAAAAATTATTATTGTATAAATATATATATGGATTAAGTCATGAGTTCTGATCAAGGAACATTCAAAAAGATAAATAGATAAAATAATTTGGTTTCAAAAATAACATATGGGAGCCATATTTCTATAATATTGTTACATAGAGTGTTATAATATTCTTGATATTGTATGTTGATGACATTTTAATTACTGGAAACAAAGAACTATTCTTTTGATTCATTATGAATTTGATAAACTCATGCTTCTTGGTGATAGACTTAGGTGAACTAATACAAATTCGTGTGATTAATATCGATTGTGGTGGATACAATTCATGTCATGGATTGAGTCAAGGTAAATGTATTTACATGATTCTAATGAAATTCAATATAAAATAATCAAATATAGAAATATTTTATATATCACATGAAATTCATATATTTAAGAAAATGTATATTTAGATGCGTTACAAGATGTATAGAATGACATGGATTCTATAAATAGTAGCGATTGAGTCAGGCATGTATATCAATTTATGTATTAGAATATAAGTTTATTAGTGTGGTAGGAATATTTAATGTAGATCCTAGAGTCCACTTTTAGATATTAGTCAAGATAGTCCGGAAATACATCAAGAATTCCAGATATATGTTTCTACTTTATAGAGGAAATGATAAAATAGAAATTAAGGAAAAATTTAAATTCTGGTTTCAAATAGATCAATAGGATATAAAATCATATCCAGGATACATATTCACTATCAATTGAGGTGTTGTGAGCTGGAAGAGCTCAATGAAATCCAAGGTAAATGATTCTATAGTGGGGTCCAATTATATTGTAGATTTAAATGAGGATAAATAAAATATTCAATACGAAACATAATCTAAAAGTATTAATTGTTACCATTAAATTAATACCCTATCACAATATACCTTGATAATGTTATAATAGTGGTTCTTGAAAAGGAGACAAGGTCATACCATCTAATGAAACACTTACTATAGAAGTATAATTTACCGATGGATTTCTATTAGGTAAATTAGGTCACAAATAGAAACATTTTCATGGAAGAAAACATGGAAAACTAATTGAAAAAAATCCCTTTCTCGTCAGATTTATAAACATAATATAAAAGATCAAAAACTCGAATTCATTTGAAGTTGGCCCATGTCAAAGTGAGATTCTATTGAAGTGCTTATTATTGAATAAACTAATTTTTACATGCGATTAATTTTGTTTCATGTATTTGATTAATACATTACTTTTCAAATATTGATTACTATTTTGTGTTACATTAATGTGATAATTTCCTTGAATAAGTTTCATATGTAGAATGTTTTTGAAAATCTATTCTTTGATGAGATACATAATGTGATATAGTTATATTATTAAAAAAAATTATGATACAATAAAATTATACAATTGTACACATAATATGTTTACTTTAATGTGTGAGTACAGTATATTGATGAGACTTCATCTCTTGTAGTTTTTACATGGTAATTTCAACGATGAGATATTATAAGAACATACTGATCAGTATGAATTAAATTTATTAAATATCATTGGATATTTTTGTCTATCACCATGCTTAATGGTCATTAGACACTAATAACATTTTTAATCGGTTTCATCAGTCACATTCATAGATGTGTTGATGTAATATGTGATACAATATATTAATTCATAAGTAGGGTACATTGGGTGTGAATTTAGTTTTATGTTATTAATGAATATGTTGAAGAAGTATTACCCCCTTTAAATTTTTTATATGTTGATATCTCAAAAGTATTATTGAAATAGAAAATAACCATTTAATTCCATAGACATAGTGTATTTATGAGTTAATTTTTTATAGAAAAATAAATTTATATATATATATATCAAGTATATAGGCTGACATCATGGTTATGAAGCCTTCTATATGTGATATAGAGTTTAATGGATTATATTAAATAATTAGAAGTCATATGTGGTTATTTCCATTATGTCATTTCATCTTCCTTTGTTTGTACCTTGAACCATTACTTGAAGGTATTCTTAGACTTGAGGTAAGATCACTTAGTGCCACTAAGGAATAAATCTAGAGGGTCACATACACAAAGTGTTTCCCTTAATCTTAGATAAATATATTTTATATTTAATTGGTTGAATAAAAATTATTCTATAGAAAAATAATAAATATTTAATATAGATTTATTTAACAAAAAATGTTAAATAAATACCAATTCAAAAGGTTATTATGTAATTATATGGATATAAAATATTAATTTAACTCTTGTTTTTCACATGAAAATAAATAATTTTGTATTTATTTAATTAATAATTTTTTTATTTACAAACATAATAAAATAATCATGTATTCTCTTGTCTCTGAGAATAATAATATTTATTTATTTATTGAATAATATTTTTTTTAAATTTTTTTTAAATTTACTAAATTTTATAGAGGGTGAGCCAAGAAGAAATTGCTCTAGAGATAAATATTTATTAACAATACTGTAAAATAACATTTATTATTAGACGATTTAGCACAAACCACAAATTAAAATATTTAAAATATTATTTGACATTATATGGGGTAGGTTATAGGATTAATGTTTCATTAATTCCCTTTATAAAATTAATTAATATTAAACCATATTATTTTCACTATGTATACCCAGTTATGGGAATTACAAGTGGGTTTTCATTTTGTATGCACAAAACCTTCCCTAAAATTGAGTTCTCTTCACTAAGAACATCTCTGGTATTCCTATCAAGCTTGAGAGAATCTCCTCCTCCTCCTTCCTCATATCAAGATGATGACATTAATAGAAAATCCTTCAAGACTAAATAGATCGTGGTAGGCATAATTGAATACGATTCAATATGATCAATGACACCACAATTGAACCTAGAGTACAATTAGTGATGTTTTGATATCCATAGAAATTGTGTGGACCACTAATAGAAGGATTATACCATTTTTCCCCTTCGGAACAATGATGGTTGTACATGAATGGGGTTCAAAAGGTCAATATCTATATTGAATAAAAAAACTCAAGATTGAGGTATTATTTTATAATATTAAATTATTTATAAATTTAATCTAAAAAAGATACTCATTTGCTTCAATAAATATTTTCTGACATTATTTAGAAAAATTCATTTTTCTCGACATTTATCATCATGTAAATTTCAAATTTTCAATTTAATATTGCAAAAAAATATTTTTGCATGATGGAAATATGTACTTCCACTGTGTTTTAACCTTTCATCTAATAGGTAATTGTTCTCACTTTATATCATTGAATATAATAAACCTAAAAAGTTTAAATATTTTGGAGCATGAAAATTTAAATCTAATTTTTTATTAAATAAGTGTAATTAAGGATTAATTTCAATATCTATTGTTCTATTATAGGTTAAAAGTTCTAAAAGATCAATAAAAAATATAATTATAAAGAGACTAAATGATTAAAGGTAATAAATGGAGAAAATAGTTCAAGTGATAAGGTTGATATGAATGTTTTTAAAAAAGTCCTAATGTTTTATTGGTATACTTTTTAGTGGTTACAGTAGAAAATATTTATGGATGTCAAATAGTGGTATAATGATGTCTATGAATATATTTAATTTTTTAAAGAGGTTTAAATATACCAATATTAAATGGGATAGAAAAGGGTTTCATGACATATAGGGTTAATGATCTCAATAAATTGGGATATCAGAACCCCAATAGACTCAATTATCCATTACAAGGCCTTTTTAAAGAATATGTAGAATATAAAAAGAATATATATTTTAATAAAACGGGTCATATCTATGATTATTACCTCATATAATTCTATTGGGAATCCAGAGATAATGATAGGAAAATATATATGAGATTTCCATTTTTCTTTTGATGATAAAGGGGGAGAAAATCAAGGGATCTAAGGATCCATTAGAAATAAATGTTTTTTAAGACCCATATACAAGAAGTTAATTGATTGATTCTAGATTTTTTATTATTTATGTATTGGAACATTATGGTTTTTAAGATCTATATCCTTGGATTTTTTTTATAGAAGATATATTTAGGAAAATACTGACCAAAAAATCCAAAAGGGGAGAATATCATAACAAAATGTGTTTTTAGGGTTTTATTAATTATAAATATCTCAAATAATAAATTGTGGTGGAGATGAAATGAAATATTTATTGGTAATGAGTTTAAAAAACTATAAAATTAATCCTTGAAGAAATTATAGTATTGGGATATATGTCGTTAGTATCAATGGATTTTTGGAGAGGAATTAAAATAGAATGATATAGTTGAAGTATTGTGGATAAATGTAGTATGTAATAAATAATAAAAGTGGATTCATATAGTTAAATATTATGGAACTATTTGAAAAATAGAATTTAAAAACTCTAGTAGAGTATTTATGATTAAATGTTACGTATGATGCCTCTTAGAGTAGCATCATGCTAGTATTGGATTACAACAGAAGTTGAAAAAGGGTGAATTATCTCCAAGTAGACATAAAAGTATCACAAGATATTAAGAGATTGAAAATTTATAATAAATTTATTATACTTATATTTCTTTAGACAACATCTAATATCATCATATTTTTTGAAATATAGAAAGGATAGATAAATAAGATATTCTATTTTTTTGGAAATCAAAGAGTTTATTTCATATGTTATTACTTAAAGTTCATTTTGATGTATGGAAATGAAATGAATTTTCTAAATTTCTTTTCCCGATGTGTATTATTTAATGCTGAATCATAAGGTTTTACCCTTTTTGATTTTGTGATGTTTTAGACACTTCTTAGAAAGAAGATCTCAACACGATGTGAATTGTAAAAATTGAACAAGGCCAAAAAACATAATTTTTACATACTATTATATGTGATAGATAAGAAGTTACACTTTTTTATTTTTGAAATTATAATTGTTTTGACATAACAACCTATAGCTTCTTACCGCAACATCTTCATGCATAGGAAGAAATCATAGGCTAGTAAACACCTTCGTGTTGGAAGGGATAAAGCTCATGATTTTAAAAAACTGGAAATATTATGACTAGTTGGAAAAAATTTAAATAATAAAATGTGAAAGTAACTATGAATTATGTAAGATAATTATTTGGATGGAGTTCTAGATAAATATTATGATGTTCTTTTGGAATAATAAAATATGATACATAATACTCATTCCCGGAATGTATAGGACCACACTATGAGGACTACTGGGATATTCAAAGTGGTCGAAATATATTTGAGGTGTCTATTTCATGTAGGTTTTTTATATAGTAATATATATTGATTTTGAGAATACATATATATTAATCTACACTATGATATTTGGAGAAAACAATGAAAATTGGTATTGAATTGTGATGGTTAGGATGTGAAAAAAGAATGCGGACAATGAAATATACGGCATGGTCTACATATCCTTGAGTTACTATTTCATATCATAAAGGAACCAGTCTGGCCATGAAAATTTTATCACTATATAATTTCATAGAGATAATGTTGGGGAAACATCGTGGTTAAATATATGAGTTTTCACTATGAATTATACATCGAGTTGTTTTTTTGAACATAATAACATGAAGTATAATTCCACACAATGTTCAAGATAATGTTATAGAATACCACATCATATTAGTGTATGAAACACCATGAATAGGTGGTTTTCATATATCATTTATATTTATGTGAAAATTAATATCAATAGGTGGTAGAAGATTTTATTTAGGTCAAATAAAATTTGATTTCTCAATTTAAACACACTAAAATACTGTGGTATAGTTGGAATGATCTCTAGGTGTATAAGAAGAAGAAAGGATTAAAACCATTGAATTATAGGGTTGGATGTAGGATAGTCCATGATAACTTTTCATAGTTTTTTGGATAAATATAATAGTATTTACTATTTCGATTTATTGATGAAAAAAGAAAAGCCACAAAGGATTCCATTTAGGAATCTAGTTCATTTATAGATTGAGGTAAGAATAAGGTGATACATTTCTATGTTAGGCTATAAATAAATAATAGAGTTCAAAAACATAATTATAGTTTAGAATTATTTGTATCTAGAAGTGAGTTGATACATTTGGGAGATTGTATAAGGGAAATTATCAACCTCTAAAGTAAGGATTTGATGTCACCAAATATTAAAGGATAGTACAATATCCTATACTTCAAAGAAGCATTAAATTTAGAGTTGTGAAATATTCAATGTATCATGTAGATCAAGTACATTAATTCATGTTTATAAACTATTGATGTTACTCTCAAATAAATAATCTAAGAAAGGATTCTCTAAATATGTCTATATAAAAGAAAAACATGGAGTTTACAAAGGACCTACAATCTATTATTATGGAACAATGTATAATTGTTTCCTTTTTAATGAATTAGATTCAATATAAAAACCCCCACCCACGAAAAGAGAGAATGTAGGATTCTAGTACACTGACACATCACTATCATTATTTTCCTTGGATTAGTTATTACTAATGAACCAAGTAAAATACTTTTTATCTAGTTGATTTACCTTATGCATCTATGCTAATAATTTGATATAACCAGTTAGAGAAAATGAGATATTAAATTCATTATTACTAGAATTATAATATGGTTAATAAGGCATTACAGACTAAAATAAAAGAAATAATTTAATCTATGTGAGCCCTAATTATTCACCCTCTCATGACGCTTCAGGTCAACATTGTTGCAATTTTAATTTATACATTGTGTTTTAAAATTATAGTTCTAGTGTTTAATTGAATATTATTTTAATAATATTATTTTATTTTATAAATTTTTCTTATATTGATGATTGTAAAACCCTCTTTATCTCCCTTATTTTCAAAACATAGACATTAAAAAATGAGGGAGAGTGATCCCTACAATCATCTTTCACCTTATTCTCTGATCAAATCAATGGTTTTGATTCTTCACTTATTCTCATTTTCCCTTCAATTGTCTTTTTATATAATTATTCTCTCCTTTTATTGATCATTCAATGTGTTGGGTTCTTGAGTTTAGGTTTTTTTTCTATTTAAAGGTTTAATATATGAAAATACCAATTATTTATCCATTTGATGATAATTGTTTCATTTTCTATGTATACTACAACCAATTAGAGGTTTTTATTTTTTTCTTATGAGTAATACACTGTGTATTTAAATATTTGAAAATTTATAATAGAATTTCGTCTAATTTTAGTGGATGAGCCAAATAATGGGACAACATATTGTCTGAAATTACAATAGTTCCAACACATTATTTTTTTATGGATAGATTTTAAGGATATTGTGGTGTTCCAAAATCCTAAATGAGTTTCAAGAGCTTTGGGACATGAAAGCATCATTTCAAGATAGAATTACCTAAGATCAAGGTTACCAAATGCTTAGTGATAACTTTGTGGCCAAAATGTGTGGAATATTTTGAAATGGGACACAAGCTGTTTAACAATCTAGGGTGTCCCAAATAACTATGTGTCATGGTATACATTAATAGAGGGACTATCATGGTTGGTACATGGATTAAGTGACTGTACACTGTAGCCATATGAGGTGGGGTGTGAGGGATATCATGGTCTTAAAAATTGGAATAGAGTTTACCAAATTGAGAGGCCAAAATATAAAGCTCCTTAAAGAGCCTATAAATTAAAGTTTTCCTCCCTATACATTAACCCTTCTCATCTCCTTCTCCTCTATCATTTCATATAGTATCTCAACCATGAGAGATCCCATATCCTATTCATTTTAGATTTTATTTATATCCCCCACCTTATTTTTGAATTGATCTTTATATTTTTTTTAATCTTGAAAATTATATAACTATCCTTTGTTCATTTATTTTTTTTCTCACTATAACTTGAATTATCTCTATAGAAGCTCATTTTCCCTATTTTTATGGGTGTTTTAGTTTCTTTAGTTTCTATTGTTCCCACCTGTATTAAAGGATAATATTAGATAAGTAATGATTTTTAAGAAAGAGGTATTTGGTCTATAAATTTTCCCTCAATGTACTACATGATTATAAATACAATCCACTATACTACACAATAGACAATCCCCGAGTTACTCTTAAATTTTTAAACATTTTTAATTGATTTCCAAGATGGTGATTGAGAACCCTTTTTTGGAAAATTAACATTGTAGAAATATTGAGACCTCAACACAGATCACCCCATAGGGTGATTCTTTTTATGTTCCCCTATTGGAAATTATTTTTAAATAAAAAAACACTACTTATATTTATTTGGGTTAACCCCTAAAATAGGAAAGTGACTAAGTGATAAAAGATGAAATGAGTAAATTACACTATGGAATGTATTGATTCCAAGACCATGTAAAATTATATTGTATGACC
The DNA here is from genome assembly GCA_963277665.1 of Viscum album. Lineage (NCBI taxonomy): Eukaryota > Viridiplantae > Streptophyta > Magnoliopsida > Santalales > Viscaceae > Viscum > Viscum album. Next base: position 1,183,820,026 of record OY728136.1, read on the forward strand.
TTAGATAAATGGTAATTTGGTGAGAAGTGATAATAATAAAAATAATTTTTTCAAAACTTATCTATGAGTGTCTTGAGGTCAGCATAGGGTTATAACTTTAGTTTAAACTTCCCCTTAGGGTGTTTGATGACAAATGTTTTATATGACGATGATTTTCCCACATAACCAAAAACCCACATATAGTGTGATGGAATATCTCTGATGATTTAATGTATAAATGGAGCGAGTGAGTGGTGAAAGTGGAATTTGTATCCTACTTTCACCTTTGATTATTTTCAACTTATTCTTACTCCTTTTCCTTATATATTTATTAGCTAAGTGAAACTTTATACATTGATACATGAATTAAAAAGAAAATTTATGAAATGAATAAATTCATGAATTGATTAAAAATTTGTCATAGATATTTCTCATAGATTTTGTTTAAAGATTAATATCACATGGAATATTATTAGTTATACCTTGATTGATACTTGTATACCTATATAGAAGTATATTTGTGGAATCATAAAGGATATTGAGAAAAGTAAAATATGAATGACAATGTGATGTTGAACATGGACCTCCTAATAATTTATTTTAAGTCACTAGATATAGTCTTCCACATTATCTATTTGAATCATTAGATAACGATTATCTCATTATTTATTAAAATTAAAGGACATTACATTACTCATTATTTTAATTAAATAATTAGAAATGTAATTTCACATTATTTATGGATAACATCATACATCGAGTTCAAAATTAAATAATATAAAAAAGTAGGATTGGGATCTTCAAATAGTTTAATTTATATTTTTAAACATAGAGATACTTATCAATATCTATTAAATTGTTGGACATGAAGCCCCATGATGGCTTGATTAGATGATTTGAATGATCCCCTTATTAAAATATGAATCCCTATATACTTATATCATTACATATATTCTTTGGTTATATACCATGATTCCCCAGTCAATTTATATAAAATATTTAATCTTCAGACATGATGTCTTAGGATGAAGCGGGTATGGTAAGCTATGTGTCCCATGAAGATCCTGATAACTATATTTTTTTCTATACAACATTTATCAATGACATTTTTTTATTAATATTTCACAATTTTACATATTATATTAATAGTCTGGATTTTCATTTGAAACCGTTGAGGGTGGAATAAATAATACTCACAACCTATTCAAGTTTCCATTTGGTACTTGGTAATATCTCTTGAATATTGGTTAGTTTTGACTCATTTTTCTTTAATATTGTATCTTTTGTACAAGGAATCGGAAATGGGATAGCGGTCAAGAAAGAACTCATGCTACCTTATAAAGTTGGATGAATTTATTTATTTATTCTTTATTATGTATAGACTTATTTTATATATTACATGCAACATGCTGAATGAATTTTATTATGACTCAATATATTTATGCATGGTTAGTTTTATCATCAAATTCTAGGTTATCTATAAATAGTAATTGATAGTTATTATTATATTCCACTACTTATTTTATGCTTTTAATTCCTCTATTGTATTTATTACTTATCCAATGTTAATTATATACCAATTATACCACATTTTGGCCCTTAATGATACTCGAAAGCCTCCTTGATATAAGGATTTTTACTTGAGGCCTTTTAACCAATTGGTATTATTACTGTTTATAGATTATATTGGGTTGGGATGTGAAAATGTGGTATTAGAGTTTCTTCATTATTTGACTTACTATTTTGGTATGGTAGAAAGGTGTCTAATAGTGGTTTGACACGTGGTAAATAGCTACTATGTAGGAATAACCTATCCACACTTGAATGAAAGATAATGTTTCGTGTGATGTGGATATTGTTAGTTAAGATTATTATTATAGTGGATTATTATTTCACCTAGATTTATTTTAGAATTTTAATGCTTACTGATTTGTAGGTTTATAATATTTATCTCTTTTCCTAGTATGGAAAAATATGAGGTTTTCTCATGCATCATTTTTAATTATATTAGGTTCAAAAGTCATTAAAATTATTATCTGTATACCATGAGTTTTTGTTTTCCTACTTATATTCATATATTATATTTTTATGTGACAATATACTTGGTATAGTTATAGTTTAGGGTGAGTTAATTAATTATTATAAATCACTATCAATGTATTTCTCCCATATATCTGGATTGAATAATTATATTTATTTAGGATAAAAATAAAATGATAAATGATATTCTTAATGGAGAAACCAAGATGAAATTTATATTTGTCATGAAATTTGTTTTTTAATAAATTCATTTAATTTCATATGGTTTTCTATTAAATTGTGTTTTAATTGAAGCATATAAAGGCTAGTAACTCTATAACATGATAATCATAACCCATACAACTGCATTCTTTTATTCTTGATTTGACCATAGTAGGTTAATTTTCCAATTATATTCCATTGACATAAAACAAATAATTGTGTTTTATAATTATGATAAATTTATTTTTTATGGGTATCATAAAAATGGGATTCTAATAGAGATTTATATATCATTTAATTCATAAATTTATAATATCTTCTAGTAAAATGAAACCCCGATGGTTACAATGAGACCCTTATAGGGAACCTTTACATTTACCTAACCTAGTTCCCAATCCCTTGGGGTTATACTTGTGATAAATGTAATGATTATATATTTTTTTATTATCCAATAATATTATGTTTCATATAAATTCATGGTGGCATATTAATTTAACATTCCCCAAAAATTTATAGAAGTTCTTTTTTATTATTTTTGATATTTATTGTAATGAGGCATCAGTTATAAATATTTCCATTCAAAACCCAAATATAAATTTACCCAATATTAAGGAATTAACATTTTATTTATCTTTTCCAAGTTATAAGAAAATTTTTTATAAATAAGTGGTTGAATTTAAACAATGGGACTTTTTTCATACAATGTTATGGGTTTTCTTCTAAATAAATCACCTAGTGTAGTTTATAAAATTCCTCCCTTTTTTAGAAGGCACTTCAAATTGTGAATATCTGAGCCTCTTCAATGATTATAATAAATTTGAATTTTTGAAACATCATGAGTGAAACATCTTAGTGGTGTTAATATCCTAAACCATTATTTATGGGATAGTTATAGTTTTAAATAAGTGTCACCTTCGATGAGAACATGGGTAGTTCATGTTCTTATTTGTAAAATTTTTCTATTAGATCAGAGGTAGGGGTTAGGTGGTGATCCTATTATCCATTGATCACATTACCTTTATTTTGGAGATGATGTCTTATTCTCTATAGGTTTCAACTTATTTACTAGTAACACCCTTGAGAATAAATATAACCATTAGATGATTTCCATGAGTTTACAGGCTTGAGAAGTTCCATTCATATGATGTATGACTTAGGTAGGACTCTTAATAGATGAAAAAACACCGTAGGTAGATGGGTGGTCATTTTATGATTTGAAAATTGAGGGGGGTATTACTGTATTTGGATTCCTAGTGAGTTTCGTATCCTTATCCTTTTATATTTATTATATAACTCTATAGGGTGAGATTATTAATGAGGATTCTTAGAGAGGATTAGGTCCTAGTAGGATGATACTTTGCAGGTGTTATTGGTACCCATATTTTGGAAGTTCTCGAATATTAGGGGTCAATGATTCTTTATCAATATTTGTTTCTCCTCCAACAGAGAGGGTTTATATGTGTGTTAGATGATGTGTAATAAAGAATCATAAGTGAGGTATGGTTCTCATGTGATAGAAAATAGAGATAGATGGATGGACCTTGTGGACCTATATTTATATTTGATCAGTAAGGATATGTGGGAGACTTATAATCCCTTAGTTTTGAATTGAACCTTGAAGAATCATTTTAATTTTGTATTATAAAGTGTTTCCTATGAGAGTGGTTGGCTTGGGTTTTTAGAAATAGTTTTAAAAGATGATCTTGGTTATACACTTTTGATGAAATTGATGCGTGATATGTTCCTGGGTTTTGAAATATAGGAATAATGAAATCTTTGGTTTCTCAAGAAGAATTTGGAGTGCTTGAGTAGAGGGATATGCTTTAATAGGCGGGGTTTCTTTAGGTTTTAAGCCTTGTTGGTGTGTGGTTGTGTTATTGATGCATTAATTTTTTAAATGAAACCATTATGTGGGTGGAAATTCAATAAATAATGGCATTTAGAGAGACTATATTTTGAAGAGTTTGGTGGGAACCCACGGTGTGATAGAACTGGTGTTCCATGTAGTATGGTTAACTTGGTCTTGTTCTTAGATAATTAATGGGAGTGAGAGTTGGGTTTTGAATCAGGTGGTACATGATCTACACATACTATATATTAAATGTTTATTTCCCATAGGTCGTACATTGTAACTAGTGGATATGTAACATCAGTGAAAGGCCAGGGCAGGAAGATAATCAATGGTTACAAGTTTGAATCATGTGGGCATGCAAACCAATATTTGTAGGCAAATTTAGAATGTTATCAGTGATGATGGATAATTTTGAAATAAATTGGGTTCCTTGAGATTTATTGCTTATGGATGGGCCATGATCTAAATTGTTGGGATACACAATTATAGGGGTTGGATAATGACAAATCTATCACAGTTTGTGTTGAGAAAACTTGTTTATAATTATATATACATATCGATTGAATCTTAGTGATCTCATAGTCTATAGATGATAATGACCAATATCTTGACATCATCCTATGTAAATTGATAAGGAAAAATCTTTCAAAAAATATGTATAAACAAATATTTCATTGCGATGAAAGGATTCATTGGGAGTTTCACCTTAGGAGCCTAAAGGGAAATCCATTCAGTGGGGAGTACACCATCGGTCATTTGAGGGTGGTGACCCTCACTGTGAGTTGATCTTTAATAAAACCCCATGGGAACCACTATTGGGTTGTGATAATGGGGTGTTGTGTGATTTTTTATTTAGTGATTTTGTAACAACCCAAGATTTTATGATAATTATTTTTTTAAATTTCATTGATGTCATGTGTGGTACGCGACACCAAAATTAGCGTGTTCTATACGCAACACCGTATACGCAACACTATTCTTGGCTCGTGTTACACAAAATTTCAACTTCATTTGATAGAAGTTATTCTACGAAACATTGAGTGTATATATATATATATATATATTCAATGTATAAATGAAATACGGTTGGATTCTATTATACACAACTATAGAAGAATCTTGCACTACAGGCAACCCTGACTTGGCTTGCTTTACACGCAATCACGACCTTCCACGATAGTGTGTGTTGTACGAAATACCGAGTTTCACTAAACAATGATATGTTATTAAAATATTATATAAATTAGCCATTACGAATAGTAATACCCACTTTTTGAAATTTTATTTTTCTAAATGAAATTCATTTTTTGGATTTGGAATATCAAAATTAGCCTAGGGTGAATTTTTGGTATTTTTCTGAAAACATTCAATTTTTGATGAATAGTGAAAACACTAAGTTACTATTTAAAAACCAATTTTTTTTAAATAATAATTTAATTTATTGAAATTTATCTTAGATAAACATTTATACATAATACCTTAATATGTTCAATGTAATTCATTGGTGTCATTTTATAATAATTTTAGATATATAAAAATTTTCTTGAACTTTTCCCCGTCTTGTACCTACCTTCTAGGAGCTTTTCTCAAACATACATAAAACATAATTTTACCTCTTCTATGAGTCTAATTTCAAAAATCTAAGAGACATGGTTAATATCAAGGACTAAAATGTTGTTCAATAAGATAATTGTTTTTTTGGTGAATAGTTACTTTTAACTTTTATTTACCACGGTTAAAAGTAAATATGGTAATTAAGGTTAAAATAGATATTATTATTACCCTAAAACATGTCCTAATTCTATTTTATAAGTTCAATTCGACTAAAAAATCCTTAGGAATAAAATATTTCCCTATAGGTCCACTTGGATTAGATTAGGACATTTATTATTATTTTATTTAAAGAAGAGTTAAAATAGTTAAAATCAATGTTTAATAACTAAAACATTTTTAAAATAGGGTTATAAATAAGATAAATTATACTATAAATATTCATTGGAAATATAAAAATATTTCCTACCTAATGGTATTTTATTTATAATTTTTATACGTTAAATATTTTAATTTATTTATGACATAATGGTGATGTAGTAATTACCGTATTAATGAAAGATTAAAATAATTGATATTATAAATACCCAAATAAATGTAATTTGAGACTTTTTATGAATTTCACTAATTTTATAGCTTAATATGACATGTTATTATTGATTTAATTAACTTTTTTATAACTAATCATGCTGTTATGATTTTCACAAAAATCAATTACCAAATAGTGTCAATGTTCACATAAAATAGTTTTTAAAAAACACTATTACATTATTAATTGTTATTATATTCCTAAAAATATAAGGATCGACCAAATGACTTAGATAAGGTTATATATATTAATAATAAACCACTTGGGGTTCGTTTTTCCTGCTATAGTAAGTTTATTAACCATGTAGTGTAAGAAAAAAAGAAGACACGGTAAAAGTTAAATTATTTAACTTAGTGTTGAATATAAATGATAAGGATAAAATAGTAACCTAAACTTTTCTAAAACCTATTGGTTGAGAGGATTTAGACCCACCACCACTTTAGATTCAAAAAAAATCAATTTAGTGCTATTATAAACTGAATATGACTTTATTATAAAATAATATTTTACGTTTTTCCAAAGGTTCCCCTCTCCCCCTTATAAAAAGGTCACCCCTTCCCTCTTCTCTTCACACCCTTTTGAGCCTTTAATCTCAGACAAAACTTACCAATTCATCTTCTCAACATTTTTACTTACATCATAGAGGTTCTGGTTTTCTCAAATGACTAACTATATTGCCCTAAGAAGAAGTTTAAAGGAGGTGCGTCGAGGAAGAGGTAATCTCTTCTACCGACTCTTTCAAGTTTCTTTCTTCATATACTTCCTCTTCTTTAGTTGACTCATTATAAAGTAATAATATAAGTATTACGTATATACTGATATGTTATTATAAATATGAAACAACCCTATTTCAACTTCTATCCATCCTACGGAAAATGAAATCACCACGTGTGCGTACGTATGGAATACCGTCTCCACGCCATGGTGCAATAAGTTTTCCCACCACCACCTTACTTGGAAGGGTTTAATGGTGTGAATAATAACTATATATAATTATTATAACATCATAATGATTCTATGATATTATATCATCTAATACAATACAATTCAATAAATATGGGAATGATATCATCGCTCATGCTTACGTACGAATTACCGTCTCCACGACGCGATGAGATTCATTTTCTATGTTAACAATTCAAGAATAATTATAAAGTATATATAATAAGTAATAATGAAATATATGAAATAATAATTCTACTGGATTTATGTATATATATGTATTTCATATACTTAATTCCATTTAATTCAATAAGGAAACGAACAACAGCGCTCATGCATACGTACGGCCTACCGTCTCCATGAACGGTGTATTTATTTTCATTTATTGATCTATTATATATATGTATATTCTTAATATATATTATATATAAATAATTTTTTATATTCTAGAATTATTTAATCATGGTCTAAGTAATCATATTAATAATTACAAGTCAAAGAACGGATGATAAATGAAATGATTTTACCCAAAACGCTGCTTTAACAAGGAATTGACAAATGAAAAAATAATATAAATCTGTAAGTGAATCATATATGATATCATAAATTTTATTATGGTTCCATTATAAGATAATAATATGTTTAAACCCACTATATAGGAGTCTCAAAAAAATACATAAGAAATTAGAGATGAGGTAAGGGATAAATATTCCAATCTCGTTCTTATCCGAGATTGTTTATTCGTAAGTATTTACTGGGGTTATTGTTATCATCAATTCCAATGTTTTCAAAAAATGTTTTCATGTATTTTTAAAGTACTTTTTACCCATTTTTAAATTTTACCACATGTTATGAAAGGAATCTTACTTGTTTTTACCACACGAAGAACTTTTTAACTTTTCCAACAAAATTATGAGGAGAATGTTATTTTTAACTTATATGGCATGAACAGATTTTTACGGTTTCATAACACCTCATTTTAATTAAGCTTCCTCTACAATGTTGCATTATTATTTTCAAAAAAACCCTTTTATTTAAAAATTTCATGTCATTTTGTGAAAATAAAATGATTTTGAAAAATAAATGGATATTTTCCTCAAGAATTCATTTCAAGTGTTTTATCAAAATTATTTTACATCTAAGATAATATAGGGTTCTGTTTCTATCCCTATTTTTAAATTTTTTTGATTATGTTATGATGGAATTAATTTTATGATGTCCTTTTATCTTATATGGATTATGTTATGATGGAATGATGTTTTAGAATCCCATTTTTATTAAATTGGTTATGCTATGATGAATGATTTATGATCTTATGGAACACATAAGAATGGTATCATTATGATATGGGTGTGACCAATATCTCCCTCCAATTCATTGGGTAAAGATTTATATCTCATGAGATAGACATGGATAGAATGGTAAGTTAAACTAGTTCAGTGATATATGACTGGAACAAGGAGTAAACTCAATTCAGAAAGGGACTTTGTCCACTAAGATGGTCTTGGAAGCAATGCCTTGGCTACTATGGAAATCATATCATGTGCTTAATGGTTTTCCACAATTACATGTTTTATTACCATGATATTTTATCATTATTCATGTTACATTATGATATATGCCTTACATACATCCAATATTTATGTCTTTTCTCAAGATTTTGATTTTAGATTTTATGTTCATGTTTTTGAATTCAAATGTTTATGGATTGTTTTATGTTATCTATGTTTACCCTGACTGATCATTTGAGCTCACCCTTTTTATGTTTTCTTTTCCCCGGGTTATAAAGAAATTTTTTAGGTAAAAAACAAAAAGGGGAAGATCTTTATGGGAGATGTTTAAGATCTTTCACCGTGATTAGAAGATTACATTCCTAGTTTCCAAAGACACTAAAATAATACTGTCTTTGGGCGTCTGTTCTTGTAATGTATTAACTATTCCACAAAAGTAATGCAATGTCCATGTACATCATGATTTGGGTCTCTACAGTTGGTATCAGAGAGAAGGTTTAGTTATCCCTTGGAAACTAAGATTCGAGAACTTTAGTGAAATCCCTAGATATATTTCTAAGGTATGTCTAAGGATGTACATAAGGATAAGTATATGTATAGTTTATAGTCCTAGAATTTTGATAAAGATCATAAAATTTAACCTAAGATGTTAGATACTGACGGTACTACCCCATTATTATGTTGTTTTCCCTAGCATGATTTTTTCTCCTCACACTATTCTTTTTGGGTTTTAGAAAATGGCTGGAAATAGGAAGATTCATGATATTGGAGGATATGATGGACAATAGAATGATATTATTCATGAGGACACAAATAAAATGGGATTTGGAAGTCCAAACATCATTTTTATGCCTAATTATAAATCTCATAATATGATCAATAATCTCAACTTTGGTAAGTTTCTCAACTCAGCTAATAAGAGAAATATGGAGTTTCATGATGATCATAGAGGAAAGAAAGTTCAATTTCTCTAATGTAAATCATGTGGGAAGAGGTATCAAGGAGAATGTTTCAAAGGAACTAGAAGATGCTTTGGGTGTGCAAAATAATGACACAAATCCAATAATAATAAAGGAAAAGGTTCAGTTATCACCATAGAGAAGGATAATGGTATTGCTACGATATCAACAATGAATATATGTTTTAAATGTGGAATGTATGGGCATTATGCAAACCAATTCCCTAAGAGAAAATATCATGAAGAGAATCAGCATGGTCATATGGGTAGTATTTATGTGGATGATGATGAGGAGACTACATATGATATATGAGATGAAAGAAGTGTTGAAGCTTGGTCAATGGTTTAAGAAGGTATTGGAATGATTGTATGTTTATCAAGAGTTATGTTGTATAGGTAATTTAATTGTACTATAGAATAATGAAACATCTATGGATTGTTACACTATTGTTTTTTCTAAAGTATTTGAAAGTATATGTTGAATCGTACTTGTAACCATGAAAGGATATTCAGATATTTTTTGGAAAAAAGATGATATTCTCATAATGAAGGGATAAAGAGAAAATGAAATTTTGATAGTATTCATGAGCTCTTGACTGATATAAGGACAAAGTGATATCGTGGATTGAGTATATAGAAATTTTGGGATTTTGGTATGTGGAATCAGTTAAGATTGACAGTATTCATGTTTTCACTATGGTTCTATGGTAATTCATGTTTCAAAAGAATACCTGATTAAGGTATTCATATGTTTGGAATATGAAAAAAACGATATATATTATGATATATGGGAGATAAATGATGGTATTCACATTCTTGGTATACGACCACTCTAGTAATAATTTTCTTTATACAATGAGATTAGACAGATGTATTTGGGATAATCCTAAACATTGGAATGGATTATGTTGGACATAAGATAGTATTATAGAAAACAAATTGATATTATTTCTGGAATGTTATAATAGTATAGTTTTAGAAAAAGTACAACCAATAGGAAGAGCGAAAACCCGTCCCGTCGGACAAGGCTGTGGGAATCAAACCCACAACTGAATTACGACAAGCCATTATCGCATACGACTAGCCTACAGGAAGTCCCTAGTTAGTAGAAATAAGTTTTATTTTATTAAGCGCTATGATAGGTGAAGTATAAGTCCATTTTAGGAACCATATATGATTAATCTCAAGATAGATGCACTTATGTATATTTAATAAATTGTACTAAACTTTTTGTGATAGAAACAAATGGAATGACCTATCATTCTATCTCATGATCTGGTAACACTTCAAAAATGACAAATTAAACTTTATTTCTTTAAGAGATAAAGTGGAAATTGTTCAAGGAACAAACAACGGTGAGATTTTACCAAAATAAAGTATGTATTTATTTTAATTCAACAATTCTTCAGCATTAGGGGAATGATCTTAAAAGCTAAAAATGTTTTCCTAGTACCCTGATACCTGATAAATCAGATTGCACCTTAGATCATAACAAATTTATGGCATTGTGATTGATGGTTTTTTTATATCCATGTTCTATGCCACTCCCCATCTGAACTTGATGGTTAGATTTCTCTTCCATATCAATATTTTCACATATGTTCTCTTATGTGGAAACCCAATGATGAGTTAATTTGGGTAACCGTTACATTTCATACTTTAGTTTTTTAATGTTTTGTTTTGGTATTCCTTTCTACGATGTGGGTTTCTATGAAAGAAACAATCAAGTAGTAAACCATTTATAACCCCAATGAATTTAGAGGGTGAAATTCATTTCAAGGGGAGATACAATGTAAATAACCGATATTTTATGAGAATTATTCTTTTAAATTTCATTGATTTCTTGTGTTTTACGCGACACCAAAATTACCTTGTTCTATATGCATCACCGTATACGCAACATTATTCTTGGCTCGTGTTACACAAAATTTCAAGTTCATTTGATAGAAGTTATTCTATGCAACATTAAGTGTATATATATATATATATTCAATGTATAAATGAAATACAGTTGGATTATATTATACACAACAACAAAGGAATCTTGCACTACACGCAACCCTGACTTGGCTTGCTTTACATGCAATCACGACCTTCCACGATAGCGTGTGTTGTATGCAATACTGAGTTTCACTAAACAAAGATATGTTATTAAAATATTATATAAACTGGCCATTATGAATAGTAATAACCAATTTTTGAAATTTTATTTTTCAAAATGGACTTAATTTTTGGATTCAGAATATCGAAATTAGCCTAGGTTGAATTTTTGGTATTTTTTTGAAAACCTTCAATTCTTCATGAATATTGAAAACACGGGGTTACTATTTAAAAACTGACTTTTTATTTAAATAATTATTTATTTTATTTAAATTTATATTAGGTAAAAATATATACATAATACTTATATAAGTTCTATGTAATTCATTGGAGTCATTTTTTAATAATTTTAGATATATGAAAATTTTATTGAACTTTTCACAGTATTTTACCTACCTCCTAGGAGATTTTTGCAAAGTTACATAATACTGAATTTTACTACATCTGTGAGTGGAATTTTTAAAAAAAGAGTGACACGGTTAATATCAAGGAGTAAAATATCATTCAATAAGATAAAAATAATTTTTTGTGAATAGTAACTTTTTTCTTTTATTTACCACGATTAAAAGTAAATAGGGTAATTAAGGGTAAAAATGATATAATTATTACCCTAAAACATTACTAATTCTACTACATAAGTGTAATTCGACCAAAAAAACCTTAGGAATAAAATATTTCCCTTTAGGTCCACTTGGATTAGATTAGGACATTTATTATTATTTTATTTAAAGAAGAGATAAAATAGTTAAAATCAATGTTTAATAACTAAACCATTTTTAATATAAGGATATACATAAGATAAATTCGACTCTAAATATTAATTAGAAAGATAAAAATAATTCCTACCTAATGGTATTTTATTTATAATTTTTATACATTCAATAATTTAATTTATTTATGACACAATGGTGATGCAGTAATTACCTAAATAATGAAATATTTAAATAATTGATATTATAAATCCCCAAATAAATGTAATTTGAGACTTTTTATAAATTACACTAATTTCATAGGTTAATATGAAATGTTATTATTGATTTAATTAACTTTATTTGAACTAATTATGCTTTTATGATTTTTACAAAAATCAATTATCAAATAGTTTCAAAATTGACATAAAATAGTTTTTAAAACAAATATTATATTATTAATCGTTATTATATTTCAAAAAATCTAAGGTTTGGAAAAATGACTAAGATAAGGTTATATATATTAATAATTAACCACTTGGGGTTCTTTTGTCTTGTTATAGTAACTGTATTAACCATGTAGTGTAAGAAAACAAGAAGACACGGTCAAAGTTAAATTATTTATCTTAGTGTTAAATCTAAATGATAAGGTTTAAATAGTAACCTAAACTTGTCTAAAACCAATTTGATGAGAATATTTCTACCCATACCAACTTTAGTTTCAAAATAAATCAATTTGGAACTATTATAAACCGAATATGACTTTATTATAAAATAATATTTTATGTTTTTTCAAAGGTGCCCCTCTCCGCCCTTATAAAAAGGTCACCCATTCCCTCTTGTCTTCACACCCTTTTGAGCCTTGAAGCTCGTCCAACCCCTGAAAATTACACTTCTAAACCTCTCTAGTTACATCATAGAGGTTATGGTCTTCTCAAAAGGCCAACTATAGTTCTCTAAGAAGAAGTTTAAAGGAGGTGCGTCGAGGAAGAGGGAATCTCTTCTACCGACTCATTCAAGTTTCTTTCTTCTTCTACTTACTCTTCTTTAGTTGTTTCATTATAAAGTAATAACATCAGTATTAATTGTATACAAATATGTTATTATAAATATGAAACAACCCTATTTCACCTTCTATCCATCCTACGGAAAACGAAATCACCGTGCGTGCGTACGTACGGAATACCGTCTCCATGCCGTGGTGTAATCAGTTTTTCCACCACCACCTTACTTGGATGGGTATAATGGTGTGAAGAATAACTATATATAATTATTATAACATCATAATGATTCTATGATATTATATCATCCACTCTAATACCAATGATTAAATATGGGTATGATATCATCGATCGTGCGTACGTACGGATTACCGTCTCCACGACGCGATGAGATTCATTTTCCATGTTAACAATTCAAGAATAATTATAAAGTATATATAATAAGTAATAATTAAATGTATTATATAATAATTCTACTGGATTTATGTATATATAAATGTATGTCATCTACTTAATTCCATTCAATTCAATAAGGAAACGAAAAACAGCGTTGTTGCGTACGTACGGCCTACCGTCTCCATGAACGGTGTATTTCGTTCCATTTATCGATATCTTATATATATGTATATTATTAATATATATAATATATAAATCATGTTTTATATTCTGGAATTAAGTAATCATGATCTAAGTAATCATATTAATAATTACAATTCAAAACACGGATGATAAATGAAATGATTTTACCCAAAACGCTACATTAACATGGAATTGGCAAATGAACAGATAATATAAAGTCATAAGTGAATCATATATGATATCATAAATATTAATATGGTTCTGTTATAAGTTAAAAATAGGTTTAAACCCAATATACAGGAGTCTCAGACACATACAGAAGAAATTGTACATAAGGTAAGGGATAACTATTCCAATCTCGTTCTTATCCGAGATTGTTTATTCATAAGTATTTACTAGGGTTATTTTTATCATACATTCCCATGTTTTCTAAAAATATTTTCATGTATGGTTAAAGTAATTTTTACCCATTTTTAAATTTTACCACATGTTATGAAAGGAATCTTACTTTTTTTTACCACACGAGAAACTTTTTAACTTTTCCTACAAAAGTATGAGGATAATGTTATTTTTAAAATATATGGTGTGAACGGATTTTTAAGATTTTATAACACCTCATTTTTATGAATCTTAATATACAATATTTCATGATTATTTTCAACAAAACCCTTTTCTTTTATAATTTCATGTCATTTTGTGAAAAGAAAATGATTTTGAAAAATAAAGGGATATTTTCTTCAAGAAATCATTTCAAGTGTTTTATCAAAATTATTTTCCATCTAAGATAATATAGGGTTCTGTTTCTATCCCTATTTTTACATTTATTTGATTATGTTATAATGGAATTAATTATATGATGTCCTTTTCTCTTATATGGATTATGTTATGATGGCATGATGTTTAAGAATCCCATTTTCATTACATGGGTTATGCAATGATGTATGATTTATGATCTTGTGGCACACATAATAATGGTATCATTATGAGATGGGTGGGACCTATATCTCCCTCTAATGCATTGGTTAAAGATTTATATCTCTAGAGATAGACATGGATGGAACAGTATGTTAATCCGGTTCAGTGATACAGGACTGGAACGAGGAGTGAACTCGATTCAGAAAGAGGCATTGTCCACTAAGATGGTCTTGGCAGCAATGGCTTGGCTACTATGGAAATCATATCATGTTCTTAATGGTTTTACATAAATATATGTTTTCTTCCCTTTCTATTTTATAATGATTGATGTTACTTTATGATATATGTCTTACATACTTCCAATATTTATGTCTTTGCTCAAGATTTGGATGTTTAGATTTTATGTTCATGTTTTTGCATTTAAATGTTTATGGACTGTTTTATGTTCTCTATGTTTACCCTTACTGAGCATTTGAACTCACCCTTTTCATTTTTTCTTTTCCCCAAGTTATAAAGAAATTTTTTAGGTAATAAATGAAAAAGGGGAAGATCTTTATGGGTGATGTTTAAGATCATTCACCATGATTAGAAGATTATGTTTTGAGTTTCCAAAGATAATAAACTAATACGGTCTTTGGGTGTCTGTTGTTGTCATGTATTAAGTATTCTGCAAAAGTAATGTAATTTCCATGTATGTCAATCATTGGGTCTCTATAGATTTCAAATGAGAGGTTTCATATACATGATATTCATTACATCTCGGAATGGATAGGACATGTGTAGTGGTAAGCATAGAACCTTTTTGTTAGTTTGGCGACAAAGATGCACATTATGAAGGGACTGTTATGTCAATATCTAGTGGGAGACCCTCATATAAGAAGTTTTGTGGGACCCTGTGACATGTTTTTTTGAAAGATATTTTTCTCTCATCTTTCATTGTGTAAATATAAAAATTAAAGGATTTTTTTCTTGATAAATGGAAGATGACATGTTCAATTACGAACATGGGTGGAGTCTAAGTCTGAGATTCATACATGAGATAGATTTTGATGATCCTTGGTTATTAGATAGGGAATGAAATGTTGCTTGGTTTGGTGAGAATTTTCAGAAATTAACTCTGAATAATTTTACCATGAGACATCACTAGATGTAAGGTATGATATTCTCTATGTATGCTCTAAATGAACTTCTTTGAGACTTATAAAATAGGATTCGTATCCGGTTTGGGTGTTTCATCATTGAAGTTTTCATTTTTTATGAATTAGTCAGTAAACATAATTTTTTATTTAGTTTTGTTGAGTATTTAGTTTTAGTTAGTGAGAAAAAACATTAGGTGTGAAATTTTTATGAGATTGGGGTACATTAAGGGTTGACTGAGTCTTTTCTAGGAAAATCTAATATGACCAGGATAAGTCGGATTGATTGGATTTCAATTGATCATAAAAAATTGAGGATCCAACGGATTTTCCTTACATATTATTGGGTGGATGGAATTATGAATTTTATTACGATTATTATTAATATACTAAGAGAATTCCTTAGTATAAAATTTTGGCAGTGGACATACCATGATTATGAATTCCCAAGTGAATACTAGAAACTATATTGAGGTTGTATATAATATCATCAATGAAATAAGAGAAAATATGATTGTGTCTTAAGTTGGAAAGGATTCAGTAAGTGTAGATTTAGTGTTTCATTTATGTTTACGTTAATGGTACTTCATTTCAATAGCCTAAGCACCATGTGTTTAAATTTTCACTTGGAGGCATGCTGGAAATTTTAAAATGCAACATGAATATTTTAGGGGGACTTTCTGACCCATGTAGGTTGGGTGTTCTTTCAAATTTCCAAAAAAGTATTATTAGGGTCTATAAGTGATATGGTGGTGATTTTTTAAAACCTCATGTTGGGAATGATAGAAAATTTGTAAAGAAAATTTAATTTTTTATTTGGTGGATATTATAAATCAAGAAATGAGTTTTAGATTGAAATTCTAATGGTTAAAATGAGTAAAAATAATGTTTTTGGGTGGGGATTAAGGAGTATGAAAATTATAATGATTTCATATGTGTTTAAAGAGATATTTAATTAGAAATATCAGTTTTTAAGTGGAGACCGATGGGTGCATGGGTGGTGCTTGATTAATGCTAAATGACTTACCAGACTATGTAGAATATTTTTTTATTGGAAGCATATTTTTTTTAACACCACGAGGTGGCGTACATAATTTTCCATCTTAGTGTCGATTCATAGGAGTACCCACACTGTTGGTGCATATATTTTCTAATAGTGCACTGAGGCCACATTTGGTGTACAGTGTGGGATAGTATGGTCAACAATGTTGGCACATAGTATTCAAAACCATGAATCCCATTAAAGAGCTAGTAAGTTATCAAAGTTTCCCTTAAGAAATTAAACCTTAAACCCTTCTTATCATCCCCCATTCCACACGACAACAAAACCTTTGGAGATCTCATATCATCCTCCTTTAGTCATTTAAGTATATACATTTTTTGAGATCTTATTCATTCTCCATCAGTTTCATCAGATCGATCTTAGTTATCGAGTGAGTCTTCTCACTTAATTTATTTGTTTCAATATTCACCACTGACATTATGTGAAATTGATCTCATTTTTCGTATCTTTGTTGTTTCTTTCTATTTTTTCAAATTTCTCTCATTTTATTCTTAATCAAAGGGTGATATTTTATGATTAATGAACATTAAGAATTATGTGTGTTTTCTATGTGTGTTTCCCCAAATTCTTGCATGTTTATAAATTATTGAAACAATGATTATCACTAGACATTCCATGTACTTCACAAATATTTGGTATTGACTTAAATTAAATTTTTATAAAATTTCATCGACTCCTCTTTTAACACGTTGATGATGTTGGAAGGTTGAGACATCAACAAAGATCACCATATTCGGAGAGTCTTATTATATACCCTCATTTTGAATTTATTTTAATTGACTAAAACACCACTTATGTGTGTTTGGGATGAATCATAAAATAGCAATGTGATTAAATGATTTAAAATCAAATATGCAAATCACACTTGGTTTTATATAAATACATGGACCACGTTACATTATTGAGTATTCCATTGGGTAAAAAGGGTGTTGATTGAGATGCCAGACTATGATAAATAAATTGCTTAACCCATGACTACGAGGCCCTTGAAATCTTCAAAGGTTGATTATCTTGGTTCAAACCACCCCTTAGGGTTTGAGATTTTATATTTTATATTTGTAAAATAATTTACTATGTAACAAAACACACTTAAAATCTGTGTGGGATTATCTCTAACGATTGAATGACTAAATGGAGTGAGTGAGTGGTGAAAAGGGATTGAGTATTCTACTACCCTATTGAGTATTCCAACCTTAGGATTAAGAAATTTCCATATAAATGTAATGGATAAGTTAAAATAAAAATGTTTATGTATGACTTGAGTAAAAATAAATGAAATAATTAAGGGTATGAATTGATTATTAATTTGGAATAGATATTTATCATGGACTATGATTGATTATTAATGTAAAATTTCTTCTCATTAGATATGATTTAAGTAATACAAGGATCCCAATTTGTAATTACATGGATAGGCTTGTAAGAAATATTTAATTGGGAGAATTATTAATGATTTAGAGATTTTGGACATGATCATCATAATTATTTATTGAAAGTGGTGGAAATGTAATTCCTCATTATTTATTGAAATAATTGTACATGATGTTCCTTATTATTTATTAAAATAAGTAAACCTAGTATTCCTTACTCTTTATTGAAATCATTGAACATGGAGTTCATTATTTTTTTGGAAATAAATAATAATTGCAATCTACATAATGTATTTTAAAATGTTTTTCATTTCACTCCAGAAAATTTGTTTATGATTTTCAGACATGGTTTTCTTTATCATTACCTATTAAATTGTGGTCCACAACATTATACACCCACATTGTTGTGTTCCCAAGATTTCCTTAATTTAAATATGAATCCTTGTATAATTATATCTTGAAATGGATGAATTTGTTATATAACATATTTTAATGGTCAATTTATTTAAAAGGTTGAATGTTCAAATATTTTGGATTAGGTTTAAACATGTATGGTCAACCCAATACCTAATAAGGAACATGTGATCTAAATTATTATTTATGTGTTATTTATTCTAAACATTTTTTTATTATATTTACACACTACTAAATTTTCTATTCATAGAATAGATTTTCAATTGACACTGTTGGTGGTGGCCTACTGTGTTTAAACAAATCTTTCTTAATATGTCGTTTAGTAAGAGGAATAGTAATATAGATGAAGGTTGGGACTTGGATCAATCTTCTTTATTGTTTTATCTTTTAGTTTTAGTCATGGAATGGGTTTAGTGGATGTGAATGTACATTGGATGACTTCTGGAGTTAGAGTATTTTATATTTTTATTATTTCTTGTTTATTTATACCTTGTACACATTACCTACTATATGTAGAGTGCCTTTTATTACTAATTAGCATGTTCTCACATTGCCAGTTTTATTAGAACACTGTGTGTTATCTATTTCATATTATATATCAATTATTATTACCTTCAACCACCCATATAATATATTTATTTACACTTTTTTATTTATTAATGATCTATAGGGTATAATATCCATACTATAACACCTTCAGACCATTTCTTGTAGTCGATAATCACTAGTAAATAAGAAGACGTGATTGGGGCCTTGTCTCCAACAATTCTAGTTACTTTTTTAGAGTAAACCAGGTCAGTACATAACAATATTGACCATTGGTATGTGATGAAACTTTTAGGTCATTGGATAATTTCTTATTTATTTAATATACTGTTTTTATCTATTTTCCATAATTCTAATAGGTCTACAAAGACCTTATTTCATGGGTAACACCCACTAAAAATTGTTAAAGGACAAAATTATGCAGGTGGATCACTATACTCTCCATTATTAATCAATATTTTTTTCCGTTTTAAAATATATTTTTAAAAATATTAAATATATATTATCTTTTCTAGATATGTGATAAATTTGTGATTATTGGATCTTTCTTGATATTTGGTTTTGAAAAAGGCATTTTTTAATGGTGTAAATCTTTTCTTATATACACCAATTCATACTTGGTGTTTTATTAAATACCACCATGAATTTTCAAGTAATTAAAAAAATATTATATAAAATGATCACTTATTATATATAACATGTTTTTGAAATGGTGCGATGTCCCAGACCCAGATGCCAATTAACATGTCCCCCACACTCGGTGGGTGACATGGCCTCATGTGCATCTCCCCAAATGCCAGAGGTTACCGACTAGAAGAAATGGCCGAGGTTGTGTCCATTGAAAGATTATTACCTCCTTAAGAGAGTTTAGAAAAACATATAAATATAAAAGGTGGTAAATCGAAGAATAAATACAATTAAATAGAAGTTACAACTGAAAATAAAGACAACATTAATCGTAACTAAATTATATGAAATAACTTATTGTAAAACGTCATGTCACTAGAAAATGGAAAACATGGATAAAAGATATAGGGCATTACATATTCTCAAAAAATATAAAGGAAATCAAAATATTAATACAAGAATCCTGAGCTCCATCTCCATCATTTTTTATCTACCTCTATCCTTAATACTAAGTAATAAAGTGTTAGAAACTCTATGTTTTCATTTATTAAAACTAACATTTATCTAATCTACTCCGAGTACCAAATAGTTATCGAAGAGGGTGTGTACTAAATCTCTATGGGACACCACCAATGGTAAATATAACATCTGACCTGTGTAGTGTAAATGTAATAGGGTTCATGAAGGCATATATAAAGTAAATGAGTACAATGTAATTAAATACACAAGAACCTGCTTCATCCCTTGGCTGGAATCTGAATGTAACAATTCCATTAATTGATTGTTACCCATTTATAAATAAGTCACTTGTTAACAATAGCAATTATTCCAACTTAAGACAAGGAAACCTATAATGACATTTAATAATGATGTTCGAAGGTAATAACCAAGGAAAAATGTACCTCAAGGGTCGACAACATAGTAATAACTATATCCTGACTATGGGTAAGAGTGTAATCTAAGGAGCATATTTAAAGGAATTCCAAAATAATATGCCTACTGAATCCAAGGTGATCGACAAAGGTAAAATGATGATAAGTAGTGATTGGTCCCTATGTGCTCTGACCATTGAACCTACATGTCAATTCTAGATCAAAGGGGTGTATCAAATGTATACTTTAATACTATGTGAGTGATCATATGGTTTCATACCCGAAATATGTGAATATAAAATGACCAAGATCTAGATGGGTCTCAACATAAGAAAGTTATATCCTTGAATTTGAATGGGGTTCTTGAGTGCTCATGACATTCAACAATTGGAATCCAAGGAGAACTCAAGTTTGTCCACTTATATTTGAAAATGATGTTAATTAATATGTAATTTGGTTAAATAATTTCCTTTTATTAATGTAATAAGTCCAAGTACCATGAAACCATTTAATAAAATCACAATTTATCAATAAGTCCATTTGGTTCAAGCATTTGCTTTCCTTAGTGTGACAAGTCCATGTATCCTGAAACCATTCATTTAATCCATTTAAGAATATCAAATAATCATGGTTCCTTATACTACCTTCCATTAACATTTATAGGAGTTCTATTGACATTCACCCTATTAATCAATCAAATTTAATTCAGGCATGTCATGTACTTTGTATAATTATCAATTTTGCTTTCACATTTCATTATCAATTTAAAGAACGTACCAAAGGTGGGTCAAGTATAAATGACATACAACATTCCATTAACCATTACATGATAAAACATGAATTTATGATAAATAGGCCTACCAATAATGTGGTCATTCTCGAGCACTTCTGAACGATGGCTCAAATGTGATAAACCACTAAAAATTCAACTATGGAATATTTTCCTACATGGGATATTGTGAGTTGTGGGTTTAACCACCCACAAAAAAATCACATATATGGAAAGTGCATAATCATATGGTTCTAATTATTATAATAATTACATATAAATACAATATACAACACAAGATGAAATTGGTGGTCCCCACATGGAAATAAAAAACTCAATGAACTCATGGGTTGAGTTACAAACCACCCACCTTATGGTCGTATGTCTCTCCTCCTCAGATATCAGCCTTTGATTCAACTTGGAATTGAGTAGATATCGGAAAAACTAAAAACACTAACACATCAAAAACTTGGTCAAGATATCGAGAGGGTAAGAATGGCTAAAAAGGACTCGAGTACCTACCATTACACATCTAACATGAAGAAAAAAATCCTGATCGGATCTCGGATAAAGGATATCGTTCAATCCAAACCTTAGGCCTTCAAAGATATCCAAAAGGGAAGATAAATAGGTCAATCTTGCATAGACTAGGATTTATAGTGAGGAGGAGCCCTAATTAGATCAATAAGGGGAAAATATTAAAATTAACCAATATTTAGACAGTGCACAGTTTTTCCACACAGTTTGACAAACCATGCATGGGTACTTGGGGAAGAGGGGAAATCACATGGTTAAGAAAATCAAATAGGTAAACCATGCACTAACTGTGTGCTAAGGATCTTTCCAAAAACATTCCACAGGCATGGTTTTCTCTAACAATGTGGCCTTCCCGCATGGTTTACAATAAACCATGTTCCATGCTTGTTTTCCCAAAAATCCAGGTTCCAGACTTTAAACAATCCATTGAAACCCTTTATACTTACAACAACTCATTATCCATCCAAAATATGTCAAAATAAAGAATTACAAAAAATTAAATGGATCCCTACCTGATTGAAAAATGGGTTCTTATAGACTTCTCCATTAAAAGAACTATTCCCCGAGTTCATCATCCAAGGGTATAAAAACACTATCTAAGAACAATTATGGAGATTAAGCACATATATCAGCCTCCATCTCCAAAGTATCATCCAACACATGTTCATGCATCCATGTCACCCGTACTAGAGGGACATACCGACCGCTGACAACCTTTTTGCTCTTGTCGACAATGCATGCAAGATTTTTTTCAATGGTTTCATTAGCATCTAACTTCACTTCCTTTTGATCAAAGTTATGATATGGATCTGCATGATTTTAGAAAACTTTTTATACATGGAAGATGTCGTGTATGTCATGGTAACTTTGAGGTAGTAACAACCGATAGGATACTAGCCTGAATTTCTATAGTATCTCAAACAAACCTACAAAATGAGGAAACAACATCCCTTTACTCTATAACTATTTATGCTCTAGACTAGCTGATACCCGAAGGAATCATAGTGCCTGAACTCGAACTCTAGAGGATTTCGACGATGATTGATAGAAGCTTTTTTCTAGACTGGGTAGATTTCTTATGCTTTATGATCATCTAAACCCGATCTGAAGTATCCTGAATGATATGAGGTCTTAGTATGGCTACCTCCCCTGCCTCTAGCTAGAACAAGAATGAAATTTACAACGTAACATATAATTCCTCAAATGGATCCATCTGAATTTGATCCTAAAAGTTTTTATTATCGGATAACTAAACACAAGGGATATTCTTATCCCATGAAACATCAAAATCAAGGACACATGATCATAGAATATACTCAAGAACATATATCACCCATTCTGATTGTCCCTCAGAAAAATATGTGCTCAGACGCACTAGTGTTCCCATATCCTTCTTCAATCTATTCTAGAACCATGATGTGAAATGAGAATACCTATATGAAATGATAGTATGAGGGACCCCATGGGGTCTTATTATCTCATATACATACATTCTTTCTAGATCATCAATTAATAAAGTCTCTTGAATAGAAATGAAGTTAGATGATTTCATTAGTCAGTCAATAACTACCTAGATAGCATCACTAACCCTCAGTGATATAGGTAAGAAAACTATAAAATGAAAAGGGATAAATTCCCATTTCCATCCTAGGACTAGAAGTATTTGTAAAATCCATAAGGTCCCTAGTGCTCTTCTGTCAACTACTGCCAAATGGAATACTGAGTTTTAAAGATTTCTATCTAAAAATTCATCTTGGGCCACCAATACTAGAATTTCATTTCTCGATACATCGTTGAGATTCCTCGTTGAAATTCCCAATGAGAGGCACATAACTATTTCGTCAACTCCTCTCTCGTATATGTAGAAACCCTAACACATCCATGAATATATACAATTCTATATCTATCTACAAACTTATGCAGAAGCAGGTTACCTCTTGATATACTCTCACAAAGTATGAAACCTTCAGGATCTGAAAAATTTCTAACCTTCACCTTCATAAGGAGGGAAGAGGTAACTATAAATAATGGCAGGTAATAATGCTAATGAATGTAATTAAACACTAGGTTCATCTTAGTAGAGAATTCCATTAACATCCATTGATCACTGTTTTCCATACTGTTTATGCCTGAGTTTTCCAACATAGTGCATCTACAACCACATTACCCTTTCCAAGAATATATGCAAGCTCAAAATCAAAGGATTATAGATATTAAACCCATATCTTTTGTCTGAGGTAAAATCCTTTCCGAGTAATGATAAATTTCAGGCCCTAGTGGCATGTGTACACCACAAAGTACTCACCTAACAGATAGTCTCTATAGCAATGTAAGGAGTAGACAACTGACTCTAGCTCAATGTTGTGCGTTGAGTAATATCTCTCATGAGGCCTCAACATGAAAGATCCATATGCAAAAAATATATCTTACTACATCATCATTGCTCCAAGGCCGATGATTTATGTATCACAGAAGATAATATACCCTACACCTTATTCTAGAATAATTATAATATGTTATTATATAAGCATCCATTTCATCTCATAAAATTATTTGTCGCACACTTTAGACCAAAGGAACTTGACACCCTTATTGGTAAGGCTTGTGAGAGGTGAAGCAGTGTATGATAAATCGTATATGAAACACCTTTAATATCCAGAAGTCCCCAAAAACTCCTTTTATCGAACACATTCTTGGGATGTTCACATGAAACTACATCACTAAACGTTAATGGGTTAATAAATACACCTAATCGTGAGATAATATGACCCATTATGTGAACGTTTTCACTCCATATGTGGAACTTATCAATTTTGAGTAAAAGATGATGATCCCTAATTGAACCTGGAATGATGTCAAGTTGTTTGTTATGGTCATTTCGACTTTGAGAAGAATACAAGATTTATTTAACAAAGACCAAGACAGAAGAGTGAAATAGGGATGGAACAATATATTCATTAGATCCATGAAAATTTTGGGGATGTTTGTAAGATTGAATGGCATAACAATGTACTAAAACACACCATACCTACTATGAAAAGTTGTACGTGGAATGTCTAATGGACTAACTCACACATGATGATAACCCAATATCTGTTCAATCATAGAGAACGTCCTGCATCCCCAGATCTGGGTAAATAGATCACCAATTCAAGGTAGTGGATATCAATTCCTCATTGTAGGCTGGTTCATCCTTCTATAGTCCATGAATAGGTGTAATATTCCATCAACCTTCATGGAGAAAATCATATGTGAACCCCAAGAGTATTTATTGGGATAAATAAACCCTTTGGCCTCTAAATACTCTATATTCTGAATGAGATCCAAATGTTCTATAGGTTCTATCCTGTATGGAGGAATGGACACTATATAATCTCTTTGAATAATATCAATTGTAAAACTTACCTCTCTCTCAAGAGGTAAGATAGAAATTTTTTTAGAAAATAAATCCTTAAAATGATCCACTGCTAGAGGGAATTTTGATTTTTGTAAACCCAGATCCTCTATGAATATATTTTAAATCCCAACAGTCACTCCATGTAGCCCATGATGAACTGTACCCGATCTACCATCGTGGACATCCCGCTCACCCATATGTAGAAAAATATGGCCCTCTGGTGACATAAACGATACCCTTCTGTGATAGCAGTCTACAAAATCATGATAATAAACAAACCAATACAACCCAAAATAATGTCGAATCCTGTCATCTCAAGACTGATGAGGTTACATAAGAAAGGGTAACTACCTACCTCATGGGTAAAATCACTACATTGTCATATACCCTCTGTTCACACCCCAAAGAGTTTATCTTGGGTCATTGCACCAAAGTAAAATTGTATCTCTTGTCTAATTATTTCCACGATAGATATAGTGATAGAAGAGTTTGATGAACCTATATCAAATAAAGAAGATACTATGGTAGATGAAACTAGAATAGTGCCTCATATTATATATTTTACCACAACCATACCCCCCCCCCAAGTATCAGCTGTAGTGTATATTACTAGTTTGGTCCCTGCCCCTATGCAACAACTTTGCTATGATGACCAAAACATCTATGCTAGAACTAATGGTGATCTGGGGGTCTGGCTTCCTTGACCATGACCTCTTCAAAATCAATTATTTCCAATGTTATTCCAACTACTTAGATGAAATGGTGAAAACGAACCCACATCTAAAGGTTGATCTAGCCAGAATACTTTTATAATAGAATCTAGTGGAAAGGTTCTGTATAAATGATGATGATTCCCCATTCGGCCACAATCCTAACACTCTAGTGGGTATATATAATACTGAGGCTTTATCTTCACCCTTCTTCTACATAGATAAAACACTCTTTACCTATCAAAATATGCACTCTAGATATCACTTCTAGGATTATAATCCTCGAGGGAAGGCTTCCTACAACCGAAAAAACAACTGGCCTAACCTGGAACTGGTCCTTTATGCCTGGTACTATTTCCTCCCATCAAGTTAAGCATAGTGATAATAGCCTAATTGACTATTTAAAAAAAGGTAGGTGGGTGAAAGACATTCACCTACATACAGATGTCATAGTATAGATCATCCTTGAAACGTCTAGCACATGAAATCTCATCACCATCAAGAAGTAGTGAAAAGTGTTGCAACATTGTGAAACATACTAAATATTCCCTAAATGAAATAAAACCCTATTCGAGATGTATGAAATATCTAGATCTATTATCTCTCAGTGCACGAGTAATGACATTATCATAGAAGTCAGTTGGTATATCAACCCACAACATGCCCTGATGAGGATTATCCAGGGTAATCACATCCCATCAGTACTTGGATGAATCGAAGAAAATTTATATAAAATGCATGACCATATACATTATAACTGTCTCCCGATGATTAGAGATTTATAGGGTGTAATCTAGCCAAGACTCAGAATCCTATGGACTTACATCCCCTAAAAAGGTAAAAGGATGATGTTATTGGAACTAAAGAGTCTGATCAATCATCATAGGTTCAAGACATGGAGCACTATGCATGGATTGCATCAGACATAGGAAATATCATGAACATGGTCATTAGTTCCCAAATAAAGTATATAAATTTGTTCCTCAAGTGGCACTCATGAAGGTCAGATTGGCAGCTCAAGGCCCATCATGTTCAGAACATGGTCATCACCACCCTCATGGGATATGATATAGGTATTTCGTGGCAGCATTGGTATACAAATGCCAAGAACACACGTTAGGATTCGAATAACAAGAATGATAACATCAATAGAAGAAGATAAACATAAGAAGATCCACTACCGAAGGAATAATACACCATCTAAATGTTTATATGTCTAAGTATTAGTAAGTGATCAAGTATACATTTCATTTCATTGTACATTTAATTACCATGTTCACTCCATTACCTTTCATAAACATGAAATTATGGTAAAAGTATGTATAACCAAGTCATTATAGATATCATTATTCTCATTATAATTAATATCCATTCCTATCGAATCATTTCCCATGCACCTTATCATTAGAAACGACATTAATTTACTTATAGCATAATGGCCCGACAGAGTAAATTACTCATCCCCACCCATGATGTACCATACACCTCATGAATTGAGGCATGTAATCACACAATCACAACCAAGAGTAATACATGGATAATCTAAATATCACAACATCACTAAAAAATCATAGGAATATTTAGAAATAAAGAATAGTGAAATACACATATATGGAAGGATATATGAATGACATGTGAATCCTAGGTGCATAATATAATGCTTGTAATAATGCTCCTTAACCTCATATCACTAGGTGAAGGATGAATGAAATTATCAATCAGAATAATAGTAATCAACAACTCCACACACCATATGTGTCACCCAATGGTGAAATATTGTCAACTATAATAGGAAGAAGAGAACAACAATTAAATTTTGTGTAACATGGATTTTACCCACAACTTGGGTTTGTCCCAAGAATGGATTATGAAAAAGTAAAAACCATTCCCAATATCCAATATATTATCTCCAAATTGTAAAGAATAAAAATAACCCCACGGATACCATTTTTTGATGTCCTGGACCCAGATACCACCTAATATGTTACCCAATCCTGGTGGACCACATGGCGTCAAGCACATTAATCCAAACACTATATGATATTGACTAGTAACAAGGGCTTGGTCTGTGTCTATGGGGATCCAATACCCTCATTTCCCAAGTGGAGAACAACAGATAAACATAAATAGAGGTAAATAGTAAAATCAATATAAGTAAACTGAAGGCACAATACTAAATAGATAAAAAATAAAAACAGCAAAATTAACTGAAATAACTTACGGTGATATTTCATGTCACTAGAAAATGGAAAACATCGATATAAGAAAAAAAACATAATATGTTCCAAAAAACAATAACGGAAATCAAAATACAACTACTGGAATTCCATTTTTGGGAAATGGGCTATTTGGGACGGGATCCCGTCACAAATAGACTTTTGTGACGGGCCCCCGTCGCAAATAGCCCATTACAGAAAACGGCGTCGCAACATATATTTTTTGCAATGAGACCATCGCAAAAAATATCTGTTGTGATGGGAATTTTACCTGTCGCAAAAAAACTCCTGATTATATACATTATATACCCAAAAACCTATTGCGATGGTCCCATGGAAATTAGTTTTGGGGATGGGGAACTTACTTGTTGCAAATAGCCTTCTGATTATATACATTATATATCCATAAACCTTTTTCAATGGGCCCATCACAAATACTAATTGAGATGGGCCTGTTGTCCCGTCGGAAATACTAATCTTAAAAAAAATATTTCACTTATTTGAGATGGGTCCCCATCGCAAAATAACCCATCGCAAATACTGAAAATAGTTAAATAATAAATAATAAAATTATGATTAATGAAAAAATTATATTATTATTATAAAAATAAGAAAAAAATAATAAATATTAGTATTATTAGTAAAATAAACAATCATTACAAAATATAATACTAAAAAAATATTTAATATAATTATGATTAATAAAAAAGTAATATTAATATTATTAAAATAATAAAAAAAATAAAAAAATATTAAAAGTTTCAATATTTTCAAAAAAATATAAAAAAACATAAAATATTGTTATCATTAGTAAAATAAACAAATATTAAAAAAATAATACTAATAATAAATATTAAAATATTAAAAAATAAATAAATTATGCAATATTTCCACTAATATAAAAGATAGAAATTGTAAATAGTTCATATTATTACAAAACATGAATTCAAATGTTTTTAACCTAAAAAATCACAGGGGGGTCGTCTGGAGGAGTTGGAGGAAACGCCATCCCTAAACTACGATTCAGACGGTGCATGTACTCCATCTGCTCGAGATACTCCAATTGTCATCGCTGCTCCAATCAATGCAGCTCCACCTCGTGATGCTACTCCTACTGCTGCTGCTGCCAACACATCTCTTCATGCTGCTTCTACAATGTCTCTATAAGCTCAGCCAGATTTCACAACTACTCCTGATTCTATGAGCCAGAAGATGATGTATCTCCACGAGATCCTCTCGAGCTGGATGCTGACATCGCAACAGTACCATAATAAGTACCAGGAGTCAAATGAGAGCTGATACCAACTACTCAGCCCTTCTCAAGGCCATACTGAGTCGCCTACATCTATGACGCCTCATCGAAATGGTGAGCACCAGTCTGCTCAGTCGTCTCGTCCTGGACGTCAGCCTGTGTCTGAGAGGTTTCAGCCTCATATGACTTCTTCAATTCCAATTTAAAATTAAAATTGTGAAAATATTATATGTAGTTAATTGTCAAACTGAAAAAATAATACTAACCACTATCAGATGCTAGGATCACCACTAATCTCTATAGTGGCTGGATCACTGTACATCCTCCGATGAATGTCGAACTCTGTAATATCGGGATACTCTATTACCTACATAAATATAAAATAAACAGTTTATATTTAAAGTTATATAAATTTTTTAAAAAATATACTTACCAGATGCTCTCTATGTGAACTTAATGTATGACTACCTACTCGATGTGTCACCTCCTGTCTCCCCCAGTTCTGAAGTCCCACTAAAGATCTCCTATAAAATCCACCACCCAACCAGTGTAAACCTAATCCATCCAAAACATGAGATGAATTGTACTCTGGTTAGTGAGCTCTACACGACTCATCAAATTCTGTCACTCCTACTTTCTTAATGGTTGTCCTTCTCATATTGTACAAAAACTGACGGAAACAGTCACACATAGAAACCTTCCATGCCGCATAGATAGCATCGTTCATGATATCATTGATAGGATACCATAAACCCTACAAATAATTTTTAATATGAAGTTATTAATAAAATAAATTTCAAAATAATTATTATTTATTTATGTACCAGCCAATGATGGAACATGTTGTATCACACATAAACTAGAATCTATTCCCATGTGATCCATGGCTGAGAAAAATAATTGTGCAAGATAGCACTCCCATGTCAAATAGCTACATGCACAAAACTATGACAAAGGAATAAATAATCAAACAATTAGTATATATATAAAAAAATTAATGAAGGCTAACTAAAATATATAGGATACCATACCTCTATGTGTGTGTATTGAAAGAATGATGTGGACGCCACTCAGGGATAAGGTCAGGAATCATTAGTCGTGCAAGACCATGCCCCCTCCGCATACACCTTGAACCGCCAATAGTATGAGGATCAGATGATCCAAAATCTTCCTCATCCAACGGTAGGTCTGCCTCCTGCAACTCGCGATATATATTAGGGTCCATCTGAAACACAAAATAATTTTTGTTAGCATGTAATTTAAAATAACTATTATATATAGATATATATTATTTATGATTATAAATAGACTTAAACTGTGTCAATGTTTATCTTCATTCTCTTCTCTGTAGATATCAATGTCAATGTCTTCATCTTCCTCCTCAACATCATCAATATCTATATGAGTTTTAGTTTCAGCATCTCTTGTCATTTCAAATTCATTTGTAAAATCATTAACATCCTCATCACCATCGATCCTTAATTGTGGGGTGTCATCATCGATATTCACGTCTCTTTGTGAATCATATGAATTTTGAGCAGTCTCTTGAAAAATTTCAATTCCTTCCACTTCAGTGGAACCACATTCAGTTTGAGTAAACCAATTTTCCTGAGATTTCATCTTTATTATGCTCCACCAATTGCTCAAATCTCTTGAAGTAGCAATATACTTTGCATAATAAATGTGATGTTCCTATTGAGCCAGTAAAAATAGTTCATTTACAGTAAGAAGGATTTTATATTTAATATTGACGATTCCATGAGTCGGATGAACACGCAAGACACTCCCAGTATCCAACCACCGACATTTAAACATTGTTATGTAATTCTGTCCTAGATAACACAACTCCATAATTTCATCCAAAATGCCATAAAAGTCAACTTCATTTTCTCTTTGATGTGATCCACTCAAGCAAAGACAACTGTTCATTTTTTTTTGATTACCCGTATGCGTGTGTATGAAATCAAAAACCATTCACCAAATATGCATTATAATATTTAACCATTTTGGATGGTGGGTTACTCAATATACACAGATGATTATCAATTTCATCACCATTTTAAGACACCTTAAAATTCATAAAACAGTTATGAATATAATAAATAATAAATGGAATAGATATTAAACCATCAATAATTTATGTTACCAGTTTTTGAAACCATTGAGAAAAAAATGTGTCTGCGTTCTTCAAGAGCAGCTGCTGTAATTTGTGGAAGTTGTTTCTTGATATGATTATCATATAACCTAAAAATAAAATATGTTTAAATACTATAAAATAAATTATAGAAAAAGTGATATAATAACATATAGGAAAAATAATGTCATTTCTTCACAGTTGATCAGAACATATATATGAGCTCTGTGATGTTCATCATCTAAAATCCATCATTCATGAACTCCACAGAAACCAAGATTTGGATGATTAAAAATGTTAATTTCTTGTCCATTTCATCTTTAACATTCCCCCCATTTCTCCCCATTCAATTTTTAGGGGATATTGAGAATCAAAATAATGAGAGCAGAAAAAATAAATTTCCTCTTTCAAATAAGCTTTAGTAATTGAGCCTTCAATTTATGGTTTGTTACTTACTTTTTTCTTCAATTTCTGTGTGCATCTCTTGAATGGGTACATCCATCGAAAATATATTGGACCTCTACATTTAGCTTCATGGGGAAAATTTAATATCAGATGTTCCATTGAGTCAAAGAAAGTCGGTAGAAAGATTTTTTCCAGTTTATATATATTTACACCAACATCTTCTTCCCAATTGGATAGCACATCGTAGTCTGTTGTCGCTACACAAATGTCTCAAAAAAATATGATATGTATTTTATCGAATCCCAAATCACATAAATAAACAAGACTTTGAATCCAATCAGAAATAGTCATTCCATTATAACATGAGAATCATGAATTTTTAATCTAGTAATATAATCATTTTTAACACATTTTCCCAAATTATAATCATAGCTATCTAGAAGTCTCCAATCTACAATCCACTGACAAAATAATAACCAACTCTCTTTGGACATTGTATAAGCTGCTTTTGGCTTCATTAACGTATGTGATCTGACAATTTTAAATAGTTCATGTTCTGGTCGCCTGCAAGTTTGGGAAAGATCTAATCATGCCTTTACGGTATCTTTAGTCTAACCTGGTGTATCCAATACTATATGAAATAAATTATCAAATTTCTTCTTCTCAATATGCATAACATCCAACATGTGGCGGACCAACAAATCAGACCAATACGGAAGATCCCAAAAAATTCTCTGTTTTATCCAATTATGTTCTTTCCCAAATCCATGAATTTTCTTTTGGGTTACTACTATTCCAAATGTGATGGGAGTTAATAAAAATACAACTAATTTTATCTTTGTACCTGAGATCATCTTTGGAGGTTCATCACTTTCTATTGTACCTTTTCTGAAATGATATTTGTTCCCCTGAAAAGGATGATCGGTTGGAAGAAATCTACGGTGACAATGAAAATATCAAGAATTTTTTCCATTGATGAGAATAAAGTCTTTTTTGTATTTCATATAGTAAGGACCTAATTTCAGACCATGTGTACTCTAACCACATAACAAGACATTTTCCAGAAAGTCACTAATTGTCCACATCAATGCATCTTTTAATATGAAATTTTGTTTCGCAGAAACATCGTATGTATTAACAATATCACTCCACAATGAATTTATCTCATCAATCAATGGTTTCAAATAAACATCAATATTCTTTTTTGGATGTCATTGGATTAATAGAGAGAAATTGTATGAAGTTATCATCTTACACCCTTTACATAGATCATTCTTCCTTAAAAATTTCAGGGGACATCAATATCATTCCCTTAAATTTTCAAGGAAGAATGGTCTATGTAAAGGGTCATGTGAGATAATTCTTATAGATGAGAAGGGCATGACTTGTTTTATCCTATTATAACACGACTTGCAATGTGATCAACCAAGCATATCTAATTATATCTAATTATACTTAATTATATCTAATTGTATCTAATTGTATCCAATTATAACAAATTGTATATAATTTTATCTAATTTTATCTAATTATAACTATTTTTTTCTAATTATTTCTAGTTATTTCTAGTTATTTCTAACTATATCTAAATATATCAACTTATATCTAATTATATCTAATTATATCTAATTATATCTAATTATATCAAATTATATCTCATCATATCTCATTATATCTAATTATATCTAATTATATCTAATTATTACTAATTATTACTAATTATTACAAATTATTACTAATTATTACTAATTATTACTAATTATTACTAATTATTACTAATTATTACTAAATATTCCTAATTATTGCGAATTATTGCTAATTATTACTAATTAT
This sequence comes from Viscum album, assembly GCA_963277665.1. Lineage (NCBI taxonomy): Eukaryota > Viridiplantae > Streptophyta > Magnoliopsida > Santalales > Viscaceae > Viscum > Viscum album. Next base: position 1,183,854,214 of record OY728136.1, read on the forward strand.
TACTAATTATTACTAATTATTCCTAATTATTACTAATTATTAATAATTATTACTAATTATTACTAATTATTATGAATTATTACGAATTATTACGAATTATTACAAATTATTACTAATTATTACTAATTATTACTAATTATTACTAATTATTACTAATTATCACTAATTATTACTAATTATTAATAATTATTACTAATTGTTACTAATTATTACTAATTATTACTAATTATTACTTATTATTACTAATTATTACTAATTCTTACTAATTATTACTAATTATTACTAGTTATTATGAATTATTACGAATTATTATGAATTATTATGAATTATTACCAATTATTACCAATTATTTCCAATTATTACAAATTATTACAAATTATTATCGATTATTATGAATTATTACAAATCATTACGAATTATTACCAATTATTACAAATTATTACCAATTATTACCAATTATTACCAATTATTACAAATTATTACCAATTATTACCAATTATTACTAATTATTACCAATTTTTACCAATTTTTACCAATTTTTACCAATTTTTACCAATTTTTACCAATTTTTACCAATTTTTACCAATTTTTACCAATTATTACCAATTATTAGCAATTATTACCAATTATTAGCAATTTTTACCAATTTTTACCAATCAATACCAATTATTACCAATTATTACCAATTATTACCAATTATTACCAATCATTACCAATTATTACCCATTATTACCAATTATTACCAATTATTACCCATTATTACCAATTATTACCAATTATTACCAATTATTACCCTTTATCACCAATTATACCGAATTATTACCAATTATACCGGATTATTACAAATTATACCGAATTATTACCAATTCTACCGAATTATTAAGAATTATACCGGATTATTACCAGTTATACCGAATTATTCCCACTTATAACTAATTATTACCAATTATACTGAATTATTACCAATTATACCGAATTATTACCAATTATACCGAATTATTAACAATTATACCGAATTATTTCAAATTATACCAAATTATTACCAATTATACCGAATTGTTACCAATTATAATGAATTATTTCCAATTATACCGAATTATTACAAATTATACCGAATTATTACAAATTATACCAAATTATTCCCAATTATACTGAATTATTACCAATTATACCGAATTATTACCAATTATACCTAATTATTACCAATTATACAAAATTATTATGAATTATACCTAATTATTACTAATTATACATATTTATTACTAATTATACCTAATTATTACTAATTATACCTAATTAATACTAATTATATCTAATTATTAAAAATTGCCCCTAACTATCCTTAATTATATATAATTATGAATAAATTCGGCTAATTATCTTTAATAATCTCTAATTATTGCAAATTAACACTAATTACTTATAAATATCACTAACAATATCAATTTCTTACTAAAAATAAATATAAATAAAAATCAATTTAAATCTAATTTAATTACAACTAATACACAAAAAATAAAATTAATATAAAAAAATATAATAAAATATAAAATATAAATACCATAATCTTTGATATTCTGAAGGTATTGGCACCTTCTAATTTCTCTCGTATAAAAAAATTTAACGAAAAGAATTTTTTTCCTTAAAACTAGAGAATGATGAGAGAGGGAGAGGAAGATCTGAGTGATTTGAAATAAAAATGGGTGGGGTATATATAGGTTAGATTAGTTGTGACGATGTTAGTTGTGACCGGTTTCCCATCGCAAATGGTGGTATTTGCGATGAGGCCCGTTGCAAATACCCTAATCCGTATTAATTACAGTCGGCAGTTAAAAGGGTATTTGCGATTAGTCTTGTAGCAAATACACACCAACCGACATACTATTTGCGACGGGGGCATTGGTCATCGCAAATGTTATTTACCGCCACTAGGCTTTTGCGAAGGGGCATATCACAAATACCCTCGCCGCATTAATTAAAATCAGCGGTTAAAAGGGTATTTGCGACAGGTCCCATCGTAAATACACACCTCCTGACATAATATTTGTGACGGGTGGCTTTTCCCGTTGCAAATGGTTTTTACCGCCGCCCGGCTTTTGTGATGGGGATGCATCCCCATCACAAAAACCCATCCCGCGTTTTGGCGTGCAAACTGTGCCAAACCTATTGCGATGGGTCGCTTATTCCTATCGTAATTAACCTACTATTTGCAATGGGAAAAGACTCTCGTCGCCAATACGTATTTCGTCAGACCTTTTGTGACGGTATTTATTCCCGTCACAATTGACCCATCACAAAAAACCAATTTTTCGTAGTCTACTATCATAGGAATCCCGAGTTCCAGCTCAGTCATATGTTAACAAGATCCATCCTAAATTGAAAATAATCAAGTGTTTGAATTCGTATGCTCCCCTTTAGCTACACCATCAGTCACGTAATCTACTCTGAGTACAAATCAAAATTTGGAGAGGTTGTGAGAGAAATATTAGTGCGACACAACTAACAATGTCTATAAAATCCAGCCTGTGTACTGGAAATGTAACAATTATGGATGTACGAATATATACAGTAAATTAGTGCAATGTATCTAAATACCCATGTTTCTACTTCATCCCTCAACTGGTGTCTGAACATAACCAGTCCAACAATTGATTATTACCCATTTATAAATAAGTCAATTGTTAATAATAGTTATTGTTCTTGGTTATGACAAAGAAACATGTAAATACATTTAATAATTATGTTCTGAGGAAATAACCAAGGCAATGAATACCTCAAGGGTCTCCAACTCAGTAATAAAAATATCCTAGCTATGGGTAAGAGTGTAATCTAAGGAGCATATTCGATGGAATTCCATAACAAGATTCCTACCAAATCCAAGGTGATCATCCAAGGTAAAATGGATCTAACCAATGACTGGGCCCTTGGGTTTTAACCAAAACACTTACTTTTCCATGTTGAATCCCAGGTGTGAATCCAATGAATCATTTATAACAATGTGACAGATACTACGATGCCATATTTGGCATCCAGTAATAGACAAGCATGAAGATCTTGGTGGGTCTCAACCTAAGAAATTCATATCCATGAATCAAATTGGGGTTATCAAGTTCTCATGGAATTCCCCGATAAGAATCCAAAGAGAGAATGATTTAGTCCACTCTAATTTGATAAGGAATTCATTTAATATATCATTTTCTTCCATCTAATCCTTTTATTAGCATGATAAGTCCAAGTAGCATGAAACTATTTAAACAATTCAAAATTTATTAATAAGTCTATTTGGGTCACACCATTCCATTCATTAGTGTAAAAATGAAAAGCATCATGAAAGTGTTCATTTAATCCATTTAATAAAATTCAATAATCAAGGTTTATTCTGCTACTATCCAATAATATGGTATGGGGTAATACAGACATGAAAGATGTTAATCATTCACATTTAATCATGTGAATTCATATACTTAGTATACTTTCCAATTACCCTTTCGCATTTAATTATCAATTTGAATCACTTACCTTAGGTGGATCAAGTGAAAGTGACATGGTGAATTCCATTCACCATTACATGATACAATAAGAATTTATGATAAGGGGGCCTACCATTAATGTGGTCAATCTTGAGCATATTCGAACGATGCATCAAAAGTGTCAAAAAACTCAAAACTCAAATATGGAATATCATCCTACATGGGATGTTAGGCGGTGTGGGCATAAAAACCAAAAAAAATTACATATATGAAATGAGAATAATCATATGGTTCTAATGATTATATGTGTGACATAAAAATTCAAGAAATATTACAGGATGAAATCAGTGGGTCCCACATGACAATTCCAAAATCAACAAACTTGGGGGATGATTTATAACCCTCCCACCTTAAGTTTATATGTCTCTCTTCCTCCGATATCGACCTTTTATTCGTCTTAGAACATTGGAGATCTTGGTAAAAGGAAAAAATTCTCACACCTTGATATCTAGGATGATAGTAAGAGAGGAGAAGAATGGATAAAAAGGACCCATGTACTTAACTTTGTGAATCCAACGTGATAAACAGAAGACCAATCAGATCCAGGAAGAAAGAGATACTTATATCCCTACTTTAGTCCCTCAAAGAGCTCCAAAAAGAGGAAAATAGCTCAATTCTTCATAAACATGGTTTAGGCGGAAGTAAGAGAACTATTTAGATCATTAATGGAAAAACTGTAACATTACCAAATATTTACCCTATGAATGGTTTGCTGACATGGTTTGGAAAACTGTATGCCAACCATGGAAGGGTACTTGGGGAAGAAGAGAAGTTTCACAGTTAGGCTGAATAGTTTGGTAAACCATTGGACAATGGTGTGATAAGGCACTATCAAAAAATATATGCCACCAAAATGTTTATCTCTAACCTTGTGGTCTTCCCGCACGGTTTACTATAAACAGTGACATAGACCTATTATCTGAAAAGGCTATGTTCTGGGATCTGATCAATCCCCAAAAACCCTTGAGGCCTTCACTAACTCATTAATACTTTATACTAGGTCCAAAATAAAGAATTATACCACAATTTAATGGATCCCAACCTAAGTGAAAACTCAGGTTCATACAAATGGTATTATCGATGTTTTCAATGTGTAACATGGAATTTTGATTAATCACTGGTTTCCATGAAATATATGTTTTCTAACATCATATATACACATATTCAACTATAAGTGATATTAATTGGATACAATAGGATTATTTTAAAAATGAAATTTATTCTATAAGTTTTATTTGAACCCATTATACCCCTTAATGATTTTATAAATACCTGGGGTATCCTGGGGTACTTAGGGGGGGATTCTAGGGCATATAAATTTATTGGGAATGATTCCTCTCTACCTAGTCTTGCTTAGTCAATCTTAGTAGTCTAATTGTAAATTTCCAGGATTGTATATACTAGTAGTTTATTATAATCCTCTCTAGATAGTGTTCATTTACTAGTTTAATGTTGGTATGGATAATTAAATAGTTGGGATATTGGTATAAGGATCCTTTGTTTTTCTTAAAAATGTACCCAATGTATCAATTCTATGATTTTTTGTAGGTTTTTATTAATGAACAATTTCTTATTTAACAATACCATATCTCACACGTCATGTTTTACTATCCTTATTAAACAATTTTATTTTTAACAAATTGGTGTACATTTGATAAATTCATGTAATTTGGTTTTTTATAAAAATAAAATGTGTACCATTAGATATTGTATTTAAAACTATTGGATTTTGGTTTATATTATAATGTTTGTCATAGAATACACGGTGGGATCCTACTAAGATTTGTATGATCACATCATATATACACACTCTTTATGTATATAGATTGTTTTTCTTCAGGTATATATTTTTTGGGATCAGTGACCATATTATATTAATAGGGATTATTCTATTCACTCAGTTCTAAATAAATGAGGGTGGTGTAATAAGAAGTTATTTTTCTAACATATGATGTTTTCAGTTTCAATCATTTTATTCATATTCAGTATTTTATCACATGTATGAGTTTTTTAGTCTATCTAGTCACATTTGGATTCTATATATATATTTTTATTATTATGTTTTTTTATTAGATTACATATTATTTTTATTCTTTTATTCTCATTTATTTTTAGAGTATTTATCAGTAAAAAAATTCCCATAATCAATATATTTTTCCCATTGAAATATTTTCTAACTCATCCTGATTAAGAATGTGCCTTGGTCCTTTCATTTGACTGTAATATATTTCAAGATAATATATATAAGGGTTGTTTGTGATAAATTAATATTATAGAATATGTAGGTAATAAGGAGAGTGGTAGGTGGTGGGTGGATTTTTAGAATATATGAAGTAAACCATAAACAGGTTTGATCACCTCCCTTATAGAATAAGTTCATATTACTATGGTGTGATGGCACATTCCATCCCACAATCATGATATTATCTTCTTTGGGCCTAGACCACACGGTTTTTCCCAAGGATTTTTCCACTAGGAATCTCCTAGGAAAAGTCCTCGTGATGGGAGAGGTATCCACTCCACCTTTTAAAGGGGTGCTTTATTTTCCCCCTCCTATGATGTGGGATAGCCATAATACACACCCCCCAAACGGGCCTACAGTCATTGCTGACACATCAAATGGAAACTGTCTCTAACACCATTTGTAACGGCCCAGTCTAGCCCACAATTGTGTTATTGTCCTCTTTGGGACTAACCCACACCATTTTGTTTTTATGGACTATTTTACATTAGGAATATCCCAGTAAAAGACCTCATGATGGGAGAGGTATCCACACCACCATAAAAGGGGTTCTTCATCTACTCCTCCTTTGAGAATTAGGAGAGAGTCATGCCAGTTGCCTATCTATTTCAGTTACATCTGAGTTACATGCCTATGCACAACTTCTTCCTTGTTTCTCAACTACGACGTTAGTTATTAGACCCATATCATTTTTTTTCAACACGAGGAGTTTCAGTTGGAGGAGGATGAATCATTCAATGAGAATCCTATCTGGATTATTGATATAAGTAGAAAGGTTTTTATCGCTGGTCTGTTCCTTTGGTATGAGTGTTTTGGCAGTACAACCAAGTGCAGGAACTGACTTGGGGGAGGGAGACTGATGTGCGATCGCAGAGGATGGAGCTGTTCGAGGATTCTTCTTTACGACCTTGTTAGGGAAATTCAGTGTTGAATTTCTTTAAGGGTGAAGTTTTTAATAACACTATTCTTATTTTTTGTTATAGATCTTGATTTTTGGTTTTTTGGGGGAAAATGAGAGTTTTTAAATTTTAGAAGTACACGTAGTGTACATAGGAGTACACATCATGTACCAAGTTGCCACAGGTAGCTATGTACTAGCTGTGTAACAGCTGAGACATGGCCATGTGGCGTGATGTGGTAGACCGCTAATTCCATGGTCCTGTTGAGGTAAATACACTACATGTTAATTAATAGTACATGTAGTGTACTTTTTCTTTTAATCGAAAAATCAGACTGGGGTCGTATCTAATCCCTAGAAATTTATTCTTTTGGCCATACCTTTTGAAGGAGCATCTCGAATCACCGAATCTTCTCTAAGCCACCAATCAGTAATACCTTCTCTAAATAAAATATCGTTGGTTGCATTGGAATCACCTTGGTGAGTCATTCCTTCTTCTAGAGCCTCTCCTTTTTATTTATTTTCTTTCATCAGTTATTCATGGTTGAATATTTTTAATTTTTTTTAGATCTACATCATTATAGGCCAGTTCAAGGGATGAAATTTGAGAGTGTTCATCATTCAACAATGAGGTATGTGGTTTTATTCCTTTTATTGTTTGTCTTTGGGTTTGATATGCCAAAGTTCCGATTACTAATGATTCATGTATTTTGGGTTAAGAAAATTGCACCATATTTTATCTTCCGTGGAATGGTTGTTGGATTAAGAGTTTTTTGTTGTAGTGTTACATGAAATTGTGAGTTTAAGGAACACCCTGTGGGTGTGTTTACTTGTTTGATTATTTAGGGTTATTTATTCCAGGTTTCCTATGAAGAAAATCAAGTTTCCTTGCTATTATTAATAGGATGGAACTTTTTGACTTTTTCTGCATGTTAAATGATTGTGATGTGCATTGGATTTATTGATCCATGTTGTAGATGAGATTATATTGAGATACTAGATATCATTCATGAATGATTTAATTGAACATGGATGTGAGAACCTTGTGCAGTTATACCACATGTTGAATTGACATTAATTGATTCCTATGAGTGTCTGTTATATTTCAGGTAATGAGACCACAAGGGGGAATGACGGTTAGTGCTCCCTCAGTGTGCCTATAGACTAAATTATGATTCCATAGGGGGAATTGATGTTGAATGCTTCCCCAGAGAGTCTATAGTAATTATGGAAAATCCATTGGGGTAATTGACATTGAGTTCATACTCATAGTGTCTTTCCCTATTTATTGCATTATTTGGCTAGAGGGGTTAGACTATGTGAGCAACTCAGAGGGTAAATGTAAATATTGAATGTTTGTGATGTGTCTTCCAAGACAAATCACAATATTGGATTTGGTCCTGCAATGTAGTCTTTTAAGATACATTTTTATGATACTTAATTTATTAAATGATGAATATTAAATTCTAATGAATGTAAATAGAAAATGTAAGATTAATTAAATTTTCATACTCCAAGTTTCTTTATTTAATTTTTATTATTACCTGCTATATATATACTCAATGAAAGATAGACACATATCTTGTGGTGGTTTCCTATTGAGATTCATCTCACACCCTATTTGTTTCATTTTTTGGACCCAAATAGATAATATGGTAGCAGGTATAAACAAGGGAAAGTGCCATATGTCATCAAGGTCTTGATCGTTGTGGAGTTGGATAGCATGGGACCAAGATAATCCTGCAATGCTACTAGAGTTAATTGTTTTCTATGGTACATTCATTTAGTATTGTATTTTGGACATTGTGGCCTGTTTGGGTTTTTTTACTAGTCATATGTGACATGAATCATTTATATATGTGTTCTAGTTGATTATTTATATTCAGTCTTCCACTGTTTACTTATTGTATGTTATTATTGATTTTTTACTATTTATTATTTATTATTCCTCTATGAATACTCTACCAATGAGGGGATAATTTCTCCACTCTCCCACCCACGACCCTTGCTAATAGTTAGCAGCCTCTGGAATTCGAGGAAATCCACTTGAGGCAATGTGAGAAACGGAGTACGGGGCTCCTTTGGGTGGCACCTAGAATCAGGATGTTACATGGGGATTTTTTATTGATATGTGTATAGTGTTTTGATGATGTAATAAATTGACTTTTTTGGTTTGTATTTAAGATAAATTTAACTCCATATAGTTTTATGTGACATTTTTTTGAATATTATTAAATAGAAGGGATTTGATAACGTACAAACTAATTAAATATTTTTTCTACGGTTTGTAAAATTTATAGTCATAACTGATTGGGTTCTTATATTCCACATATTTTTAGGATGAACCTAGTGTTTTGGAAAATAATTTTGGAGTGATTTTAAAAAAAAATAAAAAACATTACAGTAAAATGGACATATTTGGAATTTTTACAATGTCTTGGAGATATGTTGGTTTAGAATATAATAAATGAAACTTATTTAACGTTAGGATTTATAAAATCTATGTTATTTAATTTGTTCTTAATGTATGACTTCATTAAATATTTTATATCCTTTGAAGGAATTGCAACATATATGTATATATATATATATTGATTAATTCATGTATTTTATGTTATATATACTTTATTTTTGTAGTATTATTGGTTGATTTTAAGATTCTAAAATGTGAAATGTGTTATAAATGAATTTAAAGGTCATTGGAATAATCACCTAACCTTGGTTAAACAATTATTTCATGAAGAACAGAATTAATAAGATGTTAAAATTTTATTTTATTAGTTAGTGTTCATTATGTATAATAATATTGAATCTTATCATGTTGAATAATCATTATCTTTGACATTATATTAAATAATCTTAAAAAATTTCTTCCATAATTCAATCTTTTTTTTGAATAAAAGTGTTTTGAATAAAAAAAAATATGTTTTGTTTACATCATTTTTTAATGTTATGTTTTCATGTGATGTATGAAAACATCTATCAAATATTATTTAAATGGGGACTTATATTTATTGGGGAAAAGTTTTATAATGTATGGTCTACTATTTCAATGATGTACATTGAGTTTTTTCTAAATTGGGTTTGTTTTTTAAAATCACACTCAATATGAACGCTCTAGTTTTTCTAATTTAATACTTTATTTAGATTTTATTAATTAGTTAGTATTTTTTATTTATAGAATAATACATTTTTTTACCTAAAATTAACCATGAATGAATTTTTAATTATTATATGATCAAAAATATTTTTTAATTGTTGTATGAATGGTTATATTTTAAAGGGAATTGTTTATAGTTCATTATGATAAACATAAATGTATAGTTTAATTTCAATGGTTTTAAAGGTAATGTTTGGATTTATGTTGGATGTTTTGAAATCATTGGTTAGATGGGTTTTAAAGAAAAAGGCCACCTTTGGTTTTGTTGTATTTTTAAGAATTAAATTTTATGGAGCCATAATTTTCAATTTCTATTATTTTGTAATTACATGTTGATTTAGTCTTATATGAATGTAAAATGGTGTGTTTCTAATGTTTCTGATGAGTGTTTTTATTAATAATATGGGATATTATACGTTAAATTTTATAATTTTGTGATATCACGTTTATTTGGTTTTAATGTTTCAAGAATAATATTGATGTTTCTATTATGGTCATGTTTAGACGATTGTGTTTTGATTAATAGTTTTTATTTTGGATAAATGAAATGGTTGATAAATAATTATAAATGAATGGATGAGTTAAAAATTGGGTTCCTTTAATTGGAACCATATTTAGTTTTGTATACTACTGAGTTAATATCACTTGGTATTTAGTTTCTTGGTTTAGTTGAAAATTACCTACTAATGTATGATAGATTTTTAGCTTTATATAATATAAATTTTTGAACATTTTAATCTAAATTTTTGTGTGATATGTGTTTTATTAGGATACATAAAAATCAAAAACATAAATTTTATGTTTAATAGTTTCTAATATTCCAAAATATTCATATTAGGATGGGGATTAATGATTTTTGAAATAGAAGAATGATTTTAAAAATATGAGTTTATGAATGGATATAAAATCACTAGGATTTGGGACATTTATAAAATAAACAAGTGATGAAATTAGTAAATATCATGAAATCATGTTTATATAGTCTAATATATGACTCTAATATATATCTTTATGTTTTTAAGATGTGTCTAAAAATTTTTGACTAATTATTATGAAAGAGAATGTGTCAAATATTATCTTTTTTAGTAATGTATTGTTTTCAAGGGAATCATATTAATTTCAATATGTGTCCATGGTTCATGGGGAAACCATGAATCTTTTGATAGAATAGAATTAAGGGTGTTTTCATAGCTTTAAAATATATATTTATGGACAATGAATTTATGAATTTTTTTAGAATCCCTTGAGTTGTCATCCCATAGTTCGGAAAATCAATCACCCTAACCATTCTTGTCCAATGCCCATTTACAACTACAGTCATGTTTGGATAATGGTTTTAAAACCATTAAATGAAACTATTAGTGATATAATATACTAAAAAATAATGTTTTTAACACTTATTTGACCCTAGGAACTCCACCAATCATGGTTATGGTATATGGAAATATCATATATCATGAGAGAAGTTGGAAATTAAGGCGCCACCTCAAACAACCATAACAATTTACTATGTTAGCTATTTGAGCTCCACAAGATGAAAAATTTAATCTGAAGACATGATATAATACTTTAGATTTATATTGTAAAATTTATTCCATTTACCATGGGAAAAAAGTGTCCCAAAATAATCTAAAATTTTTGTAGTATATGTTAGATAATTTTTTCATGTTTAGAAAGAAATTTAATCTGTGGTATAAGAACGTTAGATAATTTTTATATAATTTTTTTCTGTAATACATACTTTTTTTATAAAATATTTTTTATTTTATAAATAATATAATGTATTTACAGTGTTTTTCTTTTCAAAACAATTTTATCTTACTAGCCACTTGTGAATTTTAAAGGAAAAAGATGTTGTAAAATTTATTGTTTGAATGTTGGGATGACATAATAATTGTGTAATAGATCATTTATATATTGAAATGATATATGTATTGTGATTACTTATGGGGTGTTGTCACCCAATGATCTATAACATTCTATTATAGGGATCCATTACATTATTATATAAAAATTATGATGACTAATTTTTCATGTAAATTTTATCAATATCATCATATTTTCATTTTATTAAATATTTCATATTAATATTATTTATATTGGAAACTTATATTTAGATATTTTCATAATTAAACCCAATTTTATTATATGGTAACATTTTTATAAATGTATATATTATTTAATTAAATTTGTTTGTGTCATCAAAATTTAACATCCAATATGGTTTTCAGAGGGTAGAAAGTATTATGGTGGACAAAAATTATACCCCCTATGTTTTTATATTCAATAAATATTTTATAAAAACTCATTTTAATTTAATTATTTATAATTTATAATTTTTTTGGGAAACTGAATGATGCATATTTTGGGCATGGTTAGGGGAAACTTTGTGATTCAACTATTCTCTATTTAATGGATGATACAATGATTGTTTGATAGTTATAGAATATTTTGGGTAACCATGAACCCTAAAATTTAATTTTATATATTTTGAACCAAAAATTCATTGGCTGTTTCCAAATTTCCCTAAAAATGTAATAATAAACTAATATAAAATAATCAATATATTTTTCAACATTTAGTGTGTTGATGTATTTTTAATAATAAAATTTTAAATTTTTAACTTATCCTATCATATGAAATTTATGTTTTTAATTATATTTATATTTTGGTATGAAAATATAATTATATAATTATATAGATTATTATTTAATTGGAATTTGATAGAATTTTTAAAATTGTTTTTTGGAAGTTTAGATGTGAAAGACTAACTGGTATTGTGTGTTTTAAAAATGAACTTTAAGAGTTTTTTTGAATATAATAATAATATTATTAATAAGAGTACATACATATTTTCCCTACGTTTTGGTTGGATAAACCATTTTTTACACTTCATTTTCTTGACACACACATTTGGAAGGAATGGGGATATTGCTATACACTATTCAAATGAACACTTCATAGATAAACTCAATGGATTTCCTTATTTAATTATTCTCATATTACCACCATTTGTCTTATTTATCATATCAATCAGTTATCATTATCATTAGTTTACATTGTGTTGGGTTCCTATATATTTGTGTCACATACTTGACTTATTTTAATGTTAAATTCCATTTAATTTCCATTCAATCTTTGTTTTGAGGGTTTCCAAACCATTTATGGAGGAATGGGTGAGTTTTTATGAATTGGGCCAAACCGTGAGCCCAATTCCATATTTAAAAATAAATGTTGATTACTTTATAACTTTTTAATTTTTAACCATTTTTCATCCATTATAATTTCTAATTGTATTCCCCTGACATATTAACACCGCCATATGAATTTGGACCATTTAAGAATCCATAATCATGGTGGATATGGGTTTTTATTTAAGGTATTAGCCCTACCTGAAATCCCATTTTTTGCATTGAAAATACATTTTAATTCTTTATTATCTCCTTCACTATTTGGGTGTTTTCGGTGATTCCAACTCTCACCCGAGACCACTTACCTATGACGCGCCCCCATTCCCTCATACCCAATGTAGAGCTCGATAAATTAGCGAAAGGGGTCGAAACTTCTCTAGATTTTAGAAATCATCCAGTTTTAGAGAGTTAAATTGATCCTTTCATAACTCATTCTATTTTTACTCTTTTTCCCCCATTCCTATTCCTACATGATCTCCTAATCTTTGTTCGAACCTCCCATGAATTTTTGTATGTTTTAAAATTCATATGATAGTGTATTTTGAGTCGTTTTATTTAAGATTATTTTTGGTAAGTGTTTCTCTCTTCAATTGCTTCGGTCTCTTTAGGGTTTCCTCTCACTTTCATGAATTTATAGAATTTCCAGAAGATAGGGCTCGAAACTAGGGTTTTATTTGGTGTATTTTTTGTAAAATATTGTGTTCTAGGGCTGGATTTATCTTCCTTGTGGTGCGGCGGTGGTGCAGTTGATGTTTCGCACCATGTTTTGAGGGATTCAACACTTTCTGTAGGTGGTTCAATGTGTAAACAATTATTGATGAGTTAGAATGATGTATTTAATTATTTTGCGTATTCCTCATATGTTATTTGTGGTGCAAAAATTATTTATGATTCATTTGGATAAGTGTTTTATTTTATACTTGCATTTTAACTTGAAATGGGTGTTTTCGTGTGTAACTCATTGGGTATTATTTGGGTGTATTTTATGAAATATGGAATTGGTTTAATAAATATTGTTAGGCCATCAAATTCTGGTTTGGTAATGTATTAGTGTCATGTGGGCATAAAAAGAGGGTTTCTTAGTAGGTTTTATGTGTAAAACATTTTTATACCTCTTTAGAGTATTTTATAAAAATGTGTGTTTTCATTTGGATCAATTGTAGTTTTATTCAAGGTGATTTTATAAAACTTGAAAGTGGTTTTATAAATGTCTTTAGGGATTCCAATTATGTTTCGGATAGGAATTGTTATGGTTTTTGGTCTTAACTTGGGGTTTTGAAATGAGTTTTTTCTGCAAGACATATTTACAACAGTTGGGAACTTTTTATGAAAATTCTAAATGTTTTAGTTGGTTAAACAAAGTGGGAAAGGGTGAATATGTATTGTTTGGTATTTTTGTTCACCTATTATGATTTTTTGAAAGGTGAAGTGATGTTTTAAGATGTAAAACATTTTTATAATGCTTTTTAAATTTCTGAAATGTTTTATTAAATTGGGATGTTGGAATGAAACTTGTTTGTGGGCTGTTTCATGTAAGTTTGATGATAATATGATTTTGAAGGTAAAAAGGGTATTATGTAACAATTGAGTTGGATTTTATTAGAGTTTTAATATATTGGAATGTTTTTTTAAAATTGTTTAACGGATTTGTGTAAGTGTTAAAGAAATGTGAAAAGTGTTGTGGGCTATTTTGGTGTGAGTCGGATTTCAAAATCATTTTGAATGAAAGTTGAATTATTTGACTTGTGTTGTATACATGTGGGATGTTTGGTGAATTTATGATATGGAAATTATATTTTCATGTGAAAGTTATATTCATTGACTTGTTTAACTTGTTTGAGCACAAAGTGAAACCCCGGGTATCTAGGCGGGTTGATGTGTACTAGTATGCTAGTGAATCTGTGGGGTTTGGCCTTAGTTTCACTTAGAAAGATTGACGCTTACAACTATAACTACTATTATGATGATTATTATTGGGGACTACTAGGTTATGGGTATGTTCCCTACTAGTGGCTCGTGCACGAGAACAGATATTTATGATGGTTACTCTCACTAAGATAGGAGGTACCTGGGACCCACAACTGGCTAGTGTCTATGGGTTATTTCTCATTGCTTGTGCTCACTGGATATTTTGTGCTTACCATCAGCATACAGTATGAGTGGATGGAAAATTATGTAGCTTTGGTATTCATTTTAAAAGTGTATATTCTTTAAATTGTCCCACCTGAAAACTGTTTTTATTTAATGTTGCATCTTTTAGAAATTGTAACTAGCATTTCATGTTTTTGAAAACATGCATGCTTTTTGTCATTAAATGTTTATCACATGGAATCTATTAGTGGTGGTATCCTACTGTCCATTGTATCACACCCTACTTACACCCTTGGGAGTAAGTATACTTGTTTATTTTTTGTTGTTGCAGGTTGGGTACAGTTTTTAGTGCTGGGGGTTCAGGTTTCTAGTATGTCCTTAGTGGTGAAGTCTTGTGGGGATGGCTTCAGGGAGGTGCATCTTGCCATGTGGAGGTTCTTAGGCTATCCTTATTTGGTTTTGTAACTTTTTAAGGGTCTTTAAACATAGTTTGAACTTATGTAATTCAGTTATGAAATTTTTTAAAATATGGTTTTAGTTGAAAAATCCAGATTTGTTTTATTGAGTTTTTTTTTTGTTGTTTAATGTCTATAAAATCAAGTAAATTGTTCCCAATTCTCATTATATAATACCTGGGCACTTATGCCAGCCTGTGGGGATTGGGAACGCCGTTCCGTCCTTGTCTTGGGATGTATTTGGGGCCGGTGTTTGTGGCAACTAGATTCAGTTCGTGACAAAATGGTATCAAAGGATGTTTAGGTTACCTCTTTGGGTCATGTTATTTGGGGAAGAGTTAGGATAGTATGGATCTAGGATTGTAGGGACTTGGTATTTGAGTTATGGGTAGTGTTCCTAATCACCACACCTCATGACAGGATTCAATTTTCCAGTGGAAGTCATGATTTATCTAAGTCATTTGGTTTTCTTGGTTTGATGATGGTTAGGGGAAATGAAAATAGAGTTGGGTTAATGGTATAAGTGAGATCACAGGGCCTAGAAAACCATGTGGATCCGGGGATCTTCCCTGGAACACTCTCTGTGATAGTGAAGGTATTGGAATATAGTCGCCAACCATATGTCCAAGTCACCCACAGAAACTAGTTTCCTCTTGCATTGTCTTGTGTTCTTTAGTTTTGAAATCTTGGAACTTTGGTTTTAAATAGACTTGGTTTTAAGAAGCGTAATGTTTTTTTGAAATTATTTTCAAATAATGAGGGAATGGTTTAATTAATGAAATGGTGGAACTGAATTTTCAGAATTTTATTTGAAATGGAAAATGGTGTGCTTACACCTCTTTTGAATGCAGGAACTATATTGATGTTGGGGTTGGAAAGTGTTCCTAATAGATTTTTCTAAACAATCAAAGGGTGTTTTAATGGGATTAGACGTTTTGATGTGAATATCTTGAAAGTGAGTTCTTTTCAAAATGGTTTTGTCTTTCTGAAATGTTTTTTATGTGAGTTGGTATTTTGATCTCGTGGTTAGCGGTTTTGAGAAAAAGGATGTGTTGGTTTATCGTTTTGGTTTCGAAAAGTGGAAATATTTTCTTTAACCTTTAGTATTTTCATGAGAAAACACATGCATGGGGTTATATGGGATGATG
Source organism: Viscum album (assembly GCA_963277665.1). Lineage (NCBI taxonomy): Eukaryota > Viridiplantae > Streptophyta > Magnoliopsida > Santalales > Viscaceae > Viscum > Viscum album. The sequence continues at coordinate 1,183,870,929 of OY728136.1, forward strand.
AATGGTTGATGGAATGAATGAATGAGTGTTGGTATGGATATGAGGAGGGTGCCCAGTGTGGCACAAAAACATGCATGTGTAAGGCCCATGGGGTACCATTGGTGGATACGCTAACCACTGAACCATTTGTTTTCAAGAAATATTTTTAAATAAAAACATGATGTCTTGATGAATTAGTTGGGCTGGATTATATTATGTGTTTTTTGAAAAAATTTATGTTGTGGGATGTTTTGATTTCAATAACCCCTCTTGTTCGAACCCGGTTTTGGGTTTGTGTTTGGACGACATGTTGGGTAGAAGGATCGGTTAGTAGTCACTTCTGAGATATGTTTCGGGAAACCTTTATGGTTGTCACCTTCATCTGTTTGGATCTGTTTTATGGATTTTTTGAGCAATGGACTAGCTTGGTTGTGTCCTTGGGTTCTCTCATTGGATAAGGTATTCCCCCATTAAAGGTTAATGCATAACTGAAGTGCAACTTGGATTGTTTCTCCATTGTAAAATCCTCCAATTTATCAAAATAAGGAATATTTTATCAATATTTTTTGATTGACTCTACATCCATTCCTGTCTTTGATTTTTAGATCCTCTTGTAGTGGGAGAGTTCTCGTGGAAGGTTGAAAGAGACCTTAGTTTCTTAAGTTTCCAAATTCGTTGAATCTGGAAGTGGTCTAAGTTTGTTAGTGGGGATGAGTGTCTCAATGGTGTCTAAGAGGGCCTCTGGGTTCTTCACAGTTTCTTTGAAACATTAGTTCATGTTAAACTACAAGTGTGGGAAATATGGTCATGATAGGATATTGTGGACACTTTCTATAATTGTGTGTTGTTTGGGGATGTTGTATAAGGTCCCTCTCCATGAATTGTTTATATCAGTCACAATGGTCATGTTCGGTGATGCCTTATGATGTCTTGTGCTCGATTGACTGTAAAGGTGAAAGTTGGGAAATCATCTGATAGTCTCTATTATATTGGGAGAATGTATCCCTTGTAAAAACATAAAAATATTCCATTTTAGATGAAGTTTAGTATAGGTTTTCTTTACTTCTATTGTCTCTCACCTGAACAAACAAGGTGTGATGTGTGTGCATCTTCTAAGCCCTTATTTTAGTGAAATATTGAGTTAGGGTAAAGTGATTTTGGAATGTGTTATGTCTTGGAAAACTTGTCAAGGATTTCATTGTAGTTGTTGGTTGCACTGAAAGAAGAATTCTCATTCATGGGGTTTCTAAAGCCTAACTGCGAGGCCAAAGATGATTCAATCATTTGAGCTCCAGCCATAGGTCTCGGAGAGAAGCTGGCTCATAGTCAGGGGAAATCACAGGGTTGTTTAAACCCTTGTACAAAGTACTATCCTTACTATGAAAGTTGGGAAGAGTTTAAACATATGGTTTCATCATCTTTCTTCTGTTGTTCATGATTGGTGGAAATAGGTGGAGGGTCATGTACCCATGTCATCACCCAATGTTTTTCCCTCCCCCTTTGGTTTCCACTGAGTCTTTGGAGAAAGGTTTGGAGTTTTGATAGACTTGTTGAGAACACGGTTTTCACTTGGTTAATATTGACCATGCCCAAGAAAACCATGTAGATAGAATGATCCACAATATTAGCGCATGGTTTCCCAAATCATGTGGACTACCATGTGACATTCCCAACTCTTCAAATTTTGGGGTCTTTCTGTATTGGCCCATGATGGTCGGTTATGATGGTTTGTTCATATGGTGGGGAGACCCACTATGAGTCTTATATAAGTTTTTTCTTTAAGGACCTATGTAATTATACCCATTATACTAGGGAGTCCATTCAGGCCTCCCCCTATAAGTGTCCTTATTCTATCTCGGGAAAAATATAGGTTGCCTCCTATGGTGGGGAGCCTATTTTTTTCCCCCGTACCAGTAACTCAGATTTATCCATGATCCTGGTTTGTTGGTAGGTAGTCTGATTTAGAGATATCAATCTAAATATATCTTTCTTGGGTAAACGTTGATATTGGAGAGTACCAAATGTTATAGTTATAGCAAGGTAAGTTTAACATTGTTCGATGTTGTTTTTCGTTTGGGTGAATTGCTTGAGTCTTGTTCGGATAGTTCTTAAAGAGTTTTATTTTGGGATAAAGGTTGAATGTGATTTATCATTTCAGGAAAGTGTTTTAAGTATTGGTTGTGAGATTAATACTTCATTAATTTATCACTGGAGGTGTTTTAGCCTTTGGGGGTGAAATCTAACAAGGGTGTACCTCTTGGTTTCTCAGTTGGGATTGGTTGTTACTTTGGCCTTGATTTGACTTTCTGGGGTGGAAAGTTTTCATGGTGGGAAGAATTGTCACATAAATGACTTATTTTAATGTTAAATTGCATTTAATTTCCATTCATTCTTTGTTTTGAGGGTTTTCAAAGCATTTATGGAGGACTGGGTGAGTTTTTATGAATTGGGCCAAACCGTGATCCCAATTCCATATTTAAAAATAAATTTTGATTCCTTTATAACTCCTTCATTTTTAAACATTTTTCATCCATTACAATTCCTAATTTTAATCCCTTGAACTATTAACACCACCATATGAATTTGGATCATTTAGGAATCCATAATCATGGTGGTTATGGGTTTTTATTTAAGGGATTGGGTCTGCCGAAAGCCCATTTTCTACATTAAAAGTAAATCTTAATTATTTAATATCTCCTTTACTATTTGGGTTTTTTCGGTGATTCCAACTCTCAACTGAGCCCACGTACCAAAGGAGTTCCCTCGTTCCCTTCTACCCCAATTTGGAGCTCGATAGAATCCTGAAAGTGGTCGAAACCTCTATATATTTCAGTTATCGTCCATATTTAGAGAGGTAAATTGATCCTTTCAGAACTCATTCTATTTTTACTTTTTTCCCCCATTCCAGTTCCTACAAGATCTAATAATCTTTGTTAGAACCTCCCATTAATTTTTGGGTGTTTTAAAATTCACATGATGGTGTATTTTGGGTCGTCTTCTTCAATATTGTTTTGGGTAAGTGTTTCTCTCTTCAATTCCTTCCATCTATTTAGGGTTTCCTCCCACTTTCATGAATTTATAGAATGTCCAGAAGTTAGTGTTAGAACCTATGGTTTGATTTGGTGTATTATTTTGTCAAATATTGAGTTATAGGTCTGTATTTATCTTCTTTGTGGTGTGGTGGTAGTGTGGTTGATGTTTCGCACCATGTTTTGAGGGATTCGACACTTTCTGTAGGTGGTTCCATGTGTAAACAATTATTGATGAGTTAGCTTGCTGTATTTCTTGATTTTTCATATTCCTCATATGTTAGGTGTGGTGAGAAAACTATTTATGATTAATTTGGATAAGTGTTTTATTTTATAGCTAAATTTTAACATGAAATTGGGTGTTTTCGTGTGTAACTCATTGGGTATTATTTGGGTGTATTTTATGACATATGTAATTGGTTTAATAAATATTGTTTGGCCTGAAAATTCTGGTTTGGTAATGAATTAGTGTCATGTGGGCCTAAAAATAGGGTTTTTGAATAGTTTTTATCTGTAAAACATTGTTATACTTCTTGAGCGTATTTTAAGAAAATGTGTTTTTTCATTTGGATCATTGTAGTATTATTCAAGGTGATTTTATAAAACTTGAAAGAGGATTTATAAAGGTCACTAGGGATTAAAATTATGTTTTGGATATGAATTGGTATGGTTTTTGGTCTTAACTGGGGGTTTCGAAATGAGATTTGAGTGCAAGACATATTTACAACACATGGGTTCTTTTTATGAAAATTCTAAATGTTTTAGTTGGTTAAACAAAGTGGGAAAAGGGTGCATATGTACTGTTTGGTAAGTGTGTTCACCTATTATGGTTTTTTGAAAGGTTAAGTGATGTTTTAAAATGTCAAAAAAAATAGAATGTTTTGTAAATTTCTTGATATGTTTTACTAAATTGGGATGTTGGAGCGAAACTTGTTTGTGGGCTGTTTCGTGTAAGTTTGATGATAAAATTATTTTGAAGGTAAAAAGGGTATTATGTAACAAGTGAGTGGGATTTTATGAGAGTTTTAAAATATTGGAATGTTTTTATAAAATTTTTTAATGGATTTTTGTAAGTGTTAAAGAAATCTGAAAAGTGTTGTGGGCTATTTTGGTGTGAGTCAGATTTCAAAATCACTTTGAATGAAAGTGGACTTTCGTGACTTGTGTTGTATACATGTGGCCTGTTTGGTGAATTTATGATATGGAAATGATATTTTCATGTGAAAATTATATTCATTGAATTGTTGAACTTGTTTGATCACAAAGGGAAAACATGGGTATCTAGGTGGGTAGACGTGTACTAGTATGCTAGTGAATCCGTGGGGTTTGGCCTCAGTTTCACATAGAAAGATTAACTCTTACAACTATAACTAAAATATGGTGATGATAATGATTAGAAACCACTAGTTTATGGGTATGTTCCCTACTAGTGGCTCGTGCACAAGAACAAATATTTATGATGGTTACTCACACTGAGATACGAGGTACCAGGGATCCACAAATAGCTAGTGCCTAGGGGTTATTTCCCATTGCTTGTGCTCACTAGATATTTTGTGCTTACCGTCGACATACTGTGTGAGAGGTTGGAAAATTCAGTAGTTTTGATATTCATTTTAAAAGTGCTTATTATTTAAATTGGCCCACCTAAAAACGGTTGTTTTTTAATGTTGAATCTTTTATAAATTGTAACAAGCATTTCATGTTTTTGAAAACATTCAGGCTTTTCATCTTTAAATATATATCACATGGAATCTCTTAATGGTGTTATCCTACTTCGCATTCACTCACACCATACTTAAACCCTTGTGTGTAAGTAGACATGGTTATTTTTCGTTGTCGCAGGTTGGGTACGGTTTTTAGTGCCAGGGGTTCAGGATTATAGCAGGTCCTTGGTGGGGAAGTCTTGTGGGGATGGATTGAGAGAGGTGCCTCTTGCCATGTGGAGGTTCTTGGGATGTACTTATTTGGTTTTGTAACTTTTTAATGTTCTTTAAACGTATTTTGAACTTATGTAATTCAGTTCTGAAATTTTTTAAAAGATGGTTTTAGTTGAAAAATCCAGATTTTTTTTATTGAGTTTGTTTGTTGTTTAATGTTTATAAAATCGGGTAAATCATTCCCAATTATCATTATATGATACTAGGGAACTTGTGCCAGCCCATGGGGATCAGGAACGCCCTTCATTCCTTGTCACGGGCTGGGTTTGGGGCCGGGTTTGGTGGAGACCAGATTTGGTTCGTGACATTTGGGGGGTTTCACCATTTTATGGAAAACTCCATAAATATCCATGGAATATTAATATCAGATGCAGAATTTACTCTTTCCATATCTATTACATCATAATATAGGATTTTTATTCTTGTTACATCTCTTTGGTAAGTGGTCAAACTTTTTTTGGATCAAAGTACTACTAATTTATTTTGATTCGATGTTGTTAATATATTCTAACTGAATTTTTTGAGAAATATGGATAGTATCGCATTTGTAAAATTTGATGAAAAGTTTTAAATATACATAATTGTTTAGGTGACTCCATGAACATTCCATTATTTTTAGAACTAATATTATATTACATGTTTTAAACCATATTTTTATATATTTTAAATCTAAATTGAGTATAATTGTTAATGGTGTGATAAATTTATGATTATTGGATCATTATTGACATTTGGTCTAGAAATGGAATGGATAATTCTCTAAAATTATTTATGATTAATGTAATGAAATCAAAAAAATTTGTTAAATTTCTAATTTAATTTTTAATTAATTAAAAAATTATTTTATAGAATGGTTGGTTATAATTTATAAAGTGTTTTGGAAATTATATTATTTGTGTTTTCAAATAGAATAGATTCATTTTTATTAAGTAAAGTTTTTTATTCCTTGTATGCTTTATATGAATCTGTTTAAATCAATTAAAATTTGAGTGATTTTTTTGATAAAGCATGATGATTGAAAATAAAATATTAATTTATTGGGTGGTTTTTTAACACTAAAACCCATTTAAGACAATAAAAACTTTAATGGAAACCTGAGGTACATATAGGTGAATTATAGGACATGTAAATTTCTGTATAATTATTTCATTGTACTATTAAATTCATACTGTAGCTTGGTATTCCAATTTCGATATTTACATTTTAGGCTCTATAAATAGTTTATGATTCTATTCTTGGCAGTGGACTGAATGTAGTTGTAAATTTTAATGACCCATTATTATTGGTAAATAAATTAACCTAATTAAATACTATATGAGTATCTTATCTAAACTACAACACTAAACTAAAATGATTTTTAACATTAATAAAATTATTAAAAATTACCATTATTTTATAACCCAAAAATTTTAGGGTATCAATATATGTAATAAAATTATAATAAATATATATAAGTGTATGTATAAAATAAAATAATGGCTATATTATTATCAAAATACATTTGTTTCCTAAAAATATTGTGCATAATGTGACCCTATATTAAAATTTATTTTTATAACTTTTAGAACCCCATTTTTAAATAATGATTTAAAAAACATTAATCAAAATATTGAAAAAATTTAATAGGTTAAATTTCTTTTTAGGGAATACAATTAAGTTACCAATGTAAATATTAGTTACCATGATTTTTTTTAAATGATTCTTTTATAAATATTTAAATTTTAAATTTAACATATCAATTTAAAATCAATACATCAATACAGTGTTGAAGAATATATAAAAATTTATTCACCCTTATTTAATTAGTAATAAATGTTAGATAATATTAATGAAACTCAATGATAAAAAAATGGATTTTTTTAGTAGAATATGTTCAAAACATTATATATTTTAAATTAAAAGTTAATAGTTTCACATTTTATAATTGATTAAAATTTATTTGATTCAATGTATAGATTAATCATGTCAAAATTTGATAATATGGTTCATCTTATAGTGTTAGTGATAAAATAACAACCACAATTAATATTTTATCAAGATTAATATGTGTTAAACTGTGAAGTCTAATGTGGTTCAAATATTACTAAAAATATTTCACAATTAAAACATATAAAATACATATTTTGCTAATAAATTCAAATATAGATTTCTAAAAATTGTTTCCTCACATAACTCACCTCACTCCCAAGAAATTTCAGTCCTACCATTAACCTTGATTCTTTTATAATGATTTGTCCCTCTTTTTCACCTATAAAAGTATCTAACCTCCACAATTCTCCAAGACACACCCCTTATTTGAAATTCACAAGAAAATATACACAATTTAATACGTATAGATCCAATATATCAATATTTTATCATATATCCTCAAAAACGTTCATCATGTACTCCAATTCCTAATGATACCATAAGAAAATATACAAATTCTCTACAAAAGTATTATTTTCCATTTATCTTCTTATTTTTATGCTTCTCATACACCATCCTCAAACCCCATTCTAACAAAATATATATAATATTATTATTATAAATAATATACATAAATTTTATCACTTTTATGGTATAAAATTTATTTATTCCTCTTCTATTCAATCCCAAAAATATTATCCATGTTCATGTGAGTACTACCTATTCTATAAACAACACATTTTTTTCATCATCACTATTCAATTATTGTTCTAGAAATTGGTTGTGTGAATATATATATTATTTATTTTGTAATTTATATTATGTAAATATAAAATAGACATTCGATTAGTAATATTATCAATAAGAGAAAATTGTAAAACAAACCACCTAAAACGAACTTAGTAAGAGGAAGAAACTCTTTTTTCATAAGTGATAACATTTTTTTCATTTATCTTATTCTTATAAATCTTCAAAATTCTGTCTCATTAACCTAATAAAATAAAAATAATATAATTATACCTTTGTGATAAGATATTATACCAAAAGGATATGTTAAATAGCCAAAGAGACATGTAGATTCTAGAATACTATTGTTGGGATAGTTTAACAACCAACCTGAAAAATTCTATAAACTTCCATCAAGTATGTAATTGTAATATTTATATTGTAAATTAACTAGTAAATAATTCTTTTTTAATCTATCTTGGTAATATAAAAATTTAGGTCATTGATTTTGTTACCTCCACTTTTTTTATTAAATACATTGAAACATGGTCATCATTAATTTCTTATATATTAACCATAACTAAAACAATCATATAATTAATTATCTATTTATAATATATCTAAAAACATTAATAAAATTTGATATATGATATGGTAATGATGAACATTATGAGTAGAATGAATAACATCACTATAATTATAAAACTATTTCAACATGATCCAGATTACTCACACCTAAAATTGAAAAAGGATTAAAACTCACTAATATACATGTCAAGAATAATTATAAATTTAATTTTTAAAAGGATGTATTTTATGCCCTGAGATTTCAAAAACATAATTTCTTTGTTAGATTTTGATACACACAACTATGATTATAAATTAATTGTAATATAATACACTATTATAACCAACAAATTAAATAGGAATAGATATTCGAATAACTTTTTTATAAAATATGAATATATGTTTTTTAAGGAAATTATAATGAGAAATAAGTAAGGAATTTTTAGTAAATTAATTATATGCTAAAAGAATTATTATTCTATAAAATGGTTTTTATTTATTCTATGAGAAAATAATATAAATTATTTCTACCACTTGTATAAAAATTATTTAATAATATTAATATAATTTTTGAAATCAGCATTTCAAAAGTATATAAGAGTAGATTTTTTATAATTTTTTGAGAGTTTTAAAAGAGGAATAATACGAAAAAAAAAATTTAATTGGAAACTATCTTTTTATATAAAGAATTAAAAAATATAAAATTTGTTCTTAAATATAAATTAGTTCTTTAATATTATTAATAAACAAATTAAGTTCGTTATAATTAATTTCATATAATATTTTTATATGAAATTCTTTATTCTTAAAAAAAACATTATATACATAAAACTTCTTATTAGTCTGTTTTATGGGTTTAATTTTTAACTAAAATCATCTAATTATAATAATTTAATGTTGAATAATATATTCATTATTTTGAATGAAAAGTATCAAATTGTTTCGATATATCTATTTTTTATTTGGTTATTATGAATAGAAACCATTGTATGTATTTATCACCATTATAATGGTAATGCATGTAAGGGGGGCTAAAACAATTTTATAAGGATTTTAAATTTCTCTAACACATGAATTTCTATTATTTCATGAATTTCGTTTGACCACTATAATAAAATTTCAAAATATATGGAAACTTGGTTCCAATTTTCTTTTATTATTAGCGTCATATTATTTTTGGAAATGAATAAATATAATATATCACACTATTGACTTAAATATTAGTATGATTTTTAATTATGTATAAAAATGTTCAATGTTTAGTTTTAGATTTCTATTTTAAATATAATTTAAACAATTTATCATAGAAATTTATTTTTTTAGTGATGTAATAATTACATTAAATCCTTACACAACACCAAAAAAGTTTCAATGCAATTAATAGAATAATCCCATAAAGGATTTTTAAAATTTAGAATGTCATACAATTTGGATAAATTATTTAATTCCATAAATGTAATAGATAAATATAAAATATTCCGTATTATTTAAAGGTTTATATTTAAATTCAATAACTACCCTGATTACATTAATATCAATGTAAATCAATAGTTCTATAAAAGTCTTTATTGATATTTTTAACAAAATAGATTTTATTAAATGAACCGTAATTCATAAATTCTTTTAATCATAAAATTGAATAGAATATGGATTTAAATATAAAAATGATCAATTTATCTATCAATTTTCTATTTATGTTAACATTATTGACCATTAAATAGTAAAAACCCATTTTATTATTATAATTTATAAAATGGTCAAAAGGGATAAAAAAGATATATGGATGGAAACATTAACAAAACATGTCTAATAAAAAATCTATGAGCGTATTTTGATATATATTTATCATATATTAAAAATATGTAAATTTAACGACACTTTATCATAAAAATTAGCTAAAATTAATTTAATACTTTATGAAATTCCATGACTGCCCCTCCCCTCACTTAGAAAAGGTCACCTCTTCCCTTATATTTCTATTACCATTTTAACGTTTTATCTCGTAAAATACGTACCATAATACCTACATATGTTCCTTTCACACGTAATAGATCTTCTGGTCTTACAAAACAATAATCCCTTCAAGAATTATGGTGTAAACCAAAAGATGTTTCTCAATGAAAAAGTACAACATGTAACTGAGAATTTTCAATTTCATTTCTTTTTATACATCATACAAATACAAGGTGTTTATTATAAAATATTTAATTATGTTTCCCCAATATATTTAAATGATTTTATTATGATCTACAAATAGTTATCCACCTTTTATACATTATATAGAAATATAAAACATCCCTTGTGTGTATGTATGTCTTACCATCTCCACATAGTTGTGTAATACATTTCTAAAAACCACATTACATAGATTATTATAAGGGGGTATTTGATAAATATATATGATATGTATTATGACCTCATTATTTAGTATAGATGAATTATATTTTAACATTCTTTTATTTCGTCCATCGAAAACAGGGAACAACGTTCATAAAAACGTATGACTTACAATATCTATGAATGGTGTAATTTGTTTTTTTTACCAATTATGGGTATAAGTATACGAATATAAAATTAACACAAATTATATTTATATCCTTTTTACATTATAGATTATATTTATCCATGAACAATGAACATGGAATATAAATAATGAACTAAAAAATCTATTAAAATGATATAGTTAACACTAGAAAAGGGAATTTTTAATAAAGAATTATTATTAAAAGAGATATGGAATGGTAAAATCGGATAACATATGTTATTATATGTATGTGTATGTTCTTAATATTATTTTAATAAATATAAATTTATAATTTTTTACATTTTAAAAATATTTAAAAATGTGTAACTTGAGGTAATACATATTTTTCTTACTTTTAAATCAGTGAGACACATTGCATATTCACCACTTGTTTATTGTATGTGGTATATATACAAACCATGAATTTATCCTTTGATTATTATTATAAAAAGTTTATATATTTTAACATCTATATAATTTTCTCTCTTTCATGATGTTTTTATTTGAAATTTACCAATATTTATATGGGATTCATGTTACAATATCATCGTTTATCATGATTTTTTATGATTATGTTCCCAATGTTGGAATTTTATGTCCTATATATCAAATACATCTTGAATAATCTTATAGTCTGGTTATTTCTTATGATTATTTTATTTCCTATCATTTTTAAATCATTATGTTCTTGAGGTACCATCATAATATTATTTAGGAAAGCTAACCTTTTTTTATTTATTTAGTGAAAAAAAATTTACATCCATTAAAATGTTTTCAAAAAATAATTTCATGATTTTTTTAAATATTAGAAATATTTTAAGGTCATTTTTACCCTTGAATTGTTTTTAATTCTTTTAAAGGAGTCGTATTTCTATTTTACGGAGGATGAACTTTTGAATTTTTATCCAAAATTTGAAAGGAATTATTGGTTTAACTTAACCAAATGAAATGGAATTTCCCATAATCTTGAATGGTAAGTGATTTAAATCTTCATTTAAAAGTTTGATGATTGATTTTAAGGGAACAATTTTCTTTAATAATTTATAATGTTTTAAATTTTTTGAAATAGATTTCAATGTGAAAAATATATTTACTAATGAAATTATCTAGAGAACTTATATATGCATTATTTATCTACATTTACATCCTTTGATGTTACTTATGTTTTAATGGGATTATTATCCAATGATACCATACAATTTCATTTTTTGGATGGATTATATTGATGATTATTTAATGATGATTCTATCATACTCATTTCTTTTCCATATATTTGTTATGTTATAAAGAAACCATTATGAAAACCAATATTTTAATGTGTTATACAATGATGGAATGAATTTTTTAATGAAAAATATTTAATTTCTATAGTTTATTATATGATAAATATTTTATGGTCTTTTGGAACACATATAATTTTTTTTCATTGTTTGATTGATGGGAACATAATTATATAGCCCTATAATGCATTGGGTAATGAGGACTATATCATGAGATAATAATAACAGGAATGGGGAGTAAACCTAGTTTACTAAGGGAAATTTTTCACTATAATAATATTTGGATTGAATATTTAATAAGGATATGATGGAATGTGGAGTTAACCCAATCCAATATGATATTCTTGTAAGTGGTACTTGAATAAAGAAATTTATTTCTATTCTTATGTTTATTCCATAAACATATTTCTTTTGATATTGTCATGATCCCATGACTAATGTTATATGAATGTTTTATAAATCATGTCATATAAAAATCCATACATTATTAAATAATTTAATATTATGTTCTATGATATAATTAGTATGATTTATATATTTTATGTTGATGTTACAGTACCTATATCCTCATGTTATTCTTAAGTGATCATTGTTATCTCCATATTTTACACTTACCGAGCATCTGAGCTATCCATTTCATAGGCTTCCATTCCCTAAGATATAATGAATTATTTTTTTAACATGTCTTACTAGTACTCTGCCTGTGTGATGCACACAAATATAAAATAATTCTTATTATTAACTATAGATTACTATTTATAAAACATAATAGTTTATATCAATTATGAAGAAGTAATACAAATAGTGAAACATTCAAACTGATTGTTTCAGAGTTGATTTTCAATGGAACACATGGAAACTAAATCGGATTGTTTGGACACATTTTTTATTTAGCAAAGAGTTGGGTGAAAAATATTACCGTAATAGAATTTTGTAATAGTATATGGTGTCCCCATTGGAATGAAACTAAATTCAAAAAATTTTGGAAGTAAAAACCTTCCATAATTGGGTTCATGTGGCGCTATAGTAGACAAGTATTGGTGGTTGCTGGTTGGTAGTAATCTGGTACCTGCACAAGTTTTTAGAAACAGGTTACAAATGCGAAAACCATTTTTAGATATTATAAATACACAATAGCACCATTTTCTTCCTCTACTATGCTTGAAAAATCACACAACCATGGAAACAGAGATAGGGAAAATGATCATGAAAATTAGACAAACCAAACCATTCTGCCATTTGAATCTCACCCTAATTTCAATTAGCCTCGTTTCAAACATAACCTGAAAAATATAAAAGCTAACTAAAGTAGTTTTAATTGTAGGAGCACAAAAACACCAAGAAAAAAGACATAATACACAACTCTAGCAATGAGTAAAAATGAAGGCAATGAAAACCCAACTTAACCAAAAGTACCCATCCATCTATTAAATCTCTTCAATTGCAATCTAGTGGACTCCTGCAAAAACTACTGAACAATTTATAACTTGTTACCTTTTAATAACAATAACACATTGAAATTAATTATTTCAATTATCAAATATAAATTAGATAATATCACCAATAACCTCACATGATTATTTTGTAGTCATAAAATCATAAGTATAAGATAGCCAATATTCATGTGTTTTGTAATTTCATTCACATAAACCATCCAATGTGTCAATAAAAATGTAATGAATCACATTAAATAAGAACGTGATTTTAATATCTGTATGGAGTTCCATGCAATACACCCCCACCCCAGGTTGATATTAAACCTGCACAGAGAAGTTAAAATTAGGTAATCATAAAATTAATGGTTAAGTGATTATATTTCACTAACAATGATCAAAAAACCTGTATATAACAATCACCACATTCATATACAGGTTGATCATTCTTTTATTTCAGTCACCAACATAATAACCAGAATGTTGATTAAAAAACAATAAACATGTCATAATCGTAATGTTAACATAATAACATTCTGGTAACAATTATAACCACATTCTAGTTTAAAAAAAAATTCCTCTTTGGGGTGAATTGAAGATGGATGAATGTCTCAATTCCCTCAATATTGGTGTGGTAAAATACTAAACTAACCAAACACATCATACCCCTCCCCCACCCCTCCCCCATGCCCAACACCATCCCCCACCAGGACCCTCTCCCTTGCCCAGCCACATCCCAACCAGCCCCTCCCCACTTCTCCGCAGGCCCTGACCTCTCTCCCCCCTCCCCTCCCCAATGCCTAGCCGCTACCCTCCCCTTTACACCCCCCTGTCTAACACCATCCCCCACTAGGACCCTCTCCCCTTCCCAGCCACATCCCCACCAGCCCCCTCCCCACTTCTCCGCGGGCCCTGCACTCTCCCCCACCCCTCCCCTCCCCCATGCCTACCTGCTCCCCTCCCCTTTACACCCCTCTACCTAGCCCCTCCCCTCCCCCCTAACCAGAATAATCTCCCTCCATTTCCCAGCACCTCCCCCTCCCCACTCTCCTCCCCCATTCCCAGCTTGTCCCCTCCCCTACTTCTCCTCCAACCCCTTCCCAGCACCTCCCCCTCCCACCTCCTCCACCCCCCTGCCAAGCCCCTTCCCCCACCAGCCCCCTCTTCCATGCCTAGACCCTTCACCCACCAGCATTAAAACACATAAATTGACAATTGATATGTAATAAAAGAAGAAGAAACTAATGTCATAAATAGTAAGACAGTAGTTATAATATAAATACAATGACATTCTGTAGAAATAATCTCAAAGCTGTTCATATTATTAAATGTAAAGAATTAATATTAATTTGAAACATGTTAAAGGAGTATGCATACTTTTAGTTTTTTATAATAATAATGTACTTTATGCCTTTAATGAAATACAATTAAAATAAAATGAATAGTATATCAATATATTAAAAAAATGTACCTAAAGGATTGTTCATGAGATAAATCTGCATAGAGTTTCAAAACACATACTCAATTTACATGCTTGGTATTGCCGCTTGAAAAATAAAAGGTCACGAAACAAGACCCCCGCAACAGTTTCAACCATAATCGATTCCACCAGGCTATAGAGTACCCTGTAACCAAACTTAAACAGTTAAATCTTTATGTCATAATTTTTTGTTAAAAGTATTGCAAATATATGATCATCCAACTATAAAATAAAAATTTAAACTTTATATGGATTTTTATGAATTGTAGTCTTCTATAAAATAAAACTGGTATAAAAAATGTACAGATTACATGATACACGTGATTGTCAAAAATCACAATAATCAGCAGATTTCATGACAGACATGTTAAACATGTTTGAAAAAGAAATTACATATTTTGTGACAAAATGTTAAAAATAAATTCAGAAAATGATAAAAATATTAAGAATATATAGCTTATAGATCGCAGAAATCTTAAACATGTTTTTCAATAAAATTTATAGATTTCAGATAGTAGAACACCATGGGTAATTGATTTGTAATTTGTAAAAATTATTGACCTACTCGAGAATGTTAAACATGTATGTCAAAAAACACACTAATCAGCATAAATTTTAAACAATTTTAGATGATATTAATGTAAAAAATGTTTGTCAAAAAATGTATTTATTATAGATAGAAAAAATCCCACTAATCAGAAGATTACATGAAAAACTTGTTTGTCATCAAATTTAAGTACTATAGGTTCTTAAGTAGATAACACAAATAAAAAAAATGTACATATTACATGATAAAGAGGTTTTTCATCAACGGTTACCAGAGAAGGTGTTAGTTTCATCTCTGTGGTTCATTGTCATGATAAAAAATATGGAAAAAATGGAAATATTTATGACAATGCTAATATTTAAATGTACACACTCCTGTAACTGTAGACAATTATGAGATGGAAATAACAGTTTGTTTTAAAGACATAGAATACATTTTATATATTGAATTAATACACATGTATTTATGTTAATGAAATTAAATTAGTAGTCATTAAATGTAACTATTGAATACCTGAGCAGTGGACATATTCAAGGTTCTAGTATCAAATCGTGTGCCAATTCTTGAAGTCCTGAGAAAAGACCTAATATTTTGATGCTCCAATCATGAATTGTTAAAATTAACATAACAGTAATAATAATTTCAATTGTTAATAAAACAAATTAAAGACCAAAGAAATTTTACCTGGACATATTTGATGCCACTACATACTTATGAAGATGCATTGCTTTGATCTCCCTGTTCAATAGTGAGGAAAAATTTATTATTTTGTGTAATTTGTTTTCTAATATAAATAGAAATTTTTATACTCTTACCCGAATTTCATGAAATCATTCAGTAAATATGCTGATATAGTTGTCATTATTGTTAATGAAAATTACATTTTAGCTGTTTTGTTTGAGAGAAGAATTCAGAATCACGTCACAAAAGATGAGTTCAAGTTCATATAGTAAACCACATGCTGATGTGTTGATGCTCTCCAACAAAAGTAAAATGATACACACTGAATTAAATGTCCATTAAACTTCTATGTAGCCTACGCCTAAATTGAAAAATAATTAAACAAAAGTACTATAAATATAAATAGATGATATTACAGGCATATTAAAAAATAATAATTTTTAAATCTAGTATAATATTTAGGAGATCCCAAAAAGGAAACAATACAACTAATTAAAAAGGAAGAAGAAACATAAAAGAATCAAAATTTCAAAGATACTTGGACCCCTAACTTGAATAGTACGCATTGTGACCAGAAAACAGAAATCTAAAGTAGTTGTTTCAAGGATGTTCATACTTCAATAACATGAAATTTTGATTTACAGGCTTTACAAAATCCGGCAATTTTTCAATGGACATGATTTTTTTTTCAGAATGTAGTTCAATCAAACCAAAGAATATAATTGATATGTGAATTCATAAAAAGTATTTCTAGGTATGAATGTGATCATACAAAAAAGGAAACAGTACAGCTAATTAAAAATGAATAAGAAACATAAAAGAATCAAAATTTCAAAGATACATGGTCTCCTAACTTGAATAGTTTGCATTGTGACCAGAAAACCAAAATCTAGAGTAGTTGTTTCAAGGATGTTCAAACTTCGGTAATAGTAATTTTTGAGTTCCAGGCTTTACAAAATCCGTCAATTTCTCAATTGACGTGATTTTTTTCAGAATGCAGTTCAATAAAACAGATACATATAATATATATGTGCATTCATAAAAAGTATTTCTAGGTATTAATGTGATCATACAAAAAAATCTATGTAAGTCAGTCCTTCATACACCAAGGTGATTGGGAATCTACAAATAAATTGCAAATTTCAACATAAATATCATCTTCAAGACAACCAAGATCATTTCATAAACACATTTCAACTCATACTATGTGCTTGTGTTTGTAATATTTATTTGTAGCACACACACAAACCTAGATAGAATTAGGAATAGATATGAGATAAACCCTTGTTTTATATATTAACATATACCTTATAGCTACTCAAATTGAATTCAATTATATGCTTGTAACTCTTAAACAGATGTTCTATTCTGAGTTCGGTCACCCTGAATTAGAATTTGGATTCAGAGACCCATCATCTATGGCAAAGAGTACAGATTATTCATCTAATAAAATCACCATAAAAAATCAAATCCATTAAGACATGAAGATCTTTGATAGTGGTTTATACATATGACACTAGTTTATAAATAAGGATCATGGTTTTATTAGGTTGGGGTCTTAGTACATTAAATCGGAAAAATAATATTGTTTGGAATCAGTAGTGAATAAATGGATAAAATTGGTCTCCTATCCATCCTAGGTTAACAAAAATATAGTTATCGTGTCGAACCTAAGCAAATGTCTAGGTCATCTTTGGAACCGGCCAAGATTGAGATCTTGACACGAATTATGTCATCAAATGATGATCCTTCAGAAAACCTGAGCACCTTGAAACCATTCTCCACCAACATCTCAAACGGCATAGAGTTCTCCTCTTTTGAGCCAGCGAGGGTCATGGTGGTTTGGAATAAAGTGTGACGCGAAAGGATTGGGGAGTCGAGAAAGGGGTCGGGGAGTCACATGGTGTGGAGAGGGGTTGAGGGATTCGAAGATGGAGGTGATGCCGAGATGGGGAGTCAGGGATGGAGGTAGTCAGGGAGGAGGAGGGAAAACGAGGTGGTGGGAGAGCGGAGCTGGGGATAGAGGAAGTGGTTGGAGAGGCGACTCAGGGAGGGATATGAGGTGTAACCCAAGGCACATTGGTGGAAGGTGACCAAGAATTGGATGTAGGAGATGAAGGAAGGAAACCCTAATACGGAGGGAAGATCCGATGAAGCGCGGGGGTAATGGTACCGCATAGGAGTAGAATCGCGATTTTGGAGGGAGGATAAATATGTTTTTGGTGACGTAGAGTGGTATGGAGGTGACACATAGGCTTCGAGGAAGCCAAGTTTAGTATAGATATTAGATTTCTTATTTTCACCACCCTGTCACTAATTTTAATTTTTTAAGATAGTTAGGTTCTAAGGTAGATAGTAGATGCACTTATAAGATAAATATGTTGCTTTATGTCACCAGAATATCAAATTTTAGTAAAAAAATAATTCATCATAAAATGAGATGAATGTTTAAGAATTAATGTCAGGATGGTAAATAATCAAAAAGGTTAGGTTATCCTGGAATCATGTATACTATTTCTGGGTTGAAAATCCATAAAAATGACTTTAGTGAAAATCAACTAAACAAATCAAATGGATTTGTTTTCCTTAGTAGGGATTGTAAAAATCATGAGTGTTTGGGTCTAGAAATTTTCCATCATTAAAATTTTGAGTGTATTGCAGACCTAAATCAATACATTAAACATTAAATGGTTGGAGTTCTTCATGTTTACTTAGTGTAAGTTTTAATACATTTTTATCAATTCCACTAACTTATCACTGATTTTTTTATATTCTAGTTTTAATATAAATAATATATGTGGTTTAATGTTAAATATGCATCTTTGTAATCTCAAAATAATATCAAATTTGAGTAGAAATAAAATCATCATTTTTATAAACGGGATGTATAAGAATTAAAAGGTACCTTTAAAGATTAGGTTACAAAGAAATGATATGTAATTATTTGGTGCTGAATCCGATATATTGTTTTCGTCAGTCACAATAGCTACCAAAATTATCAAGGAATATATTAGATGATGAAGAGATCAGTTGTACAACCTAAATTTTGGTCAGAATAGAACAGGAACATAATACTTGCAGATTAAATGCAGAGATTGTATAAAGGCATCTGGTCTTTGATTTTGCTTGTTTGATCCTGTAGAAATTATTGTCTGAGACATAGATTATTGAGGCATTGTAGATGAAGAAGTTAAAAAAAACTAATTTGTGTTAGTCTGTAATGTAGTGAGAAGTATAGGGCTTTAGAAATAAAATTTAAACATAACTAACCACTGATAGAAATAGGTGTTCATGGCATGCATGTAACTACATTTGTGATTTTATTGAAGAATGATAACAAATAATATATTTTGAACTGAACAAAATAAAAAAATTACAATTGTTTTGTCATTCCTTCATTAGTAGTCTCATTTGAAACACTGAATCTCTATAGGTTGAAATGAGAGAGTAAATGAATCAAAAAATATAGTATGGATTTACACATAGAAGAAAGAATAAATAGAAGAATGTAGCGATAGTACCACCACAGTCCGTTAACAACTTCATCTGAACCTACACTTTTTTATGAAAAAATATTTTATTCAATTCGATCTCATCTCTTTAAATGAATATAAGCCACACAATCCAAATCAGAAAAAGTAAAAAACACTATTAAGTTGACATCATGGAACAAATGAATCAAAAAATCTACTATGTATTTACATATAATACCATGAAGAAATTAGAAACATAATTAATCTCATACCTGAAGTGTGCAGATGATGTAGAAGGGAATAGGAGTGGTAGGAAGCAATCTGAGAAGATACAATGACAGACCTAAAACTAACCACAGTATAATTTTGTTATTTTGAAACATAACATGAAAAATCAGAAAACTAAATTTGCACCTAAAGTGATATACAAGTGAAATGATATGAGAAATGCAGAAGCAAGAAATTCTGTTTTGGAAAAGGTAATTAATCTGATACATGAACTCCAAAGTAGATGCAAGAGGAAAGGGGAGAAATAAATTCTTGAACATAGAAATACTCAATTCCATGTATTGAATAAAATAAGGTAAGTATATCAGTGTTAGACAATATGATATGGAGTTTCTAGTTGCAATCCTTTGGCACGAATAGTGTGTCTTGTTGTAGTTAATTGTTGTTGGAGTAGTAACTGTAGTGATAAAATAGTAGCAGTTTTGTGTCATTCCTTCATTAGTAGTACCATACGATCCAGCAAGTGTCACGGGGGTTTGACATAAATTGCAACGTAGAAGGATAGGGGGCCGGGGAACGGGGTGGCGAGTGAGGCAGTGTCGAGAGGGGTTGAGGAGGGCGGCAATTCTGAGAGGGGGAGTCGAGGATGGACGGAGTTAGGGAGGAGGGGGGAAATCAAGGTGTAGGAAGTTCAGAGGTGAAGGTGGAGGGATGGGCTTGATTGGAGAGGTGATTCAGAGAGGAAGATGAGGATATTCAGAAACCCTAATCGGAACGGAGGAAAATTGGTAGCACGAGGAGAAGAACATACCTCGCTGCGGAAACCCGTTTCTTGAGGGAGGTAGCAGAAGGGGGTTTCGGATGAAACAATAGGATGATCATGCGTAGGCAGAGGCAGAGCGATCAGTAGAGGAGGTAGGCGGGCGAGGATGAACAGGCGGAGGTGGTGTAAAAATGGTCTCAACCCTAATCGTAGTGGAGGGTAATCCCGAGTGAGGAATCCCGGTGGAAATGGTGTGGAAATGGGTAAATGGACGAGGGACAAGTGATTTTGGAGGGAGGATTTTGTTTTTAGGAGATGTGGATTTTTCTTGTGGTGACACATAAGCTGGAGAAAGCCTGTTTTAGTATAGATAGTAGATATGGTTGATAGTTTTGAATAAATAAGTAAGAGATGTTTTAAAATTAATATAAAAGAATTATTCATCTATCCTAGTTTTTTAAAAAGTATACCTATATAGTTTTTTCTTATATCCAATTATTATGTATTGAATATTCATTTAAATTTATTTAGTGTTCACATATGTAAATTATGGGTCACTATTTATTATAAAAGAGAATGGATTAGTAACTTATGAAAATAATTATGTGACAATTTAGTGAGATCCTTTATGATGATACTATATATAGGATAATTTCTGATGTTACAATAAATAAAAGTGTTTGTAATTCCATGAAAAACATAACTAAATGGACACTATAAGTGGTTGTGGATTAGGAAGAGATTCATCTAGGGTTAATAACCATAAAAGTATTGTTTTAGTATATCTGAACCATTAATTTCAAATATGGTGATTTTTATTTTACTGCACGCCATGTTTCACACTCTTAAGAGACATTCATTTATTAATTTACATCTTCTCTATGACCATTTATGATGAATTTGAAAATATGGTGGTCATGTGTGAACTAGATTAAACATAAGGCTTCATAGATTAAAAAATAAGAATTCATTATTTAGACATCCAATGAATTATTTATCATGATTGATCTATCTAATTAATTCATCATTTTCAGGTCGTCTATTTTGGTTTTCGTGTGGGATCAAATATAGAATTATGATGTTGATATGGTAACTGTTAGTCTAAAATATTTAATTACCCTATTTGAGCATAGATATATGAATTTGTATATACCAGGAAATGTCTCTATGATGGTAGATTATTATCGTAAATTATTACTGTAACATTCCAAGGTTTCATAGTACGTTATCTCTTAAACATAATTCAATAATTTGCGCTACATGCAACAATGAGTTCGAGCATACAATGACTTACCAAACTAGCCATTAAAAAAGTGGGTATGAATAGTTTTAATATAATTTTGAATTTTATATACTTTATATAGTTTTCAAATACATATTATTTTGTTTCTTATACATAATATAAAAACAAATTTTTTCTTTAGATAAAAGAATTATTTTTCATAAAATGAAATTTTAAAGCCTTTTAATGGAGAACCTATTTAAAAAAAATATTTGAAAATATTTTTATATTAAATTTAATGAAATTAAATTATTTTTTAGAGGATTGACATAAAAATTTAGTTTGGATAAATTTTTACTACTTTTCTGAAAACATTCATATTTTTATAAATAATGAAAAATATAAATTTTAATTGAAGACAACTTTTTCAATCGAAATAATTTATAGTGTTAAATTATAAATTTTTTGTGGTTTCAAAGTATCATTAGATTAAATTTTTATCAGTTAAAATGATTTAGTTCATTGGATGTAATTTCACATTTAAATTGGACATAAACAAGTTTTAATCATTTGATAATTATTATTTCTTAAAAACACGCTTTTTTTTGACAACATGAATTAATTTTAAATTAATTTTCACAACTTCTGTTTTTTGAATATGGAAAAATTTATTCCATATTTAGAATCAGTAGGTCCAAATTGTGTATATATATAACTTTTTTTAGACATTATGAATATTTACTTAAGTATTTTATTTACCATGGTTAAAGGGTAAATCTGGTAAACAAGGGTAAACAAATATTAGTATAATAATATTAAATTACCCAAAAATGTGTCCCATTCCTATTGTTTGATGCATTTCCTACCATGTTCATCCTTGGGTCTGTTTTGGGAAAACATGAAGCCACTTGATAGTGATAATGACACTTTATATTTATTAATATAAAGTAAGGACAAAATTGACATAAACAAATATCTTTTAGTAAAAAAAAAATTCATGTGGTTATATAAGTTATCCTTTAGACTATAAATAATTATTTAAAAGCTAAAAAAATTTCCTAAAACATGGCAGTTTTTTATTATTTTTAGACATCAAATATATAAAATTATTTATGACACAATAATGATGTGGTGTTTACTTCATTAATGATTGATTTCAATAAATTAGATTAAAAAAATTAAAAGAATATAAAAAACTTGTCCAGTTCTTGTTTAATGATTTTATTTCGAACATTAGTCATATTATCATTGACTTTAATGAGTTTTGTACATTTAGAAACCAAAAATCATTATATAATAATAAAATATTTTCAAACATTCATACAGAGCCCCCCCACCCTTATAAAAATCCCTCACCTGTATCCCATTTATCACTCCTTTCAAGACCCCTATCTAATAAAAACTATTCCCAATTAATCTCCCCACATCTCTATAATCATTTTAGAAGCCTTAACTTTGGAATAAGGCACTTCAAGGAAGCCTTTTGGTTCAAACAAATGGGGCTTACCCGATTTAAAGGTAACATCTACTCTTATGTTATTTTCTTTTATTTTACTACTCCAACCCCATAAACTCTCTTTATTCCATTATATTATTACAAAAAATGTATCCTCAATAAAAAAAAATTATTTATGATATGTATTAAAACTATAGTTACACACACCTCCATATAATGGGTATAGAACCAAATGTTTCTTTGGATGGAGAACTATTGCCTCACGAAATGATGATTGTTAAATATTCTACTACATCCTCTTGTGGTTTCCATTATGATGGAACTGTAATTATATATTATATTTATTTTATCTATAATATTCTGTGATTCCCTTTTTTAGCATACCTTTATTCTTTTCTTGTGGTATATATATGATAATATCATTTGAGGAAGTGAGGGCTATCACCCCCTCAAAGTGATTTGACTCGTTCATACCATACATGGAATGTATGGAGGATAGTGTTAATGAATATACATAACTTATATTGAAAATTATATTATACTGGCATAATAATATACCAATGTATCATTTGGTGTTTTTTCATTTTAAAATAAAAAAATTAAATGGATGTAGAATTCATGCGTATGTAGGGATTACCATCTCTACAAACGTGATGAGATTCATTTCCCATCATAACTATTCAAGAATAAATTTACTTTTATTATTAAAAATAATTCTTAAGAACTTAATATCATTCTGAATATGAATCAAATAAATCCAATCCATAACAAACATGGCTTACGTAACAAAACATATAAAGTAAAAAAAGAAACAGTTAACACATGAAATAATGATACTACTAAAATATTATTAACAAAGAAATATTATAAGATAATATAAGATATCATATTTATGTATGTGGTTATTTTATAATTTAATAACAATAATTTAACTATTATAAAATATCTTAATGAACCCTTGGCCAAGGAAAAGTAAACGGTAAGTGTTAATTCCTCAATATCATTATAATCCATGATTGTTTATGTGTACATTTTTACTAGGACATATTTATTATCTGTGTCCATGTTTTATAATAGAGTTTTCAAAAGGTTTATTTTTAAGGTACAATTTAACAATAAATCATTTTAAATGTTTTAAATATTTATTCTTCTAAATCTTTCTCATTAATGTCCATGATTTCAAAATGGTTGTAAGTATTAATTTATATGGTCATGAATGTTTTAAAATGTTAATTCTATTAAAGAGTTTCAAAGTGGTATGTGACACTTTGATTCAAAAATATCATTTAAATTTCATCCTTTATAAATTGTGAGAATTTTATGTGATTTTATGGAAAAGGAGTATTTCACTCAAAGATTTTTACTGAACATTTTCAACAATATCATTATCCTTTTCTGTATATTATTCTTGATTGTGGTTGATTTATTATAATAAAATATTCTATATTGTATTAAATGAGTTATGATATGTTTTACTATGGATGTGTTATTTTCATACCATTAATGGTTTATGGATAAAGTATTAAAATTTCATATTCTTGTTTTAATATGAATGATAATTTTATGTTTCAACAATTTTATATGAGGAATACAGTAGACTTAGTGAGTAGCGAGTGTAGACCGCTATAGACTCTACATGCATCATTATGTCTCAGGATAAAAGCTAGTTTCTAGGAACATTTCCTTGATAAAATTTTATTTGTAGACTTGGCATGAGGCCTTGAATATGTGGTAATGATGTCCAGCGTTAAGCAATCTCTCATTATGAAATTAATTATTACATGTGATTATTTGAGTAGTAGAATATCCATGTGAATTATTATATGGAAATGATTTATTTATCTTCTTCATATTATGTTCATGTCTATGATTAAAAGGCTATTGTTTTTATTACACATCTATCCTTAAAATTTTATATCCTCCGCTAAATTATTTACCTTTACTGAGTATCTAAGCTCACCTCTTTCTTATGTTTTGTTTTCCCATGATTCCAAGAAGATTATTATGTTTCATATGTTGGGTTAAGATAGGGGAATAATGGTGTTGTTAATATATTATTTATATTGTGTTTTTTGTTTGAAGGTCTAATATAATGTTCATGTATGTAATTTATTTTCCATGACTACTAAACTGATCAGTCTTTCAGGACTTGATTCCTTGAAATCATGTCAATGTATTAAACTAATTCTTTGGATCCAGGCTTCTGGGGTAGGGGAAATATTGTTGGTATCATGGAAGGTTTAACAATAACCTTGGAAATAAGATATAGAAAAACCATGATTAGAGAACATTCCCTTAAGATAGGATTTGAGGATTAGTACAGAAGAACATCATATAATTTTTTTAATATAGATATTTTCTGAATTTTCCAAGAAATACATCTCGGTCTGGATATGAGCAGGTAGAGGCGGATCTTACATAGAGGTACCTAGGAGTGAAAAATCTTAAAAGGATTTTCGGGCATGAGCCAAGGTATCCTAGGACACGACAACGGGCCTTTCTGTACTATTGGCTACGACACTCATGCAAGATATTCTTAGGATAATTAACATTTTCTGTACAGAACACTATGAAGGATTTATGAGTAAATACTTCCTGAAAAAAAAATTATGATTATATATTATATGCATAATCTTTTAAATTTATGTTATGTATTTTACAAGTCTAGAATTATTCATTACTATTAATAAACTAACCTAGTGTATTCCATTGTTTAGAAATGGTGCCCAGTAGATGGAATGCGATCTCTAGCAATACACATGATCTAAAGAATAAGAATGATCATATCTTTCATGGTATTAATCCAATGTTTAGAAAGAAAATAGTATCCCAATTATTATCTTCATATGAAGAAATAGTATCATTTGTTAATAAGAAAAGTAATGAATTTTCTGAGTCCTATGGCTTTGAAGGGAAGAAAGAGAAGAAAAATATGGTAGAGAGAAAGATAGATAAATGAAAGAGAGGAAAGAAAATTTTTCGAATATGTGAATACTGTGGAAAGAATCGTCTTTGTAAATTATTGAAGGGAATGGGAGTTTTTTATAAGTGTGGAGAAAAAATACACCTAGTACATGATTGAAAGGGTAAGAATATGGTTTCAAATATTAAATACTTCATCTAAAATGAGTTGAGACACTATGAAAATCAGTGTCCAAATCACCAGAGTATGCCTCAAATGATGTTATTTGATAATAATCAAGTTATGATAATAACAAAGATGAAGAGTAATAACTAGTGTTCTTATATTGTTAATATAGAATTATTTCAATTGAGTGTTGAATAAATGATGTACTGGTTATATTAGTTATGGATATAAATAAGGATTATACTATAGTACTATTTAATTGAGGATTTGAGATTATATGGTTCTAAGAAATGTGACTCAATATCAAGTTAAACATTTTGGAAAATACATGGTTTAAGGAAAGACAATCATAATATGGTTCTGATACTAAGGTAGTCATTTTGGAATACGAAATGATTATTTGGATAAATTATATTCTATATTCTTCAGTACATTGAAACCTAATAACTATTTGTTTATTCCATTATTGATGGAGTTTATAGAATTTTTGGATTTAAGAAGTATATCTAGTATTATATGATTTTCCAAAGGAATAATGAAGTATATACCTATTAAAATATTATTTTATTGCAATTCATTTTATTACCACATTTTAATGTAATACACAATGAATTTATTCACAAGTATATTATGTGACCTTCCTTATAAATTTTAGACGATGAGTTCATACATAAGTATTGTAGACAAGTATAAAAGTTTTAATAGATTGTGTTTGACATTGGATACTATTGTTAAGGTTAAATAATTTCTTATGATTATTTTCGGATTGTCATAAAATGGACAACCCAAAGGTTTGGAGACAACCTACCACATTCGGCAAGGTCGTGAGACTTAAACCCGGAACCGAACAGTGACAAGGGTACATCACATACCACTGGCCTACGTGATGTCCTAATTTGTATAATGAATTTTTTTATAGTTTGAAAAATGAAATATAAATTAAATATTTTTGGAACCCTATACGATTAGGATAAATAAAATATTTTTGAATTCTGTTATCTTTCGGAGTGAAAGATGAGTTTCCAGTAGGAATTGGTTGAATGAAGAAACTCTACTTGGGAAGTATATTTTTTCCATTTATTATATAAATAAATTAATTTTTAAACATTATGTAAGATATATAAAACCTAAAATGTGTTATCCTAATAAATTATATTTTATTGAACATATTATATTTTAAATCATCATAGATTTATAGCTTCAAGGCCCTCAATTGTACACTTTTTTGTGATTGATGACCTGAATCACTCTATATAAATATTTATGTTTTTTACCAATTATGTGTCTGTAATTTCCAAAAATGTTCTCTTATTATAGATCATAATTTTTTGGTGACTTTTTCATTTCCCTTTCATTCTAATTAAGACTAAATTTTATGAACCCAATTTCTGATGTGGGTTTTCCACAATGGTATTTTTCTATTTTAAACCATTTATTTTGAAAGAAAAAATTCAAATTTTGGGGATGCAATTTATTGAAGGAGGAGAAAATGTAACACCCAAGATTTCATAGTACGTTATCTCTTCAAAGTAATTTAATAACTTTCACTACACACAACCCATAGTTAGAGCGCACCACAACTTACCAAACTAGATGTTCAAAAAGCAGTTATGAATAATAATAACTGAATTTTGAATTTTGTATACTCCATATAATTTTAGAATCCATATTATGTGTTTTATAGAAAAGGGAAATAAAAATTTACATTGGATGAATATTTTGTACTTTTCTAATAACTTTCATATTTTGATGAATATTGAAAAATACTAAATTTTAATTGAAAACAACTTTTTAATCGAAATAATTTATTTTGTAAAATTATAAATTTGAGTGGTTTTAATGTATCATTAGATTATATTTTTATAATTTAATATAATTTAGATTATTTTATGTAATTTCATATTTAAACTGGACATAAACAAGTGTCAATCTATTGATAGTTATTATTTTATAAAAACACTCTTCTTGATTTGACAACGGTAATTAATTTTAAATATATTTCTGCCATTTCTGTATTCTGAATTTGGAAAAATGGATTCCATAATTGAAATCAGGATGTAAAAATTGTGTAAATTTATAACTTTTATTTTTAAAAATTATGAATATTTACTTTAGTAAATATTTTATTACTATGGTTAAATGGTAAATCTAGTAAATAAGGGTAAAAAAATTTATTATAATAATATTAAATTATCCTAACATGTGTCCTATTTATATTGGTCGATACATTTTTTACCATATGAATCCTTGTGTCTATTTTTGGACTCCATGGAGCAACTTGTGAATGATAATAACAATTTATATTAATTAATTTAAAGTAAAGACCAAAATGACATAAACATATATCTTTTAGTAAAAAAATTACATGGGGTTATACAAGTTATGTTTTAATATAAAAATATTAATTTGAATGATAAAACTGTTTCCTACATCATGGTATTTTTTATAAAATTTTTAGACATCCAATAAATAAAATTATTTTTGACACAATAATGATTCAGTGTTTACCTCATTAATAAATGATTTAAATACGTAAGATTATATAAATTACAACAGTAACCAAAAATTTTCCAATTTTTTTTGCATGATCTGGTTTTGAATTTGAGTAATCTTATCTTCCACTTTAATGAGATTTGGACCTTTAGAAACAAAAAATAATTACATAATAAAATAATATTTTCAAACATTACTAAAGAGCCCATCCTCCCCTTATAAGAATCCCTCAACTCTATCCAATTTAACACAAGTCTCAAACCCATTGGATCATCCAAACTCAGCCTCATTAAGATCCATAAATATATATATTTCTCTTATAATCTTTAATTTAGGCATAAGTCACATCAAATAAGCCTTTTGGTTCAAACCAAAGGTAATTACCTGATTTAAAGGTAACATCTCCTCTTAAGTTTTTTTCATTTATTTTACTTTTCCAACCCTCAAATCTCATTTTAGTCCTTTATTTTATAACATTACTAGTATATAAAAATTTCTTGGTTGCTTTTTGTAAATTATGTGAACTAAACATTCACACACCTCCATCTAATGGGTATAGAACATAATGTTTCTATGGACAACGAACTACTGCCTCATGAAATAATGTTTGTTCAATAATCTACTACCACCTCTTATGGTAACCATTATGATGGAAGTATAATTATATATGATTTATATTATATTTATGTTATCTATAATATTTTTTAATTATATTTTATAGCATACCTTTATTATTTTTATTTTGTATATATACGATAATTTAATTTGAGGAAGTGCATACTACCGCCCCCTAAAAGTGATATGACTCATTCATACCATGCATGGAACATATAAACGATGGTGTAAGTGAACATACATAACATATATAAAATATTATATCATACATTAATAATAATATTCCTATGTATCATTTGGTTTTCTTTCTTTTAAAAAAATGAAATGGAAGTAGCCTTCGTGTGTACGTACTGATTAACGTCCCCACGAATGTGATAATATTCATTCCCCATCGTAACCATTAAAGAATAATTTTTATTTGATAATTAAAAATAATATTTGAGAACTTAATATCATTCTGAATATAAATCAAATATATCCTATCTATAACAAACATGGCTTACATAACAAAACATATAAAAGAAAAATGAATTACTTAACACCCAAAACAATGATACTACTAAAATATTAGTAACAAAGCAATTTTAGATGATCATATATGATATCATATTTTTGTATGTGGTTATTTTATAATTTAATAACAATTATTTAACTATTATATCCAAGGTTAACATACCCTTGGCCTAGGAAATGTAAAAGGTAAGGTTTAATTCCTTAATCTCATTATTATCTCAGATTGTTTATGTGTATGTTTTTATTGTGGAATATTTATTACCCATGTCTATGTTTCATAAAATAGTTTTCAAAAGGATTATTTTTATTTTACTCTTTAACTGAACAAAATTTTAAAGGTTTTAAATATTTATTATTCTAAATTATTCTCATTAAGGTCCATGTTTTCAAAATGGTTTTAAGGATTTATTTATATGTACATGAATGTTATAAAATGTTAATTCCTTTAAAATGTTTTGAATTGGTATGTGACACTTTGATTCATAAATATCTTTTATATTTCATCCTTTATAAATTGTGAAACTTTTAAATGATTTCATGAAAAAGGGTTATTTCACTCAAAGAGTATTACTAGTCATTTTAAACTATATTATCATCCATTAATGCATATTATTATTGATTGAGGTCAATTTATTATAATATAATCTTCCATATTGTATTTAATGAGTTATGATATTTTTTACTATGGATGTACTATTTTTATACTTTTCGTGGTCTATGGATAAAGTATTGAAATTTCATATGCTAGTTTTAATATGAATGTTAATGTTATGTTTCAATAATTTCATAGAAGGAATACACTGGACTTAGTATCTAACAGGTGGAGCCCATTATAGATCATTGATACATCTATAGGTCTTATGAGACAAACTACTGTCTTAGCACAAGGCCTTGACAAAAAATTTTGTTCTCTTAGCATGAGGCCTTGACTATATGGTAATGATGTATGACGTTATGCATTAAAAAATTATGTAACTAATTATTACATGTTGTTATTCGATTAGTATAATATCCATATGCATGTTAATTTGGTAATGAATATTTGTTTTATCCATATTTTGTTCATGTTTATGTTTAAAAGGTTGTTGTTTTTATTACGCATCTAGCCTTAGATGTTTTTATATTCTACTAAATTATTTACCCTTAGTGAGCATCAAATCTCCCCCCAATCTTATGTTTGGTTTTCTCAGGATCCCAAGAAGTGTATTATGTTTGATATATCGGGTTATTAAAAGGGAATAATGGTATTCTTAATGGATTATATATGTGGTGTGTTATGTTTGAATGTCTAATGTAACATTCTTTTATGTAATCTATTTTTCAAGACTACTAAATTAATTGTTCCTTCGGAACTTAATTCCTTGTAATCATGCCAATGCATTAAAATAATGCACCGACTCTGGGCTTTTGGGGTCAGGGCATTAAAATTCCATGTTTATATAATAGTGAAATAGTTTAGTGGTACGAAGATCACATTTAAAGGCTATAATTATTGTATGAATAATTTTTATAGGAATTTTCATCCTATAAAACTCAATATTCTACATCTATTTGAACTTTCATTATCATAGTCATGGATAATATTTCATAACAAAAATCTCACATCCATTTTGGAGGAAGGGTTGTATTGTTTGATATTTTAAACCAACTTTTGATTTTATATCAATTTGAAGACAACTTTGAACTTGAAATGGCGTTGAATACAATATATGTGTCTTATTCTAATTAAAAAGGGGTTTTTATCTTATATGGTTGGGGAGAAACTGAGAGTTGTATAATTTCATGTTTTATGAGAGTTTGATGATCTTTTTCTACAAGAGTTACCAATTCATTCAATGAATTGAGAAGTTTAATTTTTAACATGACTCATACCTTTTTATAAAATTATTTGAAATACTATTTATAGAATGGATCTGATTGATAAGGAACACATTTTGGAAAGTTCATACCAATGGGGTTTTCTGATTTTTTATGAAGATAGATTGATCATTGAGACTCTAAATTGTTTTTCAAGAACATAATAGGATTATAATCAAAAATAATTATAATTTTTCCCATATTGAAAATATTTTTAATCAATATTTAAAAGGAAAATATTATTCTAAGATTTATATTCGACTATGATACTATCATTTTATTGTCAAAAGAGAAGATATACCAAAGACAAACTTTTATATATGGTATAGACACTATAAATATAATATGAATTCATTTGGTCTTACAAACACCCCCATTATATTCATGGGTATAAAGAATAAAATCTTATGAAAATAAATTTACCATTTTATAGTAGGACATATTTATGATATTCATATATATATATTCCAACAGTATGTAAGAGAATGAAGTTTGATAGATTATTATATTGAGGACCCTATGAATGGAAGAATATTATGAAATTTTTCAAATTGTGAATTTTTTTACAAACTTTTTCATTTTTTTCATATAATATCAATAAATTGTATATTTATGGATTTATTAAAGAAATATGTTTTTGAATAGTGGCCTAAAACCACTATAAATAATATCTATAGATTTACATATTTTTATTGTTATTATAAATGCTTTGTAGACATTGTTTTCATGGAAATATAATTATCTCCACTAGTAAAGTTGTAAGGGAATGAAAATCATTTTGAAAGATTAATTTGTCGAAATGTTCGAGGAAATAAAGATATGTTTAGTAAACACAATAGTTATTACTATACAATAAAATAAATTAGTGTTTGTGATCTATATTATTGCATCAAAGAAGGGTTAATATGCATCCTTATACAAAACTATATAGTTATGGATTTTACCACTTGAAAAATGAATGAATATGTGAAAAAATATTCAAGTCATGATTTGGAGTTACTATAGAAATTTTCAATTAATGAATTTGAGGAATTAGTTTTCGAGGGAACAATGTGACATATATAATGAATGATTTACATATTTTCTAGAGATAATGGTTTGATTTATTAAATTTTAACAATTCTGAATACATTACAACCTTGGGAAAGTGAAAAAGGTAGAAGATTCCCCTAATTTAAATGATCCTTCTTTCTTATATATGATTAGGGTCAAAAAAGAATTATTTTTTTTCAAAATACATAATTTTAAGTCATAATGGATTGGGAAAAATATCAACTTTCTCAAAAGATATTTCAATGATCTATATATGTGAAGATTTAGGATGCATAGAACGAAGATGTATATTAGAAAAATAATGTAAGAAATTTTTTTAATTTTAACCCTAACTGTGATGGAATGATAAGTTTGAGGAATAATTTATGTGTCATGTAAATAATTGACATGAAGAAGGAGCTATTGGATGAACCGAATAAGGGTTGAGATGCTTCCTTTTACAAAATAATACAGTTATGTCTTCTGCCTCATGAAAATTTAATGTTCATGAGAAAAATTATCAAACTCATAATTTGGAGTAGGTATAGTAATTTTTGAATTAATGAAATGGAGGAATTTTCTTTATGGAGAATGGTGAGACACTTATACAGAATGAGTTGAATACTATCTAGGGACAATGGATAGAGATGATTAAAATTTCTGACTGACCAATTCATTAAAACCCTAGGAAAGATAACAAGGTGGATGTTTCCTATATTTCAAAGGATAATTCTAGATTATCTATGACTTTGGTCATAAAATATTCAATATATTTGTTTTTTCAAAATATGGAACACCATATCCTAAGGGATGAGATGAAATTTTATCTTTCTCTAATGGGTGTTCAACTATAAATCCTTATGATGATTAAATATTCATAGAATGAGGATAAAAATTATAAAAAAAGTATGAAATGTTCTAAAGATTAACCATGATTATGAAAGACTAATAAGGTTCAAGATTGGATTATGTATCTAGTAAATAGTAGACATAAATGAGTTATTGAATGAATATCAACAACAAAAAATACTTTATTGATCCTAAATTTATTAGTATGTATAGATATATGATATAGTATTTCTATTTGAAAATATATAAAAGAGATATTTAAGAGTATGTATCTTGATGCTATGTATATCAACATGTTAATTATAAGAGATGGAATTCCATATCGGAATACCACAATTACCCATACCATAATGGAAATGGGGCAACATTACCCTATATTTCATTATCATACTCCTAAAAAAACTAAATGGAATAATGCTATTTGGGTTATAGTCATTCACAATATGAATTCAAAAACATTAATTATATTAGATAAGATATATCTCCTGATCATATTTTAAAAAGATTCATTAAGAAACTGGTAATTATTTATGAAATGCCTTATTCTTTTTCTTCGAATTATTATATGATGTTCACCTAGTAGTATTGGTGATGCCTTGAAGCAGCTATGGACTCAGTGTTGTATTTTAGTAATAATTATTATCCTTAGATAGATGGATAGTACAAGGTAACCATTCATTCCTTAGTGGACATCCAAATGTATCATTCTATGGAATTCATCGGTATCTGGAATCATAACATTCCTATGGTGGTTTTTTCGTAGAATAATTAAAAATTTTGGGCATTTATATAGCTCATTATGAAGAAATCTAGGGTAAAAAGTGTATAATTCAAAAATGATGGGATGATCTGGAGAAAGAAATATTTTTCGACTTGAA
Organism: Viscum album; assembly: GCA_963277665.1. NCBI lineage: Eukaryota > Viridiplantae > Streptophyta > Magnoliopsida > Santalales > Viscaceae > Viscum > Viscum album. Next base: position 1,183,905,487 of record OY728136.1, read on the forward strand.
AAAGAAGATTCAATTGAAGAGAAATTAAAATCTAATTAGAAACATATTAGGGTAGTTCAAAGTCAGCATAAAATTTATAATTATAATTAGACTATAAATATGGTAGTTGAATTTATCAAGAAGTTATTTTATTGCATTTTTTCATGTAATATGGTTATTTGATTGAAAAATAAGGTAAATATGGTTTATAGGTATATTGGTTCCTTAGAGATTGTTTATTAAGTAATGAAAATAGTGTATCACACGGCACTTCCACAAAATCTCTCTCAATTTTTTGATGTGTACATGTATCTCTCCTAAGAAAGTATAGACATAATCTTTCACAAGTGCTGATATTATAGGATCCCCCACAAGAGAATGATATATCTGATGAATATATTTTTTAGAAATATGGTATTGTAGAGATAAAGTTTTACGGAATAAGGAAACTCTCATTGTTTATGTTCTTTAGTGGAATACAATTTTTAAATAAGCTACCTAGTCACCTGAGGATGTGATGATACAATGATATTGTCATTTATATCTTTGTAATGAACATTCATGGCTGAAATTAATTTTATGGGGGTATAATACAACACCTCGAGATTTTATAAACATAATCTCATTGAGAACTTGTGATACACGCAACTTTGAGTCTAGATGAACCGCAATATACTATATATTTATAAAACAACTATCAAGTTTTTGGAGTGAATGTAAATTAACAACTTCAAAAAATATATATAATGTTTTCAGATAAAGTGAACATATAGTTAATTAAGAACTCAATTATTAGTAGTCATTATGTTCATTGAAAAATCATTTGACAATAAAAATGGTTTTATTTTTTTTGTGAGAAAATAATACAAATAATTTATTCAAATTTTAGGAAATTTATTTGATAAAATGAACTTCATTTTTTAAATAAGCATGTAAAACTAGTTTAGTGCAATTTTTTGATTATTTTATGAAAAGATATTTTTTAATGAATAGTGAAAAATACATATTTTTATTGAAAATTATCTTTTTTGGAAGTATAAAAAATGAAATTTTTTGTTTTAAAAGTAAAATTAAATCATTTACATTAATAATAATATAATTATAATACTTGGAAATATTTTTATATTAGATTTTGTAATTACAGTATTTTATACCTACAAATAATTATTTCTCAAAAGCACCATTTTATTATGTTTTGTCAAAATAATTTGAAATTAAATTATTTCAATAATATTCATTGAATATCGATAAATTGATTCCATATTTGGAATCAATAGGATCAAATTTTAAAAACAAGTCCCTTTTATTCTTTTCTTTATTAATAGTATCCATGGTTAATATTTATCATTGTAGTATGGGTAAAATGAATAAATCATTGTTAAAACATTTGTAAAAGGATTTAAAGTTTCTCTAACACGTTATTTTATCATATTAGATGCATTTATCTCTAGAATTACAATTGATGATTTGAAAATATGAAAACATGGATTCTTTTATCATGGATTATGACATTTATATTATTATATGAAAATTATATATAGAAAATTTCACTCCCATGACATCAATATCTTTATTTTTTACATAAGGATAAAAAATGGTAATGTTCAGTTCAAGATTTCTATTTCAAATAAAAAATAATTCTCTTATGCAGTGTAATTTATTTTATTTTTAAGTGTTTTTATAATTATCATAAACTCTTACGCAACACCAAATTGTGTTTGTTCAACTAAAATAAATATAAAATAAATGAATTTAATATAATAAATGTTATATAATTTGGTGTAATTATTGTCTAAATTTTTTTTACATAAATATAAAATATTTGAAATGATTTTAAGGATTATTTTATATTTCCATAAATATATTTTTCACCTTAATGTCAATGTAATTGAAATGTTCAAAATAAATATTTTAATGATATTTTATAGTAACCAATATTTTTTTAATGAACTAAAATTCATTTAAAATTTTTTTGGACAAGTTAATTTGATGTTGTTCTAAATATTAATCACTTTCATTTTGTGGTTCATTTTTTTTAATGGTAACATTATAGACCCTGAAGTAGTAAAATGAATTTTTATTGCGGTTATTGTCAAAATGGACATTGGGGGTGGGTTAAAACTGTAAAATATGAGTGAAAACATTACCTAAATTTATCTTAACTTTATTATATGATCTAATATATAATTTTACTAATCATATATCTTAAACATATCAATTTTGAGACAATTTATTTTAAAAAATAATTTATATTAATTTAATATGTTAAAAAATTGCAAGTGTACCCCTATGTTCACTTACAAATGGTGGCCTATTATCCTTCCTTCACCAAACATTTTGGGACATATAGGTCAGAAAATAAATACCTTAATAACATAATAGATACCATCAAATAATACTATTGATTATTGTTATTCCAAATTCTATCCAATTAATGATTAATGTAGATGAAAAAATTATTCTCAATGAAGAGGTATAACTCTTAACTGAATGTTTTCAATTTTAATTCTTATTATAAATCCTCTAAAGCCATGGTTTCAATTATAAAATAATTACATGAATATATTAGATATACCAAATTATTATTATGATTATTTAACAACCATTATCAACCTTCATTCCATGTTACCTATGGTGAAAAAATTGCTTAAGAATATATATGACTTACCATCTTTATATAGCGGTAGAATTATTTTTTATCACCACATTACATGGATTATTATAATAATGAATAAATAAAGAGTTAGGGATTTAATATTTAATTTTATAATAATTTTTTCCAAGAAACCATCATTGATTTTTACTTTAGTGGAATTATAAAAAAAAATTACCACTAATTAGATCCCTCTACAAATATCCCTTATAAATTTATGTAGTAAGGGAATCCCATTTTATAGTCAGAACCAAACAATGATTTTCAATAAATGTGAGGGTACATATGATCTTCTAATAGAACATAAGTTCATTTAGTGATCCATGATTATTATTTAGAAGGGTTACTTAACTCTGATGGTTTGGGAGAAACTCAAAATTAGATATATGAATATTGTATGGGAGATTGTTGATGTATTGAGGAAATAATTTCCATATCTACCACTAAATCATGCTGTTATGTTTTAAATAGAACTAATTCTTGGTGCAACACCGGTTTCAATGAATCAAAATATAATTTTAATAATTGAGTTTTATTAATTATGGAGATATATTTAGGAGAATCTTGATAAGGGATATATTCTTCATAGGTTATCACCATGGTGTTCACATGTTCATTTTTTTAATGATAAAGATAGATCAATAAGATAATAAATTAATTATCATGGACAAAACAAGGTCAAAATCATGAATAAGATTCTATTAACCCATATTGATAATTTTTTTCATCATTTATGATGATCCCAATATGTTTTGTAGATTGATCTTCGACTTCGATACTTTTGGGTGATTGTCAAAATTGAATTCATATACAATAAATCCTTATGTGTGAGGTAGGGAATCTATGAATTTAGAGTGATGTTGTAACACCCCAAGATTTTATGAGAAATATTATTTTTAATTTCTCTAATGTCTTTTGGTGTACGCTACACCAAGATTAGTTTGCGCTATACACAACACCGTATTATCTTATAGTATACACAAACACTATTCTTGGCTTGTGTTCCACGCAAGAGTGACCTTCCTTGATAGCGTGTGTTGTACGCAATACCGAGTTTCACTAAACAATGATATTTTATTAAAATATTATATTAAATATCCATTATGAATAGTAATACCCACTTTTTGAAATTTTATACATTTTATCTTTCAAAATGGACTTCATTTTTCAATTCAGAATATTGAAATCAGCCTAGGGATATTTTTTGATATTTTTCTGAAAACATTCAATTTTTGATGAATAGTGAAAACACTGAGTTATTGGATAAAACCGAATTTCTATATAAATAATTATTTATTTTATTTAAATTTATTTTAGGTCAAAATTTATACATAATACCTATATAATTTCAATTTAATTCATTGGAGTCATTTTATTATAATTTTAGATATATAAAAATTTTATTGAACTTTTCACTATCTTTTACCCACCTCCTAGGAGAATTTGAAAATTTACATAGAACTTAATTTTACAGCTTCGGTTACTAGAATTTAAAAATTCTAAGAGACACAGTTAATATCAAGGAGTAAAATGTTGTTAAATAAGATAAAAATAATTTTTTTTGAGTGGTAACTTTTCACTTTTATTTACCTCGGTTAAAAGTAAATAGGGTAATTAAGGGAACAATGATATTATTATTCCCCTAACACATGTTATAATTCTATTGGATAAGTGTAATTCAGACAAAAACAACCTTAGTAATAAAATATTACCATTTAGGTCAACTTGGATTAGATAAGGACATTTAGTATTATTTAATTCAAAGAAGAGTTTAAAGAGTTAAAATCAATGTCTAATAACTAAAAAAATTTTAATATAAGGTTATACATAAGATAAATTCGACTATAATTATTCATTAGAAAGATAAAAATATTTTTTGTATTATGGTATTTTATTTATAATTTTTAGACATTATATAATATAATTTATTTATGACACAATGATGATGTTGTAATTACCTTATTAATGATATATTAATATAATTGATAAAATAAATACCCAAATAAATGTAATTTGATACTTTTTATGAATTACACTAATTTTATAGGTTAATATGACATTTTACTATGGATTCAATTAACTTTTTTCGAACTAATCATGTTGTTATGATTTTCACAAAGAACAATTATCAAATAGTGTCAAGATTGACATAAAATAGTTTTTAAAATAAATATTGTATTATTAATTGACATACTATTCTTAAAAATCTACGGTTTGACAAAATGACTTAGATAAGGTTACATATATTAATAATGAACCACTTTGGATTCGTTTGGCTTGTTATAGAAAGTTTATTAACCATATAGTGTAACAAAATAAGAAGACACGATAATGGGTAAATTATTTAACTTAGAGTCAAATCTAAATGATATGGTTAAAATAGTAACATAAACTTGTCTAAATGATATTTTTTGAGATTATTTCGACCCATACACACTTTATTCTTGAACTAAATCAATTTTTAACTATTATAAACCGAATATGATTTATTATAAAATAATATTTTAAGTTATTCCTAAGGTGCCCCTCTCCTCCTTTATAAAAGGGAACCTCCTCCCTCTTCTATTTACACAATTTTGAGCCTTCAAACATGGAAAAACCCTGAACATTTGCATTTACAACATCCCTAGAAACATTATAGAGGTTATATTCTCCTCAAAAGACCAACTCTAGAGCATTAAGAGAATTCTTAAAAGAGATGCGTCGAAGATGAGGTAATATCTTCTACCGATTCTTTCAAATATCATTCTTCTTGAAATTCTTCTTCTTCTTTAGTTGTTTCATTATAAAGTAATAACATTAGTATAACTAATATACTAATATGTTATTATAAATATGAAACAACCCCATTTCACCTTATCTCCATCCTACGTAAAACAAAATCACCGCGTGTGTGTACGTATGGAATACCGTCTCCACACCGTGGTGTAATCTGTTTTTCCACCACCACCTTACTTGGATGGGTATAATGGTGTAAATAATATCTATATATGGTTATTATAACATCATAATTATTATGAGATATTATATCATCCACTCCAATTCCATTCAATAACTATAGGAATGATATCATCGCTCGTGCGTACGTACGAATTACCGTCTCCACGACGTGATGAGATTCATTCTACATGTTAACCATTCAAGAATGATTATAAAGTATATATAATGAATAATAATTAAATAAATGAAATATTTAATCTATTGGATATATATATATATATATATATATATTTCATCAACTTACTTCCATTCAAGTCAATAAGGAAAGGAAAACAATGTTCATGCGTACGTACGGCCTACCGTCTCCATGAACGGTGTATTTCATTTAATTCATCTATATATTGTATATATATATATACTGAATATATATTATATATAAATCATGATTTACATTCTGTAATTAAGTTTATCATTATATAATTAATAATAATATCAAGAACAACAAGTCCAAACACGTAAGATAAATAAAATGACTTTACCTGAAACGCAACTTTAACATGGAATTTACGAAAGAACGGGTAATATAAAGTCATAATTGAACCATATATGATATCATAACAATGAATATGATTCATTAAAAAGTAAATGAAATTATTTAAATCATTATACAAGAGTTTTTGATATGTACGAAGCATATTGAACCTAAGGTAAGGGATAATTATTCCAATCTTGTTCTTATCCGGGATTGTTTATTCATAAGTATTTACTGGGGTTATTGTTATCATTCCTGACCATTTTTTATAAAAGTGTTTCCATTTATGTTTAAAGTCCTTTTTACCCATTTTTTACTTTAACCACATGTTATTAAAGGAATATTTCTTTTGCATAACTTAATAGGAACTTTTGAATTTTCCGACAAAAGTACGAGGAGAATGTTTTTTAACTTATAGGGCGTGAACATATTTTTACTATTTTATAATGCCTTATTTTCATGCATCTTACTCTAAAATATTTCATGACTATTTTCAAAAAAAACCCTTTTCTTTTAAAATTTCATGGAATTTTACAAAAAGAAAATGATTTTGAAGAAGAAAGGATATTTTCCTCCAAAATTCATTTCAAGTGTTTTATCAAATCCATTTTCCATATAAGATGAAATTATTTCAAATGTGTATGTTTCAAGTATAATTTCTCTATAATTTTCATGGTTTCAATTTTCTTATGATGAAATTATATCCATTTTTTTTATATGGATTATGTTACAATGGGATGATGTTTATAAAACCCATTTTATTCTTTGGGTTTTGATGAATGATTTATGTTTTATTTTGTGGCACAAGTAAGAATTATTTCATTATGAGATGGGTGGTACCTATATCTACATCCAATGAATTAGTGAAGATTTATATATGATGAGATAAAAATGGCTTGAACAACAAGTTAATCTGGTTCAGTGATATAGGACTGGAATGAGGAGTGAACTTGATTCAGTAAGGGACTTTCTCCACTACGATGGTCTTGGAAGAAATTCCTTGGATAATATGGAAATAATATCATGTTTTTAATGGTTTTCTACAATTAAATTTTTTATTCCCATGCTATCATTGATGTTCCTTTATGATATATTCCTTACCTACTTCCATGATTAATTTATTTTCTCAAGATTTTGATGTTTAGATTTTATGTTCAAGTTTTTGCATTCAAATGTTTATGGATTGTTTTATGTTCTCTATGCTTAACCTTACAGAGCATATGAGCTCACCCTTTATATATTTTCTTTTCCCAAGGATATAAAGAAAGGTTTTAGTTAAAAAAGGGAAGATATTTATGGGAGATGTTGAAGATCTTTCATGAAGATTAGAATAATATGTTTCAAGTTTCAAAATTAACTAAACTATTACGGTCCTTTAGTGCTTGTTTTTGTTATGTATTAGGTAATCCGAAAAAAGTAATATAATTTCCATGTATGTCAAGAATGGGTCTCTACAGTTTGTATTTGAGGAATGTTTTAGTTATCATTTGGAAACTAGGATGTGAAAACTTTAGTAAGAACCCTAGATATATTTCCAAGGTATATCTAGGGATGTCCCTAAGGTCAAGTATAAGTGTAGGTTATAGTCCTAGAATTATGGTAAGAATATTAGAATTTAAATTATGATGTTATATATTGAAGGTAATCCCCCCTTTATTATACTGTTTTCGAAGCATTATTTTTCCCTCTTACAATATTCTTTTTGGGTTTTAGACCATGGCTAGAAGCCAAAGTAACAGTGTTGATCAATGTAATGGGAAATGCAATGACTGTCCAAATGAAAAAACCAATGTTTTGGGAGATGGAGTGAAAAATCTTATTCCTATACTTACAAAATCTATGAATAATTATGAACTTCCAAATGAGTAGAGAAGGGAACAATATTCTGTTGATTCCTTCATGAGGAATCGTCCACCTTCTTTCAATGGGTCTTCTGATCCACTTATTGCTGAATAATGGATCAGTACCATTGAAAATATATTTTCCATACTTCGCTGTTCAGAACATTAAAAAATCATTTTAGTTGTTTTCTGTTTAGAAGTTGAAGCATACCAGTGGTGGACTCTAATTAAGAATACAAGGCCCCAAGATGAAATTGAATCCATGGAATAGAATCAGTTCAAGAACTTGTTTTTCAATAAGTACTTCCCTCAAATTCTTCGAACAAAGATATAGTAGGAGTTCCTTGAGCATAAGAAAATGGATGATGTTTCTGTTGGTATATACAAAGCTAATTTTACAAGGCTTCCATGTTATGCATCTGGATTTATAATCCAACCTGAAAGTAAAGTTGATCGATTCTTCAGTGGATCAAAACCAAGTCTTCGAAGGGCATTAGAGATAAGAGACTTTAGTAACTATGAAGAAATTGTGCGTTGTGCTATCAATATAGAATTGGAAGTTAGTGTTACATATCCATCTCATGGTTTTGACAAGAAAAAAAAGATAGAGTTCAAGGAGAAATCTCAGAACAATTGTGAAAAGAAGATTAATGTTTCTTTATGCTCAAAGTGTGGAAAGAAGCATGGTAGAAATTGTCTAAAAGGCACTAGAAAATGTTTTATCTGTGGAAAAAAGGTCATCGAGAAGTTGAGTGTCGAAGTAATGAGAAGAAGGTAGCTAATTATTTGAATAGAGAAAAGATTATAGATAATTCTCCACCAACACTTCAATGCTACAATTGCAAGGAAATGGAGAATTATGCTAACCAATTCCCTAATCCAAGGGTTAATGTTGATCGACATCAACAACCTATTATGAAAAGGACAAAGGTAAGTCACATGCAATCACTATTAGAAATGTTGAGTATGAAATAGATGTGGTGGAATGATTATGTGTTGTGGAATCTCATTTATAGTATTGTGGAACATTGGAATATCTATGTAATGGTTTATTATGGTTTTCGATAATTATATGGTACATGTAACCATGAAAAGTAATTGAAATATTTTTGGAAATTAGATGATATGAACATAATGAATGGATAAGGAGAAAATAATATGATTGATTGTATTCATGAGCTCGTGATTGATATAAGGACTAAGTGATGTCATGGTTTGAGTATATAGAATTTTTGGGATTTTGGTATGTGGAAAGAGTTAACTTTTAACTGAATTCATGTCTTCACTAAGGCTTAATATGTATTAATTTTTCAAGAAAATACATGATTAAGGCAGTCTAATGTTTAGAATCTGACCAACAAGACATATCTTATGATATATGGGGATAAATGACGGTATTTAAATGCTTTGTAGATGACCTCTCAATCAGTCTTTTTCTGTATACTTTGAGTTTGGGTAAGCCTAAAGATTGGAATAGATTAAGTTAGACATCATATAGTATAGTTTAGGGATATAAATTTTGGATATTATTTTTATTATTTTTATAATTGTATAGTTTATGAAAAGGGACAACCTGCAGAACGAGCTACAACCCATCATGTCAGACAAGGATACGGGAATCGAACCCACAACTAAAGTGTGACATGCCTTTATCGCCTACCACTAGCCTACAGGAAGTCCCTGGTTAGTAGAAACTAGTTTTATTTTATTAATCTCAATGATAAATGAAGTATAAGTCCATTTTAGGAACCATATACGATTAATCTCACCATAAGATGGACTTATAACTTTTCCTAACCTTATGTTTGAGAAGATGGAGTGACCTATCACTCTATCGCATGATCTACTAATACTCATGAAAGACAAATTCAACTTCATTTATTTAAGAGATGATGTGGAAATTGTTCAATGCACAAACAACAGAAATATTGTACCAAAATCAAGTAAGTATATATTTTAATTCAAAAATTCTTCAACATTAGGGAAATGATCTTGAAAACCAAAAAAAATTCCTAGTTCCCTCATATCTACTTAATCAGATGGTGCCTTAGATCATCACAAATTTATGGATTTTTGATTATTGGAATTTTCATATCCATGTTCTATACCACTCTTCATATAAACATGATGGTTATATTTCTCTTCCATATCCATATTTTCACCTATATTATCCTATGTAGAAACCCAGTGATGAGTTACTTTGGGTATCCATTATGTTTATAATGCTCCTTTTTAAAATAATGATTTAGTATTCATTTTTACTATGTGGGTTTATATGAATGAAACTTTCAAGTAGTAAAATATTTATAACTCCGATGAATTTTGAGGGTGAAATTCATTTTAAGGGGTGTAGAATGTAACACCCTAAGATTTTATGAGAAATATTATTTTTAATTTCTTTGATGTCTTTTGATTTACGCTACACCAATATTATCTTGCGCTATACACAACACCGTATTAGCTTGTAGTATACGCAAAAACTATTCTTGTCTTGTGTTTCAAGCAAGAGTGACCTTCCTCGATAGCGTGTGATGTACTCAATACCAAGTTTCACTAAACAACGATATATTATTAAAATATTATATAAACTAGCCATTTTGAATCGTATTACCCACTTTTTGAAATTTTATAAATTTTATCTTTCAAAATGTACTTCATTTTTGGATTCGAAATATCGAAATTATCCTAGGGTGAATTTTTGGTATTTTTCTGAAAACTATCAATTTTTGATGAATAGTGAAAACACTGAGTTATTGGATAAAACCGACTTTTTATTTAAATAATTATGTATTTTATTTAAATTTTCATTTAGGTAAAAATTGTTACATAATACCTATATAAGTTCAATGTAATTAATTGGAGTCATTTTATAATAATTTTAGATATATAAAAAGTTTATTGAACTTTTCACCGTCTTTTACCCACCTCTTAAGAGAATTTAAAAATGTACATAAAACATAATTTTACCGCTTCTATGAGTGGAATTTTGAAAATCTGTGAGACACAGTTAATATCAATTAATAAAATGTGGTTCAATATGATAAAAATAATTTTTGGTGAATAGAATCTTTTTACTTTTATTTACCACAGTTAAAAGTAAATAAGGTAATTAAGGGTAAAAATGATATTATTATTACAATTACACATGTCCAAATGCTATTGGATAAGTGTGATTATAGAAAAAACAACCTTAGGAAAAAAATATTACCCTTTAAGTCCACTTGGATTAGATTAGGACATTTATTGTTATTTAATTCAAAGAAGAGTTTAAAGAGTTAAAATCATAGTTTTATAACAAAAACATTTTTAATATTGTGTTATACATAAGATGAATTCGAATATAAATATTAATTATAAATTTAAAACGATTTCATACATAATGGTATTTTATTTATAATTGTTAGACATAAAATAATTTAATTTATTTATGACACAATGATGATACAGTAATTACCTTATTAATGAAATATTAATATAATTGATGATATAAATACCCAAATAAATGTAATTTAAGACTTTTTGTGAATTAAACTAATTTTATAGGTTAACATGACATGTTATTATTTATTAAATTAACTTTTTGCGAACTAATCATGCTATTATGATTTTCACAAAAATCAATTACCAAATAGTGTCAAAATTGAAATAAAATAGTTTTTAAAACAAATATTATATTATTAATTTATATTATATTCCTAAAAATATAAGGTTCTTCCAAATGACATAGATAAGTATATATATATTAATAATGAAACACTTGGGGTTATTTTGTCTTTTTATAGTAAGTTTATTAACCATACAGTGGAAGAAAATTAGAAGACACAGTAAAGGTTATATTATTTAACTTAGAGTTAAATCTAAATTATATGGTTAAAATAGTAACCTTAACTTGTCGAAAATCTATTGGTTGAGAGTATTTAGACCCATACCCACTCTAGTCTCAAAATAAATCAATTTGGAGCTATTATAAACCGAATTTGACTTTATTATAAAATAATATTTTAAGTTTTTCCAAAGGTGCCTCTCTCCTCCCTTATAAAAGGGATCCTCCTCCCTCTTCTCTTTACACAATTTTGAGCCTTCATGCTCAGCCAAACCCTGCCAATTTCTATTATCAACTTCCCTAGATACATTATAGATGTTTTGGTCTCCTCAAAATACCATCCCTAGTGCCTTAAGAGGGAGCATAAAAGAGGTTCATCAAAGAAGAGGTAATCTCCTCTACCGATTATTTCAAGTTTCTTTCTTCTTCAACTTCATCTTCTTATTTAGTTGTTTCATTATAAGTTAATAACATCATTATAAATAATATATTGATATGTTATTATAAATTTGAAGCAACTCCATTTCACCTTCTATCCATCCTACGGAAAATGAAATCATCGTGCGTGCGTACCTACGAAATACCGTCTCCATGTCGTGGTGTAATCTGTTTTCCACCACCACCATACATGGATGGGTATAATGGTGAAAATAATAACCGTATATGGTTATTATAACATCATACTGATTTTGAGATATTATATCTTCCACTCAAATTCCATTCAATAACAATGGGAACGATATCATCGCTCATGCGTACGTAAGGATTACCGTCTCCACGACGTGATGAGATTCATTATCCATGTTAATGATTCATGAATGATTATAAAGTATATATAGTGAATAATAATGAAATATATGACATAATTAAGCTACTGGATTTATTTATATGTGTATATATATATATGTATATATTTCATCTACTTACTTCAATCCAAGTCAATAAGGAAATGAAATCAGCATTCATGCGTACGTACGACCTACCGTCTGCATGAACGGTGTATTTCATTTTATTCTTCTATCTATTATATATATATATACTGAATATATATATGACATATAAATAATTATTTAAATTCTGTAGGTAAGTAAATAATGATATAATTAATAATAAAGTCAAGAACAGCAAAGTGAAAACACGTACGATAAATAAAATGATTTTACCCAAAACGCTACTTTAACATGGAATTTATAAAAGAATGGGTAATATAAATTAATAAGTGAACCATATATGATATCATAACAATGAATATGTTCTTAATGGTTTTCTAAAATTACATGTTTTATTCCCATTCTACCATTGGTGTTCTTTTATGATATATGCCTTACGTACTTCCAAGATTTATGTCTTTGCTCAAGATTTTGATGTTTAGATTTTATGTTGAAGTTTTTTCATTCAAATTTTTATGGATTGTTTTATATTATCTATTCTTACCCTTACTGAGAATTTGATCTCACACTTTATATGTTATCTTTTCCCTAGTATATAGATAAAGGTTTTAGGTAAAAAAAGGAATATCTTTATGGGAGATGTTGAAGATCTTTCACCAAGATTAAAAGATTATGTTCCATGTTTCCAAAGACACTAAACTATTACAGTCCTTTGGGGTCTATTTTTTTATGTATTAAGTATTCCTCAAAAGTAATGTAATGTCCATTTATGCTAAGTATGGGTCTCTATAGATTTCATTTAGTCTTAGTAATTCCCCCACTACCTTTTTTGATTTTATGAATATATGTTTTATATATTACGTTGATATGATTGTTGTAGTCCTGAAATAAAATACTTTTATATTTACCATGGGGAAGGAAGAGAATAAATATTACATGAGAATTCTACTAAATTCCTAATGGAAGGATAATACGGGTAAAAAATTTTGTATGTGTGAATGTTAAAAAAATGTTTCACTTTCTAGATATATAATGTCATGTAAGGTTATATTGGTGGACCCATCAAGGATGATAGTTATTGAACATTATCCTAGATGAACCACTATGACTGCTATCCATAGATTTCATAGATTTATTAGATTTTATATCATATTTTTAAATAATTTTAATGTCCACCTAATCCAATAAAAGTATATGTTTTATAAGAGTTAAGTTCTTTTGGATTGATTAATATGATGAAAATTTGAAGGAACTGAATAGAAGGTTAGTCAGTGCACCTATAAAAATAGTAAGCTATAGTAGAGAAGGGATTGCGATTTATTGTAATGAATTTGAGAAGGGTATAGTACTCACTCTTACATGGAATTATATTATGATAGATCATTCCTCACATAATTTATTGTTTTATGAGAAAATGTGCATGAATTAGGATTTGGAGATTACAATAGTAATCATTGTGTGAAAGATATAGTGTAATTATTTTTACTAATAATGTTTTGATACAACTAGTGATACATTTATTTAAATAATATATTCAAGTAGAAATAGTTCTTTTATAAAAAGGAAAGATGGTTGGATTTGATTAATGATTATGACTGCTCAATACAATACTAACCTCTGAAATAAATCAAGGTGGATGATGTTTGAAGATAAAAAAAACATGATATATGATCTATGAGGACGAACAGAAAAGATACAATATTTGTATATTTTTAATGGATTGAAAATATAATTATAAAGTGCAAGGGAAATACCTTCTTTCTAAAATGGTTGTTCAACCATTAATCAAGGTGAATATTAATGTTGTGAAAAAGGACGATGTATAGCTTGAAAATAAAGTGAGAAATGTTATTGAGTACGATATTTATTTTGATTAAATGATAAGGTTTGGTAAAAGAGTGTGTGTTCTACCAACAGTATACATGAAGAAAGAGATATTGTATGTTTCTCATAGCTTATCATTCTATATTCATATTAAATGTGTGAACATATATAGAGTTTTGAAATATTATTTCTAGTGGGATAACTTCTAGAGAGATATTACAGAGTATGCATCTCAGAGATTCGAATGTTAGTAAGTTATGGTTGAGAGATATAAGTATAAGTTTATTTTTTGAACCATTACCCATACTATAAATGAAATGGTAAAAAAATTATAATTTATTAATTCATTAGTCTCCCTAAAACATCTATTGTAAATATAACTGTTTGGATTGTAGTCAATCTCTTTATAAAGACATAACACTTCATTTCTATGAGATATGACACAATATTTGATTATACATCTAGTTTTTATAAAAAGGAAGAGGTAAGTTTTCCGGGGGTACCATATTATATTATATCTGATCAAAATTCATGATTTGCATTGATGTTATAGAGAATTATTCAATAAGATTTGAATATAGTGTATTATTTTATTAGATACTGTTATCCTCATAAAATGGCCAATATGAGACTCAAATTCATACCCTATAGGATATATTGAGATCATTTTTTCCCTATTTAAATGGTTGTTAGGATCATGACCATTATGTAGACATGTTTCATTATAAAAATATATCAGACATAAGAAATAAGATTCCATATTATGAAGGCATCTAAGGAAATAAGTAAAAAACTCCAGCATTTTTACTTGAAGTTATATGAATAAAGATATTGGGATCTATGATAGATGATGAATTAATATATATATGGTCATAGTCTATCATCATTACATCATGGATGCTCAGAGTTGGTAAAACATTTATAATAAAAATAATCGATGAGAGATGTTATTTGATATTGGTGAGAAGGAATTCATAATAATTTATCAGCATAATACTTTTATGAGATTAAGAAATAATGTAAAATTGTTCCCTATATATATTAGTCCTTTTGATATTTTTAAACCGATTAAGAAATTCTCCTACAACTTGAAACTCCCAGAAACCTCTATTATGTTATAACAATCCTGCTCTTTATTTCACAATTAAACATTCTTTATTAAAAAATATATTCACTTGATAAAACATATAATACCAAGAATTATATTTTATATGGGGATCAATAAAATTACATAACAACCTACAACATTAAATACACATCTTTATTGAAGAGATGTTTTACATGACCACACACATCGCTTCATGCTTAGCTTTGCAAGGGATAACATGAAGAAATGTATAAGAAAATTGTGAGCTATAAATCCCAGAAAGGGATAAAAAAATTCATAACATGAATAATATAATAAAATTTAAGAAATACTCATATCAATGGAGGATAATATATACATGAACATAAAGGCATGATATAACATGATTATCATAACATGGAAATGTGGAATCAATATTTAACATGATATTGACATGAGCCCAGGATCATTGTACATAGAGAATGAGTTAAACCTCATTGAATGTGAATTATAATGATTAAAACCTCATTGATCTTGATGTATCATGATACTAATATTTTCCCGATGAATTTGAGTGCTATCAAGGCGCACCCTTCTAAATCAGTTCAATTCATGCATAAGTATTCCACATAGATCATACAACATATATTCATTAAATATAATAATTTATTACATTAAAAAGATATGTGAAATGAAAAATTTTTTGTCCTCAGTCAATAGGTACATGTTCATAATGGTTAATACCCTTAATAGAGAAAAGGTTATGGTATTCACAAAGATGATGATTTTGGCATGAAAATTTTGGTGTAACTTCAGCAGCATAACGACGTCAAATTGAAATAGTAAAATGGGTTGATGAGAGATAAAGTGGTATATCATCATTTATACATTAAATTGAAGGTAAGGGGTTCATGGAACATAATATCCAAACTTATTTAATTGAATTTATATGTTTAATACAAAATAATTTCTTGAATATAAATGAGAAGACGGAAATTCCTTATGGAATTTTGACAGGGAAATGGGTGTACATGGGAGGAATTAATGAGAGAGAAAGAGGTATATAATCATTCAATAATAATTATGGAAGTATGGGGTGGTTTGAAATCATACCCCAAAATTATTAATTGAATATATATAAATCCATTACTTGGAAAAAAATCAAAAAAGAAGAAATCTCTTACTTAGAAGTGTGATCCAAAGGCTTGGGAGAGGCTTGAAAGAAGCTTCATGGGAGATTAGGGTGCCTTGAGAAGATAATAGATAGAGTATGTTGGATTAGTCTTGTGCTCCAAGGGTTTTTTGTGAAAATAAGTGGGATCTTGAGTCGGTTTATATAGGAAAATAGGGGAATTCTTTATTTTTAAGGCTTTGAACCCCACACATTAAAATAATCAAAACCAGAAACCAAAAAATGGTTTTTTCCTATTGTTTTCTTGAAATGGGCATAAAAAAATTATTTTATATGTATTATGTCCTAAATTCTTAAATTATTAGGCTTTCTTATGTGGAGGTGAGTCACACTCTCAAGGAAATCATTTTAAAAGGTAAAACGATTTATAATTCTTGGAGAGTCCAATAATGCTATGTAAAATATATCAAACAAACCTAAAATCACATGATTTTAATGTTAAAACATATGTTATCAAAAAATACCATTTATATTATTTTATTAAATCACTATTGGGTAATTATGATGTCATAAAACACATTATATATTTAAACGGTATTTAATATTTACCAAAACATTGACTATCTCACAAAATTATGAAAAATACACCATTGAATAATTTTGACATCCATATTCTGAAAATAATATTAATTTTATCTAAATAATTTTCTAAATATGTGATTTTCTACTTTTAAAATAAAAAATGGCATTTATTGAAAACTATGGGTTTTGGAAAAAAACATATTTCAAACCTTAATAAAAATTATAATTGTATTCATAAATATTATACGATCATATATATTTTATAAAAATTATTTAAGTAATAATATTTTATTAAAATATTATTTAATTCATAAATCCACCAATTCATCAAAAAATATTTATTAATTGAATATTAATAAAAAATAGTATTTATGCTTTAAAATCTATTTACAAAGTAACAATAACAAAATGAATGTATATTCTCTATAAAAAATAATGGACATAATAATAGTTCTAGGTTATTCTTATAAAACCATTTAAAACACCCATATAATACTGAGGGGTATGGTGTGTGATGGTAAGAGACTCTTGTGGAGGCTCAAATAACAGAACTCAGGTGGTTATCTCTATCAACTTCCACTTCTCTCGTAGATGGTTCCATTCAATCTTAACATGTTGAAGCTTGTCTTGGGATTGGTCAAGAGTGAATACCAGTGATTCTACCTCCTTTATAAGCTCTGAAAAATATAATTCGTATGAATAAATTCTATTGGATGAGTCCATCACATCCTTTGTCTGAGTAAATTGGATTTGTTAAAGCCCTATATTTATAATAATCATGTGTCCAGTAATTAATGTCTATGTTAACAATAGTAAAAATTATTGGTGGTATTTTAAAATTAAAATACATATAAAAAATGATGTTCATTTTTTATATAACCATTTTAAAAAATAAGAAATTTAATTATCCCAAGGGAAATTTTCATTCATAATAGTTTAGGTCGTTACATAAGTTCAGAACAAGTTCCACGTATCCATTAAGAGAGAGTACATTCATGTCATTCCACATTTAAAAAAATAAGAAAGTCAAACCACTATAGTCTTATCTTACATATAAAGAACAACTAATAGGAATCATGTATCATAGATAAATAAATTTATTTGAAATATATTATAATTTGAAAATATACTTTTGAGGAATCAAAATTTTGAGTATTATACAAAGGAATCAATGGATGTGATGAACTAAAAACATCCATATTTTTAATATCTATGGGGTCAAATTTTAATGGTATTATTCATTTTAAGGTTGGAATAATGTAACACTCCTTGAATTTATATATATTTTCTTTGAAAAAAACACGAGGTATTTGAAAGATTTACTTATAAGATAACACAAGACAAAATGAACCACGATACTATAATCCATTACAACCGATCTATCTAATTAAATGATATAAATTGTGATAACTAAATTATGAGAAATTTGATACGGTTATAATTAGTGTAAATTTATTGATTAATTCATAATTAATAAGAACTCAATTTTTAGTAACATTATTTATTCTTAAAAAATATAATTACATCCAAAGAGGGATTTTTAGATTTTGTATAAAATAATTATTGATACTTTTCACAATTTTTAGATATTTTATTTTAATAAATGAATACAATTTTTTAAATAAGTATTTCAATACTACATTAGGTTCATTTTTTGGTATTTTTCAAAAAATATTTTTTTTAGTCAATAGTGATAAAATTCATATTTTTTTAAAAAAAATAAATTATTTTGAAGTAAAAATATAATTATGACATAAAATATATCTTATTTTAAAATATGTATCCTTTATTTATAATAAATAAAACAAATTTTTTAGGAATAATCATTATACATTATTTTATTATATGTATATGTTTGTACTTAAAAATTAATTTTTTCTAAAAACTATTATAATTTGTGCAATGTGTTTTTATGATAATAAAGTATGTTAATACATATGTATTAATGATTATAATTTAATATATATATATATTATGTAATTAATAAAATATTATAACATCCATTTCGTGGTTTTTATAAGGCATGTAAGGGATGTAAGTTATATTTGCTGCTAAAAATACATTATTATGTAACAGGTTATTGTTTCATTTTATATGATTATTTAAAATTAAATCCCTACACATATAGAATCTTAATATGAAAAAATGTATTAAATATTATTAAACAAAAATAAATAATATAATTTAATAGGGTTAAATAATTTTTGTTCCTTGTGAAGAGTAAAAAGAGTAATTTTTTTCCATCACTATAGTTAAAACATGTTTACTGTGGGGTGAAACCAAAAAATAATGATATAAATGACAAATAAACTGGTTTTATTATTATTATTATTCAAGTTACTACATCATTATAATATCTTAAAATTAATTAATTTTTCTTTTGGATCAATTTCATCATGAATTTGACTTAAAATTTTTGAAATATTTTATGAATTACATATATGTCCCTCCCCTCACATATAAAAGGGAACCTCTTCTTCTCCCTTATTCACATAATTTGATCCACCCATATCGAAATAGTGTTTATATAAAAGCATAATAAATTCCTTTATTTCACATAATATGTTTTGGTATCTTCTATATACCAATACTTTTAGTATTTAGTTTTAAGTCAAGGAGTTCATCCCAAGAAGTTTAAATAATCCTAATCGAGCTCTTTCAATTTTATTTATACATAATGATTCAATAGAATTTTTGTTTCCATAAAAAATGATTTATAAAGTATGTTATATATTATGATATGTTATTGGGATTATGGAACATCCATTTCTATCCAATTATATATACAATAGTAGATGAAAGGATCTCTCATGCGTACCTGTGGACTACCACCTCCACGTAACGATATGATTCATTTTCCAAAACCATATTTCATGGATGGTTATAATGCTATATATAATATTTATATATTACCTGTATGTAATTATTAATCTAATAGAATTATAATATTTTTCTAACCTACATTCCTTCTAATCAATTAGAAAATTATTATCTCCCTTATGCATACTTGTGAACTGGCACCACCATAATGTAATGTGATTCATTTTTCATTATTAGTTTACATGGATGGTAATAAGTATATGTTTAAATGTTAAATAGTATATTTAGGATATAATAATTATTCTAAGAAGTAAATTTATCATTTAACATTCCTTCATTTCATCCTTTAAAAAGTGGAAAAGATCAATCATGTGTATGTAAAGGTAATCATCCCTACGTAGTGATGTAATTTAATTTTATTCATCATATTATATGAATGGTTATAAATAAGTATATAATTAATGTATATTATTTTTATATAATTATTTATATTTATAATCTAGGTAAAGATGATATTGTTCGAGGACTATAACTGTTTTACCAAAATAGACAAGAAAAATGAAGTAGTTAAGAGTTGAAATGATGATGATATTGGAAGATTGTTAATGAATGGATGATAAAATATAATGACTAAAACCTATATTATAAAAACCAGGATTATAATAAACTGATAAAAAATAATTTTGGATGAATATTTATTAAATTATAAAAACACATTCCCAAGGATAATATGATTTTTTTGTTTTGATGAAAATATAATGAATAAACCCTATATTATAAAAACCAGGCTTATAATACACTGATAATAAATAATTTTGGATGAATATTTTTTTAATTATAAAAACACCTTCCCAATGAGAAAATTATTTTAGTATTTTTGAAGTTTAGAAACACAAAAACTAATCCATAGGTAAACTACATCATCCCCCGCTATGATCTTTGTAACATCAAACATACTAAATCATATCATACAAAATTAATTACTTCATAACCTATGGAAAGAAATCATAAGAAAGGATGAGATAAGATTCTTAGTAAGGGTACAAATGGGATATACATAAGAATAATATACACACAAGGGTATGATATCTTGAGAATAACATTTTAAAACCATTCCCTTTATATCAAATAACATATTCCTGAGTCAAGGAATAAATATTAGAAATTCATAATAAATAAATCATAAGGGAATCTAAGAACATGATCCATGAGATCATACCATTTGCATAAGACCTATATTCTTTTTATACACATCTGAATAAAAATCATTTCTATTTTAGGGAAGGCGCATTAGAATGGATGTGATATTTGAATGGGTTCACTCCCAAAACCATCATATTAGTCAGGGTTCACATCCAATACAATCATAATGGATATAATACCTTACTAATATATATTCAATCTTCATACTAGTCCTATTCATCTTATAATATATATATATCATTAACAAATTCATTGGAGGGAGAAATAGCTCACACCCATATCATAATGAACACAATATTTTCATTTTCCAAAAGAACATAAATAATTCTTCATATAAAAATCCATGAAATGAAATTTGTTTAAGACACATTTAATCATTCCATATTATATATGAAAGGGATATGTTTCATAATAATTTTATCATTTCATTATAGAACAACCCATAGAAAATAAGTGGGTTTCATATGAATATTAACATGGTATACGTATGAAAGATAAACAGGTTTCATAAATGTAATACCATCATATATATAAACCATTAATAGATTAAATTTGAATGGTATTCATAAATCATATCTCTAGTATAAATTAGGTATTATCAACAGATTTCATCTTACATGGAAAATAATTTTTATTAATAATTGAAAATTTTCATGAGGAAAATTTTATTTTTTTCATACATTATTTTTAAAATATAAAATATTTTGAAAATATTTTTCATTGAAAATAATCTTAAAACATATTAATTAATCATAAAATCAAATAATACCCCTTAGGAATAAATGTTTTTTTATAACATACATGTTAAAATAAGTATTCATATAACATTTTTTGTGAAATAAAAATGGGAATTTTTTGGAAAATTAAATGATGATTCCATAAATTTTTTTATTAAAATTAAACTATGTATAAAAATTTAATGTAAAAATCATAGTATAATAAAAAACAGTGAAATATTTTTTAGAAAACTTGGCTGTGGAAGAAAATAAACTTTTGAAGAAATAGAAAAAATATATTTGATTTTAATAAAACTATTCCTAATATTATATTAATTACGAATGAGTGGAATAATATAAATATTAATTGATAATATAAGGAATATCTATATTATAAAAAAAATTATATGTTTTTCGATAGATGTGTTGTAATATTTTATCATTGAAAATGTAATCATAAACCATCCCAATAAACCATGAGATTATAACAAAAAATAATTACCACTTTAGTAACATTAACTAATAAGCACCATGATGTGATAACATTTAATGGAACTTAAAATATGATGATTATAAATATATTCATGTCATTACCATTAAATGTGCCTATATATACCCATCGTGAATGAATATATATGAAAAGCATAACATACCTCTCAATGAAAGAGAATTGGGAAAAAAAATCAGTTATCTTAAGTTTTGAGGTCCATCATATATGTTAAAACCTCATGTATAATAAATATAAGTTTAATATACACATATTAAAGGAAAATCTTCATGTATATTGTAAAATACATGATTTTATTATAACATTTAATTATTCATTTATTAACAATTCCATGTTAATGTTACGTTTTGGTTAACAACTATTTTGTATCTCATATATGTTTTGATTTCCAATTGTTGGTCCTATTAGATTGATTATGATTTCATAATATACAATGTTTTAATAATTAAATAAATATAATATATATTAATTATATATTTTTTTACCATAATTCATAAAATTTAGTTATAGAAAATGATATACGCCGCTTATAGTGATGGTAGGCCGTATGTATGCATGAACATTGTTTACATTTTCTTTTTAGATTGAATTAAATAATGGTAAATGATGTATTATAATTAAATAATTATTTTTATTCCATATATATCACATATTTTCATTAAACCAATGTTATTTATCTTCAATGTATAGCATGAAAGAATCACATTGCTTCATGAGGTAGTAGTCCATCGTATTCACGAGTGACGATATCGTATTCTCAAAAAATGGACAGTATAATTGTATGTGTGATATAATTATTCCATAAGAATAATAATATCCTAAATATAAATTATAAAAAATAAATCCACCATTATGTCTAGACTTGAGAGGAGGTAGTGGGAAAAATTAATGTCATCAGTTCACGTGATGGTAGCCCACCATAAATACGAACAATGACTTCATAATCCATTTAATGGAAGTAGATATGGTTATAGGGTTATGACCTAAAAATAATAAAATATATTTATATTTAAGAAACCGAGGGTATTTTATTGGAATTCTCTAAGAAAAATTTAAGGATTTGGAGGAAGAATTAAAACAAAATTACTCGTTAATTAACGTTACCTTTTCATTGAGTATCCATAAGCTTGCACCGAAAGCATTTCATGGAAGGATTTATATCCAAAATAAATATTATAAGATGTGATAAGGAATATTCGAACCATATTTGGTTGGATATTTGGTGAACCAAAATAGTTTTAATTTTTTAATGAGAGTAGAAAAGTTTTGGCATTTTAAAATTGATGTGAGTGGAAAACAAGTAAATTTTGAATGAAAGAATTGAACTCATGTTTTTTCATGTCACGAAGATACAATAAAGAATAAATATTGATAATATAATATATATGGCTTGTATATGCTAGTAAAATTTTTATTATCCATGTTTTGGGTTATCTTTAACCCTTATATTATTAGTCAGACCCCTACCTTGGTTATCTCAATTTTACTCTAACCACGGTAAAGAATTTTTTACTATTATTACAATTAATTTTGGTCAAACATTAAGTTAAAATTATTAGATAATATTAATTATGGTGATAAAAAATATTTAATAAAATATTTCAAATTACATTAACATTAGTGGAAAATATTAATTTAAATTCAATCCCCAAGCACGACTGAAAAACATGTTTTTAAAGAGAAAATGTTCAAATGTTTCAAGTGTTTATATAAAAATCAATATAAAAATGATTAATATGAACTATATTGGATTAGTTGATTTATAATTGATAATATTTTATTTTAAAAACAAGTTGAAGTATTATTTAACTTTATAGCTATATTAAACAAAAAGAAAATTTTAAATTAAAATTCAGTATTTGTCACTATTCATCATAAAATTAAACTTTTCAGAAAATACTAACAATTCATCATAAGATAATGTTAAAATTAATATTTCAAAAATTATGTTTATTTTATCATATTAATTTTATAAAAATGTAAAAAAATAAATTTAATAATATTCACCAAAGGAAATAAAATGCATTTTGTTGATGAAATAATATTTTAAAAACATATAAAGACATTACTGAAAATTAAGTACTTTTTAGTCAAAATGATTCCATTATATAAAATAAATATAATTAATATTTATAAATAAGTTATTAAAAACATATATACTATGTGTAATGGCTAGATTATAATAGTAACATTTAAATAACTATATTTTTTCATGGCTTTGTTAAAACTGAGTGTTGTGTATAACATAAGTTTTCCTAGTGTTGTGTATTGTGCATAGATAACATCGTCTTGCTTGTATTTCAAGAAAAACTCAATGTTTCATCTAATTGAATCTAAAATTGATATTTAATGTAATGAAAAATATTTGTAGGATTAAATTGGTTTTTAAATATTTCACAACACCTCATTGTGTTATGTTTTACCCTCCTTAAAATGAATTTATCCCCCAAAATTCATCACGTTGGTACAAAAAAAATTGGATTCATCATCATAAAATTATAAGGATCCCACATAGCTTAGTCAAACTATACTTTCACCATAAAAAATTGACAATTTGAGTGTTCTTGCTTCGCAACACTTTTTATTATGATTAAAAATATCAATAGATAGCCCCATATATAAAAGATCATTCTCTAGTGGTAAAACATCCATGTTTGGTATGTGTGTAGGGTCACGTATATAAATCCACATGAGACATAAAGGTAACACATCATAGAAATGAGAGAAGTTCATTGGAATTTTTGAAGGATAATATATATTCCTTATACAATCAATTATATTAATGGTACATATATTCCTTGGGCTTAGTTTTCCCTTATTTCTTACATGGAGAAATTCATATAAGGACATTTCCAAGAATATAAAATTCTAGATACCATCGATGTTTATCATAAAATATCTATCAATATTTTCCAACTCTTTTATTTTTATTTATGGGACTAACCTTCACTAAAAAACTCATCAACTTGATTAGGTTCCAATATATTTCTATCTGCAACAACATTCTATTATATTGGGGTTCAACACAACTTTTAATAAATTGATTGATTATGATCCATTATAATTCTCAAATTGAAATATATTATTTCATTAAAACTAAAATGATGGATCATTTTTATCCCTACAACATTTAAAATTCAATTAACAAGATCCCCACATAACCTCTAGTGTTTCAATGATTATAACATACATCCCATCTATGTATGTATGAAATAAAATGACGATGCTCAACTATATATCAATATAATTCTGAATAATTTTCCACAACAGTGAGGAAAATTTCAAACCCCGAACATAAAAAATGTAATATGGTACTCCAATAAAATTTAACACTTCCATAATTTATTTCATAGAAGGCTAATCCATAAATAAGTATTCTTTGATAGAGTTGAAGTGTGATCACTATGTTAGGAGATAAACTACAACTCATATGACATTACTCCATTTAGATTTTTTGGGTGTCTATTTAAAAAACACATGATAAATTTTCCCAACTACATTCTAGTATTTGTAATGGATGTAAAAACCCCTTATATTTTTGACTCTTATCTGTAACATGCTAACATACCATGCACTGACATATAGACTCTGTGATATCTCTTTTTATGCCATCCCAACAAAATTAGTCTTTCATATATCTATACATCTTCTTACTTCAAAGATAAATAGTGAATGAAGAACTATGATATTCCTCTACAAAATCCCCCCATCAATTCTAGTATCCAAGTAAAACTTACAAGTTTACTAAACCATATAACTCTATCGTGACCAAGGTTAAACTCAGGAGGATATATACTCTTATTTTGGAGCTCCAAATATTCCTTATACACCTCTTTAAACATTACTTGGATAGATTTTTTGTTATTAAATTGAGAAGGATAATATTTTGCCACTTCATTCTGGATTTCCAAGTACATCCATTGTATGTATAGAAATATTTGATCTTTTTTAATTCTCATGATGTATAAGCAAATATGATCATATCAACTCAAAGTAATGGTAACTCTATTCTCTTTTCCAAGATGTTAATTTATTTAGAAATAATGATACTTCATTATATTTAACCATCATATTTGTAATATATTTTACATATTCAATTTGATTATGGACTTTATTTTATTGGATGTGTAAATATGTCACACTATTCCCAATAAAGATAATCCAACTATATATTTAATTAAAAAATTAATGCAGCTAACTACATTTAATAAGTTGGGTAATTTTTTTAAATGAATATTCAATTATCATGACATAAGATATAACCATTATATTATTCATAAGAAAAAAATCCCAATACTTTCAACAACATGTCATTAAAGATTACAAACTGTTTTCCACTATAGGGTATTTTTTTCATAGGTGTACTGAATAATATTTTCTACAGTTCCATGAATGTTTCCTTAGATTGATCTTCCTAGATGAAAAAGGTTCCCTTTATAGTAAACTTTGTTTGAGGGGTATATATTCATGAGTATTTATCCATAAAAAATGGATAATATCTCTCTAAACCACGAAAAATATGGATCCAGGTCAACGTCATTGGTTTGGGCCCACATTTAATAGCCCCCATAATTAATGGATCAACAGATATACCATCTCATGATATTATTTTACCCAAAATGAATCATTTTTAGTGAATATACAAATTTTTTAAAATTAGAATATACTTTCTCTTTCATTGATGTCATTAGTCCAATTCTCATGTAGTCTTCAATATCTTTTATTCTATTTTAACAGACTAAAATATCAACCATAAAGACTACCACAACATGATCAAGGTAATATATAATGACAATATTAATTAAATCCCTCATTATATAAGGGGAATAAGTAATACAAAATTTCATCACTATATATTAATTGTGTACATAATAAATTAAGGCCTTCGGGCCATTGAAGGAGGGTTAATGCTCCTTATTGATCATAAAATTATGATATTTGTAAGGACCCAAAGTTTTTCAATTGAACTTTCCCTTCTTTTAATTATTTCATAAAATCACACAACATAATGAACTACTAAGTTCTAAGTGACCTTTAAACATAAGTTCGTCACTTCTATGTTTTTAATTTCAAAAATCCGACATACACGGTTGTGTTCAAGATGAATTTTGGAGTCTATTGGAACAAAAATAATTTTTGGTGAATAGTAACCTAACCTTAGGAATAGTAACATACCCTTATGAATAGTATTATGACCATTATTAATAGTAAATCATCAAACATAAGAGTAACCTTAACCATGAATAATTATATAAAATTTATACATCTTAGAAAGTGACAATTTTACCTTAGTAAACATTTTGGAATTTTGTACGTCATAAATAATTAATTATAACTAATTAATTAATTTAAAGGAAAATTTATTTTATTAAAATTTATTAATTATTTATCAAATCAATTTCTTATAGTTTCTATATTATTTTATAAGACCCTACGTAATTTTTGAAAGCACTATAAAACCAGTTTTGATCTTAAAAGACTGTTTTATAAGTAAATTATGATTCTAATTAAATATTAAATTAATAATATTAGGAAAATTATTTCCAAAAAATGGATTTCATTTTTGTATTCTAAACTTCGAGAAATGGTTGGGATAAATTTTTGGGATTTTTCTGAGATACATGATTTTTTTATAAATAGTAGAATCTGATAATTTACAATAAATGATAAATAATAGATTAATTAAGTCATAGATGATGCTCGGCTGATGTAAGCTCACTTGGTTCGGGATCACATGATAAAATTACTATTCTTTGTCATTCAAGACTAACTATACCTTGTATTATTGGAAATTAACAAACCATTGAATTTTATATTAATGAAACCCCTCTCCCCTCCACTATAAAATCCACCCTTCATACCCTCATTTCCTCACACCTCTCATGCTCCAAACCTTCTCTAAAATCTAGCCAAAAACCTTCCCTATCCCCTCCCCACACGTCCAAGAGCTGGTGGTCTCATCAAAAGACTATTCTTAGGCCTTTAAGGAGTTTCTCAAGAGAAGTATTCAAGAGGTAATTTCTCTCCCTCTTCTTCTTTAATTTCCTTTCAAGTTCAAGTACATTTTTTGATCTCTCCCCACTTATCTTCATCTTAATTGTGTTGTAACTCCATTATTATATATATAATGTAATTTTATGATGATAATGAGATATTATATCATCCAACACCCTTACCCTCTTCCTTTTATTTTATTAAGGAGAAGGTTGTTCATGAGGTGTTAATTTATCACCTTTAAGAATGAAAAGTTTTCGTCTTCAATTTTTACATTCAGATCTATTCATGAAACCATTTTAATGGTTGAACCAGAACATTTTATATGTATTATATCCTATTTAGTGATCTATAACTAACTTATGATCATATTTCTATGTGATAAAATAAAACAAGTTCATTATGATCGAAAAACCACCCAAATTAACCCAATTAATCATCATTTAATTCTTATCCATGATTGATCCACATGGATACAATATGATTCTTTATAAGATCATTAAAAATACTGTGATATCATTAATAAAATTTAATATCAGTTCTTGATGTTTACCCACATTCTACCCAAACATCAATTTAAGAATACAAGTGAATCACTCAAGAAAACCATGAAAACAAACATTCTCGAACTATGTTTTAAAACTATATTACTCATCCAAAGGAACATAAGTTCATTTAATGAAACCATAATGAACCATATTAATGTAAAAAAGTTTCTAGATTTCTAATTAATGAATATAATTTCATTATACAGTACATTAACGAGAAGGAAGCATTCAGATACAAGGTAAGGGTAAATCTCGAACCCAATTTTCTTCCTTCAGGTTCTCCCTCTTTCACTCCATTTTTGAAATGGTTACTCCTTAAAGATCATTTTTTCATCATTTTCATTACTTTTCTGGGATATAAATGTTTTTTATTGGTTTTTATGTCATACCAAATGTTTTCCAAAAGAACTCCTCTTTTAAGAATACCCCTATTACTTCTCACTCAAAGTGGATGGTTCTTGTAACATGTATGTTATTCCCTCTTTCTTTTGGGAACCCAATGCTTATGAATGTGTTATTATGAGATGAAACCCATTACATTCCATGGTTTAGTTATGTACAACTCTTGATTTGTGTTCTATGTGTCTGGAATGATGATGATAATGTTATGATGTGACGGGTGCGCCTAGAATTATATAGCACAATATGATTGTTTCAATGTGACGGGTGCACCCAAAATTATACAGCACTCCAATGCATTGGGTAAAGTGATTAATCTTATGATTAAATGTAAAATGATGTGTGAAAAGGACTATATCTTGGTTCACAAGTATGTGTGGTAGTTAACCACTAATACCTGATCATTTATTTTTTTGCATTGCCACATTTTAAGTCTTTTGTTTATGCTACTCTCATATTCATGATCTTTTGCCTATGTTATGATTATGCTCACCGCATGCTATATTGTTCTTATCTATCCTCTTACTGGGCTTCTAGATCACCCCTTTTGATTTATATTCTCAGGTGTCTACATGTACTAAGGATAGGACAAGTTCCAATAAGAAGCTAGAGAATACGAAATTAAATAAATGTTTATGCTTGATGTTGTAATTGTTATGGATCGTCCTAGTTTTCCCAAGACACTAAACCTTTGGATACTCTATGTGTGATAATATTAAGTTTTTTATCATTAAAATGATTTCATATTTATGTAATCAAAGTTCGGGTCGCTATAGTTGGTATCAGAGGAAAGGTTTAGTTAATTTGGGAATTAGGATTAGTGGACCCTAGAGAAAACCTCTAGCATGGGACTAAGTACAAATATTCACACAATAATATTTACATAGGGATACCATGTGTTATGATTTTAGTATAAATTGTTAAAATTAATAAGTAATGTAGTCATGAATTGTTTACATATGTTTTTTTCTAACCTTTTCTATTTTAGAAAATGGTGGGAACCAGGAGAAATCAGGCCAACAACTCATGTGAGGGCCAATGCAACAATTGCCCAAAAGACATCCCCGATGATTTGGGAGGTGGAGTTCAAAACTTAATGGTTATTCTTACCCAATTATCTCAGGTTATGGACAATAACCATAATAATGGGGAACATCCTCCTTCACCAAATAGGGAGAAACTGGCTATCGAATGTTTTATGTGGCAACAACCACCGATGTTTAGTGGATATTCCAGTCCACTAGTTGTGGAATAGTGGGTCAACTCCATGGAGAAGATATTTTCTGTTCATCATTGTTCTGAGATGGAGAAGGTTACCCTATCCTTTTATCGTCTAGATGGAGAAGCCATACAATGGTGGGATTGGATTAAGAAAACCAAGCCAATAGAAAAAAATTTAAGAGATGGGATGAGAAGACTTTAAGATTATGTTTCTTAATAAGTACATCCCAAAAACTCTTCGCATGAAGGTGGAGAGAGAATTCATATATCTCAAGCAAAAATAAGGATAATCTGTCACAACATATGAAGATAATTTCACAAGGCATTCAAGGTACGCTTCGGGTTTTCTTATCATCATTGATAGCAAAATTGATAGATTCTTTAGTGGATTAAAGCCACACCTTCGAAAGGCTTTTGAAATTGGAGACATTGTGAGTTATGAAAATGTTGTTTGTTGTGATCTCAAAGTGGAGATGGAGTTTGGAGAATGGTCCCATGGCTATGTTGATAATAAAATAATGATCAAGTTTCAAGCTGGTAGATCTAATGACAAAGGTGGGAAGAAAAATCAATGACCCACATGCCAAAATGTGGGAATTTTCACCATGGGAACTGCCTAAAAGGGATGGGGAAATGATTAAAGTGTGATTATGAAGGACACCATGATCAAGAGTTTCAAAAAAGACACGAAAAGGAAGGAGAATGTAGCTGATGAAAGGAGATAACCACTCATGGTTCAATGCTAAAACTATAAGGAGCTAGGGAACTATGCAAACCAGTGCACTAAACCTTGATCTCTCAAGGGTAATCAACATCAGCAGCCACCAAATCCAAAGTAACAAGGGAATGATTATGCCATCACTACTACGGAGGTGGATCATGATAATGAAGTTGTACAAGGTACACATATTATTCACTCAATAATGGAAAAATTCTTATTTGATTCTAGTTTTACGCATTCCATTATATCTTGCAAGATTTCTAGAACTATATAATCGAAGCCCCATAACCTTGAAGTAGAGATATCTGTAAACAGACCGAGTCGTGCAATCAGTTCAACCCAAGTGTTTGACTCTTCTCCCGTTGGTGAATGTGGGAAGACTCTTCTGAAAAATCTCTTAATACTTCCCTTGGTGGAATTCGACGCTATAATGGGAATGGATTGGATCTCGTTATATAGAGAACATATCAACTGTAGGGAAAAGGAAAAATCTTTTCATATTCAGAACCATCCCATGCTCCTCTAAAAATGCAAGGAAGATCATGAATATCCTTTGAAAAATCCTTCAATGTTTTGGGTGTTGATTCCCTATGAAGAGGAATACCTTTCCAAAATGGTTGAGTTGAAGGAAAGTGCCAACATTATGTAAATTCCCATCATGGGGGAATACGGTGATGTATTTCTTGAAGAGTTACCTAGAATTCCCCCGGATCATGTGGTTGAGTTCACAATTGAACTCATACACGGAGCTACTCCAATCTCGATGTATCCCTATAGGATGGATCCTGTCGAACTGGAGGAGTTAAAGAAGCAGTTGCAAGAGCATCTAGACAAAGGGTTCATAGGCCCTAGTGCATCACCTTGGGGTTCACTAGTGCTCTTTGTGAAGAAGAAGGATTGAACAATGCGGTTTTCTATCGATTATTGGGAACTCAACAAGATCACCATAAATAACAAGTATACTATTCCATGTATTGATGACTTGTTCGGTCAGTTAAGAGGAGATCAGTACTTCTCAAAGGTGGATCTTCCTACTGGATATCATCACGTAAAGGTGAAGAAGGAAGATATTCAGAATACTTCCTTTCGTACAAGGTATGGGCACTATGAGTTTTTGGTGATGCCCTTCAGACTTACTAATGCCCTTGAAATCTTCATGGATTTGATGAATAGATTCTTTAGACATTACCTCGAAAAATTTGAGGTAGTGTTTATTGATGATATTCTCATCTACTCCAAGTTCAAGGAGAAACATGATGAACATCTAAGACTTGTTTTGGCGACATTAATAAAGGAGAAGTTGTACGCATAGTTCATCAAATGTGACTTTCGGATAAATCAAGTCACGTTCATGGGTCATGTGATCACAAGTGAGGGAATTTATGTGGGTCCTTCAAAGACAAAGGTGATTTAGGAATGGCCCAGGCCCTCTAGTGTCACATAAATCTGTTGTTTTCTTGGATTTGCTGGGTACTACCGATTTTTTGTGAGTAAATTCTCTTGATTGTCAAGCCCTATAACAAAGTTAATAAGGAAAGGGGTAAAGTATGTCTGTACGGATGAATTTGAGGGAAGATTCAAAGAGATAAAGAGAAGGATGATCACTACACCTGTACTCACACTACCGAAAAGTGGAGAAAGTTTTGTGATATACAGTGATGCTTCAAACAAAGGATTGGGTTGTGTACTCATGAAAAATGATAATTTGATAGCCCACGCCTCAAGAAAGTTGAAGATCCATGAGAAGAACTACCAAATGCATGATCTAGAGATGGTATCAATGATTTTTTCCATGATAATATGGTGGCAGTACCTTTATGGAGATAAGGGTGACATATACACCGACCACAAAAGCCTAAAGTAAATATTCACACAAAAGGAGCTCAACATGCATAAAAGGATATGATTAGAGCTAATCAAGGATTAAAATTTCTCTATTCACTATCTTCCTAGAAAGTTGAACGAGGTAGTTGATGCTCTAAGAAAAAAAGAACCTGTGACTCTATCCATGTGGCAGATTGAGAAAGACCCTATCTTCTTAGATATGAAATTGATGGATTTGGAAATCATAAGGTTAGGGGATACATCCTACCTTTCCCAAATGATTTTTCAACCATCCATCTAGGAGAAGATTAAGGAAGCACAAAGGGATGATTTGGAGATATAAAAGGGGGGAATGCAGTAAAGGAAGGGAAGCTGCCAGAGTTCCATATCGACGATGATGGTGTGATTTGGTTTGGAAAGCAGCTTTGTGTTCCATCATCACCTGGGATAAAGAATGAGCTATAGGATAATGCACATAGATCAACATTCTCTATCCATCCTGGGAGTACCAAGATGTATTGTGATCTTCAAGAACACTTCTGGTGGGATAACATGAAGAAGGAGATTTTGGAATATATATCAAAGTGCTTGGTATGTCAGCAAGTTAATGCTAAGAAACAAAATTCCAAGTGTACGATGTAGCCATTGCCTATACCCATGTAGAAATGCGAAACTGTTACTATAGACTTTGTTACGGGTCTCTTGAAGATGTCTAAGGGAAATAATGATATATTGGTTGTGGTTGACTGACTCACCAAGACTGCCCATTTTATCAATATTCAGGAAGATATCTCACTTGAACAACTTTTAAAGATATATGTGAAGAATGTGGTGAGAATGTATGGTGTTCCACTCTTAATTTTCTCTGACCGTGATCCTAGGTTCACATCTAAATTCTAGAGGAGCCTTCATCATGCTTTGAGTACTGAATTAAATTTCAGCACGGCCTATCACCCCCAAAATGATAGCCAAACTGAAAGGACTATTCAGACACTTCTAGATATGCTAAGAGCCCTCTCTCTTGAATTCAATGGTGGTTGGGATCAGCATCTCCCATTGGTTGAGTTCTCATATACCAATATCTTCCACTCGAGTATTCAGATGGCTCCATATGATGCTCTATATGGAAAGAGATGTATAACTCCAACCTGTTGGGATGAA
Organism: Viscum album; assembly: GCA_963277665.1. Classification (NCBI taxonomy): domain Eukaryota; kingdom Viridiplantae; phylum Streptophyta; class Magnoliopsida; order Santalales; family Viscaceae; genus Viscum; species Viscum album. The sequence continues at coordinate 1,183,939,864 of OY728136.1, forward strand.
GTTGGAAAAAAGAAAGCTACTTGGACCCGATCATGTTCAAGAGATGACAGAGAAGGTTCAAGTCATCCGGAAACACATAAAATCTGCACAAAGTTAGCAAAAGAGATATGTTGACTACCGTTTAATGGACTTGGAGTTTGACATAAGAGATAAAGTCTTCCTTTGAATATCTCCATGGAAGAGAGTCATGCGATTCGGGAAGAAAGGGAAGCTAAGCCTAAGGTATATTGGCCCCTTCAAGATCCTTGACCTCATAGAAGCCATGGACAATAGTCTTTCACTTACACCAAATATGGCTCAAGTTTATGATGTGTTTCACATATCACTACTGAGGAATTGCATACCAGACCCCTCACATGTACTAAAATCAGAGGTGGTGCAGGTAGAAGATGATCTCTCCTATAAGGAGCAGCCAATAAAGATTCTGGATGGGAGAGATAAGATTCTATGCAACAATACAACCCATATTATCAAAGTGTTTTGGAGGAAACATAAGTTTGAGGAAGAAACTTGGGATCTAAAAGAGGAAATGATAGAGAAGTACCCTCACCTGTTTGTGTAAAGTGAAATTTTAGGGGTGAAATTTCTTAAGGGGGGAAGAATGTAACGACCCAAAATTATTCAGTGGAAATTTCGCTTTTTAATTATGTCATAAAATCACACAACCTAATGAAATAATAAGTGCTAAGTGACCTTTAAACATAAGTTTTTCACTTCTATGTTTTGAATTTCGAAAATTCGACATACACAGTTGTGTTCAAGATGATTTTTGGAGTCCATTGAAACAAAAATAATTTTTTGTGAACAGTAACATACCCTTATGAATATTAACATACCCTTATTAATAGTAATATTACCCATATGAATAGTAAATAATCCAACATAAGAGTAACCTTATCCATGGATAATTAAATAAAGTTTATACATCTTAAAAAGTGACAATTTGACCTAAGTAAACGTTTTGGAATTTCGTAAGTCCTAAATAATTAATTATAACAGATTAATTAATTTAAAGGAAAATTTAATTTCTTAAAATGTTTTAATTATTTATCAAATCAATGTCTTGTAGTTTTTAGATAATTTTATAAGACCCTACGTAATTTTTTAAAGCACTAAAAAATCAGTTTTAATCTTAAAAACTGTTTTTTATGTAAATTATGGTTCTAATTAAATATAAAATTAATAATATTTAAAAAATTATTTTGGAAAAATGGACTTCATTTTTAGATTCTACATGTTTGAAAATGTTTAGGGTAAATTTTTGGTATTTTTCTAAGTTACATGAATTTTTATGAATAGTAGAATCTGATAATTTACAATAAATGCCAAATAATGGATTAATTGAATCATCGATGATGCTCTGCTGATGTAAGACCACTTGGATCAGGATCACATTATAAAATTAATATTCTTGGTCATTCAAGACTCACTATTCTTTGTCTTAGGGGAAATTAATAAACTAATGAATTTTATATTAAGGAAACCCCTCTCCCCTCCACTATAAAAGCCACCCTTCATACCCTCATTTCATCACACCTCTCAAGCTCGAAGACTTCTTTAAAATCTACCCAAACACCTTTCTTATCCCCTCCCCCACATCCAAGATCTTCTGGTCTCATCAAAAGACCATGCTTAGTCCCTTAAGGAGGTTCTCAAGAGAAGGATTCAAGATGTAATTTCTCTCCCTCTTCTCCTTTAATTTCCTTTCAAGTTCAAGTTCATTTCTTGATCTCTCCCCACCTATACTCATTTAAATTGTATTTTAACTCCATTAATATAAATCTAATGGAATTTTATTATGATAATGGTATTTTATATCATCCAACCCCCTTTCCCACTTCCTTTTATTTTATTAAGGAGAACTTTGTTCATGAGGTGTTAATTTATCACCTTTAAGAATGACAAGTTTTGTTCTTCAATTTCTACCTTCAGATCTGGTCCTGAAACCATTTTTATGGTTGAACCAGAACATTTTATATGTATTATATCCTCTTTAAAGATCTTTAACTAACTTATGATCATATTTCTAAGTGATAAAATAAAACAAGGTCATTTTGATCGAAAAACTGCCCAAATTAACCCAAATAATCATCATTTAATTCTTATCTAATGATTCGTCCACATGGATATAATATGATTCATTATAAGATCATTAAAACTCCTGTGATATCATTAATAACATGTAATATCAGTTCTGGATTTTTACCCATGTTCTACCCAAACATTAATTTAAGAATACAAGTGAATCACTGAAGAAAACCATGAAAACAAACATTTTCGAACAATGTTTTAAAACTATATAACTCATATAAAGGCACATAAACTCACTTAATGAAACCATAATGAACCATAATAATGTAAAAAAGGTTATTTATTTCTAATTAATTAATATAATGTCATTATATAGGACATTAAAGAGAAGGAATCATTCGGATACAAGGTAAGGGGAAATCTCGAACCCAATTTTCTTCCTTCGGGTTCTCCCTCTTTCACTCTATTTTTGATATGGTTACTCCTTAAAGATAATTTGTTCATAATTTTCATTAATTTTCTAGGATATACATGTTTGTCACTCGTTTCTATGTCAAACCAAATGTTTTCCAAAGGAAATCCTCTTTTAAGAGCACCCCTTTTACTTCTCACTCAAAGTGGACAGTTCTTGTAACATGTATGTTATTCCCTCTTTGTTTTGGGAACCCAAAGCATATAAATGTGTTATTATGAGATGAAAAACATTCCATTACATGGGTTAGTTATTTACATTTCTTTATATGTTTTCTATGTGGAATGCATGATGATGATAATGTTATGATGTGACAGGTGCGCCCATTATTATATAGCGCAATAGGATTGTTTCAATGTGACGGGTGGGACCAGAATTATATAGCACTCCAATGCATTGGGTAAAGTGATGAATATCATGAGTAAATGTGAAATGATGTTTGAAGAATATTTTAGCTTGGTTCACAGGTATTTTTGGCAGTTAACAACTAATACATAATCCTTCATTTTTATGCATTTCTACATTTCAAGTTTTTATTTATGCTCCTCTCGTGTTCATGATCTTTTTCCTATGTTATGATTATCCTCACCCCATGCTCTATTGTTCTTATCTATCCTTTTACTAGGATATTAGATCACCCCTTTTGATGTATATCCTCAGGTGGCTACATGTACTAAGGAGTGGACAAATTCCAATAAGAAGCTAGAGAAGAAGAAATTAAATAAATGTTTATTATTGATGTTGTAATTGTTATTGATGGTCCTAGTTTTCCCAAGACACTAAACCTTTGGATCCTCTATGTGTAATACTATTATGTTATTTATCATTAAAATGATGTAATAGTAATGTAAGAAAAGGTCGGGTCACTATAATATCCCAAATGAAGCTTAATCTGAGATAAGTGTTGGGATCTATATAGTTGATCACAAAATTCATCAATTCATAGATTGGTATAATTTTAGTAATTATGTTCTTTTTTTATTACATGATATTCAATATAGAGTGGTATTTACCCATATTTATTAATAAATAAAATAAAATTTTCACCATATGGTGACACACTTCGCTGAATAAATCTATTGTCATGGTTTTCCTAGAGTTTCTTCCTCAATTACAGCAACACAATCTGTGACATTCTATAGGGTTTCATTGAAATTGGTATGAAGCCAGGTTTGAGTTCTATTAAGAAATAAATATTATTTTTTCATATATTTCTAAGAAAATATTATGTAAAGAAATAAACAAATTCCAACACAATATAAATATCATTTGTGTCATGTTTCTCCCAAACCACTTGAGATAATGTCATATTCTAGATAGAAATTGAGTCTCATACAATGTAAGCCACATCCATAAAAATTTGATACATATCATCATATTGATAAATGAACATATGTTGGTTTGGAATATAAATGTGACTCACCTTTCATAAACATTGATGTGGGACTTATGTAGAGGAACCAAACCCTTGCCTATGATGAAATAAAATTCAACAAGTGGAATAATAATGATATTTTTAAGAAGCACACTTAGACCAACTTTAATCAGAGAGGAATCATATACTTGAGATACGATAAATGTAGTATTTGGGATTTTCACTAATAATTTTACCTCTCTAAATTTGGGTGGAATATTAATAACCAAGGAACACTCTTTAGATATGAATGAATTAGAAGATTGATAGTCCAATAAGGAATTATTATTTCAAAATGTGACGGTAAGTGTACCTTTACCCACATCATTATCCCTTCCCTTATTAAATTTTGTAATAACGTGACACATTTGTTTATTTCTTATCTTTATAGTTTTTAACATCGATCATCATCATTATCCTTAAAAATTGTGCATAGGTTTTCATTTTTGTCATACTCCTTCCATTTAAAACACTGATATGTGGGTGTTGGATTATGTGATGATTTCTCACTATCCACGATATTAGTTAACCATTCACATCACATTGGAAATCAATTACGCGATGATGCTATATTTCATACATGAAACATATACTACTCCACATTATATAACTTTCCCCATGATTTTTACACACATTGAGGAAAAAGTAAATCACGTCTTCTTATTTCCATGGTTCTTATATTTTCTTTTGAATTCCATTTTTCTCTTCTCTTCAAAACCAATATATTGATATGTAACTAAATCTTCCATTTCAACTTTGATGACACATCAAAAAATATTATAATCTCTGTGGAAATATCTTACATAAAACACGTTTATGTTTCTTTTTTTAATTAAATAAGGAAAATATCACCCCAACTCTTATGTTGTATGAAAGTACCAAAAGCATACCTTGGAAATATTATAAAATATTCCTCACGAGTATTAATAGATTTATAATATATTTGATTTAGCTCATAGAATACCCTGTACTTCATTGTATGATGAATATGAAGAAAATAATTATTTAAAAATTTGTTCTTCAACTCATTCCAATACATGGGGTCGATTTTATCATGCTTCCATGTATTCTTGATAAGAGACCGCCATTTATTAACTTTACCTTTTAAAAATTAGACAACCAAAATTAATTTTTCATGTTCTAAACATTAGAGAAAAAAATATATCTTTTTTGTGGTGATGATCCATTATTAAAAAAAAGTTGATTATAAAACAGTATGATTAATACCTTGAGAAAGTTGTGTGATAATTTAAATGAGATTTTTCATTATATCTCCCAAATTTTTTTGATTATCAAGATTAAAATAATTTTATTGTCCATTGCACTCAATATTAATATGGTTTCTTCTAGTTATAGAAATTTATTAGAACCTAAAAAATAGTGTCATCAACACAAATCATTGTGGGGAACCACATAATAATGATAAATCACTTATAGGGTGTCTAAATTATGGAAAAATATTTTAAATATATGGAAAATGAGGATAAATATAGTAATTCCATGGTTATTATCCATTTAAATCCATCATGACAGTTGTTAAAGTGTTATTGAATTTCTATAACATTCCCACTAGTAGTGTCATATTAGGTGTGCATGAAGGGAAAATGTAAGACTTGAGGTGATGATCAAGTCAATTTCAATGAAACCATCTATGATTTATTACACATAGGGACCTATGTGGATGAGCCACATTATATTTTTATATCTAGACATGGAAGTAATTTCATTGAAACCACTTGCTCTATCCTTCACCATAATTATAGGATATTTTCCTACATATTGAATCATCCTTAGAGGCATCCCTAGAAATTTTCATAGAAACAGCCACAGGGTAGTCACTATTGTTTTATCATCCTAGTTTCCTGAGTCTAAATAAACATATTCTATGATACCAACTATAGATACCCAATATTTTCAAGCATTTATTTTACATTAATTTATATGAATATTCATTACATTACACAAATAGACAACCATGGACTATAATAATTTATTGTATTTGGAAACATGAAAAAAAAATATTGGTCCATAGGTAAAATACATAACCTATCATTATGATCTTCATGACTACAAACCTTTATAAAAATATAACAATTAATGAATTTCTTCATAACCTGGGGAAGGGAAACATATGAATGGGTGAGCTCAAATGCTCTGTAAGGGTAAACAAGAGAGAAAAATAAGAATAATATGAACATAAATGTATGAGAACATGATCATAACATTTAAAAACCCTAAATTTTATAGAATATATTATATTCATGAGTCATAGAATAAATATTGGAAGATCATAATACATTAATCCTTAAGTAATCAAAGAACTAGAGACATGACATCAAAACATTGACATTAGATATATATTTTTGGCAACACATAGGAATATAAAATCATCTCTATATGAGACATGGATAACTACTTAGGATATCATAGAGGAATGGGTTCACACCAAAAACCATCATAGTGGTTATAGTTCACACCCAGGACTATCATATCGGAAAATGTCCTTTACTAAACATGTTTCAATACCCATTCTAGCCCAATTTATCTCGAAAGATATAAATCTTCACCCAATTCATTGAAGATATATATAAATCCCACCTATCTCATAATTAAATACATAATTATTTATCAAAAAATACAATAAAATAGTCATCATATCATAACCCATGAAATTAAATGGGTTTCATTAACCTGTCATACTATCATAACCAATGGAAAAGAGAAAAGATTAATAATCATTTCAAAATTTCATCATAATATAACATGTGGAAAAAGAATTTGGTATCATAATAATATTATCATTTCCACTTCCAATAATTATTTTAATGTTATTTTAATTTAATTTCCATTCTTTCAATGTTTTTGGGGTTTCCCATGCATTTTGGTGTAAAAGGTGAGTTTTCAAGTGAGCCCATTCCCTGATTTAAAAATATATTTTTTATTTTATAACTCTTTCATTTTTTACATTATAATCGAATTACACTTCCAAATTATAATCCCCTAGTATACTAATACCACCATATCAATTTGGACCCTATAGGAATACATTATAATGATGGATTTGGGTTTTTTTATTAAGGTGTTAAACCAGATCGAGAGCCCATTTCCTATATTAAATGATATTTAATTATTTAATATCTCATTAAATTTTTATGTTTTTTTCTACGATTCCCACTCTCACCCAATCCCACTTATCCAAGGCGTTCCCAATGCTCTCCTCCACATTTTTGGAGCTCAAATTCAACGAAAATTAGGGAGAAACTTCTCCAGATTTTTCAAATCATATAGATTTGAAGTGGTAAATTTTTTCTTTCATAAATCCTTAAATTTTTTATATTTTCCCTCTACTTCATATATTACATGGCATTATTATACTTATTAAATCCTATCATTTATTTTTTACTATTTTTAGATTCAGAAACCAGGTTATTTGGTACGTTTTATTCAAGATCCCTCAATTAAGTGGGTTTCCTCTCATGTTCCTCCCATTTGCTCAGGGTTTCTTCCACATTCCATGAGGTTCTAAAATTTCCAATAGCTAGTGTTCATACCTAGTGTTTCATTTTGAGTCATTTTGCTGTAATTTTGTGGATTAGGGATTTTTTTCACTTCCTTGTGGTGCAGCGGTGGTGCGATTAAAGTTTCACACAATGGCTTGGTGTTTTTGTCACAAATGGTTGGTAGTTCCTAGTGTATGCATCCTATGTGTTTTAGATTTTCTTAATTTATATTTTTTCATATTATTATTACATTATGTTTGGTGTAGGAACCATTTTTAGTAATATTTATTTAGTGTTTATTTTCAATGTTGCATATTTGTTTGAAAATGTTTGTTTTCCATGTGTATCTTTTGTTGTATCATTTGAGGTTACATGATAATAATTAAAACTGGTTTAATAAATGTTGGTAAGGCTAAAAAATCTATTTTGGATTGGTATTGGTGGATTTTGGCCTTTAAAGAGGGGTTTGAAATGGGTTTTGTGTGGAAACATAGTTAAACCCCTTGGGATTTTTTTATGAAAATTCTAAATTATTTATTGACTTAAACAAAGTGGTAAAAGGGTGTACATGTACAGTTTTGGTGAGTGTGTTTACATAATAAAGGTTTTTGAAAGGTAGTGTTTTTATTTAATATGTCCAAAAATTTTATAATGTTTTAGAAATTATTGAAATAATTTATCAAATTACAATAATTGAATGAAACATGTTTGTGGGATGTTCTGTGAGAGTATGAGGTTAAAAATGAATTTTTGTTTGTGAATATAGTATTATATGACTTGTGTGTGGGAAATTTGTTGTGTGTGTGACATGGAAGTTGTATTTTCATGAAAAATTTATTTTTTATGGCTTATGGAACTTTTTTTATCACAAGAGGGAAAACTCGAGAATATAGTTGGGTGGATATGTACTAAAATGCTTGTGATCCTTTGGTGTTTGGACATAGATTCATGTACCGAGATTGATGATGAAAACACTAACTCAACTATGATGATGATGATGATGATTATGTGGGGGAACCAATAGGTTCTAGGTCTACTCCCTAAGAGTGACTCATGTGCGAGAGAATAAATATTGTGATGGTTGCTTTCACCGAGATACGAGTTACCTATGATACTCAGTGAGCTAGTGAGTAGGGGTTATATTTACATTGCGTGTGCTCATTAGATACATTATTCATACTGTTGGCATACAATATGTTTTTTCTTGAAAATTCAGTAGAATTTTTATTCTATTAAACATACTGATTCTTTAAGGTATCACACTTGAAAAAAAAAATTATGTTGCATCTATTTAAAATTATTATTAGAATTTCATGTTTTTGAAAACATGGAATATTTTCATATGTAAATATTTATCACATGTAATATCTTAGTGCTGTAATATTACTGGGCTTTGGCTCACACCATACTTATAACATTGGGTGTAAGTAGTCTTGGTTATTTTTTTCATAGGTTGGCTATACCTTCCTGTTCCAATGGTTCAGGTACTAAGCAGTTCTTCAAGATGCAGTGTTGTGGATATGGATTGGGGGTAGTTCCTCTTGCCCTGAGGAGGTTCTTAGGCTATCCATTTTGGGCTTCTTCGTTTGATATATTCATTTAGAATTATTTTAATTATGTAATTAAATTTCTAATTTTTGTAAAAGATAGATTGTTTTAAAAAATATAGATTTTTTATATTGGATTTGATTGTTTTTTTATGTTTATAAACTCAGTTAAATAATTAAAAAATTTATTTATATGAAAAATGGGAACTTTTCCCATCCCGTAGGGATTGGAAATTCTCTTCAGGTCGTGTCACGGACCATGTCGGGTGCTAGTTTTGATAGTGACCAGATTCAGTTTGTGAAAAAATGGTATTAAAAGAGAATCTCTCTCATGGGTCATGTTATTTAGGGAAGATCTGGGATATTCTGAAGTTAGGATAGTTAGATCTTTAAATTCCAATTATGATTTTTCTACCTGGCATGCACAACTCATGAAGTGATTCAAGTTGGTAGGGGAAGTTGGGATTTATCTATGTCCTTTTATTTTCTTGGTTTTATGATTATTTGTGGAAATTAAATGAGAGTTGGGATAATGATCTCAGTGAGATCATAGGGCTTGGAAATCCATGTGGAGCCAGAGATATTTCCCAAGAACACTCTTAATGATGGTGAAGTGATTGGCATATGGCCACGAACCATATGCCCTAGTCACCCACCAAAACTAGTTTCCTTGTGTATTGTCTTGTGTCTCTTTGTGTACGTATCTTGGGACATGATTCTAAGGAAAATATTATATTATTTAAGAAATGATAACTTTTATTAAACAATTTTTTTTAAGAGGAAGTTCCTTGGTTTTTGAAATGGTATAACTTCATTTTTAGAATAGTTTTAAAATGTGAAATGGTGTGTTTATACCTTTTTTGAATTCATGAACTATGATAATGATGGTTTTGAAAAAGTGTTTCCAATAGAGTTCTATAACCTATTGAAAGGTGTTTTAATGGGAAGGAATGTTTTGGAGGTCATGTGTGTAGTTTGGAAATCGACTTTTATTTTGTAGCGAGATATCATTTGAAACATTTTTTGAAATTATTGAAACTTTTCTTAAAATGATAAGATTTGAGTACCCAATTTAATACGGATTTATGAAAGGGAGTTTGTCATGGAATTAAAAGTGTTTTGAAACTGGTTGAAATGTTTTGAAATTATTGTACATAGATTGAAATTGATTTTTTATTAAATTATTTGTTATCTTTTGAAAAGTTTTACGAAGCATTTGAACCTTGTTATAAATAATAAGGTATTAGTATTTCAATGAATGGGTGCTGATCAAATGGTGTTTTTCATAAAATAAAAAGTGTTTTGAAAGGGGTTGAGATATTTTGAAGTTGATGTGAATAGCTTGATGTTGAGTTTTCATTTGAGTGATTGTGACTTTTTGAAATGTTTTGTAAGATTTAAATTGGGTTTGATTTTGTGGTTAGGGGTCTTTAGAAAAAGGATATATTGGTTTACTGTTTTGGTTTTCAAAAGTGGAAAGAATATTTTTTGGAACTTTTTTATTTTCATGAGAAACAACATGACTATGGTTATATGGAAGGTGGATGGTTAATGGAATGACTGGATTAGTGTCATGGATGGATATGAAGAGGGTGCCCAAAGTGACATAGAAACATGCTTGGGTGAGGCCCATGGGGTACCATTGGTCGATACACTAACTGTTGAACCATTTACATTCCAAGAAATGATTTTAAAGGAAAACATGATATCTTGATGGCCGGTTAGGGATGGTGTGTCTTATGAGTTGTTTTTTTGGAATTTTTTTTGTTGTGGGATGTTTTGAGTCCAAGAACCCCTCTTGTAAGAATGGTGTCTGGGTTTGTGTTTGGTTGATAAGCTTGGTTAAAGGAAGGGTTAGTGGTTTCTTCAAAAAAAAAGTTTCAGATTCCTTTACAGTGGTTCCCCTCATCTATTCGATTTTGTTTTGTGGCATTTTCTAACAAATGGATCAGCTGGGTTGGGTCCTTGGGATCTCCCATGGGATTAAGTACACCCCTACTGAGTGTCAATTCTTGACTGAAGTGCAGCTCGGATTGTTTGGCCATTAGAAAATCCTCCAGTTTATGAAAATAATGAATCTATTCTCAAGATTTGTATATTGAGTCTGCACCCTTCCTTTCCTTTTTCTGGATTCTCTTGTAGTGAGAGAGTGGTCGTGGAAGGTTGAAGGAGACCTTAGTTTCTTATATTACCTAATTCGTCAAAGGTGTAAGTGGTATGTCGTTGTTAGTGTGGATGATGTCTAAGAGGGCCTATGGGTCCTTTGTTGTCTCCTCAAAGATTGGGTTCATTTTATACCACCAGTATAGGAAATCGGGTCTTGATTGGCAGTTATGGACACTTTATGGAATTTTGCAATGTCTGGGGACGTTTCATAAGACCCCAATCAATGTATTGTTCTATCAATCGCAATGGTCTTTTTCAGTTATGCCTTGTTATGTCACATGCTCATTTGACAATAAATGTGATGTTGTACAATCTTTTGTGAGCCTTTGGTTTTTTAGAATTGAGTCTCCTTTCAGGAAATTTTGACATCGTTTTTTTAGTGGAATGTGTTTCCATATATCATTTCTTATTTCCGTTTCTCATTCTAAGAAACAAGTGGTGATTTGTGTGCATAATCTACACACTTTCTTCAGTGAAATGTCATGTTTTGGTGAAGTTATTTTGGAGTGTGTAAAATTTGGGTAAACCCATCTGGGATCGCAGTGTAGTTTTTTGTATCACCAGAAGAAGAAGTTCCATTTAAGGGTTTCCAAAGACTAAATGTGGGGATGAATATGCTTCAATCATTTGAGCTCCTGGCATAGGTCCCAGAGAAAATTTAGCATAGTCAAGGGAAACCCCAGGGTCGTTCAAACTGTTGTACAATGTCCTATCCTCAGTATGAAGGATGGAAATATTTTAGACCTCTTTTCTATTCATCTCTCTTTAGTTGATCCTATTCGATGGAATGAGGTGGGAGGACCTCAGGTCCATGTTATCGCCCAATGTCATTCCTTCCCACTTTGGTTTCCATTGAGTATTTGGAGAAAGAATTTATTTTTTGTTAGACATGTTGAATGAATTGTTTGAAGTAACCATGATCTAGAAAAAAATACAGATAGAAGGATCCCCATTGATAGTGCATTATTTCCCAAACTATGAGGACTAACCATACAACCATCCCAACTCTTTAAATTTTTGGGTCCCTCTGGCTAGCACATGCTGGTCGATTAAGATGGTTGGGTCTTATGGTGGGGAGACCCACTATGAGTTTTATGAATTTTCTTTTTGGAAAGGTCTAATGGAAGTCTACCCATTTTCTTGGGGAGTCCGTTCAGGCCTCCCCCTATTCGTGTCCTGATTCTATCTCAAGAAAAATTTAAGTTTTCTCTTATGGTAGGGAGCACATTTGTGTCTTCTCATACTAGTAAGTCAAATTTTTCCTTGGTCTTAACTTTGTGGTAGGTAGTATTGTATGGAGCTATATAACTACCAACATATTTCATGGGTAAACGTTGACATTAAATTGCACCAAACTTTTTTGTTGAATTAAGAATGTGGTGAACTCGTTTTTTTGTTTTTCCGTTACCAGTTAGATGCTTGAGTCTTGTCTGGAGAGTTTTTAAGGAGTTTAATTTTTGGATAATGTCTAAATGTGCATGATTGTTTCGATAAAGTGGAATATGTTTTTTGGTGAGATTAATCCATCCTTGATTGATAAATTGGAGGTGTTTTGGTCTTTGGGGGTGGGAGAAACATGGAAATGGAGTCCATTTTGGCCTCTTGGCTTGGTTTGGTTTTTTCTTTTGGCCTTGTTGTGGCTTTTAAAGGGAGGAAATTTTTATGGTTGGGAGAATTGTCACATCCACATGTTCCTTTAATGTTAATTTTCATTTAATTACCATTATTTCTATGTTTTAGTGGATTCCCAATCATTTTGGTGTAAATGGAGGGTTTAAAAAATTTGGGATAAACCATGACCCCATTTTCAGATTTAAAAATAAATTTTTTTCTTTTATAACTCCATCATTTGTAAAAATTATACTCCCATTATACATTCGAATTGGAATCCCATGGTATATTAAAACCACCCTATCAATTTTGATCCCATAAGAATCCATAATAATGATGGATTTGGGTTTTTTATTAACATGTTGGGCTAGCCCGAAAGCCCATATCCCAATTTAATGTTTTTTTAATTATTTAATATCTCATTAAATGTTTATTTTTTTTAGATTACAACTCTCACTTGATACCACTAATGCAAGGCACGCTCCCATACTATCTTCCCCCTATTTGGAGGTCATATTCATCGCGAATTAGGTTGAAATTTCTATGAACTTCTCAAATCATCTAGATTTGAAGTGGTAAATTTTTTCTTTCACAACTCCTTCAATTGTTACTCTATTCCCTCTATTTCAGTTTTCACCTAACCTAATCATATTTATTTTAACATAACATTCATTTTCTCGGTTGTTAAATTCACCTATTAGTGTATTTGGCACGTTTTATTCAATATCTCTCAATTACGTGAGTTTCCTCTCATGTTCCCCCCATTTTTGTTGGGTTTCTTCCACATTTATAGAAGTTCTATAATGTATAGCAGCTTGGGTTGATACCTCAGGTTTGATTTTGGGTCATATTTCTGAAATCATGTGGATTAGGGCTTGATTTCAATTCTATGTTTTGCAACGGTGGTGTGGTTGAAGTTTCACACAATGGTTTAGAGTTTTTGGCACAAATGGTAGGTGGTTCATTATATAAGAATTCCAAGAGGAGTTATATTTTCATTATTTATATTTTAAGCATGTTCCCCTTACGTTATGTTTGGTGCGAGAACTATTTTTGGTAGTATGGATTAAGAATTTAGTTTCAAAGTTACATATTTGTTTAAAAATGTGTTTTTCCATGTGAATCTTATGTTGAATCATTTGAAGTCATTTGATAATATTTTAAGTTTGTTTAATAAATGTTTCTAGGGCTGAAAACTTCATTTTGGACTAGTATGGGTGTGATTTTGGCCTTGAATGTGGGTTTTTAAATGGGTTTTGTGTGCAAAACATGGTTAGACCCCTTGGGATTGTTTTATGAAAATTGTATATTATTTATTGACTTAAACAAATTTGGAAAAGGATGTACATGTACTTTTTTGTTGAGTGTGTTCACCTAAGATGGGTTTTGAATTGTAAAGTGGTGATTTAAGATGTCAAACATTTTTAGAATCTTTTATAAATTTCCCAAATCATTTATCAAACTGCATGAAAGGAGTGAAACATGTTTGTGGGCTGTTTTGTGTGAGTATGATGTGAAAAATGAATTTTTGTTTATAAAATAAGAATTATGTGACATGTGTGTGGGATGTATGGTGAGTGTGTGATATTGAAGTGGTATTTTCATGTGATAATTATATTTCATGGATTTTGGAACTTATTTGATCACAAGAGGGAAAACCTAGGTATCTCCATGGGTAGACATGTAGTAGTATACTATTAATCCTGATGGGTTTGGCCCTAGTTTCACATAAGAAGCATGAAGATGACAATACTAACTAAACTATGATTATTATGATGATGATGTTGTTGGGGAACTACTACATTATGGTTATGCCCCTACTAGTGGATTGTGTGCATGAGAAAAAATATTCTGTGGTTGCATTCACCAAGATTCGAGGTACATGTGACCCAGAGTGAGCTAGTTACTAGGGGTTATTTCTCTATTGTTTGTTCTCATTAGATAATTTATGCTTACCATCAGCATACATTATGTTTTTCTAGAAAATTCTATATCTTTTTCATTCAATTTAAAAGTACTAATTCATTAAAGTAACCGACATGAAAACTATTTTTATTTAATGTTTCATCTCTTTTAAAAGTATAATTAGAATTTCAAGTTTAAGAAAACATTCATGATTTTTGTCATTGAATGTTTATCATATGGAATCTATTAGTGGTGGTATCCTACTAGGCTTTGGCTCAAACACTACTTACAACTTTGGTGTAAGTAGAAATGGTTATTTTTTTCGTAGGTTGGGTACAACCTTTTGTTCCAATGGTTCTATTTTTTAACGGTCCTTTATAATGCAGTGTTGTGGAGATGTCTTGGGGGTAGTGCCTCTTTCCATGTAGAGGTTATTTGGATGTTCATTTTGGGTTTATTCTTTTGTTATAGTCTTTGAGGATTGTTTTATGTTATGTAATTCAATTCAGAATTTTTTGAAAAAGATATTTTGTTTTGAAAAATACTGATTTGTTATATTGGATTTGTTTATTATTTTATGTTTATAAACTTAGGAAAATCTTTCCCAAATTTATTTTTATGATACCCCAACACTTTTTCTTGCCCGTGGGGATCGGGAACGCCCTTCGGGCTATGTCGCGGACTATGTAGGGTGCCCATTTTGATGGTGACCATATTCTGTTCGTCACTATAATGGT
Source organism: Viscum album (assembly GCA_963277665.1). Lineage (NCBI taxonomy): Eukaryota > Viridiplantae > Streptophyta > Magnoliopsida > Santalales > Viscaceae > Viscum > Viscum album. The sequence continues at coordinate 1,183,955,247 of OY728136.1, forward strand.
ATAACCCATAAAAGAAAAATTAGATTCATAAACATATTTCCAATATAAATATAAACCATTAATATAAAAAATGATAGTATTATCCTTGGATAATATCCCAATACCAAATTTGTAACATAGAAAGATATCATATTTTATGGAAAATTATTTTGATCAATCATTAAAATAGTAATTTAAGAAAATATTCTTTCTTCATAAAAAAAAACATATTAGAACATAAAAAATTAGAAAAACATTTTATTGGAAAATTATCAGGAAAAATGATAGGGGAATATTTTATTAAAATAATAGTTATAAATACCAAATGTTTTTTTCATGCTATACATATTCAAAAAATGATTCCATTTAAATTTTAGAAAAATCCAAACATGCATTGTTTGGAAAATGGCATGAATACACCTTTAAGTATTTTTTTTTAATTCATAAATGTGTAATAATATATTTTAAATATCATACGGTGAAAATAAAAATATATTTAAAACAATTTTATAGACACTTGTTTTTTATTCATAACATTTACAACCAATGCGATAAATAAATTTCATATTTTTATAAAAACATTTTCTCGATTATTTTAATTACCAAAGAGTAGAAAAAATGTCAAATTATGAAAAAATATCATTAATAAATAGAGAAAAATAAAATTCTTAACTTTTTTGAGAGATAGATCCTAATATTTTTCATTGAAAACATAATAAATAACAATTCTAATAAATGACTATATTGTAAGATACAATCATTACCACTTTGGTGACATTGAATCATCATCCTCATGAAGGAATAAAATAGAATAGAAAATAAAATATCATGAGGATAAATAAATACATGATATTATATTTAAATAGTTTTATATATACAAAAGGGAAATAATATCGGTTTATATCAGAACATATATCTCAAAAAGTCAAATTTTGAAAAAATTCACAAACAATAAATATTGAATCAGGTTGAAAACATTCCAACATAATGTATAATGAATAAAATTCTATTATATAACTATTATAATATATATATATATCATACAATATAGTATTTTATTATGACCCTTTATTAACTATTTATTAATAATTCTACGTAAAAGCTATGTTTTAGGTATTAACTTCTTTGTTTATTGTATATTGTTTGATTTGTTATTTTTTAAAATTAATTTGATCATGTTTTAATCCTATCCATAATGTTATCCATAATATAAAAATCTGATATATTCAATCAATATATAGATATATTTAGTAATCTATAAAATTTAGTGATAGAAGTCGAAATAGACCATTTATGGAGACAGTTGGTCGTACATACACATGAACAATGTTTCAATTTTATTTTTTGATTAAATGATAGAAAGTAAAATGATATATTATAATTAAAAAATAATTATATATAATATATATATATATCATATTTTTAACAAAACCATATTTTCAACCATCCATGTAAAGCATGGATGAATTATATCTCTTCGTGAGGTGGTAGTCCTCCGTAAACTCATATGTCATTATCTTATTCTCATAAAATAGAGAGTATGAAGTTATACATGATTTAATAATTAAGGAAGTATAATAATATCATAAAATGAATATATTAATTAAAAATTCCATCATTATTCCATTCCCTAAGAGGAAGTAATGGGGAAATAAATGACAACAGGTTGTGTGGTGGTAGCGTATTGTTTACATGAACAATAATTTCAGAAACCATTTAAATTAAGTGGATGTGTCTATAAGTAATTCCCCTAAGATAAAAACATATCAGTATATGGTTGATTAAAATACTATTATATCATCATGGAATTATAATAATTTTTGGAGGTGTATGATGAAATTAAAAAAATGCATGTTAATGAACGTCACCTCTTCTTCAAGTATCCTCTTTAGGGTTGCACCAAAATACTTTTTTAGGTTAATTTATCTCAAAAATAATCATTATAAAATTTTATGTAAAAAGTTAAATGTGATTTGGGAAGGTCTTGGGAAAACCAATATGACTATAATGTATGATAATGAGAGGAGAAGGGCTAGAATTTTATAATATAGTAGAGCTCGACAATTGTAAATTTTGAAAGAATGAAATTCAGAAACATTTTTTTTCATTTAAGATAGATAAAATAATAAACCATAACAGATAATAGACATTATAAGGTCTAAATAGATCTATATAATTGGTGTTGTAAAAGTTTTGTGCTATTTTTAACCCTTATATTTTTAGATTAACCCATGTAAAACCATTTTTACATTAACAACAGTGAATAATTTTTACTATTTTTACCATTCTTTCTTTTCAAAAATTATCTTGAAACTATTAGATAATATAAATTATTATAATTAAAAATATGGAATCTATTTTTATAAAATAAATTTATATAATTTTCGAATTAAATATTAATCCTGTAGATGGGATGAGAAATCATGTTTTTAAAGGGAAAATGTTCAAAAATTTACAATGTTTTTATAACAAGTTGAATATTAAACCTATTCAAAAAAAAATTGGAATAATTAATGTATAATTTACCAAATATTAATATAAATAAAGTATATTTTTTAATTTATTTTTTAGTTAAATTAATCTGAAATGAAATTTTCAATTAAAATTCTATATTGTTAAATTTTCATCAAAAAAATGATTTTTTTCCAGAAAAATTCAAAAACTATCAAGACTCGTCCCCTGGGGCCAGTGTTGGTACTACCCCAAGCCTCCCTTCCATATGCCAGGGGCCGCCGAGTAGCACCAAAGGTGTAATTCTCTAAAAATGGGAATGCATTGCCTTTATAACCCATAAACACACACATGGGATATGAACACGAGTAAAATGTATAACCAACAAGTGTGTATAGTACGTAAAAAGAGGCCATAATAAAAGCCCAACTGGAAAGTACAAGAGACTGAAAGTACAAGTACAACTGAGGAAAAAGGAAGATAAGCTACAAGGTCATCCTTTGAGGTTCCTACCTGAAGGGTAGGTACAGATATCCTCCTCAGCACTCCGCGTATGTCCATCTCCTCCATGTACCGACTCACCGTATAGTCCACCTCCAGGTACCATCCAATCTTGGAACTCTCAGCCTCAGATCAGCGATGTCTGTCATCTATATCTAATATAATGAGGTCTGCACATAGCCCGCACAGGGGTGAGTATAACGATACTCAGAAAGGACCCCAAGACACTCAAGGTCTCACAAAATCCAACAAGGATAAACCAAAAAGTATGAAATAAACTAATAACCTTATTTAGGTAAATTCCCATACATATACCTAAGTTTTCAAGTAATCCATCTCAATCATGAAGAAAACATAGAAAAACTGACTCAGCTCAACTAGGAATTTATTCATATTATCAAAACCTCAGCTGTTATAAAACTCATGCTCAATCGAGTACAGTGGGCCTAACGTGACACCAAGCGTGCTTCCCACTAACCTTGGACTACTGAGGTACTTCTCCTGTCGAGTACCATGGGTCTGCTGCATCACACAGAGGAACTCCCCATCATGGGTCAGCCACCACAACCAAGAACTTCCCCTCATAGCATGCAGAGGTACTCCTCCTCTATAGAGTATATTGGTCCTGCCACCACAACCTGGCACTTCTCACTAACCTTGGACTGCTGAGGTACTCCTCATGTTGAGTACTGTGGGTATGTTGCGTCACACAGAGGCACTCCCCACCGTGGGTCTTCCGTGACAACTAGGTTCTCCCCCTCATAACCTGCAGAGGTACTTCTTCTGTCGAGTACAGTGGGTATTCCACCATAACCAGGTTCTCCTTCACTATGGGTTTGCTGCCAAAACCGGGTGCTCCCCACTTGGCTAGTCGAGTCACTCTGAGTCAATCAGCTAGTAGTCGTCAAGTGTCAGCCAGCTAATTGGTTCTTACACAAACGCTTGCTCATCTCTAGAAGATCTTATCCCCAAGCTATTGGTCGATGCTCCAACTACCACAAAGTCCCATGAAAATGTATCCAAAAGGTCTTTCACGTAATAGGGGTCTCAACGTAGCTGATGGAATATTAATCGAACCCCCGGTTTTTAGTGTTATTAGCCATTTAGTCCCGAGGGACCAGTTGGATTCGTGCACGATCCAACCTAACTATATCTCAACTATACCCAAAACTCTAGTGGGATATAATAAATGGGACTACCACACTCCATGATTACCAGCTTCTCTGACGGTTCGTCAAACAGACGACCGGTTCTAATGATATGGCCAAAAGAAAGTAAAGGGTCGTAGTGGCCCCGAGTCCAGTCTGACCCGGTCAGACCGCCCCATCCCGACCCAGTCTGGGCCGACCCGGTTCAGGTCAACCCAACCTAACCCATTAGGTTCCGCCCAGCCCAGTAGGCCGCAAGGAACCGCAGAGAGCCATGAGGGTGTGGACCGGCCGCTGGTCGGCGCAAGGGCGGTTCGGTATAGGGGGCGTTGCGAGGGCGCGGGCCAGTTCGGTCGGGGCGCCGCTAGGGGCGTACAGAAGCCGGCACGGCTGGGGCACAATGAGGGCTTGCGGAGGCCAGAATAGCTGGTGCACTGTGAGGGGACATGGAGTTCAGCGCGGTTGGAGTGCTGCGAGCTTCCTGCAGGGGGCGTGGCCGTGGCAGCTCGGGAGGCCGGTGGGCTGGATCCGCAGGGTGCTCGGGGCGTGCAAAGGGTGGAGTCGTGGGGCTGCTGCGAGGGTGCAGGTGGCTCGGCCAGGTCTGTCATGAGGGTGCGGCGGGGTGGCGGTGCCACAGGGCAGTGTTGTGTATCATTGCCTTTTTCACGGCCGGCGGTGGTGCTGGCCGCTATTGTTGTGCTCTTCTACACAGGTTTTCATCCTTCTCCATCAATAAGAACAACAAAGAATATTGGAAGATAGGTTGGGCCATGTTATTTTGGCTCGCACCCTCCACATTTAGTGTGTTAGAAGGCAAATCTACATTAATCATGAACCAAGAATTTGTATAATAATCGAACAGATTCCAGAATTCGATAATAAACACTACATTGTTCGTTGTTCGTCGATGAAGTCGCAGGGAAGAAGACAAATCATTGGGAAAAGACAGACGTCTGTGTCATCTGCATTTTCCTCGATCGTTAGTTTATGCATCGGCTCGTTGTATTTGAAGATTTCCTAAGTCGGAGGAAGTCTCGAGGAAGAAGGTTGAAGTCAGAGTCGACGTTCTTCGTCAATGGAGCATTCTTCGTGGAGGAAGCGTTCTTCTTTGGAGAGTTTTCTCTCAAGAGTTCTAATCCTCCTTTTCCAACCTTTTACCATTAAATGAATAGATATCCCCTCCAAACAACAGATTATATATTATTTAGTTTGATGGGTTTAAAATTCAAATTGTAGCATTTAATTAAATAATACGGCTCAATTAATTAAAGGGGGAGGGTTGACACCATTAAAAGAGGGGGTGGTGGCACCGTTATGTTAAGGGAGGTCAAGAGACTCTCCCTCGTTTATGAGGGTGTTGATTTGTTTTTTCAATTAATTGGGGGGGGTTACCCGGGTGGTCCCCAAACTATAACATCTCGTGGGAGGATAGGTTTTGGTGGGCCCCACCACCATAACCTCTCATGGGAAGTTATGGTGTGGTGGTCCCCACCTCAAACTTGCACATTAGTGGTTATAAAAGAAAAAATAAAATAAAAAATGTATTTATTTTATTATTTCCATGAAAGACCCCAAAAAATAACTTTCACCCTCCACCAACTGTCGTCGAGGAGAAAGTCTTCTTAATTGAAAACCATAGCTAAGAGTTCAATGGTGTCCTTTGATTTCAATTCCGAGCACTGGTTCAAAATTTATAAAAACCTGCTCGAACTCTCCCTGAACGTACCCAAATAGAACATAAGAAATTGATTCCAGGCACACAGGGCCTTGGAATCATTCTCTGTTAACTTTCACAGACTTGTAAAATTCCCATTTTATTAAAAATAATTACATGGAAATTTCGGGACTTTACAAAAACATCACCCTAAGATTATTTTAAATTTATTATTTTGAAAAATATTATTATTTTGTAACTTTAAATTTATTAAAATTTGAATAATTAAATTCATTAACTTTCATAAAATGAAATAAAAATATTTTATTGGAAATTAGTATTTCCAAAACATATAACAAATTTAATGAAAATTAAGTAATTTTTTATCAATATGTTTTCATTATATTAAACATTCATATTTAATATTTAAACATTAATTATTACTTATATATATGTATATGTTTAATTTCTAGGTCATACCATTCATTTTTTAACAATTATAACACATCAAAGATTTGATAAAACATAGTGTCTTGTGTACCACAAGCTAACCTAATGATTCATATTGAACATGAATAAATTAGTATTGTGGGTAATGGAATCCAAATTCAGTGTTTTTTATAACTAAATCAAAACTTTTTATTTTGTGCAATTAAAAAGATAGAAAATATTAAATTTATTTGAATAAAAATATTACAATATAATCGGGTGATACATGAATGGTATTATATGTATAAATATGGGTTTGGGGTATAATTATAATAAATTTACAACTATTATATAGGTGGTTTGAATTATTATAATACATGACTGACATGAGTATAGGTTTTTATGTTAAAATAACATTTTTACAAGGATTCTTTATTCACAAATCATCAATGATGAAATTCTATGAAATATCTCTCCAAAAATGTTGTATTTTTTCTACCCCTATGTTTTTTTTTGGAAATTTAATTTGTTCACATTAATTTTTTCCTCTTTATGTACTCAATAGACCGAAATAATGCTTTTAAGTTTTTCATACATTTTTCCCTTTTCGGTGGAGAATCTTTTCTTCCATGTGTATACTTTATTAGTTTTCAAGAAATATTGAAATATTCTATTAAGATTATTCATTATTATTTTTTTAATTTACATGAAAATTTCTTTAAGGAATATTATTTACATTTTACAAATAAGTTACTTTTGATTTTTTTCCCAAAAATGTGAAAGGAATTTTTTATCATACATTGTTTTATTATTATTTTTATTTTCCATCATCATGAATATACTTATCATTAATTTTTACATTAAAAGATCTTGTGTTTCTATTAAAATAATGTTTTCTCTCAATATTTTTTAATTTTTTATATTTAATTAATATTATTTCAAAAGGGAATGGTATTTTCCCCAATAAATGTTCTAGAGATCTTTTAAAATTATTTTCATATATAACACCATCCTTTGATGTCTCCTATGCCTTAAAGATGATTTGATCCAATGTAAATTTTTTATTAATATATGGAATGTTTAGGATTAGGATAATTACATTAATATTAAACCCATATCCCGTCTATGAGTTATGATATTATATTATGATGAATATTTTATTATCTTGGGGAACATATATGTATGGTATTTATTACGTGATAGGTGGGTACAAAATTTTTAGTGGGTTTATTCATTTTGTAATGATATATAAATAATGTGCTAATATGGATGGGAATGGGGACTGAGTGAAGTTTAATAAGGGACTTTGGCCAGTAATATAGACTTGTTAGTGAACCCGTAGTTAAGATGTTATGGAATGAGAAGTGACCCCAATCCATTATTGTAGTCTTGGAAATGAGCATTGGATAAGGATCGTATTATCTATGATTATGAATATGTAAAAAAATATTTCTTAGTCGTATGATTTGTTCTTATATAACATTATCGATTTTTAATGATCCCACACTCATATGGATTTTGTATTCTATCTGAAAAGTTCATATTCCATGATTCTTGACAAATGATCCTTGACCAGTTTAGTATGAATTTTTTATTTTATAATCATATCACCATACCATTATACCATTGAGGTTCATTTTGGATAATTGATTTCTATATATTATATTTACCCTTACTAGGAATATGAGCTCTCCCTTTTTCATGTTTCCTTTTCCTAGATTAAGAAAGAAGGTTTTATATATTATATGTATAAGAAGGGTTTTATCTAAGAATAAATTAATGGGAAATTATGTAGATATTTGATGTACCAATTATTAATGAATATTAACTTATGATTACACTAATAATTTATGGGTTTGGAATGAATTATGTTGATATGTAGTGTATATTCACCCAATAAGATGTAATACTATTATATGAAATTTTTTTGATTTCTATAAGTCATAGTTATGATGATGTGCTGATCCATTTTATGTTATTAAAGAATGATCTGGTCAAATACATAACTAATGGATCAATAAAATTATTCAGAAAATTTTTCAATGTATAATAATAAGAAAAATGGTTCAGGAAAAATCACTTTCATTGTTTAATGATTGAAAATAGGTTTAACATTTTATTCAAGTGGAAATCTCCATCGCACATCTAGGACGCACTCATTTTGATTCATGGAAGACTAGATTTCAAAAGGATGATGGTCATTGAGACTCTATTAATGATGCCATGGAATTTCATATTCTTTGAGTGGGTGGGTTATTAGCCCTATTAGATAATTTTTAAGGGATTATTTTCTACTCATGGAATATCATAAATATATAAGATATATTCTTGAATCCATCCCAAATCAATGTATGGGATTAGTTACCCGTTTTCATTCATTTAGTCATTAATTTGTTTTTATGTAGCACATATGTTTGTATGAACATATATACATATATATCAAGTTATTTATTTTTTGTTATAAATTATTGATTCATTTGTTTTAAGCAATATAATCGCATGACTTAGAGTTATTGATGATCAAAGGAGGCCTATAGGTTTTTGAGTTTAGATAGTATCCCTGAAAGGTTCCTCTCATGTATCAATATAAAAGGGCATTAGTATTCCAATAGTTCATTTATAGTTAATTGGTCATGTCATACCATTTAAATTCATTTGAAAATGATATATCTAAGCATTTTAATGTCACATGGTAGGATGAGTGGGAGTAATACACCATGTTATAGATGGGGTTCAATAAACACATGAGTATAGTAGCCTTCATGACCTCTAATGGGATATGGAACAATAATGATAGGTTGGATTCATAATAAATATGGTCGTATGAGATATGGTGATGGTTTGGTGAGTAAGATTATGACCCATCTTGCATAGTAATATTTGTTCATGAATATGGTAAAATAGATGTAATATGGTGACACCTATAGGGAATATGCACATCTATATGGTGGATGGATTCCTTGGGATTATTGACCATGGAAAAAACAGTTGATAGCGAATATGAAACATTTATAATGATAACTCGAAGAGGATATGACCCTAATTGATGAAAGTGATGACACATTGTGAATATTCCCTAATGAGTGAGGATGTCATGATACATAACAAATATATAATTATAAGTGACCAAATAATTGAATTTATGATTAATATTACCACATCAAGATTAATATGGAAGATTATATTGGGTTTGGACCTTAAACAAGAGTCCTATGTATTTAAATTTATAGTAACCAAGGTACAAATTTTTTGAGTTAAATAGTTTAATGTTGTGTTTCAAAAATGTTCCACATAGATAAATGTCATAAGGTAAATATATTTTCATATTATTTTTTCGCATGAATTTTACATTTACCGAATAGTTTAATTACATGTTATGGGGACATCAACACCAGGATACTGTGATAATATAGGATGGAGTGGGGCGATACCAGTATTCATGACCTAATTAGTGCAATTGGTGAATGAAGGGAGAGAGAGTGTGTTTGTGTGATTTAGGTCTTAAACCTTATTAGAGGATACAAATGTTTCTTGATAATTAAGATAGAATCTATGGGGATTATTTATAAATGAATGTTTCACAGCTAGTGATTGGGCATTTGAAGCCCTAATGTTTCCCAAATTAAATTCTCCCTCCCTTATACCGTTGATTATTCATAGTGATGAAATAATTAACGGGATATATCTTTGGTATTTTACCTAGGAAGGAAACACATTCTTATATAGATCATAAATTATAACTAGAGGATTTCTTGGTTATATGAATTTAAGAGTGTTCTCAAAACAATTTTTAAAAATAAGGCCCTCATTATCATTGGAAAGAATGATTGAAAATACCATGGGGGCCATCAATTTAAGAGCATGACTAGGATGTTAATTTTATAAAAAGATTCATGACTTATGGAAAGAAACTAATGATCCAAATCCTATTTGAAATTTTTTAGGAATGGATTCATTTTTAATGGGGTCTTTGATAACCTCTTAATTCTTGAAGAGATTCGGGAGCTTCACAATCAACTTCTTTTTTCTTTTTTTTTCATAACAGGATTACAAAATGGTTTCTTCATGAATGGTTCTTTGAGTATCAAGTTTCCAAAATAAAAAAGTAATTATATGAATTTTTCTACATAATTTTTTGTCTATATATATTTGAATGGTGTATTTATAGGATATATTTTGTAAATAGCTTCACTAAAATAGGTGAGTACATGGAGGTTTACAAAGATAATTTATGGTGGAATGAACATTCTTAAGGAGTTATGTATGGTATTCCAAATACCCACATCCAAGAAATAAATGAAAAATAAATTATGGATTCAAAAATTCAATTCTATCATCCAAAAAAAATGTTTTTTAAATAATTAAAGAAGATCCTATATTCAAACTGTATATTATAGTCATATATTGGTGCCCAAAAAATTGGACCTTCAAATAATAAAAATAAAATCCCTTCTGAGTGAAATAAAATTCATGCCTCTCGATTAGAAATAGCAGTTCCTACTAGGATGGGGTTTTTCGTAGAAATTATTAATTTCATTTGAATTGAATCCATCTTGAAAAACAAGAATTTATTAGTTTAAAAATGCCTCTATTTAATATCATTTTTAAATTTTCAACATCATTTCAATGTTTGTTATACCATACCATTTTTGGCTCTCAAAGGTTTACAAAACATTCCTGGATAGATATTTTTCTATGTGTATACTTTATATGTTTGATTTCTAATTCGTCTATATCCCACAACATTGAATTGATATTCCTATATTAGCATCCCAAAATCCTTGTTTATATTATATTACTTCCTCATTTAATAGAAGTTAGAGTTAATGTTATTGAAAAATCAAAACAATCCACCTTAGAAAAAATAGTGAACAATATACTTTACATAAATCCACTATGTAACCACTAGGGTATGTTTTTTGATTATAAAGGAAAGGTTATATTTAATCCAATATTATATTTACTATTAATTCCATGATAGTATTTCAATTACTTATTATTAACATATTTACACATATATCTATTTTTCATTGAATCAAAAATAATAATGAATTGACTTAGGCCTTCCATAACCAAACAATTCAAGGGAATTCTAAAACAAATTATGTTAACCATTAATGAATCATACCCATTGACAATGAAAGTTCAAGGTATCCTACTTCTTTACCATTTATATATAGGTATTCATTTTCTATAAATAACAAAATTCAATTATTTGAGAATATAATCTTGGTAGCATAAATAAATTGAGTTGGCATATAGTTCTTAGAAATACTAAATCCTTAATTTGAGATTACATTTTTGGGAAATTTTCATTGGGTACAAGGTTCTCATGAAATATCCTTAAATATTTTGACTCAATTGTTTTACCTACAATTCCATAAACTACATAGAGTGGTTAATTATATACGATCATATTATTACACACATGACCAAGATCTCATTAATATTTCTTTGTATACGAGTTTTTCTGTACATGTAGGGTATTCTCAAATACCCCAATACTCGATAATTTTTTTTATTTTACCCTATTAATATGAGAGATTGATGGAGATAACCTCTTCAATAAACTACATGATGCTGAATTTAGTTTCCAATGGGATACACAATCATTTACCTATCCTATAAATTGGACAAAGACACGTATTTCAAAATCAAATAAACTATAAATGTTTTTTGTCTCCATATTTACTTTGATATTATAAGATTGGAAAGATATTGAGACACTATATATTGAGACGTAAATCATCTATTCTAGGTACCACCATGGAGCTTATTCTTGTTTTGAAACTATATTATAATAAAATTTATTTTTGAAGAAGAACATGAGGATTAATTACTATTCTGTTATGATATATATTGATATACATATCTCTTATCACATATCAATATATAAGATCTAACTTCGTGTCATTCTTCCAATCATACTATAATTTGCGATCAACAACTCACTTTGGTTATTCCCCCATTAACCCAACACTATTGTAAAAAATTATATTGGTTTATTCTTCCCCATTTTTACCTAAGCACAATTGGTGGATATTCTCCTCCAAGTACAACCAAAAAAATTGTGTTCCAATCCTTTTATTGGAAAACAGCATCTCATTAATGACTTTTTGAAGAGTCATTATATATGATAACATAATGCTGAAATGTACCATATGTAATAGTTGAATCAATTGATTCTCATTATAAAAAACAAATAATATGGAGTGGGTTGATATTTTTTCTATAAAATAATCATGGTTTTTACTTTCCTGTGGAATCCACGATACAATCTTCACTCATATAACACATGACAATTATGGGTATAAAATATTGTTGGTTTGTAAAAACAGAAAAACATGATGTGTAGGTGATGATTCATATCTAACATAATGAGGGATGAAGATTCATCAATAACATTTCCTTTTATGGTAAAGTGTTGGTGAGAATATTTATCTTGGATTAAGCCATTCATTTCAACCATTATTGACAAAAATATTAGTGAATTAGAAAACACATTTTTGAGGGTGCATGGAGTGATTTTTTGGAATTATAAGACACTATTATAGGTAAACCATATATCAAATGGTGTAGTTTTTTTCATGAATAGAATATACTTCTCTTGGATCCAAAATAATTATCTAAACAAAATGTACAAGAAGCTTATGTTGGGATTCAATTTATCTAAAAAAAGAAAATTTCAACATGATGGATCACATAATTTCAAGAAGACTTGTGATCAGGGTCACATTTTCACATCATATAAAAAACATTAAGGATACATAATATTCAAATGATTGTGAGTAAATTTTTGATTTCATAAAAACACTATTATTAATATTTACCTTCTAAAGGATGGTGTAATTTAAAACTCCAAATCAAAAGCCTTATGTGAAAACTAACTTACATCATGATGTTGATTCTACTAATTATATGGATTTTTTTTGAAAATGGTATAAAAAGAAAACAAAAGACATTCAGTTATGAGAACTACTAATAAGAAATATTTTAGTTGCACTATTTTTATAGACGAATCCCCAAATCTGAGTAATTTTCATTGGAACAAAGCCTTTAGGGGATTCCATAAGGAAACATATGAATCAAAGTACGAGATAGTGGGAAGGGAATGATGTATTATTTTTTCAAAAACTAATTCCAAAAATTAAATCATCATGAATCCCAACACATAATATTATTCATAAAGATACCTATATTACTTTTTGGTAGAGGGATTCTCATGTAATTCCTATAAAATAATAATCTATGAATTATACCAATGTAGTTTCCTTTTTGTGGGATATTCACTTAAAACTTACGTAATCCATCATCCTAAAAATCTATGACATTTTATGACTCTATAGACTTGAATAAAACTCAATGATAAGTAAAATATTTTATTCTAGAATTCCATGTTCCCTTATTTTCAATGGTCCATCCTCACATTATGTTTCACTAAGGCTAACCTGCATCCCAAAAATTCCATTTAAAAGTGTCTAGAAATTATTCCATGGTAAAAATCCAATTAGATAAACCAAATCATTTGTTGTTCTCTAGTATCTTATAGTATTTGTTTTCCCATTTATACAACTATACTGTTGTATAATATAAGGATCATGGTATCCTATTTTTCAAATGATTTTTAATCCAGAGAGCCTATATGTCAGACACACACAAGCATCTTGATTTTGGAGCCTCCTCTTTATTTATTAAAAATTCTTTAGTTGAGATCATCCTCTGGGTTTACATAAATGAATTGAGTTAAGATACACCTATTGGTTTTTTAATTATCTTGATTTGAGATTATACTCTTGGATTTCAAATATTCCATGAGTTAGGATAATTCCTTTGGGAACCATAATGGTTGTAAGTTGAGATATAATTATTATCACCACAAAATTACTTGATTCAATATCATCCTCATAGTTTACTCAATCCCCATTATTGGAGATATGCCAATTTGTTTCTTAAATGACCTTGAGTCAAGGTCAACCTCTTGGTTTCCTAAAATATCTTATGTTGAACACTTCCTTTGTGTTTTCCCAAGAATTACTTCACTTGGATCATCTTTAAAATTAATCCATAAGAGGCCTTATTAATGAAAGTTCCACAACAATCATTACTAGGAACATTTATTCCAAGAGTAAACCCCAGATGACTTTATTCTACTAGGACATTCCTCAAATACAAGAACAGAAAAAGTAACTACTATTGTCATTATACGATGGAAATACAAATAATAATGCTTCACATTAGATTCATACGACTCTATTGTTAATGATTCCTATCATATAGATGCAATGTAATCCCATTTCATGGTATACTTATCAACTTATTACTAAATTGTGATAAATTCCACATTGATTTTTATATTCCATTAAAATATAGATGAATTTTATATTGGGATAAAATGAGAGACAATATCATCCCCCTATGTACTACACCCTTAAATGAATATTCATTTAATAAATTTAATTGACATTATTACATGGGATATTTTCATAGAGAGGTCTTAAATTTATAACGGGGACCCAAATTAAGTATCAAAGACCCTTAATGTATGAAAAAATGACCCATATACTTGTTTGAAAAAGGTTTTATCATCCTTATCCATGATTATCGAGAGGACACCCAACATACCATAACATTATGAATTCATGTGAAAAAACAACGTTTTTCATTATAGGTCAAAATATTTCAGGAACATCCACCAATTTCTCAACATGATTAATGTATATATACACCATTAAAAATCCTAAAATCCTAAAATCATAAAAAATATCTATATTTTATAATTATCAATGCCCTATAAAAACATAGTGAGTATATATTATATTAATATCAATTCATGATATTCTTCTATAAAATTTATTTATTTCGGATAATCCTAATGAATTACATTAATCTGTGGTAATTTATTTATATCCTTAGTGGATTCAATTTCTATAACCACATACATAATAGTCCCACATTCTATTATATGAACCATTCCTATCTATTTTTAAAAAAATTCTCCATGTTTAATCCCCCAATATATTACTCTTGTAATATATTCATTAAAAATAAAGTATAAATATTAGATAAAAACACATTCTATTTAGTAGGATCATAAAATTAAAATCTCTTTTTTCTATAAGATAAATAAAAAATAAAAAATTTCTATATTTATGTTATATTTTATCTAAAATGGCTTTATAAATAATTTTTAAAATTCTATATTATCATTAAATATAAATTTGGAATCCTCATAGTGAATATCTTATACCATAAAAATGTTTTTTATTTAGATGAAATGTGGATAAGTTGGAATACATTTGATTCTATATAGCATTCATCGAATAATATAAGAATTCATCAAAGAATGATAATCAATAAAATAATATAAATAATGTTATGATTCACCCACTTAATAACTCCATTAAAATTTTCAATTCTTTGTGGATTTATTTTTGAAAAGATTTTATAGTCCTTCAAATGATCAATGAGTTTTGGGCTGAAGTATTCACAACATTGATATAATTGTTGTATCTCAAGAACATTTCATATTTTTCTTAATTTATTTAACTCATTAAACAGATATAAAGTTTCAAATGTGTTTCATAAAAAAAACATAGTTATTCATACCATTCTCAATAGTAATTCCTTTGATACAATATTATACACTACATTTTTATGTACTCATAAATCAACAAACATCACTAAGTATTATTTATAATGGACCAATACTTCTCTCTACATTTCCATTGATTAATATCGTTTGACTCATGACAGTGACACATATCTTCCCAATTTGAGAAACATTCATGATTAAATGTATGGGTAAGATGTATATTGACATGGTTGTTAGGAATCAGGAAGATACTTCATCTATTATGTAAGATAGCGAACCTCAATTTAGATTATAAATTTCTATAAGGCCACAAAAGTTGATGAGTACTCACCTGAAGATGTGTACATAGTATCACCCTTAAACAAACATGAAAATATGAAAGACAAAATAACATAAATATTAGTAAATTCCATCATCCTTAAATGGATTTTTAGTTGTGGTTGACCATATTGTCTTTGCATGACTAACATTAGTCCTGGTTTTTATAGAGTGGGTGATCAAAAGAGGATTATGTTGATTTGATGGGTTTTTTCTCTAATAATATATATCATTTATCAATTTTTTTTCTCTATATTTTTTGTATTGTATGAAAATCTATGTCAATACATATATTTTAGTGTAATTTTTGGATGATCGCTATTTGGGGACCTAGCTTTTCTTAGGAAATAATGGAATGGGTTTATCTAATATGGAAATAATTATTAATAATATAGAAATGGAAAATATAATCTAATAATTATTATTTATGACCATTGGGAATTACATTTTTAGTGATTTTATACTCTTGAGAGTGTCACCATGGTTATGACCCAAAATATTTAGAAAATTAGGGATGTCATCCCTCTGATATGATAGACCATTAATGGTTATTAATTGGGATAATAATATAATAATATATCATGGATCACCATGAAAGTATTAAATAGTAAAAACATGTTCCATGTTTCTCAATATTGGAATTAACAATCAGACCAATCTAATTGTATTTTTATAATGAAATTTATTTGGAAGAAGATCCAATTATTACTGAACTGTCTATGAGAAATTCTAAATATATGGATAAGATTATAAGAGGGTAGTGTATTCCATTAGAAAAACATTTTAATAAAATATTCTACAATGAGAGGATACATATGAGAAATAGGATAAGACATGGTATCAATGGATAGTGATTTTTCATGGATAGGGAGCCATATGACTTCTCAATGATGAAATAATTAATATCAATGGAACTATAATATCCTAATTTTATATGTAATTAAAAGGGGGGGTTATCATCAATAAATTTATTTTCTACTTTTTTATGGATAATTTGGTAACCTTAGAATAATTGAAGTGAAATTTGAAGTCTTTCAGAAAAATTATTAAGAATAATTCATAGTTAGAATGGATATCCTAACAATTCTTGATAAGTACATGTAATTAATTGTAGAAAATAATGTTTAGAAATAATATTTTTGGTATAACCACATGTTCTATCTATACTTTGGGATATTTTAGTAGTATTGAAGCATAAATACAAACATTGTGACCATAATAATGAATTTTAACCATGTAATTAATTAATATTTTTATATTATACATTTTATAATAACTATATTAACACCCAAAGACCCAATTAACACACCCATTAAATCATTGATGAAATTAGGGTTCTTTATAAGTTATTTTAGGGATCCTCCACTTATAATCAATAATTATCTGATAAGTGTTGACCTAAAAAATAAAATAAAATTTTAACAATCAAAATCATTCCTTATTTTTAAATATCTCTATCAAGATATCTATTTTTATTTAATTAAATGATATTGTGGGATTTTTTTGGATTAAATGAATACGAAATTATTGAAAGGATCATGATCAAAATAATCATGGTCCCAAATTCTGGTCATTGGGTTTTGGAGGATCACATTGGTATATTTGATGTCAGATTTAGAGTTTTTATATCCCCTCATGTTATTATGAATGGTAGGTTGATCATTTTCTTTAAATGTTATAATAGAATTAATTTTAATGATTTTGTTACATTTTATATCATTTACAAAATAGATAATTATCATTTATTTTAAATTTCATTTGATATATTTTTTTAAATATTTATAATGTCAATACAATTGAGGATATTCAAATATCAATTGGTTTGGGACATTGGGAATTAATGTGTAAGAGATGTTATCTGATTTTTGATTATTTCTTGTCATTGAGAATGTCATCATAATAACACTTATGTCATTAATTTTAGTGTTTTACACATTTTGTAATATATGAAATTCGTAGAATCATATATAGAAATGAATTTTTATTAATAAAATAATATTCAAGGGAAATTAATTTATTTGGTAGTTGTTTTAAGGATTCATGGTGGTTTGGAGGAATATATATTTTATAAAAATTCTTATATGTGATTCTTATCCTGATTGCCTTTAAATCATATCTATTGCAATTAAATTGTTATGGATTCAATTTATTGCAGTATCTAGAAGCATTTATTTTGTTAAATTGTGTTAATTGGATATTTGGAAGTGAAATTATTATTTTATTAGTATATCAGGTGGTGGTTTTAAATTAAATGAACTTTTTTGTTCATTTTTCCTTCTAATGGATTTCATATGATAAGAATAAATTGAGAGGAATCTAATTTCATGGGAAAAAATTCATAGTATCTTGGTGAATTTTATAGTTTTTGAGATATGAAGAAATAACATTGGGGAAAAAATGGGTATAGGATGAAAATAATTTTTTTAAAGAAACTATCTCAATGTTTTTCTTCACTATTCTATAAATTTAATGCTTTAATTATTATTTATAGATCTCACTGTGGGGAGAATACATCATATGAGATAGAATTTAGAGGCATATACTAATCATTATACGGAGTAAAAAAACATCATAGTTTTTTTCATCATGATATCTGTTTTTAATAATTGGCATTGTGTATATCAGATATTGGATATATATTTTGGTAGATATACTATTAGAAACATGGTGAAATCAAATCATGGTTCCATAAATGATATTTTAAAATAGAGGGTATCATGGTTTTATCTAATTGATCTAAAGGGGAATGAAGATAACATGCCATGGTTGATCGTAAATTTATTATATTTAATAAAAATAATAAAATATTGGGTAAAATGTTCAATGAAATGTAATTTGGGAAACATGGTTAAAAAATCATGGTTTTAGATAAAGGTTTTCTAAAAACATGAATGGTTTATTATAACATTCTATTGTCTCTTCAGATTATTTTTCTTTTAAAAATATTTTATTTATATTTCTTTTCACTTGATATATTTTTCTCATTGACAACCTTAGATGGTATAAAGTTACTAATTAGTGATTAATATTATTTATATTATGAGATAAAATATACATAATCTATGGTAATCTTATAATATTTTTTTCCCCATAGTAATCGAACATTTTATCTTTGGATATATATATATACATTTTAGTGATTAAATACGATGAATAATTGTTATAAGGATTATAGAATATATTTATGTTATTATTTCATTGTAAAAATTACTTGGATTAAATAATGAGGTGTGACTTTCAATATAATGTTACAGTGGGGGATTTTAACATCACATTAATGAATTTTGTATGAATTCACATAGTTTGGATAATATGATGTTGTGTTATGAATAATTATTATGTTGAATTAATTATAGATAAAATTAATTATCATGTATATGTGAAAAAATACAACATTGCCTTATAAAAAATATATTAAAATTTTGGAAAATGTGGTAAATAGAGTATAATAAATTTCTATTGATTAAAGATCTGGATATGGATATGTGTGCTTATAATATTATGAATTGAAGGGTCATTAATTTATTTTTTTTAAACATAATGAGTAAAATTAATTATACACACAATTTTATGTGGTTGAGGATTATTATTTCATTATTGTTAAGAATGGTTTGATAATGTGATTGAAATTTGGATGGTTTAATATAATTTTAGTAGATATTAAAAGGTGAAAACATAATAGTACTACATAGGCCAAATGTAGAGGGTTGAAGTATTATAGGAAAGTATTTTATTGTTTTTCATTGGTTTGATAGTTATATTTTATTCCTTTTATTCATATAGGTGAGAAAATATTATAGGAATGTATGGATGTTAGATTAGATTTTATGATATATAAATTGATTTTTAATTATGTCTTTATGTTTTTTGTTTCTTAATTCATAGTGTGGTATAAATTATAGATTTTATGTGTTTTTGAGGATGTGGGTGATGTCTTTATTGATTATTTGGGGATCAAATTATTTTTTCAATACATATACTATACCTATATTCAATTTTATAATTTAGTTGTAAGATATATATGATATTTCTTAACATTTATTGTATACAAAAGCTTTTATATAACATTATGTTTATATGGATGCAAGGTTTTATATTTCCCTCAATGATATAATGTTTTTTATTTTAGATTTATTATTATTTAATTTTTGCTGTTTTTTATGTTTAAATTTTATATACCTTGTTATAATGAGTTAATTATTTTTTAAAAATATCTATAGTCATTATAGTTTTGGATAGACTGATTATTTGATTGATGAGATGCCTGTTTTGATGTGGTTTTCAAATTGTGGATATCATAGTGGATGATAGGTTTTGGATATTTATTTATATTTTCCATTTATCAATTTTTTGATGAATTGATTAGTAATTATATATAAAATTAATTGTTGAATTACAATTCTTATATAGTTAACACTATAGAGGGTGGTAGGAACCTCAATAGTATACCCGTATACTCACTATATTACTCACTATTATTTATTAGACTTATATAATCTTGGTGATGTAAGTGTTGGATGACATTATTTCATGATTGTAGTGATTTCACTATTTTTATAAGGAATCATGAATGAGTTACCAGCTATATATGCTAAATTATTTTTTATTTTATTACTAATATTATTCAATAATTTATTTATATATATTTTTTGGTTGTTTTTATTTTTATATTATGTTCATTCATTAGTAAATTAAAATAATTGTAATTGTAACATCCCTATCCTAAGAGACACTATGCCAGTGCCCTGAGCTCAGCTTCCACATGAACTTAGGTGCACCTCCTCATATGTTATAGGCTACTGACTAGCAGTGAGGGTCTAATGGGTTATGTGGCGATATTATAACCTCTTTATTATAGTGAGCCACTACCTATAAAAATAACAAATAAGGGAAATATAATAACCAATAACATGCATTACCCAATGTTTCCAGAAGTGGGTACTAGACCACATCCAAATAGTAAATATTCTATTTCATTTCAAACAGCATGATGTGTATGGAAAATCCAAAAATAATGATAATCTAAAAATCCCCAAAATGGTTTCTTGACAACATGTTTGGTGACCTTCTACATGCACATACCATTACCAACTAACCATCAAGCATAGGATACATTCCCTTGTCCTGAACTACAACCATGAAGTCTTCAAGGGTACCAATGCTGGCCCGTAATGGGTGTGAGTATAATTTAGGTTCCCACCACAAAAAATGTCTAAATAATATATAGTCTACCCAATATGTGTATACAATTACTAAATGAAAAATTCTATAAATAAAACTAAACAGGTTACATTAGTTAAAAAAGTTCACTTAAACAGTATGTATCATACATTCCATGGGGTAGGCATTTTCATCAGGTTTTCATCAGCCTATGCTAGTCAAAAGTTAGGCATAAAAGGATAAGTCAAGTTCACTATCTGACTTGGGTAAACATTTTACAAAACATTTTGACTCGCTTACCTAGGAGCCTCGGTAAAGTTAGTCTCATCAAATATAGTTGTTAGGGGTATATAGACTCAGTTCGACTTCCTTTAACCATGCATTAATGGTGGTAGAATTTAGTGCCTCTGTGTAACCTGACACATGGGTATAGATCCTATAGGCCAATACCCATGAAATACCCCCTAAGTCATGTTCACATGATTCTTTAATAATTTACCACATATACCAGTTAAAAAATCATACTCATTGAACTAACATATCATTTGAAATACAAAGTTGAATCAATCAAAATTAATAATCTTCATGCCTTAACCCATTAAAAAAATTTCCATTTATAATTCATGACTTATTAATACGTTAACATCATACCATACTCCCCCATATGACTTGTTGTCAATTTAAAACACTTACATCAATTTTGTTTCACAACTTTAGTTAAAAAAAGAAAATAAATTACTCATAGATTTTCATTTGTAAACCCTTATTTACATAATAAAAAAACAATCATAGGTTATATATAATCAACTATTCAAATTCATATACCCATACCCAAACCAATGTTCATTAATATGTCACACCCCATGGATTTCCCCTTCCCGGGCTAGTTAACCACAACACAACCCATGAGAGTCATGAGGGGTTCAATTCATCCCTCAACCAAAAATTTTATCATTTTTGACTAAGGAAACTAAAATCAAAATTAGAATGAACCAAAAAATAACCACATATGCATAAACCTACAACACATTTTTGAGATTTAATATTTAGACAACTAACCGTGATTCTAAAGGGGAACACTCATTTAACCCTATCCATTGATTCATATTTCAACACCCTTTGAATCTGTAACTGATGATCTACTAGAGAAGAGGGTTTTAGGGATTCTAAATAAAAATAGAATCTAAAAAATATGTAATTCAAAAAAAATGAAAAAATATGAGTGTTACTCCAACCCCAAGCATCGATTCGCCACCAAGGACACATTGAATGACTTATAATTGATGGAGGAATAGTATAGGAAAATACCGAGTTAGAACACTGAAGACCATAAATGTCAAAATGGAAAAATCCAACTCTTAAAGGGGTGCATGGTTTTGCCACATGGTTGGAAAAATAATGCGCCAACCATCTATAACCCTAAATCCAAGTGGGTGCCAAGCCATATGGTTTCTCGGAGATCCCTCACGATTTGAAAAACCAAGTGATGTCCATGTAGGGATGCATTATCTAAGAACACAAGGTTTTTTACTTCCCCCTTGCATGGTTTTTGTAGAAAATGAACCCCACCTCCAAGAAATAATGATTATGGTGAATAGTTACTGCTAACGATGCACCAACCACGAAAAATGAACCGGATAACATTGTTCTCCCTTCCTTTATGTCGTGAACACTCAGAACACTCCCAATCCTCATCATAGACTCAAAGAACGTATAAGTAAACAAATTTAATGGATTTGTACCAAAACATGAATATAGATTCATCATTTTAAGGATCCTAAAACTTTCCCACCTTATAATCAGTAACCCTTAATCCACTCTTATAAATAATCACTCAGCTTCGGAAGACAGTTTATTTGTCCCATGGGCCCACATATACATCTCTCTCTCCCAATTTTCTTCTTGAAAATTACCATGCAACCATAATGCTTCCAAAAAAGGAATGGTATTTCCCCACACGACATTCTTTTTACAATCCATAATATGAATCAGATACTCCTAGAAGGATGCATAATCCTAAATAACATCCTCATCCACACCAATCACATGAGATGGGTCAAGATGAAACTATTGAAGAAGTTACACCTGAAACAAATTATTCATACCACTATAACCCTATGGGAGAGCCAAACTGTACTCCACCAGTCTAATTCTATCCATAGTCCTGAAAAACGGCACATACTAGAGGTCTAAATTAAATTATATTCAAGTCTGATGGTAAACCAACCTAGGCGACACCTAAAGAAACACATGGTAACTCATTATAAATTTAGTAGGTCATCGAAGACAATTCACATATGACTTATCCCATCTATGAGCTGTATCCATATGATTTTGAATCAAATAAACCTTCACCTATGTATCCTCCATGATACTTGATCTTGATTAATCTTATTCCCCAACCTCCATCTCACACAATGGTGATCTATATGATCTATTGTATAGTGCCTTATATGGTGACATTTTAATCGTCATCTGGTAACTATTTTTGTAGGATAACTCTACTAGCCCCATGTGATTCTCCTAAGATCCACCAAAATATAGAAAACAATAACTCATCTTTTAATCTAGTTCTTGAATAGTATGATCATATTTTCCTTCTATTTGTGGTTCGAAATCTATACTCAAAACACTTGGGTAACAAGATAATTCCATAACCCTTACTAGATGCAAAAAGTAAAATTTGGATCATGATCTAAAACTATAGTTCACAAAAAACCATGCAACCTCACTATCACCCAAATATAAAAATATTCTAACTGGTTAATAAGGAATGTATCTCTAGTGGTTGAAAATTGTTCTATCTTAGTTAACCGGTCCAAAAGTACCTAGATCGCATCATTCATCCATGGTTTCCTAAGAATACCCACCACAATGTAAATCATCAGGTCATCACATTTCTATTCCGGAATGGGAAAAGTATATAACAAACCACCATACCACTAATGCTAATACATCACCTATTGACAGACATAGAATAATGTTACAAAACATGAAATCCCTTTTTTCATACCCAGACACCAATACTATCTATGAAGATCACGATTCATTTTTTTTATCAAGGATACACCAGCCACAACGAATAATGTATCTTGCACATCAAATATTTCTGCATACATATAGGCACTAAAGCATGGTCACAAACCTATATGATCTCATCATCACCAACAATCCAAACATTAGGTGGTTCACTACCTTCAAGAAATTCACTCAGGTCCAACACTCTAGTTCATCAAAAAAACTCTCCTTGATATAGATTATATCATGGAATCAACTACCATGGATGAATGTTATATCTTACCTATCCCATCTTGTACATCCAGATGAATCTCAAGAAACAATGTTATCATACTGCACTAGGAAATTGATTCCAGGACCACTTTATTATATGTATTTTGACTCAGTGCATTTAAAAACACTATTTCACTTTCTTGGTGTATAGAATATCTCTAAATTGAAGGACTACATGTACTAAACCCATCTTCATTGACTGAGGTAAAAATAACTATATGAAAATATATTTTTAAGACTGTTATGATTTGTATATAAAATAAAAATTTATCCCAATAATTAATTCAACAAATACATTAATGAATAGCCCACCATGGACAATTCTTGTTCATTCATGGAATTATTTTGGTCATGATTCCTTAATATCTAGAACCCATAAGCTACAACTCGATCATCCTGCATCAACACTGCCTAAAGCCCAACATCAGTCACATCACAATACATGGTATAACCTATACCTATGAAGGGTATGATCAAAATCAGTACATTATTTAATGACATCATTAACTCCTAGAAGGAATTATCACATGAACCAATCTATTAAAACATTATTCCCTTATTGGATAATATTGAAAGTTGTTCTTCCAAATGGGATAATACTTTGTTAAACCATCAATAGTAGTACACCAAACCCAAAAAACATCAGACATCAGAAACATTCTCGAGCTATTCCCAAGATACCATAACTTTCACTTTCCATGTTTCCATGAAAAAAACTTCCACTAAGAATACATGACCTAATAAGTTTTCATTGTTAATATAAAAATGAAATAGAGATAGATTAATGTATATCCTATTCTCTCTTTGCGTACCCAGGACTATATAATGATTTTTTTCCATGATAATCCTGAGTATTCAAGTACACCATGTTGACATATTCAAATAAAAATACATATTGGTCTAGTTAATGGTGAAAGATTATATTCATTTGGTTCATAAACACTATTGGATCATTGGAAAACCTAAAAAAGGAAAACATACTCATATAACCCATACATACTCTGAACATATTTGCACAATTTATCAGAAGTTCTAACCCTAAACTAATGATACCCTGATCTTAGACCTATTGTGGAGAACACATAATAACCTCTCAACTGGTGAAGAAGATCATTTATTCAAGGAAGAGGGTATGAATTTTTAACTATCATTTAATTTAGCTTCATATAATTGACACATTGCTACATGGATCCATCATCCTTCTCAAGAAGAAAAATTTTCCACCCAAAAGATTATATTCTCAAATGAATAAACCCTTTGGTATCTAGTTCTTCTAACTACATTTTAACCTAGAAGATTTTTTTTAGTGACGTTCTATATGGATGAAAAGAAAATGGCACTTATCATAGTATAAATTCTATAATGAAGTAAAAATATTTCTTTGGTGGAAACATCAATAATTCCTCAAGAAACACATACTAAAAATGATCTACCACAGGAGGAAAGAGAAGCTAGTCAACTCCACTGTCATCAAAATCAAACCTGCAAGATGGGTTATGAGTTTACCCAACTACTAACAGACTAGTCCTCCATGTTATGCTCATATATACTATTCCTCCCAGTGAACACATGAATTCACAAACATGGACGTGAAAATTACCCTAGGGTAGTAATAGTCAATATGGACATGGTATAACACTTCCCAATCCATCCTCAATATCAGATAAAAATATGACATCTTCAGCAAAAATAATTTTCATGGGAGATGATACCCACCAAACATAAGGGCACACTCTTTACCTTACTGGATGTTTTATTCTCACACTTATAAGGGTGTTTCAATCGATGTTATAAGAACCTGGTTTTTGATATAAAATACGTTGGAATATTCTTCATGTTATTCTAAATTAGGTTTTTCAGACGGAATGCAATTCCAAGGCCCGGTGTGTCCTGAATTAATTATATAAAAATGTTAAGTGTTTTTATATTACACATGCATGGTTAACTAAATAAAATGTAATATCTCTTAGATGGTTGATCGGATTGGAAATCCAAGACCACCGTTGGGTCCAGAATGCAGTGCTTACCCTAGGAACGACATAAAATGAGTCTGCATGTGACGTTCCGAACCCTAAATTGTTGGTGGTGTGTTAAATGGATAATTAAATTATCAAATTATTCATTTAACAGATCAAACCTGAATAAATCCTAAAAAATATCTCAGATCGGAAATCTGAGGGCACGGTTGTGTCTGAAGCATTCCATTTACCCTAGCTGGGGTGTAAATGTTGTGGGTGCAGGCCTGCTATGAGAGATGTCACGCAGGGGAAAAATCATCATTTTAAATTAATGACTAAGTGATTTTATCACTGGAGTTATTTTTGAATAACATTCAAAAAAAGGCTCAGAATGGAAATCTGAAACTTTTGTTGAGTTCTAAATGGGGTGTTTTTCCTAGGCACGATATCAAATAATCAGGCAAGGAGGTTTCGGAATTCGCGCCCATTGAGAGAGTTTCAGTGAATTTTTATAAATTTTCTTAAGTGTTGGGTGGGACAACCCATTTTTTTCTCTATCTCTATATATCATCCTTCCTTTATCTATCTATCTCTCTCTCTCATTTGTTCTTTGGAGTTCTTTTCTATTCTTTGCTGGATTGAGGAGCGGACTCTGGCAGATCGAAGCGGGATCGAGCAGGAGCATCACAAACGACGAACGGATCCAACGAGGTAGGATTTCTTATTAAATTTCGTACTTTCGGGAAATTCTTGGAGTTTTTTTAATTTTGTCAATTTAGATTCTTAAATTTTAGAATTTGGGGCGTTGGCCAAATGTACAGGTCCAATGCCCGAGCCCCGTTTTATCTGTCGTTCTTGGGTGTTATTTGTCCAAATTTTCAGACGCGCCAATTGTGTCGGATCAACGATCGGGGGCAGGCGATGTGATGACCTCATCCCGAGCACCCAAATTCCAGCCTCAGAATTGAAATTGGACCTTCGATGAGGGTTTAGTGTTCCATGGAAAGGACCACCTGAGTTGGCCAGTAAGAGTAGCTGGCGGCTGCGCGCGGCGGCCGCGATGTGCCGAGCGGCCGGAGGACGAGCCAGAGTGGAAGACTGTTCGAAGGTGGGGTAGGGACCGGAACTGGGGTGATGTGGTCGAGTGGTGTTGTGTGTTGATCCAGAGGCAGCGGCAGATCCAAGAGGGGACTTTAGCGGAGCACGGCGGTGCGAGCAGGGGACCGTGGCGGTGCGCCTCACAGGAAGACGGAGAGGCGGCATAGGGTGGAGTCGGGCGGTGCAGGTTGGAGGAAGCGGTGGTGTGTTGTGCGGGGAGGAGGCACTGAGGGGAGCTGGATAGTCACGCCCGGTAGTAGAAACCTAAGGCTTGACCTCGGGTGTGAAAAACAAGCAAGGACACGGGCCTTGCGGGTCCTGCTGGCGCGATGGAGAAGACCGGCTTTGGCCGGTCTGCTTGGGAGCAAGACCCACCTCATGCGGGACTCCCTGTTGACGCAGGGGACCAGTGGGGTCCCGAGGCACCACTTTCCTATGGGGTGTCGCACCAGTGAGGCACGGATTTCAATCGGGCTGATCGGGGTGGGCCGTCTCAGGTGGTTGGGTCCAGTCAAATTGGGATGGACCGGCCCGGTTGGGCCCCCTAGCATTCGTGGGGGCCATATCTTCTAAACAATGTGTCTGTTTGATGCACCATATGCGGGTGCAGGTTCGTTTCGGAAAGAAAGACCATTCAAAGTGAGTTTCAGAGTTTTTGAGGTTCTGCGCTTGAAGATGGGTGACCCGATGAGCCTTAATTTAATAATAATAAATTATTATTAAAGTTGCAATGAACGTGGCTCGCGAGCCAGACGTCCATTTGATGTGCCGTCAGAGAGGCGGTGGCCCCGAAGTTGAGACAGTCCTTCTAAGTTGGTTCAGAACCTTTACAGGGTGGTTCCATTGCTCAGTAGAAAAAAACGATAAATGTGAATAATTAATTAATTAATTAATTAATTAATTGTTGCGTCAGACCTAACTCTGGTTTGGGATATCCGATTGACACCCCGTCAGTGGCAGCGTGGCCCCAGTCCTCATGCAGACCTTTTGAGATGCTTTCTAAAGCATTCGGGTTGGAGATAAGGTTCGGGGCCCATAGGGCCTAGTTCGCACACTTTACGGCGAAACAACACTTTTTCAACCAACATCCGTTTAGGGTGTTCGAGTACTCATTTATGAGTGTTTTTCCTAGGGGATTGCAATGACACTATCTGCCCGCCTGAATTTGGGCTCGAGGTATGGGACCCATAAGGCCCCATTTGCGTATAACGTGGGGAGTTGCAGCTTCTGCATCTGGTGTCCATTTTAGATGTCGTCAATGGTGTTGTGACCCTAGAATCAAGGAAAAATTGACCGGGGTGGTTTCAGGCATTGAGTCCGGAGTTGAGGCGTGGGCCCCATGGGATTTCTCTTAAGCTGTGTGTAGCATACTGTGACTTTTTCAATAGGAATCCATTTGGGGAATATGAATAGTCGATTCAGCGTGCTTTTCAAAGAACATCGTGGTGGAGCAGTTCGCCCAACTTCTTTCGGGACCGAGGTGCGGGCCCCTCGAGACTCCATATAAGCATGAAGCGGTGTTGAATACCTTTTACACCGAGACTCCATTTATAGCGAGTAAGTATTCTATATCACATGTTTTTTCATGTGGATTACAATGGTGTAATCTATTTGGGAGAGAGGAGCCTCTTTCTAGATCTCATTAAATGTGGAAATATGAAAAGGTCATTGGTCGGAGGCTTATTTGGACGTACTATGAAACTATGCATGGTAGTGATGCTAGTGACACCCAGTGATGGTGAGGGTGCTGAACCTCTTTTAGGTGAATGGTTCTGGAGTTGGGTGGTTGTGCGATACCCACTCTATGTTCTGTTGGCCAGTGTTGTACCATCTAGTAGGGATGGCCAGAGCAGTTTTGGGTTTACCCTCCAGCGGGACTGGGAAGTGGGTTGCTCATTGAATTCTTCAGTTTTACCATCCAACAGGGCTGGGAAGTGGGTTTCTCATTTACTTCTTCATGTTTACCCTCCAGTGGGGCAGGTAGTGGGTTACCCATTGACCTCTTAGGGTCTACCCTCCAGCAAAGACTGGGAATTGGGTTACCCAACGACATCTAAGGTTTACCCTCCAGTAGAGACTGGGCAGTGGGTTACCCGACGACGACATAGGGTTTAACCTACAGTAGAGACTGGGCAATGGCTTACTCGACAAACTCTTAGGGTTTACCCTCCATCAGATATTGGGTAGTGGGTTGCCCGACGAATTCTTAGGGTTTACCCTCCAGCAGAGACTGGGCAATGGGTTACCTAACGACCTATTAGGGTTTAACCTCCAGCAGGGCTGGGCATTGGGTTACTCGAAGACTTATTTCAGACTCAGTCCTTTATACTAGGATAGTTTACGGATATTCTCCATGAATACCGGAGCAAGACCCTTGGTTGTATGGTTCGGTGATGAGATAACTTTGGCTTTGAGCAGACCTCTCGACTGTGGGATAGTGATGAGGTGTTGTTTGACTCTCCACAGAACTCTCAAGTACGAGGGGCACATTCCCCACCAAGATGCTTCCTTGTGACGCGACCTTAAACCAAGCGGGCGAGTCAGTGCCGCATAAAGCGGATAGTGTTGAGGTTCAGTGATTTGTTCCCCTTGACTTTCAGTTCGGGGAGACGTGCAGGATACTGGGCATCGATGGTGTTTACTTCTAGGACTGTTGGCTACTCACTTTCTTGGGCTGAGCTACGGGACGGAGATCCCCTTACGATCTTGTTTGGGTTTCTTGATTGAGCATATGGATATGTATATACCTTGTTCCAGTACTCACTCCTTGGTCTTGGTTACTATCTTTCCAAGAGAGGCGAAGACGCGCAGGGTATGCCACGTGCTTTCCGTGTCTAGTTTCTCGTGGTTGGATGAGTCTACTCTCCTACTATAGGTAAGAAAGGTTCAACGAGAAGTTCATCTTCTCACCATTTCTAGCTCCTGGTGTTTGGATAAGTCTACTTCTATTCACTTTTTGGGTTGAGCTGGACTCTCTACTTTTACTCTTCTACACTCTCTATTGTACTAATTTACTTTTCCATGTTCGATCTACTACTCACATCTTCAGTACCTCCTTTGTTTCTCCCTCGAGCCTTCGGGGCATCCTAATGAGTATTTTTATACTCACCCCTACTTGGGATTTTCCCACATTTGGTGTTCCCTTGCAGATGATGGACAGGTTGGTCTTGAATTCATAGGATCATAGGAGTTCAGGATCTTAGACCACATGCGGTGGTCATAGTCGGGTTCCAGGTGTGGCACTCTAGCAGTTGTTTTACTTTTTTTTACCTGTTTCCAGGTTATGGCACTTTACTGGTTGGGGGCATGTTTTCCCTCTTTTCTTTTCAGTTTACCTTAAGCAATTTCATTGTACTGTTTAGAGGTCGATGCACATTTGTGGTTTATTTATAGCAGTTGGTACTTTACTTTTCTTTTTTACTCTGCACTTCTGCATTGAGTGGGCTGTGTGTTCATATATAGGTACATAGTCAATGGCCTCCCCGAGTTGTTTATCCTTCAGCATTTGTCGCCAGCCCCTGGTCTATGGAGGTGGGCTTGGGGTAGTTTCGGCTTGAGCCCGAATAGGGTCGGGTCATGAAATATGTTTCCACCAAAGAGACAAGTTTACTTTGTTATATAATATCTACTATGATAAGTACCTATTTCATTTCATCCTTTCATCCATAGAACTATAAATGTTCTAACCTCCCCATCACTTGGAGTTTGATGAACTACATAAAGATGGAAACCCCCTCAACACTATGATCCAATAGAGTTCTTAGTTTTTCTCTACTCGACCTAAATGGTTGTTCTCATCCTAGAGTGCCATGTATGCCACCTAACCTGTACACCCAGTATAAATCTATCTTCCTTCCTCATATGTGGAAATCATTAAACTTCCTTCAAACTACATCATACTTGATCATCCATTATTTTTTATCCATCGAGGGTTCCTAAAAAACCATAGAACATTCCCCCATCCTACCGCTCAATCGATAGATAACCAATGGTCTAGGGAAATTACCATGTATATATCCCAAGACTCTACACTAATTGGAAAACCATGTTCACCACACTAATAGGTCATACCTCTTCACTGACTACATTATTCATGTATACCCAAGTAACAGACTCTCAAAATGATGATTCATACCCACACAAGTCACACCAATAGACCATCTAACTAGAACCACATGACCACCACCAGATGACCACTTCATGTCCCCTTTTAATAAATGGTCATGATCTACTACTAAAAAAACCTCATTAAATGAAATATATTCCCACAGGAATTGATCTCATGTCTATGTCCATCCTGAAAGAATCCCTCCATAGAGACCACATTCCATGCCAAAATTTGGAAAAAGTATTGAAAAATGTTGATGAGTCCAGCATAATCCATCACTATAATAGTTACCTAAGTCAACCTCATAAACACCATATCATTGTACTTAATCAAGATCTCAAGATAGAAATGTACAAGATAATTTTCAAGGTATTCCATCCATAAAAGACAATATTCTTGCAGAGTTTCAACCAGAATGTCCCACCAATGCTTTTCTAATCCTCCCAATATATAGGCTTCTAACATGACACTCATTTCATGTGAATTATCCATGTGATCCCAAATCACTTGGATAGGATCTATAAAATACAAGCCGACATCAATCCCACCCTCCCTGACAAATATTATAAGGTTCAACAAATAAAACTCTCTATTCCGATAAAACAAACTTGGGACAACCAACCCGATGTACCATTCAGTCATTTTACTAAAAAAACATGGTTATCAGGGAACTAATTATCCGCTTGATTATTTTTGGCCAACATAGTTTCATTCTCTACAACAATTGAGTTTCTATTAGCGGTATCCTCCTAGATCCCAACTAAGTGACATTGTCTTGGTGGAATATCTCTATAATACCAAACACACATCTCATAACACATAACATAAAACTTCCAAATTTTCAAAAAAGTGAGGCCCTTACCAACAATAAAAATATCATTTCACAACCACTATCTCAAAGGTTATAGTCACACTACTATCAATACCCTCATCCATACCTACCATAGGTCGTGTTTAACATGTGTTAAAAGACTATCTTAGTAACAATAATTCATTAGAAACCCTTTTTAACCACTTCCACATTTACAATGCAAATCCATATTGTTTAGGGACATTTAAATCCATTATAACCCATTGAAACTAGATCTTAATCCATTTATGAATCACCGTGAGAAACTATCTCATAATTATTCTATACATTTCCCCATTTACTTATTTTTATCATTTAAATATGACACTACTCCATTACAATTTTCAATGAAATAAAATCCAAAATATCCCTCATGTCCCACAACTCTTTGATATGTGTTCCTAAAATGATACATTCCACCTATAGACGTTGGTTCCTAGTGTCATGCATGAAAGAATAAACTTTTATGAATTTATCCATGATCAATGTATCATAAAATATTTACATCACACAATAAGTGAATCTCCCAATGGTGAAATAATTTCAACTATATCAACATGTGTCAAGATCATCAATCCCACATTGGGTTCTTAGGTTTCCCCTCATACATGGGTTATATTATCCCATTGAAGAACTAATTTCAAAGTCCCGACACATCCTAGTATCTTATATACCATCCCTAAATACTAAGGAAACTGGAAAAAAACCATATAATACCACTTCGTAATGTCCCCAACCTAGGAGCCACAAATATGGTGCCCCGATGTAGGTCACCACATGACCTCAGCCATACCTCTTCATATGCCAGATGTTTCTGACTAATAGTAAAGGGTCAATGAGTTGTGTGCGGAGACACTAACCTCTTTATTAGAGTGATCCACAATCAATAACAATAATAAATAAAGAGAATATAATAAAAACTAATATGCATTGCCAATTGTTTCCCAAAACTAGGCACTATCCTAAAACCTATTTATAAATAATAAAGTTCATGTCATACAATTGTAGGTGTAATGAAAAAAAAAATAAAAACAATCATAAAATATAAAAAATGGTTTTCAACACCATGTTTGATCCCTAACTCTATGCATATCCCATGAACAATCAACCCTTTTGAATATGGACCCTTCCATTATTCGAACATGTTACCATGATGTCTATTGGGGTACCCAAAGGTGGACATAGTATGGTGTGAGTATAACTCAATAGTCCACCACCAATTGTTTTTAACAAATATACATTTTAAATAGGTAGTGTATTCACTTTCTAAATATACAAAAGAAAAAATACAGGTTACCTAGTTCAAGTAGTTAACATAGTTCACTTAATAAATTTTCAACATTAATTCCATGAGTCTAGAGTTTTAATAAATTTCACTTAAGCCTATATTTCTCAACTATTATGAATAATGGGATAAGTCAATATCCATATCTCACAGTGGTAAACATTTCACTTATAACTTAATCTCACTTATATTGGAAACACATTCCTGGTGTTCTAATAAAATTCAATAGTTTGGGGTATAAGACCTCACTACCACTGTATGAGCCTAGATCCTCATTTCATGTATGGATCTTTTTTTCTGCTTTCATTGAGAAAAATTGGAGTTTTTTTGGAAATATTTAGTAGTATAAGTCGAGTACTAAGGAGTACATGTTGTGTATACCGTTACCACATACGATCGCGCATTGGGTGTGTAACGGTAGAGACATGGACATGTTGGGTGACCTGTGACTTCCTGAAGTGGGGCCCGATAGAGGCCTATACGGATTGTGTATCCTTAGTGAATTTATTTTTATTTGTTATATCAGAACGGGGGTGCTTCTTATCGACAGAAATGTCTTCCTTTATCATAGTCTCATCCAGTAGCGATGGATATCACTGATTCTTCTCTGAGCCACTGACTCGATGTCTGTTCTCCGAATCACATATCGTCTATTGTGTTGGAATCACCTCAGTTAGTTCTTCCTTGTTCTAGAGTCTCTCATATTGATTTTTCCTCTTTGTGACATATCCATGGTTTAATGTTTTTACATTTTTGTAGATCTACAGTGTTATAGGTTGATTAAAAGGCCTAGGTTTAACTATATTGATCGTACGAAATCATGGTAGGTGGTTTGTGCCTTTTCGTATATGTTTTTGAATTATACATGCAAAAATTTCCCAATGCCCTAGATTAGGGTATTGTGTGTTTTGTGTATTTATCCCTGTTAATGCATATTATGCCTTGTTTTCTTGTGTAAGGGTGTTTATTTATGAATAAATTTCATTAATTTTATATGGATGGGTTTTTTCATGTTTGATTAATATAGGACATTTGGTATATAACATCACATTAGGCTACTTTTCTATCAATTATGTGTGCTATTAGGAAGGAGGTTTTATTTTCTAGCATACTTTTGATATTCTTTGAAGCTGTTTAGCCAGGTAGTATTTGAGATTTACTCTTGATACAGAATGTCATTTCTAAATGATTTTATTACACAGGGCTGTGGGAACCTTGTGTAACTAGACCATAGAGGGAATAGACCCTACGGGCTTCCCAAGAGTGTCTGTTATACTTTTCATGTTGTGAGAACATATAGGCGATGGATGTTGAGTGCTCCCTCAGAGTGTCTGTAGTATACCATTATGATACCACATGGGGAATTGATGTTGAGTGATTCCATAGAGAGTCTATACATTATCGTTAAAAGACTATAGGGGGAATTTATTGTGAGTACATCCCCAGAGAGTTTTTGTTTTTTTGTGACCAATTGGATTAGACAGCATGAGCTTCCCAAAGGGTCATTATATCTTTATTGATTTAATGTCTATGTTGAACCAGAGGGGTTAGACATTGAGAAAATTCCTAGATGTTTTCTTGTGTATGAATGGTTGATTAACTGGTAATTGTAAAATAATGCAGTAGAAACTGTAGAATTGTTTACTTTGAGAACATCCTTGTTTAATACTTCATTTTGCATATTTTCCTGCTATATATATTCTCTGACAGTTAGGAAAATATAATTTAGTGGTTGCCTACTAGGATTCATTTCACACCTATTTGGGTCATGCTCTTGGTCCCAAACAGATTATATTTTTGTTGGTATAGATAAGGGTAAGATCCCTTCTACATCAGGTACGTTATTGCTGTGGAGTTGGAGAGCATGAGACCAAACAGAGGCTTGCAATGATGCTACTGTTTATTGGATTTCTTGTACATGTTTTAGTACTATATTATAGCATTTTGACTTGTTTCACTACTTTCATAGACAGACATGATATGAATCATTTATATGAGTGATCTAGTTGTATATTTACATTCAGTTTTCTACAGTTTACTTAATATGTGGTATTACTGCTTCTGCTACAATTATTAGTTTTATCCATTGTGTCACTCTGCCAAGGTGGGCATGGTTTCCCCACTATCACTCTCAAGGCCTCACTGCTAGTCTATAGCCTCTGGAATTCAGGTAAATGCACTTGAGGCCATGTGACCAACCGAGTACGAGGAACCTTTAGGCAGCAGCCAAAACCAAGACGTTACAAAGTGGTATCCAAGGAATTTTGTTTCATTGACATACTATTTGGAGCCTATAAATAGGGATAAGAAGGAATATGTCATTGATAATAAGCTATTTCTGGGAGTAGCTAAGTCATGTGTAGGGAAAATCTAATATGCCTTGAATGTTGCAATTTTTCTAGTTTTGAAATTATTATAGTTGATTTCATTTCTCTGTTGGGTGATTCATAGGATTGGGGCTGTTATCATTGATATAATTTTGGTTATATTTCTTATCAAACCTTATGAGATAAAGTTATGTCATATCATGAATCATATTGACACTTGATGGAGATCACATGTCATGCATTCTTATCATTCCATTTAGTGTCATTAATGATTTCATGTTGTTGTGATATATGTTGTGCAAGATATGCATGAAGATGTGATAGATTCCTTTATAGAATTCCTAATTTTTGATAGGGTATTACATGGTGTAATGTTACATTTGAATGAACTCAAAAATTTGGTCCTTGAGGTGTTATGGGCCTTCATGGATTGGAATTTGGTGGACCATTGCATTGTTTTACTTTTATATGACATGAATATGATGTCATTCTTTGAATAGTGGGGTGTATGTGACCCATAGATAGGAATTTGGAAAATTAATGTTTGTTTTAGTGTTTTTATAGTGTTACAGAGTAGATTCTAGGGATTAATGTCCAGAAAAACCTATAATACACAGTGTGTAGTGATGAATACACGCCATGTATCCTTATGTTCAAGAAGGAACAACTTTTCTTAAGTACACACTGTGTACTTTGTATACATGTCGTGTATTCTTTAACCGTATGATTGACTATGATAGAAAAAACATGTAGTTCGGAAATATTTGGTGGAACACCCCATGTACCAGATGTTCACGCTATGTTGTAGAGACCATGTATCATGCTGCATGAATAATGACACGGGTTGTTGAAATCCTTCTAGTACACGTTGTGTCTGGCATAGACACATGGGTTTGATTCAACCATGTCTCTGACTTGTGATTAATGATAGAGTTGGTTGAAACGTAAGTTGTACACAACATCTTTAGGGTGAACACACCAAGTTGTTTTTTTCTAAGAGAACTTTGTAGTTTAGAAATGAAGAGGAACTCTGGTAGGGAGAAAGGTTCAAGTACACATTGTGTGCAAGGAGAACACACCCCGTGTATGGGGGTTACATGACCTATTTTTCCCGTAGTACATGCCCATGTAAAGGATCAATGAAACACGTCATGTAGGGGTCTCACACACCGTGTATCTATGTTTTGAAAAAGATGGACGTTTTATTTCTCCTATTCCTTTCTCACACTTCTATATTTCAGTCCTTGAAAATATAAAAATCTAAGTTGTGTGCTTGACATGGTAG
This sequence comes from Viscum album, assembly GCA_963277665.1. Lineage (NCBI taxonomy): Eukaryota > Viridiplantae > Streptophyta > Magnoliopsida > Santalales > Viscaceae > Viscum > Viscum album. The sequence continues at coordinate 1,183,992,681 of OY728136.1, forward strand.
AGTCTTTCCACTGGGATGTCCTCTGATTATAAACCAGATACAGGGCAGCGAGCTGACACCAAAAAATGGATGATCATGGACTACTAGCAGATCATCTAATCATGCATGTCTTGGCACCATCCATCATTCCAGATACAGCTACTGATGCACAGTCCCGATAATGCTTCAATAGGTTTATGTTGACCATCCATGGAGCACTGCATTTTCCCTGTCTATTTTTGAGTTGATGCATGTTTTTAGCAGTACCATTCTCCCAATTTCGCAGGGGATGGAGGAAATCTGGCTAGAAATTCATTGTTATAATCCATGTTGTCTATCTTCAATTATCTCGATATGCCTCCAGAGTGGACGGTGAATCTTGTTAATTATATGCTTTGGTATTTCGCCCAGTGATGGTGGGATCTGATATCTCAGGTGGGTGGACAACGAGTTTGGTCCTGGGATGAGTTTCAGTGTACCTTCTATTATTACTTTTACCCGAATAATTTGAGTGTTATCCAAACCGTAGAGTTCATGAGTATGGAGAAAGGTACACTCTCAATCATGGAGTGTTCATCTTGCTTCACAGATTAACAGTTATTCACACCCATTATGGGGGTGATGAGTTTTTTCTATTGAGGAAGATTGAGGATGGTCTCAGGCATGTCATCTGATCTTAGGCGAACATCATCTAGTTGGCTTACTTAGATTCTATAGACAACCAGGAACTATTAACAAAGTGAAACCTAAGGGATTCTGGAGCTGTATACTAGGGTAGTTCAGCATCTAGTATTGGTACCCTTTTGACAAATAGCTAGAAGCCCCAAAGGGAGTCTACGTGCAAAGGTCCGAGTATGTGGTGTAATCATTCAGGTATCCTGGTGGTATGATACCTATGTGGGAAGAGTAGAAATATGAGGGTACATTTCCTGAGAGACCCATTTGAGTTCTGATCTTTTTGGATGATGGGTCATCTTCAATGTTTCTATCAATTTTTATCCCTAACAATTGGTGATAGGGGTTCTATTTCGACTCCCCGTACTGAAGCAGGACCACCAGTCCGACATCAGTCAGGGAACGTGAGTTCTTCTGACAATTCGAGCTGAGGTGGAGGTCGTGGCCATAGTTGTCAGGCACAGGGTTTTTGGAAGCTGTAGTGTGGATCCACTCAAGGATCACAGACATCCTCATAGGGTGAAAACACAGGTTAGGCTTTTGCGATAGAGAAGACCCTACATGAGCAGGATCTGAGACCCTCTACAAATAGATGTACGATTTAGGTAACCTTAGTTTTAGTTTTTTCACTTTTCAATATAGGGGATTCCAATAGTTTCATATCTATTTCTATTGGGGAGATCCTTGAGCTATGTATCATTACATATACTAATATTTTGACGTTAGACACTCATTTTGGAGCTAGAATGGCTAGTGTGCGTTAGGGCAAGGAGTGCACTCTTGAAGTTGGAGGGTGTCACTTCTTATGGAACCTTTTTGTATTAGAGATGACAAGATATGATGTCCTTTTCGGAATACACCAGTTGGTTACCTTACAGGATATTTTCGATTTCTATCATCGTAGGGTGAATTTCAAATCTCTAATGGGTGGGTCATTTATACATAAGGGAGAATGGATGTCTAGGAGAGAAAAGCTTGACTTGAGCACCATGGGTTGGGAGGAGTTGCTTCCAGGATTTATTGTATTTATCTGGATGTCCAAGGGACATCACATATGGACTTTACTCCATTAGTGGATCATTTCATATATGATATTCTAGAGAACGTTTTAGTTTTTACTCTAGAGGGATAAATAGATTTGCTTACTATGCTTATGCCAAGAGCGGCAGCGGTGTCCATTCCTCCTTATAGAATGGCTACACCTGAGTTATAGGATATAAAGAATCAGTTAGAGGAGTTACATTCTATGGGTTTCATCTGATCCAATACTTATCCTTAGGGGTTTCCTTTCCTATTTGCGAAGAAGGTGGAAGATACCCTCAAAAATTGTGTGGATTATCGGAAGTTTTCCCGGTTGATGGTCAAGAACCAATATCCCTTATCAAGGATTGATGATCTCTTTGTTCAACTTTGAGGACCCCAGGTGTTTTTGATGATTGAATTCGGATCCAATTATCATCAATTTCTTTTTATACCATCAAATAAACATCTTATTGACTTTTCTAGTAGGTATGGTCTATATGAGAATGTGGTTATTCCATTCGGTATCATGAATGTGCCTGCAGTTTTTATGAAATTGATGAACTGAGTTATCCATGCATACATGGACTCATTTTTAGTGGTTTTTGTGGAAGATATCATCATGTACTCTCACAGTCTACATGACCATGCTACCCATATTGAGATCATTTTGGGTACACTAAGAGAGCATCAGTTATATGCTGAAATCTCATAATGGCACTTTTAGATGGACCAGATTCACTTCTTGGTTCATGTCATCTCAAGGACAGGAGTATCAGTAGACCCAAAAAATGTGAGGGAAGCAGTTTCCTGGGAGCATCCAAAGAATGTTTTTAGGTATAGAATTTTCTCAGGATGGCTTATAACTACATAAGTTTCATACAGAACATTTCATGCTTAGCAAAACTACTAACGGGCCTGACTAAGAATGGTTCAAATTACTAGTGGATAGATTCATGTGATTCATACTTCTAAGGGATAAAAGGAAGGTTGAATTCAGCACAGATTATAGTTTCTCTAAATCCATGAAAGAGTTACAGTATTTTCTGTGATGAATTAGGTATTGGTCTTGGAGCAGTGCTTATGCATGGGGGGGATTCATTGCTTATAGGTATCGGAAGTTGAATCCACATGAGAGGAATTGATCGATGCACAATCTCGAGTTGGCTACTAATGTTCATGTGTTGTGCTTTTGGAGCCATAATCTTCTGGGAGAGCCTTTTGTGGTGTACAATGACCACCAAAGTCTGAAGTATATATTTAACTAGTGTGACCTATATTTGAGATAGAGAAGGTGGGTTTAGTACATTCAGTCTTTTGATTTTTAGCTTACTTACACGACTGGGAAAGGAAACACAATGGTTTATGTGTTAAGCAGTATGACTCAGATATAGGTGGTTTAGGAGGCCAATAGTGGGTGGCAGCTTATGGCTTTGTTCTTTGAGATGCACTTGGAGGTCCACAACAAATAGGGGCTGCCATTTAGTTCTTTTGTAGTTGTTACCTCTACTCAACTTGATGGAGTTAAAATGAGGATACTATCATATTCTTAAGGCCTAGTTCTATGGGAGAGTGTTTCATGAGAGGACCTTATTCCTTGATGGACAGTATATGAGTATGGGATCATTCATTTTAATGGACACGTATGGGTGTTAGCAGACATACACAGGGAACTTTTTTGGGTATTTCATTCTATATATTGGGAAGGTCATCTCAAGGTCACCAAGATATATCAAGATGTACACCATCAGTATTGGTCGACATGTATGATGAGGGGTGTCATTGGTTTTGTGATGAGGTGTTCCACCTGTTAGTAGGTGAAGGTGGAGCATCAACAACAAGCATGGATGTTGTAGTAGTTTCTTATTATCGAGTGGAAGTTAAATGATGTCGTGATGGACTTTGTGAAAAGTTTTCAAAGGTCACATAGACATAATGATATAGTTTGGGTTTTCATTGATAAACTCACGAAGGTTGAGTAATTATCACAGATCTAGGAGACCTTCAATGATGATGAGATGGGATGGTTGTTCATCTGGGAGATTGTACGTTTACATGGGGTTACAATATCTATCATTTCAGACAGGGACACATGTTTTACTTCTTTCATCTGGCAGGGACAATGGAGGGTTTTGGGTACACAGGTACTTCTGATTACAGCATACCATCTCTAGATAGATGGCCAGTCTGAGCATACGATTCAGGTTTTGGAGGACATGCTTCGAGCATTTTTACTATATTTTGGAGGTGCTTGGGAGAAGCACATATTTTTGGTTGAGTTTTCCTAAAATAATATTATTTAGGAGAATATTAAAATGGAACCTTATGAGGCATTGTATGGTGGGCCATGTCATTCACCCCTATGTTGGATAGAGGAAAGAGAGGCAGCTATGTTGGGACCTCATCTTTTCTGGTAGAGAAAAAAATAGGTGGACTTGATTCGAAGTAGGATTGCTACTGAAAATTCATGGAAGAAGCCTTATAAAGAACAAAGAATATGACCTATGGAGTTTGTGGTTAGAGATTTGGTTTTCCTACATTTCCCACAAAGGTTGGGACATAGAAAGATTAGGAGACCTGGAATACGTCTTAGAGATATGTTGGGTTGTTTGAGGTTATAGACAAAGTCAATCCAGTTGCCTATATTTTTCATTTACCTTAGAGCTACTAGGTCATGCACAATGCATTCCATGTTTCTCTACTATGACATTAATTTTCAGGCATGTCTCATGTTTTTCAAATCAATGAGGTTGAGTTAGAGGTGGATGCATTTTTTGGGGAGCATACTATCCGGATTTTTGATCGAAGTGTGAAGGTTCTCCATATCCAGTCTATTCATCTCGTACAAGTGTTATGGCAGAAAGGGAAAATATAGGATGAGTCTTGGGGGAGGGATACCGATGTGCGATTGTAATGGCTAGAGTTGTAGAAATATTCTTTTTCACCACCTTCTTAGGTAAATTCAGAGATTAATTTTGTTAAGGTGGGAAGTTAGTAAGAACCTAGTTCTTATTTCTAGTTATGGATCTTTTTTTCATGAGCTCTTAAAGAAAAGATGAGTTTTTAAAAACTATTAGGAGTAAAAACTGTGTTATTTGGAGTTCACACCATGTACCATGTAACCACTTACAACTGCATCTTGGGCATGTAAAGACCGAGACATGGCCACATGTGGTGACCTTGAAACCACCTAAAGCATGGCCTGGTAAAGGCTTATACATGCTTTTTATCCTTATGGAAAAAACTATTTATTTTTATTTTTAAATTTTATATAGGACCAAGGTCACGTCTCATCAATAAAAATGTCCTCTTCTAGCTCCACTCATCTAGGAGCGATGAATATCCCTAATTTATTTCCGAGCCATCGACTCAACATACGTTCTCGGAATCAAGAACCGTCAATTGCAATGGAATCACTTTGGTGTGTTATTCATTCTTCTAAAGCCTCTCTTATTGATATCTCCTATTTTTTTGTTATCATTTGTTGAATGTTTTTGACATTATTATGGATATTCCATGTTCTAGTTCGATTAAAAATCTAAGGATTAACTATATCGATCGTACAATCTTAGTGAAAGTGGTTTGTTCATTTCTGTAGATTTCGTTGAATTATATGAGAAAAAGTGCCCCATACACTAGATTAGGGTATTGTGTGTTTTGGGAATTTAAACCTATTAAATCCTGATATTCATTGTTTTCTTTTGTAGGGGTTTTTGTTTGTAAATAAGGTTTATTACCTTGCTATGGATGTTTTTTCCCATATTTTATTGATATTTGTCGTTGGGTCTAGAACTACTAGTTTGGTTTCTTTTCTTTCAATGCCTAATATTGTTAGGATGGAGTTGTTATTAACTGACATGCTTGTGATATTCTTTGTAGCTGTTTAGCCTAATAGTATTTGAGATTTACTCTGGCCACTAGATATCATTTGTGCACAATTGTATTACACATGCCTGTGGGAAACTGTTGTAGTTAGACTATAGGGGGAATAGATGTTTAGGGATTCCCAATAGTGTATGTTATACTTTTCACATTGAGAAACCATAGGGGATATTGATTTTGATTTCTCCCTCAGAGTGTCTGTTGTATAAGGTTATGATACCACAAGGGGGAATTGATGTTGAATGCTTCCTCAGAATTCTATAGTTTATCATTAAAGGGAAGCATGGGGAATTGACAGTGAGTTCTTCTTCAAAGAGTCATTGTTTTCATGGGACCAAAGGGAATATACTGTGTGAGATTCCAAGAGGGTTGTTATATCCTTATCAATTTAAAATCTATGTTGAAACAGGGGGGTTAGACTACGAGAAATTTCTTAGAGGGTTACCTTTGTATGTTTTGTTGATTAATTGGAAAATGTATATGAATTTAGTTGAAACTGTCATATTTTTTTCTTTGAGTACTTCCTTGTTTATTACTTCATTTTGCATATTTTCCTGCTCTATATATTCACTGATAGTTAGGCACAAGTCTTTTGGTGGTTTCTTCCTGAGATTCATCTTACACCTGTTTGGGTCATTCTTTCGGGCCCAAATATATTATATTGTTGTAGGTATAGATAAGGGAAAGGCCTCATCTACTTAAGGTACCTTATTGATGTGGAGTTGGAGAGCATGGGACCAAGAAGAGGCTTGCGATGCTGCAGGAGTTTATATGTTTTATTATACACAGTTGAGTACTTTATTCCAATATTGTGACTTGTTTGGATTCTTTATATACATAAGTTAAATGAATCATTTATTTATGTTCTTCGGTTTTTTATTTACATTTGGTCTTTAATTTTTTACTTATTGTATGGTATTACTACTTCTACTATTGTTTTCTATTTGTTTCTATCGTGTTACTCTGCCAATGAGGGCATAGTTTACCCACTCTTAGGCCCAAGTCCCTCGCTACTTGTCAGAAGCATCTAGAATTTGTGGAAATGCACTTGAGGCCATGTGACTAACTGGTTATGAGTCACCTTCGGGTGGAACCAAGAACTAGGATGATACAACGCCCTCCCTAAAGGAGGTGGGGTAGAGATCCTTAGTCTAACCCAACCCATGGGAATTGATCCTCATGTCCAATACCTAAAACATACCACCAAGTTATGTTCAAATTATTCATTAATCATTTACAACATATACCAATTCAAAAATTATACTCATTGAACACATATACCATTTACAATTCTTAGTTCAATCAATCACATGAATACTATTCATAACCTAACCCATTAACACATTTACCTATTACAACACATGACTCAATAATCCATTAATATCATATCCAATTCCCACTAATGTCTTTTTATCAATTAAACACACTCACAATAATTTTATTTCACAATTCATGTTATAAATAAATTACTATACTCATAGATTTTCTTCTATAAACATGTGTTAATATGATAAACATAACTATTGTAGTTTCTATCTCATAGACCATTCAAATCCATATTAACTAACCCAGACCCAGGTTCAGGAATATAGAACCCCTCCATGGGTTTCATATTTCTTAGACTCTTCAACCTCAATGCATACCATGGGGATCATGTGGGTTTCAATTCATCCTTTAACCGTCCAATTTATCATTTTCACTATAGAACCAAAAATAACTACAATAAGAAACAAATAAAACAACCAAATATTCAAAAACAAATACAAATACTATGGTATATAAATTATAGTCCACCATACTGTATTCTGAAGAGGAACACTTCCTTAACTCTACCCTTTCATTTGGATTCGAAAAACTTTTGATTCCCTAACATAAAATCTTCTAGAAAAAGATGGTTTTATGGATTTAGGAGAAGAAGAGAAACTATACAAGACCTACTCTAGAAAAATGATGAAATATGAGTATTATTCTTACCCGGTACTTTGTTTTGCATCTAATGCCACCCAGAACAGCTTATAAATGAAGAAGATCAATACTTGGGAGGAGTGGGTGATATCGTTCCCCACAAGGGATTATGGAGAATTAATGGGGAAAAATAACAGGTTATAACATTTAAGGACCTGAGTGAAAATGGTAAATTGAAAATTATAAATTGGAACATGGTTTGACCATATGGTTCGAAAAAAATGTGCCAATTGTGCGCTACCCTCCATCCATGAGAGGGTCTAGGTCACATGATATCCTGGAGATCTTTCACAGTCTTAAAAACTGTATGATGACAATATAGGGTGGATCTATACAATCATAAATAGTTTTTCCTTCCCCCTTTCATTGTTCATTTTAACAATGCTCCCCACCTCTAGTAAGTCATGGTTTGGGATCACAGTTACCGATAATCATACACCAATCATTAAAAATTCACTAGATGGAACAATTCACCATTCCTTCATGCCCCGAACACTTGGAACATCCCTATGTCTCCTCATAAACTCTAAAAACATATCACTAACTAACACAATTTATTTGAAGAAAACATAAAAAATATCAAAAATTCATATTGTTCGGGGCCATAAAATAATACTTCCCAAATATGATAATTATATACCATTAGTGATAGTTAATTTTTAATGGCATATTGGAGGTTTGATTTGCGGTATTTATAATCTTATAGAATGGTTTTGAGGATATTTTTTAGGGTTAGGTTCTGATTGGATAATGTGATATCAATTACAATGCGACTTAATCCAGTTATGTCTCTATAAAATGATGAACATAAACACATATTAATTAGTGGTAAAAAACACATATTTCTCAAAATATTATGTTTCTATTCAATTTAACTCAACATTTATCATTTTATTTAGAAAATTATGACAATAAATTCACATAATAATATTGATTTATTAGTATGAATAGACAATTCCGAAATAATTATATAATATATCCTAGTACCAATCCACTATAAATATAGCCTTATTAGTGTAGAACATTTATGTCAAATCCATGACCCATAATTGAATTTCAATACACAATCTATCCATGTTATCTCATAAACCACATGATTTATATAATATAATCCAAATGATCATGGGTTGGAATGACATATCCATTTGGATGATTGATGTTTTGACATTTTCTCACTTTGGAAGGAATACTAGAAATAATATTTTAAATATTTTTTTAGTATCACTATTTATAGTTGTATACCATTCATATAATTCAATAACATGTAGTCCACTCTATGATAGAATTCATTTAAAAATTTAGTTTCCTGTCCAATACCATATTCCAAATAAATATGTTTCAGTCATTTTTTTAATACTTTATATAATTAATGAGTTCTGTTTCAAAATAATAATAAATATAGATATATGTATAGATATTTAAATTCATTTAACATATAATGTATATTATTATATTATATAAATTATTCAAACTATGTGATATTAAAAAATATTCAAGAGAAATTAGGATATGAATAGTAGAAAACTGACACTCTTGAAGAACAAAGTCTATTCTCCAAAGATAGTATGAATTTTGACCTAAGGTCCAACAATCCGTAAATCAATAATCTATAGGGGACTTAACTAAAATATTATACGCAATCCTAAATAATGATAAGAATTTATTCATTAATGGAAAACATAATTCTTTTTAAAGATTTCTTTTAATTATATAAAATGTTATAACATACCTTGAATGAAAATATTATATAAAATATATATAAATTACAGAGATAAATTCAAATATTTTAATTTAGAACATGAAGTCATACATAATGATAACTATTTAAGATCATGTATAATAATTTTTTATATCAATAAATTATAAAGAAATTTAATATTTATCATGATATATTAATATTTTATATACTTATAAAGATGATTATAATTGTTTTTTATATGGTTTTAATAAAAAAATATTGTATATTAGACATTTAGAACCATTCTAGAAAAGGAAATTGATAATTGTTTTGGTGATATTAAATAATTCTAGAACCAAAACCACAATTTAAATTCATAATATATTATATTCTATGAAAAAGTACGCATGTTCACAAATTGAACCACTCAATGAGTTATGTTAACAAGTCATTTCATATACAGATTTTCTCAAATATCATTCCTTCACCCGTGACTTTTTAAAATTTTCAACATCCTCTTTATAAAATGAATATAAAATTCCCATTAAATATATTCATTTTCATAAAAACCACATCATATAATGTGTGATTTAAGAATTCACATTATCATAGTAAAAACCATAATTTTTCTAAACCAATGTTTTTTTATATACATTTTACATGGATCGTGATTTATGCTTAGACACTATGACATTATTCTAAAAAACTGAATATATAGTATCCATTTATTCAATTTATATTCTACTAATCAGACAATAAAAATCACTATGATAACATTTAAGGGGTTTATAAGAAATATGAATTCCCAAAAATAGTCGTAGAAAATGAAAAACCCAAAAAAATATTGACTTTGAGAGGATATGATGAAATAAAATGAATTTACTAAGATTAATAAATAAAAACAAACCTCAAATCCTTATTCATTCATGATATTGATACATACATATATAAGGTATAAAAAAATAACTAATCTGGATAGGTATCCTATAGAAAAATAAAATCATGGAGAATATTTGTATGATATCTTATCCTTAAAATGGTATGAAAAAACCATCTCATTGGAAAATGACAACAAAATAATTTTGTATGTATTTATATTTAGAGTTAATGATGTCACGAATACAAATAAATACCATATGATATATTTAAATAGAACTCACTTTTTTAAAGATAAATCTACTTTAATATCAAATATTTTATACATTATAAAATAATCCAAATCTTTGTCTCCATCCATTATAAATTTTAAAATGAACACTATATTACATTATAAGTTTGTTAAACCCATTTAACATTTTACTACTCATCAAGACATAATCATATTATGTGTATGAATCTAACATGATGATAATAATCAATGATAAATTGACTAAATTATATCTCATATTATTCATCTTGAATACAATGATGTGAAAAATAATCACTCCATATCACCTGACTATAGACAATATAAATATTCTATTAATGATGAGATAAAATAGTTTTAAATTACATCAATTCATTACTTGACTTTATTTGTAATGTTTCTTTGAAAAAAATTAATCTCTTATTTTTTCATTATTTAAATGATGTAATCTAGATGGATGGAATCTATATTCCTAATGTTCTACACTGAAATAAAAACATCATGAAATTACATACCTTTTATTTTTAATGTCAATTTTATTAATTTAAATACTCAAGACCATGTAAATTTGTCATTTAATAGGTTCAAAATGAGAAAAATGAACAATTTGAATTGTTCATGGTGGGGATATCATTTTTCGTAGATTATTTAGTATTTATAGTTATTTTCTATTTCTATTTATATTGAATTTTATAATAATTTTTCATCCATGATAATTTTTTATTATTGAATTTATTTTTATTGGATTTACTAAATATTTGAATGATTTGATTTCCAATGATATTAGATATGAAAATATTCCCTCAAAGTCAATTATTTATTAACTTTATGAGTTAAAAGAAATTAAAATCCATGTACATGAAATAATATCCTAAAAATATTATTTTAATTATTCTATATATTCTAAAACCTTTTAAAATATTTTTAATAATACAATCATTTTATAGAGGGATATTTGAATTGGTATGAAAAGATAAAAAATTATTATTTTTCTTTCAATGGTTTATAGTTCATTATTTTATTGTATGACTGATACATTTATTTATCTATTTATTTTTTTATCATGAGATGTACCAAATATATATAATAAATGAATTTACTTATATGTTTAAGCGATATTTCATGTTGATTTATCCTTAAGTACCTTATTTTTTAAAATATTAGACTAATTAATTCTTGATTGAGTGTAAACGGATGTCATTAATCTTGTGTTCTAGAGGGAATAACCTCATTACTAGGTAAAAGAGGATAATGTACTTATTCAAGGTGTTTGATAGAAAAAAAGTTATTTTTTAGTTTTATTCATATTGTATTAATTTATTCTCCACATATTCTACTAAATGAAGAAAATAATAAACTGAATAATGAAATTGATGGATTTTAGGTATATTTATTCAATATATCTACTAGAATGAATCATATTCCTCTAAAAAATAAAAGGTAATGAATATAAATTAATTAATTATACTCATTTATCATATAATACTCCACTTAAAAATATAATAAACAATGAAGATGTTAAAAAACAAAAGAAGTCAAATATTTGGAGTATATAGAGAAATAATTCATTAAATTTATTTTTTAACACATTCTGTATGAAAATAAATAGGTATATTTGTATTTCATATGGGGAATTTATTGTGGTATATTGACCCTGGGATCACATTGACATCCATTAAAATTTATATAAAATTAAAATAACTTCTTTTTTACATCAAATATTGGATTGGTTTTACCAAAAATTCATGAACTAATTTTTTTTCCATTAAGTTGACCTCATGATTGAAAAAAACTTATGTAACATAGTGCAATAAAATGTGAGAATATAAAAACTTATGGAGATAAATTCTGTTTCACCATTGACCATAAATAAAAATTAAATTTATTTTGAGTGATTATTGATATGAATTTCTATACAAGTTAGTTAGTGATTAGTTCATGGATAGAGTATTGATGTTGAATAAGAATAATTTTGTGAAAAGAAAAGTAAAATCAATTTTCCCTTAAACTAATCTTGTTAAAATTATATGGTCAAAAAATAATGAAATATTTTTTCAACGTTTAATTATTTGTGAATTATTAAATAAATATATGGTGAATGATGGGATGCGAAATATTAATTCATGGGGGAGTTGATAATATGTAATTTTATTTAATATTTTATTGATAATAATCATTTAAATCTATGAAATTTACTTTTATCTGATTATAGAATGATAATATTTAATTTTATATTGATTTTTTAAATTATAAGGAAATTCCATCTTTTCATTTAAAATGTACTCCAGATTAATAACTATTGATTTTTCAATGGCTAGAGCATAAATTTTAATATAATAATTTTTTTCTTATTTTGTGACACATTTGTTTTATTTCATAAAATTTAGTTTGATCAAATATTTCAATGGAGAACATGGGACTTGTGGAATACCAAACATTGTATAAATAAATATTACATGTTATTATATTAATAATAATTAAATATCAATACAATTTGTGATAGAATTATAAGATCCCACCATTGACCAAGAACTATCTGTCATTCATTATTATCAATGAAATTTAAAATTCCCTTACATAAGAATGTTTTTGACTTAAAATAATGGTGTGATGGTGCATGAGGGATAAGCGTAAGTTTCCCATTGGTGGATATTGGTGTCCTAAATCATTGGAGATGTTGTAGTGCCTCTGGATAGACAATGGAATTCTATTACCTTTAATAATATAATATGAATCTTACCGGATATAATGAGTAATCAACTATCAAGGAAGTGGGGTTACTAGTTGATAAATTCAACATTCAGACACCACTTGATCATCGATGGCTACCAGGGGCTTGCTAGTGGTGCCAGACCTACCCTTAATAATTAGAGGTATAACTTATTTTTCTACCCTTGGTGTCCTAGTTTATTATTATTATGATTTATATGAACGTAATTATAATTTTATGATTTTCATGGGTTCTTAAAGGCTTATTGTTTTATTCTCCAACACTTTTCTAGGTAAGCAGGATTCATTCTTTGATTCAAATGACATAAAATGACGGATTTATCTCTTTTCTGGAGGATTTCTATTATCCCACTATTGGATATCCTTTTTCTATATATAATTGGGTGTTCCAATATTTTTTTATAAGGATTCATGATTCACATTTATCATGGAATTTGGTCTAATAGTTTATTATTTATTCCATTAGGTCATTGGTCTAAAAAACATCTTAATGGTATTATTTAGATCTCTAGTATGTGAAACCTTTATGATAAATTAGTCATTCCATGCACTTGAACTACATTAATTTAAATCCTATAGAATGTCATAAATTTTCACCCTTAAGAATTTGATAGATGACATTAGGCCATATTTTCAATTTAGAATGGGAATTACAGCCAGTTGAAATGTGTGCCAACATTTTTCTATGTATTGAAAACTGGTAATTGTGCTAGTGAATTGTAAAAATAAATCTGGGAATTAGTTTTTTCTTGGATTAAAATCTATGTTGATAATTCACATAGATCAAATTACTAGAAAAATAATAATTATCATGGAATTAGATTAATTAAAAAATGGGTTGATTGTATAATGACTTAATGGCTTGTGAAATTGTTAGTGAAATTTTTGGAAATAGAATTGAGCTTTTAATAATTTATATCTCTATTTATTATGTGTCCAAAAAAGGAAATGACATGTAACTAGTAATTGGAATGAATTGACCAATGTTTCATATGTTATCATGTTTTTCATGTATTTTAAATTAATATTATTCAGTTATTACTTGGTTCGTGAGGGAGAGATTCATGTTGGACTAATTCATGTTGGAGAGACATGTGGTAGTGGGATATCAAAGGGCGATGTGAAAATATATATAGTATTTATGGGTGAAACATGTGGTTTCTTGACACGGATAGGTGAGGGGATGGTTTTTAGGAGGCCCACCTGTGAGGTACCTGATTATTGGATTACAGAGGGAACGATATACGATTCAATTTTTATTGAGCTCATGATTTATGGTTGTATGTTATTCTTGAGGGTGAGAATATTATAATAATATTTCACCAATTTCTCATTTTTATCACCAGGAGACAAGGTGAGACACATCTAGTATCCATATAATGAATGTTTGGCTTGAACCTAGATATCATACTAGAGCTCTAGGGTTATTGTATATTAATTTATGACATACATTAATTTATAAATTAATTCTTCTAATATCATACCATTTTGTGAATTATTATTTAGGAATTGGTTTTTGGACACAATGGGTGTCAGCCTACAGATTTTCTCTCAGACCCATATTCAAGAGGCCATTTGGTATCTAGGATGACTTTATGAATGAAAATTTCTATAAGGGAAATGGTTATATGTTTTATTGGTTTCTTTTTTTTCTGTACTGAAGTTATTATATTGGAATAAGAATGAAATTCAATATTGCTGTTCATATTCACTATATTTTTTATATATTTTTTATTTTTCATGAATGAATATCATAATAACATTTAGGTGACATACATTTTGGGATGACATGTTTAATATGACTAAATTGATTTTGATTTAGAATATTTATCTAATGCATTGAATTTATATTGAATGGGTATTATTTTTTCTAATATTTTCTTTACTATATACAATATGGTAAATTATATTTAATATATATATATATATATATTAACCATCACCGATATTCAACTCCCTCTTGCAAATGAATAGGTTCACTTGATTCTATATAGTGACCCATCTCAGTCATGTGAGGGATCACATTGCCACATAAATTACAAATTTTTATAAGAGGAGGTAATTATTTCTTTAATATTTAGTGAATGTACACATGGGACAATGATGTGTTAGGGATTTGAAATAATCTCGTGCATGGGAGTAGCAAACCCATGTGCTGGGAAAAAACTATTTCATAGAGATGTGATTAATTTTTCATGATATTACTTTACGATAGTTGAGAAATCATTCCACGTTAGGTGAGTTTCTTGTTATATGGTGTTATTATTTTATGATAATTTACTCATGAGTTATTATAGCTTGAGGAGAATATTCATGGATCATGGTACAGATATATAAAAATATATTGACATGAATTGTTCATTCTAGTGAATTATTTTCTTGGATTTGATGTTTCATCCTTTCAAAAAAGATTATTTTAACCCCTTGAATTTTAGATACAAAGGTATTAATGTATATATTTTAACATGTTAAAAAAACTTGAGGCATGAAATAAAAAGACATTCTAACCAAGTCTATCTGTTTTTCTTTTCCATTGAATGTTGATAACTATTTGTATCATTGACCCGATGATTTGTTTAAACATTATTGAGAAAAACATGATTATAGTGTTTCAATTGAGTGATAGGACATTGGTAACTAGTAAAACCCTTAAAAAACTGAGTTTATTCATCTTAAAAATATAAATAAATCTTATGGATAATCATCTTTATGATACGTTCTTATGGTTTATTCATTTTATCAAGATAAATAATACTAAAATTCTTCCCTCCAAGTATGAGTTTACAATGTTGTTTCATAATTAGTACATACCTTTATTATCATGGGTGGGAGGCCCCCATGAAGTAAAATTCTTGATTCAATTTTTTCAAAGGATCATATTTTATTAAAGACACCCATGGAGTGAATGGTGAAGTTTATAGTGTATTTTTTGTAGGGACCAACCAATTTTTAGTGGGATATATTGGTTAATCCTATTAACCAAGGGGGAATGACTTGGGATACTTTTAAAATGTTTTTTACATATCATTTCTATATAGACACATTGAAGGAGGAGTGATCTCAGAAGTTTATTTACCTAATACCGGGGATCTTGTCCATGATGGATTATGTTGGCCATTTCATATACTTGTAGATTTTTTCTCCATCATCGAAATGTTATGATATATCTAGGGTGCTTTAATTCCTATAGTCATGTTTATTTGATATATAGTCAAAGGTGAATGTATTCTATTTGACCGAATTATCATACATCATGAACCAGACCCTCTAATATGAAGTGAACTTGATCGAGCCCCAGAGTTTTTGGTATAGAGTTTATATAGGCATGTCTCATATAAAATAATATGATCGTAGGAAATGTTGTTTTGATATCAACCATTAGGATTATAATGGGAAAAGAATCCATTTTACTGGTTCAACCATTCTTGGCAGTGACTTGGTACGATGATACCAATGTGGAAGGTTGAGACACATATTAAATTAATGTTCTCAATAAAACTTATAGTTCCATGTTTTAAGTAATATGGGCCACTTCCAATTTTCCAATGTTATTACTCATTAGTAATATAGTCGATAATTATTGGCGAAATCATAGGATTTTGGTTAGGACTCAACTATTCCTTAGTAGACTTATTGATGGATTTCACCGGGTCCCTTGGGATGGGGTAGGGGCACAGTAACATAACACACATGAGAAAAAGATAAGAAATAAGGAGTATCATAGCTAAATTAGACCAGATCACATGTTAGATGTGTGAGTTAGATAAATTCCATGCAGTTTACTCATAAAAGTGTATATATGAGATCTTCCACTCCTTGATATTTGATTTTAGTAGAATATATCATCTCTTGATTTTTTTTTGATATAGACGAATCATACTCCTTCATATCTACTAAATTTTTCCTTGGAATGAGTTTTTACATGGTGTATCTATACATAGATATGTGCATTGACATATCACTAGGGATATGATCGGAGGTTATGATATCCTGTAAGGAATTTTCCCATGATATTGGTGGTTTCAATTTCAATTTTGATATGATTGGGGTGGGCATGAGTGTATTTAATTATATTCTTAGTATGGATTTAAATGTTTTATGCTAGGATAATATCATTTTTTATCATATTTGAGAAAATTTCTCATCTCCAGTAGGATGAATTTATACCAATCATGGTTAATAGGATCCCCAAGATGATCATGCAATTCTAATATAGAACGTATTGGATTTTCTAACAATGATTGTGGAATTTATTATACCGAATTATGGTGAGTCACATATGGATAATTTTCCAATGGGGGTAGAGCACGTTCTTGATTTCTTTCAAGAATAATTCTATGGATTGACACCAGAGAGTGGGGGATATTGAATTCACTATCACGTTATCCTTTTGAGCCATAATTGTTTATATTCCACCATACCAACTAGAAAAAATGGTGTTATGAGAGTCAAAAGTTTATCTGGTACATCTAGAAGCTAATGGATTCATCCAACCTAGTATATTACTTTGGTGAGATACTATGTTATTTGAATATATGGATGATGGAAGCTTGAGATCAATTGTGGATTACCAAATAATAAACTATATTATGACCAAAAAATTTCATATCATCCCCCACAATTATGACTTATTGAATTTGCTAAGATGTTCATTAATATTTTTCAAAATTTATTAGAGATTATCATACCAATAGTTGAGGGTTAGATAATATCTCACAACATGAACATTTATGATGAGAAATTATGGATTATATGGTTTCACTGTGATTTTTTTTACTAGAAGAATAAATATGTTTTCTTAAAGGAATTTATTTATCAGATCATACACCCATATCTAGATTAGTTGGTGATTATTTTCATTGTTGATATCAAGGTGTACACCTATAATATATATGATCTTTCAAAAAAATTGTAACCCTATTGAGTATTCTTTATGAGAATTACATATACACCAAGATTTATAAATATATTTAATGGTTTGAAATAGTGTATTTTTTTGGCTATGATACCATATAATAATGAGTGTTAGTGGAACCAAATAAGGTGAAAGACCTAGTATCAGGGGAACAACCTAATAATTTTTGATATTCAGAGAATCACATGTATAACATAGTAAATTTAGAGTTTCATCGAGGGATTATCTCATATGGTTGTATTAAAATATATTATTACCAAGAAAATGGGAAATTTTTTTTGTCTGGTGTTAATAAAGAGGTTTTTTAGGAAATAAAGAGAAACATGGACTATATAATGATGTTCACCTTACATGAGTTGTGTAAGGAAAATAACATATATTGTGTCCCATTAAAAGTTATGCTAAGAATAGTTTTGATGTAGGAGGATCAAGTAGTTTTTTATGGATGTATACAATTGAGGCCACATGAATGGAACGATCCCACTCTTGATATTGAGTAAATTATATTTGAAGACACCCTATGATTCTAGCTCAATTAACTGATGGGTGAGATTTTATTTTAGTACATGTTCCATAATATATTAATATACTTTTCTAACAGTGGTGCCTATACCATCAAAATACTAGTTGGGTATAGTATCCTAATTTATTTTAATTTGAGTTGGAATACACTCTTAGAAAGGGAATCATCATTACTGATTCCTTGAGTAAGAAGACTCAGTTTGAGTGAGTGTGGAAATCATTTTATGACTAGTTATGGATGGAAGAATTAATGAAATTGCATCTGAATGTTCTGGAGTCCCATGTTTGAGAGAATCTTATTTCGATATTAGTTTATCTAGTTCTTGTATATCAACCAAGAGAGGGTTGTTATCATATATAGTGGGTTTATCCATGAGAAGAATCACATATTTTGGTGACCCATAATCTTGTTGGTATCATTACAGCGATGAGGTTCTTCACTTCCATATCCATTTCTAGATTCTTACAGGGTTTCATGACGATATAATAAAGGAATAACATTGTTATAAATGTGTGGTAAATCAAATATTGATAAATATTTATCTGTAAATACTGGTGTCCTAGAGTGATTAAATAGATAGAGGGCTCCAGGGTATCATTCTTCATATGTTAGTAGTTTAAATCAATGTTTCTTCGGCCTACTATGTTTTTGTAGACTTTTAAAATTCCAAAATGGAAGTATGATGATATCACTATAGAAATCATGTAAGCAATACCCATAAAAACTAAAAAAGTGATAACGTATTACTGATTATGGATCAACTAATTAATGTATCCACCTATTTCCTATTATGGAGACCATAAACATCATAAATTTGGGTAATTTAAATGTTTATGGGATCTTTTGGTTGAATGATGTCTGGAGGAGTAATAATTTTAATTGAGAACCATGTATAAAAACATAGTACTAATGGAGTATTCCAAAGGTACAAGAATCAAAAATTATTCTAAGAATGACCACCCATCCTCATAATATAAACCCATCTAGAAACACAAATCATATTATGGATTCTATGTTTTTCGATTGTGATCTAAACAATAGTACTTCTATGGAGAAAAAAATTTCACTGCATAAATTATCATATTATAATGTGTTTCATTAATTAATTATTATAAATCTATTTAAAGAATTATAGGGAAGGTTTTTTTACTCATCTTAGTTATTTTTTAGAGGGGTGAAATTCAATGATCATTAGACATAGACACATTATATATATATCAAAGCATCTTCAGTTGATCCAAAAGTGGGTGGTGACACCAATTATATAGAAAAAATAATATTATCACCACTGAAGATAATATATATATTTAGAGTTTGGTCATCATGTTTTCCATTAGATGTCATCTAAGATGGGGGAATTAGATATATTAAATTTTGAAAATATAACACCTTGGATTTCATGTTGTTTGAGACAGTGGACATAATTGGTATAGTGGCATACCAATTTTATACTCCACATCACTATTACACCATCAACAATGTGTTTCAATTGTATCAACTTTAGAGGGTTCACCCTGACCCATCTCCCATTATATAAGTTGATAATAATGTGTAGAGTTTTGTTGTATTTTATGTTTTTGAAATATAATAGGAAACAATTCTATAGCTTGGTGCTGAGACATATTGTGATTCTAATTACCGGTCAGGTTGTAATATATTTTATCAAAATATGAAACATATTTTATATCACATAGACATAGTGTTTCAGAAATAATATAATATTTATGAAATATTATACCAAATATAAAATCTAAGACCATGATTGACCTTGTAACCCGGGGTTTACCCTAGGCATGGCCTAAAGTTGGTTAGTGCCAAATTTTGGGATGAGGTATCCATTGGCAGGTCTATTCAAATAAAAATTAATTATTAATTAATTTATATTAATA
The DNA here is from genome assembly GCA_963277665.1 of Viscum album. Taxonomy (NCBI): domain Eukaryota; kingdom Viridiplantae; phylum Streptophyta; class Magnoliopsida; order Santalales; family Viscaceae; genus Viscum; species Viscum album. The sequence goes on from OY728136.1 coordinate 1,184,013,063, forward strand.
TAAATGACATGAATCAAATTAAATATTAATATATTGGAACAAAATATCTCTATGATTAGTTTTATAACCCATAGACTATTGTGAGAAGGATTACATGGTTCCTCATTGGTGAATCAGGATCAGATGAAGAAGGAAAACTAGATCAAGGTGGATCAAGGAAAAACAAAAGCAGTAATCCCGCCCCCCTCCCCCCAATCATTTGAAATTTCTTTCTTCACCATATATCAATTTAAATAGAGGTAGGGAACATATTTTGGTGTATTTCAATTTTTTTGGAATTATACAATTAGGGATTAATTATATTCATTTATTTCATGATATTCAATCCTTTTCTTGAGCTCGTGTATCATATTAAATTATTCATTTGATTTATTATTATTGTTTTTAAATGTAATCCACTTGGATTTCACCATTTTTATTTTCCATAGAAATCGTGGAAATTATTATTTATCACCCTTGTTATAGAGATTATATACAAACATTAAATATGTTTTTTACTATTGATTTATGGGATCATTAATCAACTTTTCTTGGGAGATTCTTATGTGATTAATAAAACAGATTCATCGTAGATTAACATGTGATGAATGTATTATGATTTGAGGACTGATTGGAATTGATCGTAGGATCTAGGTGATGAGTCCTACATATATGAGATCTTTGAAAGATTGGATATGGAAACAAGAGGAACATGAGTAGGTGGTGACTTCGACCGAATGATCTGGATCAGGTTTCTGACAATTGGAGCACTATAATCGATGCTCGAAGGCAGTTTCCCCTCATTTGTGGTGAAAAATAGTGGAAATCATGGAAATGTGGCTGGATAAGAAATTTAAATGAGGATTATTTCTATTCTATTAGAAAAATGACTATGAACCACGCGGTCTGAATAACACATGGTGAGTGGTCACCCAGTTGTGGTGACTAGGATTTTTGGAAAAGATAAGTATCATGTTCTATGTATGATCCTCCCAAACTATGTGAACTAGTACTAGTTTCACGACATGTACTCTGGGATTATTCAGATGTGGCTATATTCAATCACACACATTGTGTTCATATATTTCTAACGTACACTACCACAAATAAAAGCACACAACTTTTCCCTAGGTGGCCGAGACATTCCATGTAGTACTCATAGACGTCATATAGTAATATATGGTCAATAAGACATATGCTTGAAGTGAATCATATAGTTAGAGTCCTGGGAAAAAAATCCTATGGATCCCTTACAAGAAATGTTCTTATTGATAGTCTTCTACCTCTCATATCACCATGTTTTGACTCAAATTGTGTCTTTTGAATGTTATATTAAGATTCATTGTTTGTAATGAATGAAATGGTAGCCCTAGTATAGGATTTTGAGATATGTAGAGATATTTTCGATAAAATAATATTATTTAGGTGTCACGATATGATTGAAGTTATTGAGATGGATCATTAGAGAGAGTTTGGAGTAGGAAATTCCCCATACCCCTCTTATTGGATTTAATAGTAGTGATCAGACAGGATCGTCAGAGGGATTCTAGGGTTATAAATTACCATTGACACACATACTAGTTTTACTAGAACACTTCGGTTATTAAATTACATGGTTCCTCTACCAACTGAGTGTTACCCCATGATGGACTAGGTCATGGATACTTAACCAACTTAGTGTTTCCACCTGGAGAACTAGGGAATGGTTCCTCTACATACCAGGTGATAACCCATTGACAGACTAGTGTGAAATTCATATATTTACTAATTGGTATCCCCCCAGAGACTATGTTATTGACCCTCTACATAAGGAGTTGTACCTCCAGATGGACTATGGTGCATGTCCTCCATTTTCTGAGTGAAATCCCCCTATGTTACTAGGAAAAAGATGTTCTACTAAGTGAGTATAACCCTTTGATGAACTTGGTATCAATTCATCTACTTATAGGTTGTTCCCCCTCGACTATGAGATATAATGGATAGATTTGGGTCCTTCACAAGGTTACTTCATCATAAAATAATGTGAGATTTTAGAAATCATTGAAAGACCATACTGAACTAAAGATAGACTCATCATCATTGGACAAGCATTGAGACATAGATCACATTTCCCTCTCATTTTCTGGTTATTTAATTGAGCATATTTATATATATCAATATTTTTGGGTCTTTGTTACATTTTTATTTTGGTTGAGATTACTAATTTTATTATGTCTCTTATTTCTTCCCAACCAGTTTTCAGGTGTCATACAAGGTATGTATATATAGGGCCCTACATGGTAATTTTTTACTTGTGTTTTATCTTATGATGAATAAAGACAAATAAAATGTGTCGTAAGATGATGATAGTGATACCCTAGTAATTTTTACAAGATATGATATTTTGGGAATTACGATTTTGAGCGGGGTTCTATCAGCCTTTTTTCCAGTCATTATCATGTTAGGACAACTTTTCTGATTGGGAATGTATTTTTACAGTTTATGTTTTGGATTAAATTGTAAGACTCTTTTATATTATGTAGTGTTTTTTACATTCATGGTATTAACCCTTTATGTTACATTATTTTATTATTATTCCTCTTCACTTATACATGTATATTGTTGGGTTCATGTGTATAGGTGATTTTAAAAAAGGATTCCCATTTATGTTATTTCACTTAGATATTTTCACCAACCCATAGAATATAGAGAAATCATATGGTTGTCGTGGATAAGTATTCTTTTTTCCTTGCGGTCCCTGATGGGTCAGTTCCAGAGAGATTGGTATGAGAGGTTTTTTGACCTCATGATAGTGTCTGGAGTTTGGTCCCCTTATGATATTTCATAGAGATTTAAGGGAAACTATGTCCAAGTTCCTTGAGTACAGATCTGAGGACATGGAATCTAGTATGGGTCTGGTGGGTAATGTATGAATTCACCAAGAGTCTCAGTACCTTATTTCCAGGTCTCTCTCTTGAGAAATTATTTCTTGTAAAAATTTCTATATGAATCATATAGGATTTAGTCTTTTTACTATTCTTCTTTAGTTATATCCACATATATATATTCGCATCTCTCCATGTCATGTCTTACTTAATTTTTAAGGACACCTCAACAAAGAGAACCATCTTAGTTACAAATTATGGATCGTGAAAATGATTTTATGAGTGATGATGTCTTATTTCAGTATTAATTATATGATATATTTCCTCTATGAGGCATGTAGCAACACCCCTATGCATCGAGAAAATTATTAAACCCATAGACCAGGTTGATGTTTTGTGCAGTATAAATTTAGTATGCGATTTTCAATGCAAATGGCCACTAAAATTCACCATTTAACTATATCCCACAACATTATAGTATTGTCTTGAGTTGGTGATCAGAGTATTTAGAGTTTTGTAATCCTTAAATGATCATATGGTTGTTTTGAATTCTGTTATTTACCATGGAGTGGCTAGGTACTGGTAGATTTCAGTCACTCAGACGAGTAATGTGCCAAAAATCTCACGGTATTTCATCTATAAATTGATTACTCAGGAGTACTACCTCTCATGATTGTGATCAAATCATATTCATAATATTCTAGATTTGTAGTAGGGAGGGATGATAGTGGCTGAGTATACTACGAGTTTCACTAACTATATTCAGTACTCCATTGAAATTATTTGGTGAGGTTACTTTCTAGAACTAATGTTTGACCATGGAATCCTCCTAGAAATCCTTGATAGTTTGGTATCCCCATAAATTATCACATATTTTATAGTGTTATATGGGGAACATGTGATAGAGAGATTTATTTCTAAGGTATTCTATGAAACAGGATCAAGAATTGTCCATTAGAGGGATGAGTAATCTAAAGTAGCTAGTATGCACCAATCATTAGGTTCTCTTCATAGGATAACTTTGTATTAATAAAATCATAAATAAGACATTATTATTTTGGATCACATAGAGGACTAGGGTAGCTTAGATTGGGGTGATTTTATGAATGTCATATGGTAGGTAACATGGAACATTATTTTCTAAAAAAATATTCTATGTTGTAAGATAGAGTGGGAATGGACCACTACGGTAGAAGTAGCACCATGATCATGGATCTTTCTAGTTAGGAAAGGGAGACCCATATAGAGGAGGAGATAGTGGAGGAGTATGTGTTTCTCTAAGAAGAGAAGATGATCTTATTGGATGGACATATGATCTCTATCCACCACCACAACAAAGTTTCCCTTGCTAGGACAGGAAGTTAGTTCCTTGGGCTACAAGAAGCTACATGCGATGGATGCATGTGATTTGAAAGCTCATGTTATGATTGGTATTCATATTTATATTTATTTGAGTCTCTCTTCAGAACTAGTAGACACTGGTGAAAGTCATTCCTCAAAAACATTACTCATAGTATGAGAGATGCTTCTTCTAGTTGATACATTATCCCAGTTGATTTGTCTTGATGTTCTTACATGGAATGATTCTTTAATATCGGGTATCTACTTGAAGTGCAAGATATTTATTGGTGGAGTGATTTTCTAATGAGAAATATTTTTCCTCATAATGAGATATTATTACATCATCTTCAGTAAGGAATCATTATCCTCAGACTGATCCCATATTGACATTCACCATAGATGAGTTAGATCCCTTCGAATAGATGGGATATGATTCTCTTTTTGTGTGAAAGATATATTATGGGATAGTTATTGGGGATTTTGATCCTAAATCTACAACCTTTCACTCACAATTTATAGAGTTTAACTCTCAAATCTATAAGTTTTATTTAGAAATCTAGGTTCCTTCAGTCATGGATGATTTTATATATACATATATATTTCTTAATGATTTTTATGGACCACCTTCAAGGTAAGAGAATCAAGTTTTCATCAACTTGATCCCAAGGATTTCATTGATAAATTTATAGGAATATTTCATGGCCGATAACAATCATTGGGAGTTGACAGTTTAGTCGGACAAATTTAAGATAAGGGTTTTTTCAATCCTATAGTGTACCCCTAGGCAGTTCTAGGGTTGTTCATGAAAATGGTTGATGAGATATTATAAAGTTGTGTTGATTATCATCATCTAATCCTATCCACTATGAATAAAAGTTACTCCAATATTAGGATTTTTACCTCTTTGAATAGTGTTTAAGAGGGAGATGGTTCTTGAAGATTGGTTTCATGTTCGGCTACTAGTAGTTATGAGTTCGCGAGGTTGATATTCCAAATACAACATTCCAATTTTTATAAACACACTATGAGTTCTTGGTGTCCCCATTTAATGTGATAAATTCACCCACATTATTTATGGCTATGCTGAAATGATTATTCTAAACATATATGTACTTTATTGTAATTTTATTCATTTAAAAAATAATCATATACTCTATGATATAGGGGGAGCATGTTGTAAACTTTTGGAGGGACTTAGTCTTTATTTTAGAGAACTGTCCTTATAGATTTCTCTTTAATTATCATTTCTTGGTCCACAAGGATTACTTTTTTAAGAATTTCACTTCTTATCATATATTATCTATGACCTATAGAAGATCATTACAGTGATATCATGGGATCCACCAAATATCATGTTAGATTTATGATGTTTTATTAGTTTTCAAAGGTATTATGTGAGGTCCATGGAAGTCTTATCCATGATTATATCCCCTTGTATCACTAGTATGTGGATGGGGATGATATTTAACTATACATATCAGTTCAAAAGCGCATTTGAGGAATTTATACTGAGGCTAGTGATTTCTTCTATGATGAGACTAAGGTGTAAGGGTGGATGTCATAGTGTATTAAAATTCCTACAGAGTTAGGATTATTATAATTCTTATTTAGAGGTATGAAGTGATTATGTATGGTTCTATGATATTGAGTCCCCATGAGTAGAACTACATGACCCAAATAATAGATTTGGTAGTGGTAGTGTTCTCTATAAGGACATGTATGGAATACCTTCTTGGGGATATCCTTATTGTTTACTCAGAAAATTAGAGTCTCAGGTATGTATTCATGAAGAGTGACATGAATCTTAGATAGATGTGATGGTTGGAGTACATATAAATGGTTACATTGAGATGTTCTATACTCTCGCTAAGGGAAACATGGTGGTTTATTTCTGTTGCTGGAAGTCCTATTCTAATTTTTGGTAGGAGGTTTGGATTCCTTACAGCGATCCCCCGTGGTTGAAAGAGGTTAAACTTATCCTCAATAAATTTTTTTGACTCATCTTCTTATCTATTATGTGAGTAATTATTTTTTTGTGACTTTGATGTTGAGGTCCAACATGATCAGATATCTTCTATTTATTTACCAGATAGGTTATTTGATGGAGGTAATCAATTAATTTTTTTAGGGATGAGTAGTTGCTCCGGTAATGGTTTTATAGGATGTGGTGGGAGACTAACAATTTTCTCATTTAGATATACATATATGTGTAGTGAATATGTAAAGGACCTTCATCAGAGGTTGTGTTGGGCTATCATGATGCAAAGTTTGGTCGACTTCATCTATTGGTGTGTCATATGTCAGAAGTTAATGGTTTAGAACTAGGTTCTAGCTAGTTTTTTGTAGCAGATCTAGATCCCAAAGATGAAATGTGATGTCATAAACATGGACTTGTGAAGTGTATTCCACTATAAAAGAGAGGCATTGATGATAAATAGTAGATAATGGACCTACATACCAATTCAGCACACTTTCTTACTTTTTGGGAGTAGAGTTCAGTTGAGATTTTTCGTGTACTTGTACATAAAGGATATCATACACCTCATGGAGTTACTGCATTAATTATATCTAACCATTATGAAAATACCATTTTATTTATTTTTGATATGTCTATAGGATGAATTAGGGACCCACATGAGTATGAATATAGGTTATCACCCTATATGGGTGGGAAGACAGAGAAACAATTCTAGGTGTTAGAGGATATGCTATGAGTTTTCATGTTAGAATTGGACGAGAGTTAGTAGGATCACGTACCTTAGATATTTTTTTATTTTAATAATTTTTATCACTCTGTTATCAATATTGAACATTCTGAGGACCTATAAGGGAGACACTATGGGTCACCCATATGAAGCACTTTGATCATTGGGGAATCTCTTGTTAGGTCAAAGATGGAGAAGGTTTAGGAGATCCACAAAAATATGATGAAAGTCCAGAGAAGGAATAAATCATATTAATATAAATTTTTTAGGCCCTTTGCATTTGATCAGTTAGACCATATTTTCTTAATATTCTCCCAATGATGAGGATCATGGAGATTTGTTTGGGGAAGAATAAATCCATCAGGTACATAGGGATGTTTGAGATCTTATAGAGGGTTGGAAAGCCTTCTTTGGACCTCACCTAACTGCCATAATTTAAATGGGTGTAAGATGACTTCCATGCGTCATAGTTGAGGAGGTATGTGTGTGATCATAAAAAAATTGTTTACTGGGGTGACATGGACATCATGCTTGGAGGAACCATCATGAAGTTCACAGTGGTGATCGAGGATTTATAGGAGAGGATCATGTGAGGATGGAAAATTACCTTGGTTCATGTGTAGTGTTATCTAGAGAGTATATAAAAATCATGTAGGTGGGTGAGGTAGATATAGGCTCAGTATCACCACTTTTTCATTAGTATTAACTTTTTGAGGAATAAATATGGAAGTTGTGAATAATGTATTGTCCTTTTTATCTAGTAACACATTAAATATATTAGGAAAATAATTCATAGCATGTAGCTGAGACTACATGATATTCTGAGGCCCATTTAGACTGAATTTAATTTTATAAAATATTTTATATATTTTATATCACACATGAATGTATTTTTTTAAAAGGATGAGGGTCAATACCTCTAAATTTAATGTCAAACAAAAGAAATCGCCTTTAACAGAAATGGGTGAAGAGTTAACCCAAAACATGATATGAGAAAAGGCTTGGAGAAAATGAACAAGTCCATATAAGGTCTCAAATGATCAAAGAGCATAAAATTCCATGACAAGAATAAGTGAAATCATTTTCACCCCTCTCTATCAGCCAATGGAACAAATAAAGAAAACCACGTGAAGTGTGACCTATAGTTGTTCGGCACTAGATGTTTGGATGAGGTGGATGTTGGCTGGGGTATTCTAATTAAAATAAATTATTAATTTATTTATTTTAATTTAAATGAAAAAAATGAAATCGTCTAAAAATATGATTCAATTTTTTTTCTCAGTTTAGTTTTTTAATCCTAGGACCTCTTATAGGATCATTCTATAGTTCTTTATTGGGGAATCAAGATCATATGATGAACAAAAACAAGATCAATTTGAATTGAGGTGTATCTAATTTAAATGGTCCCAAAAAGCATTTGAAACTACGCTCTTCACCAATGAATGATCCCAATAGAGTTTGGGAAAATTGTTTTTGAAGATTTATTACCTTTTTGAATTAATCAATAATGGATTAATGATATAATTTTATTTAAAGAAATTCTCAATAATTCATATGATCTTGTGTGTCAAATTCAGTTAGTCATTTGATTTATTATTCTCATTTTTTTCTCTCACCAATAATTTACCCTATTTGAAATCATTGCCTATGAATATGTTTAAAGTTACATATATCAAACTTTTTATGGTCGTTTTTCCTATCAATATTTTTTTTATTTTCCATTGGTCTATGGTGTCAAGATTTGACTTTTATCAGTGTGTTTGATCAAGATCAATCCCTTTGATCTGAGAAAGGTTAATGTGTAGAAAAATGATTAGAAAATTTTTAAAAGATTGGGATAAATAAAGTCATTTAGGTGAAAATTATTGAATATATAAGATTTAGGATCGATTGGATGTGATAATGGGAGGCACATGAGGTGGTGGCAGCTCCTAGTATATTGCTAGGATCTGCTTTTTGGCCACTACAGGGCCAAAATAAATGGGAAGTGGCATTTTCAACTGATTTCAGGAGGTCAAATGGAAGGTATGTTGGAAATGATGTTGAATATACAAAACATGTGATTATTCAACAAAAACATTGAAAAACCAAACTACATGTCATGTAGTATGTTAAAGACACAACATGTGGTACCTTGGTTGTGGAGGTTAGGTTTCTCAAGAGAGATAATAATCAAACACCTTGTGATATCTCCACATACCATGAGTCTCAGTGTAGGTTGCCTAGTGTGTACATATGTTGTATATAGAAATGGAAACATCGAGGAATGAACCATATACTCACACATGACCTATGAAAATAGTCATGGCCATGAAAAAATTGTTTGACCACGTGTGGCCTAGATATGTCGTGTAGAACCATTAATTTTTTTGTAGTAATACATTGTCAGTGAGCCATGTGTTAGAGAATAAAAACAATATATGGGTGGGGGGGACATTCCATGTGAACCCTTAACACACCATGAACCACTTCATAACTTTAAACATCTCATATTTCCATCTTTTTTACTCATATTCAGGTCCACTTGTATAGTATCTTGAGTGTTTTTTCTTTTATAACTCAATGGTTTCCTTCGTAGTGAATTTTGAGATGTTATGTTTTTAGAATGAAACATATTTAGTCGGTTCCCGAAGATGCAAGTGATCAGGATGGATTATCAGAGGGATTTAGGGGTTGGAAATTCCCCATACTCCCCAAATTAGTTTGGGTCCTCATATTTTATCAGGTCACGTGTCTTCTACCAACAATGTGGTACCCCATGAATGAATAGTGAATCAGTCATCTACCTACTAAGAGGTACACAGTGATTTCATAGGGAATGGCTTGTCCACATACTAAGTGGTACCCCCAAAATGGGTTAGACCATAGGTCCTATATCTAATGAGTGGTACCCCCTGATGGACTAGTTTAATAGTCCTATATATATTATGTTATTCCCCTCTGATGGACTTGGGTGTGTCCCATCAATAGGGTGACTGGAATCCCCCTATCATATTGGTTCATGGATACTATAACCCTTAACAGGAACCCTCTCACTAATGCAGAGGTGTGTAGACCATATACATAGATATTGTTTCCCCTCTACTATGTGGAATGTTGTCGTGGTGTGGTCCCTCCATGTGGCTACTTTTTCATATAGAAGTGTGAGATGATTTCCATCATTGATGGACCTTTTGTAACTATAGTAAGAATCATCATCTTAGAATGGGATGTTATATTGAGATCCCCTATATCTATAATCTAGGATTATTTTATGAGAACACACACACACATATCTCCATTGAATTTTTTTGTTCCCTATTTCTTTGGGTATAGTTTACCACTTTTATTTCCTCTCATTTTTCTACACCTGTAGTTTTTAGGGCATTCAACTAGGTATGTATATTCTCACCACCATATTTTATTTTCACATATGTGTCATGTATTATCAAGATAAAAAATATTTCAATAAAGAATTTCGATGATCATAGGGATAAATGGGTGGATTTTACTATGTATGGTTTTTCCGATTTGAAGATCACCAAGTATTATCTCTCAAAAAAAATGCAAACAGTTTTCAAGAAAGGTAATATTTTTTAGTTGGGTATGTGTTTTTCCTATTTACATTTCATATTTAATTTTCACACTCTTTTGTATTCTCGAGAGGTTTTTACATGCATGTTTTTGTACCCTATATGTATTAGTCTTTTATTATTATTTCTATCCACTTCTACATATATATTTTTGTGTGCCTACTTGTATGAAATTTTAGAAAATTCATCCTAATTAATCTATTAGTTTATGTTCTTGTATCCACCTCTATCTAACTAGGGTGGGCTTGGGGTAGCTACGACATTATTTTACACCAACAATTCATCCCCCAGTTGGTTGGGTCATGACAAATTGATATAGATGAAAAATGTGTAATCTGATAGAAAATAGATACAAATCATAGATCCGATTGAGTAGAACCTTTATGGACTAGTTTTTCTTATTTTTAGAGTATAGTGGAAATTTGGGAATGTGAAACAGGATTCCTTATATTAAGAGTTTAATATACAGACAAAGTGTACTACATAATTCATTGATACCACTAAAGGATGAGTAATTACATATTGTGGAAGTTATAATATTTTACCTTCCTCCATGTACCCTTTATATTTATGAATTCTTTAACCATTTAAAATTCACTTAATACAGCATGTTCTTGTCTCCAAATATGGGTTTTGATGTGAATAAGAGATAAATGGATGCTTTCCATTGGTGTAAAGTTGTGTCATGTAGCATTGGAGATTCGACTATATTACCAGTTTTTCATATCGTGGATATACTATGAGAATTATAACAACCAGTTGGTGGGGTTCCAACTAACTCAAGGGTATAAAGGACCCCACCCATCACTTATGGTAGCTACCTGCTACTCAGTGATGTCAGGATGGGCTAAGATAATAAGTGGAAGTATTATATTTTCTACATCCAATCCACCATTTTATTATTTTAACCCCTGATCAACCTTAATTCATATTTTACTATTGTGAAGGGTTCTATAAGAGTTTATTGGCTTCCCCAACACATTTCTGTGACTCCTCTCTCTTTTACACAATCATTATTAATTTATTAATTTAATTTTTATCAGTTTTTTTGGGGATTAATCTTGATCTCCTCTTTTATATCCCTATTCAAACATTAATATGTTCTTTAAAAAACATTCCATATGAGATATTAAAGTCTCTCATTGATCTATGTGTTTGATCGCATGGTTTATTCTTCAACACGTCATATGGTCAAACTGAAACCAATCCTATGGGACTTATTTGTTTCTCTAGTTTGTGAAACTGGTACGATTGTAATGATACAACATCTACATAAACTATATTATTTGGAATTCCCATTTTTCTAAAATTATAATCCACAGACCTTCCAAAAATCATGTTAGGTTCGATGAAGTATTATACTAGGGCTTTTGGAGACCTGAGGGGTGTTCCTCCCTTTGACTCTATGCTTGAAATTCATAATTATGCAATTGAATTGGTAAGAAAATGGGAATTTTTTTATTATATTTTCTTCAATAATGAAAATTAATATGGATAAAATGACTTGTGAATTGATACTTGGTATAGAATTGGAACATGGGAATAATGTTTATTTGATATAATTACTCAAAACCCCATGAAATGGATAATGGTTTAAGATGAAATTTGAATTTATATTTTCATACTTTTCATATGATCTAATAAAATGTCATGAAATTCAGTTATGGCATGGAATTTTTAGGTTTAATTAATTATCTAACTTAAAGTATTTCAACTTTTTTGGCATATATAATGATTTTATAGGCTTCTGCTATTTCTTGGTGCCCGAGGGATGGATTTATGTTTTCATGATTCCTAAGAGTGACATTAATGGTTTTCTGATACATGAGGATGAGATTCAAAGATATATGGTTCATTAGGGTGAGATGTGTGGTTTCATGATTCTAACGGGTGAGGGGATGTGTTTCTTTATGACTTAAGATGAGGTTTATGTTTAATCAAAGTCAAAGCCCATGATTTTGTAATCCAAAGATTATAAGGTAATGATGTATCATCGTATTTTATATCTGAGTGTAATAATATATGTGTGGAATGATCATCTTTTCAGGTTATTTTCAACATGATGCCTAAAGAGACACATCAAAAACATTGACATGGTGTGGTTGGATTGATCATGGGTGTCATCCTTGAGATCGATGGTTTGTGAGTTTACTATGATATCCTATGTTAATGTATGAATTAATTTCCATAATTACCATAATAATGCATTCCATATTTCTTCGAAATAGTTTTCATAGACATTGTGGGAGTCAGACTACAACGTTTTAGTCCATCCTTTTTCTAGAACTTGTTTTGTACAAATGAATACATCATAGATGTTGTTATTTAAAAGGGAATAAGGACATTTTCATGGTAAATGGAATTATTATAATTACTAGAGTTAAGATATGAGACTAATCATTTGGGTTGAGCACCTTTTTGGGAGTCACTACTTTGATATAGTCTTTTAGTTCTTTTCTTTTATAACTTTTTGCCACAAATTTAGGTTGTATATAGTATGACATGGAATGGTTCATTATGTTTATATTGATTTTAACCATTCCTATTTATCTACTAGATTTTTTATATTGATTGGGTATTATATTTTTTAATATATTCATTATTATATTCCATAGGTTATAGTCTCACCAATATACATATTATACCCTCAATGCTAGTTGGTAGACTTTGGATTTTGGGGAGGCACTACTAAGGTTATATGGTCTGAAATCTTGTAAACATAAGGGGGAACCAAGCAATAAATGTTACAAGAACTAAAGTTGTTTTGTTTCTTCAAGATCATGTATAAATACATATATCATATATAAAATACCTAAAACATATCCATTATGATCTTCCCAACTGAAAGTTATCATGTATATATATATATTTAATATAAAATCTTTTTTAATATCTTATGGAAAAGGAAACATTAAAAAAGGAATACTTTAGACGCTCATAAATTGTAAAATGAGATAAATAACCATTTATTTATGTATTAAATAGTCAAAATGGAAATATGAAATTTTCTTAACATTTGGAAACTGTTCCTAGTAATTCATAAAGAATAATTAGGAGTCATAGAAAAAATATTGAATGTTCATAATATATTAATCCTAAATGAATAAATGAAAATGATATATGAGAGAATAAAATTGGTATAATACTAGGTATTAAAATATTTTTATAATATGATTCACAATCATAGTAATTGATTTCTTATGTTAAGGAAACTCACCATGAAATTCAACAAAATTTTAGCAGGGGATATGCACAAATGTATTTGGTTTGGGTATGGTAATACTACTAGTGTACCATACTTTTCATTTGGGATAACCTATAGTGTACCCCTGGATCTCATAAGACATTAATATTTACCTTATTAATTATAGGGTTATAATAGTCCCAGATGGTACATAATCATATCCACTCATATTTATTCACCAAGATCATGAAGACATTTATAATTTCATCGTAGCTTAACCCTTGTAAAATAAAATTAGTTGCATCAATATTTCATTATAATATTTATAAACCCTATTGAGAAATTATTATGATTTTATAATTGGATCACATCCCCAGTGAACTTTATTTAACAAAATAATGGTATTACAATGGAAAATGGCTTAAAATGATACATGGAGTACTCATTAATGAAAATGCCCTAATCATTTGGAAATAACTAATACGAAATATAAAGAAATCCAGAATATTAGAAATGTTTTTTATCAGAAAAGAACCATTAAAAATATTAATATAAACATAAAATAAAATAGTATTCATGATTGAAATAAAATCTATTCCTTTAGTATATGTTACTAACTAATATTTCATTAACACTATCAGTAAAATAATAACATGTAATTTATTAAGAAAATGAGTAGAAGATTTATTTTTACATTTACTATGTTTAGTAAAACATGGTTAAAATGACTTTATAAAAATTTAGGATACTTTTGAAAACAATCTTGAAAATATTTTAATGAAACTATTGGCATATAAAAAAGAAAATCTTGACTGAATAAAGAAACAATGTGGGTTTTCATTAAAAATATTATTTCAATAACGTAAGTAATTGAAAAGTGATAAATGAAGGTAAAACATGTAATTTTGATAAATAAAGAAAGTATTTAATTACATAATATATTTTTAAGATAGATCATATAATTTAATTATATGAATTTTATGAAAAAAATCATTTTAAAAATGAAATTGTAATATAAAAACCTTAACTCAAGTATAACATTCATTGTAATAAATATAGCATCATATTTTTAAATTTTAATTATTTTATAATTATATACCATATATAATTTAATTATTATAATATCATATATGATCTACTAGTAAAATTTCAATTCCTAGTTATTAATATATATTTTTTTTGAAAACATATTTTTTGGGTGCTAACTATTTGGATTTCCATGAAGGTTTCTGTTTGAATGTTACGATCCTTGTATGTTTATCATAGATACATCACATAAATAATTTAAATAATGAACTAAATATCATATATATTCATTATATACATATTCATTATAATCCATAAATGGTAGAGATAAAAAAATTAATTACACCATTAATAGATATTGTGATTTGTATTTATGCAAGACCACTGTTTTTATGTACTAATAAAAAAAGAAATTTAAATAAGATTTTATCATTAAAAATTAATCATTATTTTTAATATATCATATTTATTTATTAAATCCATCAAAATAAATTTCCAAACATTGAGGTAATGGAAAACAAATCATGTTAGTAAGTAGAGGTGGTAGTCCACACATATACATTAGTGATAAGTTCAACTCAAATTTTATATAAAACAATTGAAAATGGTCATTAAATATTTTTAATAACATCCAAAGGTATTTATGATACTTGAGTAATCATTATTTTGGATAAAACATTTTTATGTATGGTGGAAGAAAGAATAAAATTGAAAGATCTCACTTAATAATTATTCATTTTCATTATAAGAACTCCATCTCCATACACCTTAATCCTTGAATGATTTAATTTGGAAAATAAAATGGGTTCTAAGATAATATAAAGGAATATATAGTGATATTAGGGTGAGGTTTGGATGAGGAATATGGCTATGAATTCATGAGTAATGGTGGAGAGGATGTAAGTGAGGGAGAGGACACTAATAAGAATAATAAAAATATTTAAATAATATATTCTCATCTTCTAGTTATTTTGGATCCAAATAATAAATAATTAAAATTATGGATACTATAGAATCTGTATAAAATAAGAAACATGAATTTGGAAATGTTTTGTGGTAATGTGTAACTTATATATTATTTTAGTCATCGATAAACCTTTTAACCCTAAATATGTCAACACATATTTAGTATTGTTTTTCTTTTAATTATGATAAAAAATGAATGTGGAAATAATAAGAAATTTGGAAAATATGATTACATATATGGAAACCTTTTTAATAAAATCAATTCCTGAAATTATTATATAATAACTTTAAATTATGTGGGAAAAAACAAAATGATAAATAATTTTTAGAAAAATGGGTTTTAAGAATAAAAGTTAATTTATATTCATTTACATAATAGTTGAAACAGTTAAATAAATATAAAAAATATTTTATTGAATATTTAATATATTAATTTTATTAAAACAATTGATCAATTTTGATTAAATTTCATTACTATAATAAAAACACATTGTGTATATAAAAAATTATAGAAAATAACTCTTTTTATGTTTAATTGATTTTATCATCATTCCTAACAATTTGATAAGTATTATATAGATGATTATTAATTAATTCATCTAAATTATCAATATTTTTTAATAAAATATTTTTTAATTATTGATCAATATAAATTTATTATATAAAACACATAACATGTATGAAAAAAAATATTCTTTCAATAAATAGATACTTTAATAATTAAATTATTTTATTAGAAATTAATGATTTTTTATTAGGAATTAATAAATTCATTTATTTTTAGAAAAAATATATATATTTCATAATTTGCGTAATCCTATTCATTTCTGTTAGTCTATAAACTTGTTTATTAATGTATAAAATATCATGGCATCAATTAGACTCTGGGTTGTGTGTAAATAAATCTATCTAAAATTTTAAATTTATATAAAAGAAAATATATATAAAATTAGGGGATTCTAAATTATATCCCATTAAAAATACATTTTCACTTAAAATTATGTTACTATAATAAAAAAAGGATTTTTTTGCTTTTTGACATCATTGAGTTCCAATTTAGCTTTCTAAAATTTATGATTCCTATAGATAACATTAACAAGGTTAGTTTTCTTATTTGAAAACACTATATCTATATAATACAAGATTTATACTATTTTTTTCATATGAATGATCATGTTATAATGGTTAAACTAATATGTTTAGTAAATTTTATCTATTTGGTCTGTACTTCATGAAAATATATATCTGGAAGCCATCATGATTTGAGAAAGGATTAGTGGAAGCACCAAGTGACAAGCTACAATCATTAGCTATCCAAGAATATTTAAATTTTCAATATACCTAGGGAATATATTTCTCATTTTTTAAAATCTTGAAAACTGCATCCATAGAAAAATTCATAGTAATTCTTTATTCGAAAAATCTAAACTATAGATCTCATCAATGATTTTTCGAATAACTTTTCAGTATACTCTATGTTGGCATGATGTTATGATTAATTACTTTACGGTTATTCCCTATTTCCATAATTATATTATTCCCTAATAGCTATATTTATCCATCATTATCGAAACACATTGTTGTTATACACTTCCTTAGATTAAATTCTTCTTAAGTATCCATTTTAATTCTTGAGTTGAAGTTATTTTAATAAGGGAAATAGACAAGAGGAAGGTTTTTATCCAAAAAAATTATAAATTGAGAGCATGATATTAAAATATCAAATATGGTTTTAATTGTTATATCATACTGACCATTTATGTATGAATGATATGAAGCACTGAAACAAAACTCAATATCCATTGTTTTCTAAATTCTTCTCCAGACCATCATAATAAACCTTATATATCGATTAGATATAATTGAATGTGTTATCCCACATAATCATACCACATACTTAATATATATCATTGAAAGCTGATAAATGGAGAAATATACTTTGATAGAAATTATGTCTGATGATGTTGTATGGTGATCAACTATAACACAAATATAATTATGGACTTAAGATGTATTTGGATATTTTGATGATGAAATCCATGATGATATTATCTCATTTCTTTTGTGGTACATGAAATGGTTATAACATACCCTTATAATTATATCTTCCATCCTTAACATACTAAAAATAAAATTACCCATATACATTCTATATAATCACTCTCAGTATATTTCCCTAGAAAAAATAATCATTTATATATCTATATATCTTTATACGTCCAAGATTAATAGATAATAATTGGATGTAATATTTTCCCCATAACTCATTTTATATGTCTGGTTTTTAAGAGACACATACTCAGTTCCAAAACATTTTCAATCCACCACAATCAATGTTGAACTAAGGAATATTACATAAATATTTTGAAAGTTTTACATCTTACCCTTACTCCTCATCAAAATTTACACAATTTTATGGTTGAAAAGTGATTTTGGATAAATAATATTTTTTTCCACCAATCATGATTTCTTGGTACTTCCTTTTAAAATCACTAAATATTAGATATTTTATAATCCACAATGAATATATTCTTTCACAATTCAATATACTCAATTCATCAATGATTTTTTTCTTTCTGAGGGTGGAAACATATTGATAATTTATAATATTTTATCAACTAAAACCTTATTCTCTAACATCTATTGAACTATTTCATAGAGAATATTTAATTTAAATTATTATGATATGTATATATGTAAAACCATTCCCTATAATGATGATTCCTACATATCATCAATGAAAATATTATTGTGGAAAACTGTAATGTAAAAGACATGTAATGTTTCACATAAACCATGATTTTTCCCATAGAATATGTTATTTCCATGTCAATATGAACATGAATGAATCCCCAAACCTTTATTAATAATTCAATATAGATGAATGATTATTCTACTGTATCTATAAGTGTTAGTACAGGTGTGTAGACCAACAATCTTTTTAACACCTTTAAATTTTCCTCAAATTCAACTATCCAAATTAATATGATTTTCTTAAAAGTTAAATTGTTTAGTGGATTGTATATCCATGAGATATTATTAAAAAATAATCATTAATATAAAACAAATAAAAAAATATATGGATCTTACTTAATGTGGCTGACATGGTCCAATATTATATAACATCCCTTTTTATATATCCAATATTACACCCTATCTTAGGATTATATAACCCAAAAATGAAACATTATATAAACAGATATAACACTTTGTAATTTTTCATACAACATTTCTTTCATGATGGAATTTAGTGTAATAGTCAAGTGATTATTAATCTCTTAATTATTATATAAATATATAACTATATGATGTATAAATAATACAGAAAAATTATTGGTTACATCTAAAGACTCTATACATAAAATCTAAACAGATAATAAGGGATTCATAAGATGAAATGACATCACTATAAATTCATAATTCCCATACCTCATATGGAATGAAATCTTAGAAATTTATTGACATTTGACCCTTAATTGAATATGTCTAGATTGAAGATCAATCATATAGAAATAGTATTCTTTTTCTCATAGATAAAATAAATCATCTATAAGTGTAATATGATACACATTTTGGATTTGGATCTAGTTAAGTTTCCTATAATCAGTACTATGTTTCATTGATAAATCACCAGTTTCAATAAAAAGAACAAGTTAAACCTATATAGACATTATCAGATGAATGTATCTTATATTAGGATTTCTTGGATTTGGTTCATCAATTCTTATTACTAACATAGGGAAAATCTATACGGATTCATTGAAATAAGTGTAACACCTGGTTTTTGTTATATTTAAAACAATATTTCATGATTTAGAGGAACATAAGGAAAAAATTTCAAAAAACATAAAATGACTCGAATACAGTAGGAATATATTTGATGTTCGGTTTCCATCTAAGAATTAGAGATAGAAACACCCATTGAGTAGGGAATTTGGTCTTATTAAATAGTTCTAATTTCTATTATATTTTATATTTATCCTCACACCAATAGACAATATATATTTGGATCTTAATATAATATGATACACCCCTTCCTTTTAAATTGATAAGGGATTTATATAATTGAATAAATTCAGTTCTCATTATCAGATGGAATTAAACTAGGGGAAGAATTAAAAGATTTGGAGGAATCCAATTCCCAAAATCATCAATAGGAGAAGAACCAAAGACTTGAGTTGGGATCTTCATTCACTTAAGAGTTTTCACTATTAATCAAACATCTACTCATTGATGTTATAAATTATCATTTTGAGATATTTTTCATGATATTAAATAATTCATGTCACATTTCCAAAATAATATATAACAATATTCTAGTTTACCTATCAGAACCTCAACATCACTATTTTATCATAAATACTGTACAGAAACCATGATTGTTAATGTGTTAATTTTACATCATTAACTATAGTGATAAATCATATAATTATGATAATATTTTTTATAATGCCCAAAATTATTAGAGATTCTTTTCATGCTATTACACATTATGATTAACAAAAGTCTCCCTTAATCATATTATTTTCAAATGCATTGTAATTTATTGTAAATAAAATTTAACTTATCATATGAAAATACACCATAATTGTTTATTTTAGTGTAAAATATATGTCTTATATATCGTGTACGCTGGTGATGATCGATTCAATGCCCAATCATCTAATTTTAGAGTTTTTATATTTAGAAATATGTATTCCACGTGTGTATCCATATGATAATATCTGTGCATGGATTTATTTTATAGGAATAACATACCACATAATTTACCCTAAAATGTTATATTCTCATATAAATAGGCTTATCTTAAGGGATCTCACTAATTTTTTCTTCATTTTACTTTAAAAAAATTACTAAACCAAACTCTTAGAATAATTTTAGTGACTCAATAATATCAAAAATAAATATTTCATATTATTTTTTGAATATATATTATATTGTATTTGGATCCACACTAAAACACAAAAGGTATAATATATTTGAAAATCGGACATACAAATAATGGTATATAAAATATCTACATAATATCCCATTATGTTATTCACAACTAAAACCATTATTAGTCATATAAAATTTATAATATTTCTTGAAATACAAGGGAAAAGTAACATAATAAAGAATGAACTCTGATATTAAATAAGGGTAAATATGGGAGATATCAATTATCATTTAATCATAACATGTGAAAAATTTTATGAGAACATGAAATTAACATTTGAAAACCTTACCAATTATTCTTATATCATAATCATGGATCATGGAACAATGATTTGGAGTTCATAATACATAATTATAAAGGAAAGAAAGAGCATGATCAATGAGATAGTCCCATTTTTATAATATTTTCTCATAATAGTGTGTCATAAAGTGTAGAATAATCAAAATAAGAAAAATATTATCCCATGAAAATCCCCCAATACATTCATCACATGTTAGACTTGGGATAGATAATAGTGAACCATCTTCATGCTTTGTATAACATCACATATATCCGCTTTTTGTCATAGTATAACATATCACATACACTTAACACTCATTTAAATTCCAAATTTTCCTAATTAATTAGAGATTTATAATGGAACTACTCATCAAATAATCATAATCCATTAATATATATTCTACATGATATTGAAAAAATTTATCATTTCATAAATGTATTAAAAAAAAGAAAATAAAAATGAGTTTCAGTAATGTTTCATCATTTTAATATAAACATTCTTGATGAAAAATACAAAAGAAATCATAAGACCACATCCATAGTGAATCATAAGTAACATCTAATGATTTTATCCAAGCTAAAAATGGGTTGAACATATATCGACAATATTATTTAAGGAAAATACTTATTTCATTTTAAATTAACTAATCTAAAATAAATAAAATTACATAATAATTTTAAATAAAAATTAATTGAAAATAAAAAGGGAAATAATTAAATAAAACATTGTTTTTGAATATTAGTCTTTGTAGAAATTAAAATATCTTCAATAGATATATGTTAAAACTAAGATTCCTTTCATACTTTTGGTAAACAGACCAATGTACCTTATTAAAAAAAATGTAATATTACGTTTTAAAAAATATTATAGAAATTAAAAAAAAGGTTCAAAAATAAATTATCAAAAATTAAGAAATTATATAAAATATTCATGCATTTTTTTTATGAATTTATGGACATTGAAAAAAATATTACATACTGAATGGAGAAAAAAATTAGTTTTTAATAAAAACATTATTTAAGTCTCTTGACTACATAAATAGAGAAAAATTAAAAAAAATGGAATAAAAAGGAAAAACTAGTACGGAATAAAAATAATAGTATTTTTTTTTATTATGTCCTATAATTTCATCATCACAAGTTATTTCATTAAAATCGATGTAAAAATGATATTGTAATGTAAAACCTTTACATCAACTCTGAATTGATTCTTATTCTATATAAACTAAAATATATTATATTAACATTTATTATATTTATATTAAATTACCATATATATACATATATGATCACATATAATCTATTTATAAATTTTCAATATCCATTTATTAGAAATTCTTTATTAAAATAATAGCTTATATGTGTAAAGTGATTATTGTTTCATTAATGTTTTGGTCTGGTTGTTTTGATCCTTTTACTTTGCTAATTTTCCCATCATTATTGATATTTTATTAATGATATTAATATAATATTTATTCATTGTATAAATACATATTATTATCTATCAAAGGTATATATAAAAAAAATTAGCATGTTTATGGAGATAATAATCTGTACATACACATGAACCCTATTTTCATTGTCAAATTAAAATAAAAAATGAAATATAAATTATATAATATCATTATAGAATCATAATTATATGTAAAAGATAATAATTATATACAGTAAATCTATCACTATAGTACACATTTTTTGTTATGAAGGAAAAAAGTATAATATCACTACATGGATGACGTAGTCCGTACATTCATATGATAAATACACTGATTTCTTGTTTGATTGAATGGATGTGGTAAATGGTAGTAACATAATCATAATAAAATATTAGATAATTAATAACACTTTATTGATGATTTTGTTATTTATATAATAGGTTTAGATAATGTGTAAGAATAAATATATTTTAGATAACTTGGTTATGATTTATGCATCTTCTTGGGGAAACCACCATTGGCTTAAAAATTAATCCCAAAAATATTTGAATTATTAGAATAAAATGGTATGTCGGATTAAGGGATGTTATATAGTATTATAATAGGGTATAAATTTATGGATCTATTTTATTAAAAATTCATTAATAATGGGGGAGTGAAGGTTCCCATTTTAATTGAAGGAGAGGACCCTAGTATAATTATATAAAATGATTAAATAAAATAATAAAATTATTTATAGTGGGTATAAATGAAACAAAATAATTATACAATAATATAGGGACTAAATTCTCACAACTAATAAAATTTTAGTTGTTATATTTTAATATTACCAATATATCTTAGTTTAACCATTAGTAAACATGTTTTAACCTATAATGTGGTAATAAATTTATGTTACACTTACTGTTACTTATAAAAAACATGAATGTGGATACATAATATATTTTTAAATTTATTAATAAAAATAGAGATTCAATTTTTTAATATGATATTACATAATTTTTTAAAAATAATTTTAAAACTGGCTTTTAAAATGAAACGAAGGATCGTTTTTTAAAAAATACATCATATGCATAAAACTAATGTTATATTTAATAATTTATTTATAAAAACAATAAAATGGAATTGATGAAATTCGAGGTAGTATACATTCTATAAATTTTATAAAAACTATTAATCAGTAATTATTTGTATAGTTTGTTATTATGAATACTAATATCATGTATAAAAACTATTTTGAAAAAAATATTTTTGTTTACCTTTAAATAATTTTATTTGGATTTCTGAAAATTAATTTATTATATTATTTTTTATTAATAATTTATTCATTTACATTAATAATATATTTCATAAAAAAATTTCTTCCAATACTAATAAAAATAATTATTTTGATGAAAATATATAACATGTTAACAATTACACTTATTCAAGGAAAATGACTTTTAATAATTAAATTTTTTTATTTGATAAAAAATCATTATTTCCTAAACAATAATCAATAAATGTTAATTTAGGAAATAATTTACATATATTTTTGAATATTTTATTAATCCTAATCATACTAACAAATATAATTACTATTTTATAGAGTTAAACTATATCACTAATTCATTTAGACACATGGTTGCATGTAATTCATGATATCAATCACTTCAATTTATTTTGAAAGGAAATAAAAATAAAATCCTGTAGGGTTAGAGTCAATTCATTCAATGATGTTTAAATTTTAAAACCAATATGTCACTTTAATGTATATCCCATATATTTTTTACCCATTATGTTATTTTTATTAAATTTCTACAGATGTTAAGGGAATCAAAATTGAATATTTCATCCAACTAGTGTTATGTCATATTATATTGTTTATAAGTTCAATGATGTGGAATAAAAATCAAGAATCATTTTGAAATTATTTTCAATATTTCATTTTTTAAAATATTTTTCGTAGCCCCTTCCACTAAATAAATATATATTATACCCCTATTAAGGGTATGGTTCTTGTTTTATATTGTTGAGAGTAGAGAATAATTAGTGCCTATGTATTTCAATATTATAACTAAAAAATTATGTCTCTTATTAGTATATCTTTCATAATTTTTTTATCTACATCCATGTTATAATTATTATTTTCTTCTAGAAATTCTCTATTATGTTTTCTATATATATTATTATTCATTTTTTATCTAAATTAACTTTATTTCGTTTTTAATCAAGGGGTAAAAATGGAAAAGGGATATTACTTTATGAAACATTATATATTCTATATGGTTTTTACGATGAAACTTCCTCTAATGGAAGAATAATAACTTAACAATCAATCTAATTTCCACCTTCATTAACTATATATATTGAATTTAGTAACCAAAAAAATTTCTAAAAACAATATAATTTTACTGTGATTTAAAAAGTCAAGAAACTAATTTTGATGACTACTTATCTCTTTTGGATAAATTAATGTTTATCAAGATAGTAAAATAGAAATTTAGGAATCTAATCATCTGGGGATATATTTAGTGGTTCTATCTATAATCTCATATGTAAATTAATTCACCTGTATAGATTTTAAATTTTTTTCATAATTTTATACTACCCATATATTTTATTTCCATGATAATCGGTGTATGGTTTCATTATTGGATGATGTAGAGTAATAATAGGCTTAAAATATTATATTTTAATGGTCATTTTATTTTCCATTGGGTTTTGGTGATGAAAAAATGAGGTGATCAGAATTATGTGAATTATAATATATTAGGTAACTATAAATTATAAATTAATGTGTTTTAAATGATGCATTAAATTTATAAAATAATTCTTCTAAAAGAAGTTCTCATTTTTTATTAATTTTTAATCAGAATTTCTAATTTCTCCCCCTATATAGTATTTTCATTTCACATTTTGGTTAAAATGCACTTAAAAAATCCCCACAATTATCATTAAAATTTTGCTAAATTTCCTTTTAATTTTACACAATCCTATAATGTTGTATTAATTCAATTCCACATCTAGTGAATGAACATGGTCAACTAATCTTCTTCAAAAAATAAAATAAAAATTTCTAAGGGTTCCCTCGACAAAACTTATAAAATTGAAAAATATATTTCAATATAATGTTATATTATTCATTCAAAGATTTATATAATGTATTATATAAAATTATATTCAAAGGATACATCTAAAAATCCCCATGGATGGTTTATTTTCAAAATATAAAAAAGGGGGATTTATAAAATTCCCACTATCAAAAATTTTATAGTTTAAAATCACAATGACATATATCATAAAACAACACATGGTATTACTATCATAAGTCACAATGCTGCAACTATAATTTTTTTTATGAATTGATTAATCATATGATAAAAATTTTCAATAAGTCTAGACATGATTATAGTCAATATAACACCACACTAAAATAATAATGCATCTATGACACACTAAAAAATCATAAGACATTTATTCAATCAAAATAGTGATCAAGTATATCATTACTCCATGGGAATACACACAAAATATTTTAACAATACAATTGGTCAAAATATGAAAACCCAATCATATGTAAATTTAATGTTATAACATATCATTAATAATAAATATTTATGTACTTTAAATGACGAAATGAACTCAGAACCTAGTTATTTTTCCTAGGAATGGGTAAATCAACACTATCCCTTTTAATTTTCATGACTAGAATCAATGTATCCTAAATTAGGAATCCCATTATTTTTTGGAAATGAAACTTTTAGTGATACCCACTTTCAAGGAATATCCAAATCAATCAAAAAATAAAATACGACCTTAAATATTTGAAAGTATTCAAACCAATCCAATAATCATCAATTGTCTCTTGACTATACTTTATTGTATTTTGTAATCATGTACTCCATGATTTAAAAAAAATCATCATGTATCCCACAATAAAGTGATATATACTCACTAAATTATCTTCTATGATAGTATTAATTTTTTAAAAAATTTCAACACCATCTCCCAATGAGATATGGATATGTAATTCTGTACTCATGATATCTAACTAAAAATTATCTCCAAAAAAACCATGAATACCCATTGAATCTATACCAAAATATCAATTTTAATATTATCTCCCACTATAATTTACTATAATAATGATTTTAGGATGATGTTTTATTAGTAATTTTATAATCTCACTTCATTTTCAATTATTGTTACATGTGTATGGTAACCTAATAATACTCTAATTTCACAAAACTAGATTGTAATTTAGAGAAGTTATATTATTCTTGTAATTAACATATCCTAGTCATCACTAACCTTTATATGGTAACTTTAGTTCATAAAAAACCCTAAAAACACTATCAATTACAAAAACCCATTATTCAAACCCCAAAAGTTTAATATTTCATTACAAAAAGTCTTTATTAAATGATCATCTTGAATTTACTGTTGAATCATATCAGGGTATAACACCATCTTTTATAAAATACAATTAAATTAAAATTTATTAAAATTACATAATAATGGCTCATTCAACCCCATATTCCCTCAATGAATCTGAAAATATGTTAAAATATTCACAATTCTCAATATTCATATTACAATCTTGATTTTTTATCGATTAGAAAATTTTCAATGTGACTAACAACTATATCAAGAACAAAATATATAATTTCAAAAGAATATATTCCACAATAGATACTGTTGATATAATAATCCTTCACATATTACACACATGTGGTGATATAAATACCTAACTCATATAGCAAATAAATGTTCCAATTCATAAATCCCTCTCCATTTTTATTTTGGTCAATTAATTTCTCTTCCAATCAAAAAAATTCACCATAAAAAATAACAAGCTTAAAAATAAAATAAATAATTCTATTTACACTGTAAAAATAATAATCTTTGAATTAATCACATCCAAGAATAGCATATCACATTTTAATTCATTTTCTAACACTACAACTTTTAAATTATACCATGAAATCCCATTAAATTAAATAATCCCTCATAAACCTATTAATTCATCAAATAATTTTAGTATTGTATTTTAGTTTGATAAAAATGGTTCCTACATTAGAAATCACATTCATTTGGAAAAATAAGTCAATAAGGATTAAACATTTAATAATTTACAATTTATTAATATAAAATACCAATTTATCTAAAATTTATATTTTTTCATCATTGATAAAAAATTATGATTAATTTTAAAAGAAGTCATTATTATCATAAATAAATACATGTTTTATAAAAACAATAACTTAAAACCTCTATGGTGATACATTATCTCGTATTTCATTGAAAAATAGCATTTCATTGTCTAATAATCATATATTCCAATTGTATCATATTTATTTCACCAAAGATTATAGCGTCATTTATAAATTAACCACCATACACATGGTATAAAATACAATTAAACATGGGAAAACCTCTACCATGAACTCTTTTAAAATTTTATTTCATGATTATGTCATCTTTATGGGAATCACAATTTATCAATTTACAAAAACAACATGATTACCATTTAAACACCATTGAATATATTTTTTCATTTATATCATTTATAACATCCAATTTGGTATTTCTTGTATTCATATGAAATAATCATTTTCCTATAATTATTTTCAACAGTAATCATCTTGTATATTAAACATACTTGTAATTTATTTTTGTTAGGATCTGCCTTCTTCATGATGAGAGAAAGGATGAAAAGATTTCATGCCCTTCCTTCTTCATGGTGATGGAGAGATAATGACCCTCGAGTACCACCTTCATTAGGCCCCTAGGTGGAGAATAACACCAAGGGTATAGAATCTCAAATAAATTAAATGCATTACCCTTTAAATAGAACAAGATTAGGAGATTAAATGGTAAATACTAACAACATAAAGGAATAAAGAAAATATTAAAGCCAAGAATCCATTACCATATGCATGTTCAAAATAAACTGATATAAAGTACAATAAAAACATTGAAGGAAAGTACCAAAAGAAAATAAAATCAGCAAAGAAAACATTCTCAAAAATCGAGCTAGTAAGGTCTGACATAGTACTCAGTGTCCTCCAGGAAACCTGAAAGACGTTTTATATACATAGTGCGGGAATAAAGTTATACCTAGTTGGGAATCCAAAATCACTCATGATCAAGTGTGGGGAAATTCTAATGCTTGGGAGAAATAAAGGTAAACAAACACCTATTAAGGAAAACTATCCAACCAACCTCACTAATGAACACTCCCTGCATATCCAAAGATTGGTAAAATAATAGTAACTACACATCGATATTTGGTTAACCTGTACCGCTTTGCCACTGGGTATTTAGAATATCCTATGCATATGACCTCCCCCAAAAAACCTATTGAAGTCCCATGACTATCCCCTAAAATAACCATATGGGTCATCCTAACTTCACGTCTATCCCACCCACAAATACTAGGGCCACCACAACAGCACATTCATCCTATAGAAACTAGGTACATCACAAATGCATATCCTACATGTAGACACCTGGGCCACCACAACCCCACATCATGCCCATTGACACATGGGCCTAATCATGATGATGTTTTGGAAACAAACCTTCCTACACTCACCAGGTCCAACCCACCACAACAAATCAATCATGAAGTTTCTTGGGATATAACGTACCTTAGGTCGTCACAGCCTGCCAAAAGAGTCATGGGATATCTGGGAGAGGGAGCAGAAAAGATTTAATAAACAGCCACTCACACAAATGATGGAGAAAACACCCTCCCCCATGAAATGGTGGTGTTTGTAATGAAGTGTTAATCATGGTTTGGGTGAGTGTAAGAAACAAAAGAACATAATTTTATTCATACATATAATTAGGAACTCATCACAATCTAAGAGTATCAAAACAAACAAATAGCCCACACACAACCACTCTTACTACTACCCCTTCATGCATAGGTACATAATAACCACCACCAAAGCACAACCCATTTATAGAAAATATTTTCCCATTTTAACCATTCCAATTATCATTTTTACGACATCCTGCCTTTTTATCACATAAACTTTCATTACATTTTACAAAACCGAGGATCTTTAAGGTTTAGTGTCTTGGAAACCAGGAACCTAAAACATGAAAACAGAAAACATTCTTCTTAAACACTTGAAAGAATTCTCCTTATGTTCATCCTAGGTTCAATAGTGCATCTCATAACCCGGGGACATACATCAAAAGAAAGGGTGAGTAGAAGGCCCAGTAAGGGAAACAAGGGGAAACATTTAACATGTGAATTGAGATACATCAACAATTTCATGAAAAAGAACTTTAAGGAATGAGAATGAAATCATGAGGCATATCATAATAAAAATAATGTATTTCATAACTTTATAATGTGGCTACAAAATTTAACAGTGACAATCATTTCTGTTTCACCAAGGTCCATCCCCAAGGTGTCATTAAAAATTTCCAAGGTTATTCACCAAGGCGTCGTTAAAAATGGTCATCTCTAGAGATTAAGTGTTTACCCAATGCATTGGAGTGATATCAGGGAGCACCCTTAATTTGTATTTATTATAATGTGATCCACATATATCATCATCAATGTTTTCATAAAAAACCCATATAGCATAAAAGAAATGGGTTTCATTTCAGAATCATAACATTTTAAAAACTGCTTTAAAGACATGATCTTTATGTCACTTTAAACCCACGGAAAGGGAAAACGGGTATCATGTATGTAAATACCAGAATTTAAAATATAAAATTTTTGTATATATTTGAATACCCATTTATAATAAATACATTTTAGTGTTAACATAATAGAATAAATGAATTTGAGAATAAGAGAGAGACATTTTGAGATGGAAATTCTGCAGCATAACGGCTATGTTACGAGGTTTTAGAAATCATTGAAAAGAGAGGGGACATGGGTAACCCACTCATAAATGATCCATAAAACAGTAGGGGAAAGAAATATAAATGATTTAAGAACATGGTAATGAAATTTTAATGATATAATATATGAAATGAAGAACATTAAAGGAAGAAAAAAAGATTTCTCTTATGAAAATTCAGCAGCCTAACGGCGTCACTTAAACTTCAAAAAAAATGAATTGAAGAGATAAAATTGGGTCTCTAATCATATGAACATAAAAGATCAGTATGATAGATATAGATATCATACCCCAAAATAATAAAAAGTAACTTTAAAGACTTGACATGAAAGTATAACTTTGAAAAATGAGAAAGGTGAATGAATCCCTTAAAAATTCGGCAGCCTAACGGTGTTACTTAAACTTCAAAAAAAATGAATTGAAGAGATAAAAAATGGTCTCTCATCATATGAACATAAAAGATCAGTATGATAGATATATATATCATACCCCAACATAATAAAAAGTAACATGAAAGACTTGACATGAAAATAGATCTTGAAAACGAGAAGGGTGAAAGAACCACATAAAAATTCGGCAGCCTAACGGCGTCACTTAAACTTCAAAAAAATCAATTGAAGAGATAAAATAGGGTCTCTCATCATATGAACATAAAAGACCAGTATGATAGATATAGATATAATTCCCTAAAATAAAAATGAACTTGAAATACTTGATAAGAAAATAGAACTTGAAAATGAGAAGGGTGAAAGAAACCATTACAAAAATTTCGGCAACCTAACGGCGCCACTTAAACATTCATAAAACGAAATGATGAGAGTAAGAGGGGATATCTCATCATATTAACATGAAAAGGGCAGTAATAGGAATATAAAAGAACATCCTCCCACAAAATAACATGGATCATAAAGGAAATGACTTAAAAGAGATTATTTGAAAAGAAAGAGAGTTTGGATACCTTACCTTAAACGTAACTCTTAAAACTCAAAGGTTGGGACCTGGAGGGCTTGGGGGTACATTGGGAAGACTCTTTGGGAGGTAATGAGACCAGATCTTCATTGTGGGAGATTTGGGAGTCGAATGGATGAGAGGATGGCTTTGTATTTAGAGGGAAAGTGATGGGACAAGGCATTAATGGCCAAGAGACACCTCATTGGTGGTTTTGGCAAAACCATGGGCTTTCCCATGGTATTTGCCCATGGTATTGGCCACTTGGGACACCTCATACCTTATATTACTATTCAAAAGTCGACCATATTTATTACATACTTAATACATCGTTTAATGATGTCCTTAAACACCCGTAACTTAAAAACTGTATTTTCACTATTCATCGAAAATTCATCTTTCTCAAAAAAATCCCAAAAGTTCACCTTAACAAAATATCGATGCTCTAATTTCAAAAATGAACTCCATTTTATAAAAATAATTTTCTAAATATTTTTAATTTAATTTCTAAATAAATACACTATTCACCGAAAATTCATTTTTTCCAGAAAAATCCCCAAAAATTACCTTAACATATTATCGATGTTCTGAATTCAAAAATAAAGTCCATTTTATAAAAATAATTTTTTAATTTTTTTTAATTTAATTTTTAATTAAAAAATAATATTCACCTGAAAAAACTAATACTTGAGTAATAATTTATGAAACCGTTATTTAACCATTTTATTGAATAGCATTACTTTAATCAAGGTGCCTAGATTATATTAATAATATCTTTAAGTGAGATTACTAATACATTTGTTCACATTACTAATCCTAAGCATAAAATCGCTATTCATAATTTACTATTCATCAAAAATAAGTTGATTTTATTAGACACTAATTTTTGTACTGAACATAATTGTAGAAGACTATTTTTTTAAAATCATTACACATTTTTAATTAATTAAGGTTTACATAAACATTTTTAAAATATCATTTCTCTAAAATTCATCAAAAATATGCATACTATATTTATCTGGACATTTGAAAATTCATAAACTTCATCCTAAGAATAAATCAAAAATTTTATTTAAAACAAAGGATTACACAAGGAAGTTAAGGTCTCCTTACATATCCCCTTATTACACCAGCATAGGACCTAAGTGTAAGGTGTGCTAAGGTGAGAGGATCTGAGGGAGGCTCTGCCAACATCGCACGAGTAGTAATTTCTATCAGTTTGAACTTCTCGCGAAGGCGATTCCGTTCTAGCTTCACATGATGAAGTTCGGCTTGGGTTTGGTCCAAAGAAAAGCTCAGTGGTGCTACCTCCTTCCCATGTTCTGTTAGATGGGCTTCGATCTGTCCAATACTACTGGTTGAGGAAATCGAATCTTCTTTCTATATTAATTAACCAAGATCACTTGTATTTAGAGACAATAATCGAAACGTTTAGTTTCTAGTGGTCATATTGACCAATGGTCATATAACAGTCAAAACCCAACGGTCTCATTTTAATTATACTCATGTTATCAAATGAAATAGTTTTGTTGAGTATAAAAATAAAACAACATAGAAAATTAGGAAATAAGATTTATTCAAAATTTTGGGTCGTTACAATATTCCCCCCTTAAGAAATTGCGTCCTCAGAAATTTATAAAATTGGGTTTTGAAATTTCATTGAAAGTCCCACATTAGAAAAAGAGTCAGTAAAACTATTACTTTAAAATAAAGAAATGGAAGTACAAAGGTCACCCAAGTTAAGCCACACTAGGATTCCATGTAGGAAAACATGGACATGGAGGAGAAAACAAAGGGTCTTGTTCTGGGAGAGAGTGATAGAAAACATGATTAGGAGAAAGTTAACCACAAGAAAAACACAAACTTATGAGGTTTGTAAACGGTCTTTGATTACCTAGTAGGAAACCTAAACCAACAACGTTTTTGGTTTACATTCCTTTTCATAATTTTGAGGAATTAATTTACTACATAGAACAAAAACATAATGAAATATACCTACCTTCAAGTAGAGTTTCATGCTTCAATAAGTTTCTACCAAAACTAATATTTTCCCCAAATGATGAGCATTCAAAAACACTTGGTCTCATCAAAACAAAATAATCATCTTCTTGAGAGTCACGTAATCCACAAAAGATTAACTATCAATTTTTTCTGTCTTTAAACATTATCCCAAAAATAGAAAGGGTAAGATAAAAAAACTCTTCAAAAAAAAAAATAATCCCATAGGAAGGGAAACTAATTTTAAATCTTCAAAGTTCCATGGTTCAACCCAAAGTTCATCATAGAACATTCCATAAATAACTGTCTTTAAAATTCCTCAAAATAAACCAAACTAAGATTGAAACCCATTTATAAGAACGATCTCATAACATAGTCTTCCAAGATAGACTTTATCGTTCATCTCCAAACAACATCAACCACTCTTATCATCTTAACCTAATCACATTTTCTCCAAGATAGGTTAATAATTTCTATATGTAACCTAAATTACTATAAGTTCACCTTCTATTCATCGATTCTTCAAAATATAAGTCAACCTTTACTCCTCAAAGAAAGTACCGTAGTAATCTATTTACCTCGATCAAATAGGGTTCCCAAAATAGTGAACGTCTTCCAAAATAATAATCATCTTTTAATCCCCTAATCACCCTTTCTTTAAGAATAATATCTTCACTACATCAACATGTGGTACATAACAATAGATTTTTTCCTTAATGATATAAAATCATCTTAGGTAGTGACTCGATGATCTTATAAAACATAAAAGATATGCTCATAGATCACGAACTAAAATACAACATGACATAGACAATTATTGAGAAGAAGTTACATATAATTCAGTCATCATGATCTATCTCATCATAGGACTCTCATTGTTCCCTTGTCCTCGTAGATTGCTGATGTTAATCATGCTTCTCACCCATTCCAAGAGAGCATTGCCTTGGATAATGTCTAACTTCTCCACATTTACGACATCGAAATGTATAAGGTACATTAGATCGAACCATATCTCCATTCATCACATTGTCCATTTTTTAAAGCAATTAGATACTTTATGCCCTATCTTCCCACACTTAAAACATCTCCAGGTTCCTTTGTGACATTCTCCATGGTGCGTCTTCCCACACGTTTTGCAAAAAAGAAATTGGGTCTTCTTTCCCTTATCAACTTTATCAGATGAACATCCTTGAGACTTTGTCTTCTTCTTCCTTGATGAATTTGGGAATTCAACTAGGTACCAATTATTAATAGTGATTTTTGATAGCTGGTTTGGCATAATCACAATATGTTCAACTTGATATTTCATCATCTCTATCACATTAATAGGGCAATCGTCACATTTCCTATCACATTGGTTGTTGGGACATTCTCTTCCATTTCCCGCCATTAACTAAGAAAATAACATATAATTAGGGGGCTTAAATACTTAGCTAATAATCATGAAAAGGAAACTTTAAGCATAGAAGGATAAAC
This sequence comes from Viscum album, assembly GCA_963277665.1. NCBI lineage: Eukaryota > Viridiplantae > Streptophyta > Magnoliopsida > Santalales > Viscaceae > Viscum > Viscum album. The sequence continues at coordinate 1,184,047,629 of OY728136.1, forward strand.
TTGTAGATGAAAATTATACCCTAACTTGTGATCCCCTAGGTCTCAATCTATGTTATCCATGATCATATATTCTTATGTGAATCTTTATTTTATTTTATCTTTGTTCCTTTAATAATGGTTCATACTAAGCTTATGAATTTACCGAAGCATATCCCCCGGGAGTGTCATAACCAAGAGTATAGTAAGGCCTGTTTTCGTTTACCAGTTCCCATTCGAGTCTAGCTCAAACCGGTGTTTTCGGGTTTTACCCCTATGTACATTTGTGCCAGAGCCACCTCTACCTGTTCGCATCCATACAGGGATGTATTTTCTTGGCAATCCTCTACTCAATACTCACCAAAATACCAGGAAGATTTCCTATATTTAAAATTTTCTATAGGGTTCTTCCTAGAGTTTTTATATCCTAATTTCCACAAATAACTAAACCATCCTTTGATACCAACTATGACATCCATCCTTTTTATCACATGAACTTTCAATACATTTTACAATATTGAGGGCCTTTAAGGTTTAGTTTCTTGGAAACCAGGAACTTAAAACATGAAAACATAAAACATTATTATTAAACACTTGAAAGGATTCTACTTATGTTCATCCTAGTTTCATTACTGCATCTCATAACCTGGGGACATACATCAAAATAAAGGGTGAGCATAAGGCCCAATAAGGGAAACAAGGGGAAACATTTAACATGTGAACTTGAGATACATCAACAATGTCATGAAAAAGAACATTAAGGCATGAGAAAGAAATCATGAGGAATATCTTAATAAAACTAACGTATTTCGTAACTTGAAAATGTGGCTACAATATTTAACATTGACAATCATTTCTGTTTCACCAAGGTTCATCCCCAATGTTTCATTAAAAATTACCAAGGTTATTCACCAAGGCGTTGTTAAAAATCGTCATCTCTAGAGATTAAGTCTTTACCCAATGCATTGGAGCGCTATCAGGGTGCACCCTTAATTTGTCTTTATTATTATGTGAGCCACATATATCATCATCAATAATTTCATAAACAACCCATATAGCATAATAGAAATGGGTTTCATTTCATAATCATGATGTTTTCAAAACTGCTTTAAAGACATGATCTTTATGACACTTTAAACCCACGGAAAGGGAAAGCGGGTCTCATGTATGTAAATCCCAGAATTTAAAATAGAAAATTTTGGTATATACGTGAATAACCATTTATAATAAACACCTTTGAGTATTCACTTAATAAAATAAATGAATTTGATAATAAGAGAGAGACATTTTGAGAAGGAAATTCTTCTTTATAACGGTTATGTTATGAGGTTTTAGAAAACATTGAAAAGAGAGGGGACATGGGTAACCCACTCATAAATGATCCATAAAATAGTAGGGGAACAGAATATAAAGGATTTAAGAACATGGTAATTAAATTTGAAAGATATACCATATGAAATGAAGAACATGAAATGAAAACAAATAAGATTTCTCTTATTAAAATTCGGAAGCCTAACGGCGTCAAATAAACTTCAAAAAATAAATTGAAGAGATAAAATAGGGTATCTCATCATATGAACATAAAATATAAGTATGATAGATTTAGATATCATTCCACAAAATCAAAAGTAACTTGAAAGACTTTACTTGAAAATAAAACATGAAAATGAGAAGGGTGAAACAATCTGTTACAAAAATTTTGGCAGCCTAACGACGCCAGTTAAACATTCATAAAATGAAATGATGAGAGTAATAGGGGATCTCTAATCATATTAACATTAAAAGGGAAATAATAGGAATATAAAATAACATCCTCTAACATAAGAACAAGGAGCATAAATAAAATGACTTAAAAGAGAGTATTTGAAAAGAAAGAGAGAGTTTGGATACCTTACCTTAAACGTAACTCTTAAAACTAGAAGGTTGGGACCTTGAGGGCATGGGGGCACCTTGGGAGGACTCCTTGGGAGATAATTAGACCAGATCTTTGTTGGTGGAGAGTTGGGAGTCGAATGGGTGAGAGGATGGTTAGGTATTTATAGGGAAAGTGAGGGGACAAGGCAATAATGGCCAAGAGACACCTCATTGGTGGTTTTGGAAAAACCATGGGATTGCCCATAGTATTTTCCCATGATATTGGCCACTTGGGACACATAATACCTTATCTTACTATTCATAAGTCGAAAATATTTATTACATACTTAATACATCATTTAATGATGTCATTAAACACCCGTAACTTAAAAATTGTATTTTCACTATTCATCGAAAATTCAACTTTCTCAGAAAAATACCAAAATTTCACCTTAACCAAATATCGATGCTCTGATTTCAAAAATGAACTCCATTTTATAAAAATAAATTTCTAAATATTTTTAATTTAATTTTTAAATAAATACACTATTCACCGAAAAATCATTTTTTTTAGAAAAATCCCCAAAAATTACATTAGCATAATATCGATGTTCTGAATTCAAAAATAAAGTCCATTTTATAGAAATAAATTTTCTAAATATTTTTAATTTAATTTTCAATTAAAAAACACTATTCACCCGAAAAAAACTAATACTTGTTTAATAATTTATGAAACTGTTATTTAACCATTTTATTGAATCACATTACTTTAATCAAGGTGCCTAGATTATATTAATAATTTCTTTAAGTGGGATTACTAATCCATTTGGTCACATTACTAATCCTAAGCATAAAATCACTATTCATAATTTACTATTCATCAAAAATTAATTTGATCTTATTAGACTCTAAATTTCATACTGAACATAATTTTAGTAGAGCATTTTTTTAAAATCATTACACATTTTTAATTATTTAAGGTTTACATAAACATTTTTAAAATATAGTTTCTCTAAAATTCATCCAAAATATGCATACTATATTTATCCGGACATTTAAAAATTCATAAACATCATCCCAAGAAGAAATCAAAAAATTTATTTAAAACAAAGGATTGCACAAGGCAGTTACGGTCTCCTTACATAGCCTCTTATTACACCAGCATGGGACCTAAGTGTAAGGTGTGCTAAGATGAGAGAATCTGAGGGAGGCTCGACCAACATCGCAGGAGTAGTAATTTCTTTCAGTTTGAACTTCTTGAGAAGGTGATTTCGTTCTAGCTTCACACGATGAAGTTCGGCTTGGGTTTGGTCCAGAGCAAAGCCCAGTGGTTCTACCTCCTTCCCAAGTTCTGTTAGATGGGATTTGATCGGTCCAAGACTGTTGGGTGAGGCCATCAAATCTTCTTTCTATATTAATTAACCAAGATCACTTGTATTTAGAGACAATAAACGAAACTTTTAGTTTCTAGTGGCCATACTGACCAATGGTAATATAACAGCCAAAACCCAAATGTCTCATTTTAATTATACTCATGTTATCAAATGAAATAGTTTTGTTGAGTATAAAAATAAAACAACACAAAAAATTAGGAAATAATATTTATTCAAAATTTCAGGTCGTTACAGTGTTCCATTAATTTTGGTTAAATATTCCTTCGGTACCGAGAAACTAACATGCATAACCACAATCCAAAACAACAACTAAAAGAAAAAAAAACCAAGAAAACCATTTATCATTCACTCCCAATTCTCTTATAAATAATAAAATCAAAATGGGATTCTGTGATATCCCTCAAAGTACCGGAACCAAAAAAAATCCCCAACATACCGACTCTAGAATATTTACCACAAGCTTTACCCGATCTTAAATTAAAAAACCAAAAACTCCTCAACCAGAGATTCCATTCCCATATACGTCACCCCACATAGCATCAAACAGAACAACCATAAAAATCACCAGAATATTGAAAAGAAGTTTTCATATTTAACTGAAACTATTCATCATGTTTCTTTTTTTTGTTTGGTTAACCACAGTGATCAAAAAAGGGTTCTTAAACATTATGAATTAATTTAAACAACCAAGATTACAATATTAATTAGTTTCTATGATACGGTCTTGCAATCACAAGATTATCCAATAAATTAATCTTTATTAGTGCACATAAAAGGACCACTAATGGCCAAGATTTTTAGTGGACATGATCCCATATAATTTACAACATAAAAATAAAGGTAAAATACTAAAATATCAATAACTTTCCCACCGATTCATTGTTAAAAATTCCATTTATTATCTTATTTAATGTTGGTTTCATCTATGTATAATGGGAACATCATCATACCCACACTGCATGATTCACAATAAAGAGTTACAATGGAATAACCCCTACCTAGATGATCAACGATCGAAGATTTCTCCATGCACCAAGAACTGGGACTACGTGATAGGAAACTCCAAGAATAACTGAACATGAGGACTCTCACACAGTCATGAGTCATCTCTATAATAGGGAATCTAAGTGGACCCATGGAAATAAAATATTCCAATGAAGAATAAGATTTTAGTGTGATAGAAGGCCCGATTCCATAATTGCTGGATGTGCAATCTCAAAGTGCATGAAAAGAGGATTGTGGTTTGACAACATGGCTAGGCGGTTTCACATGTTGGAATTAATTTATATTTAATAATTCTCTTAGAGATAGTTAGATAGACCATTTCATGATGAATAATTTATAGATAACAATTAAACCAAGAAAAATTCATAACATGGGTGCAAAATGGAAATAGGGAAAAGGGTGTAAAACTAATTAAAAGGCCACACATTTTGATAAGTCAAAGGTCATCCCAAAATTAGGGGATTTATGATATGCATTACTAACTTTAAAACTATCTTAAACAACATTAAAATATGTATTAAAATAGAAAATATAGATTACAGGACAGACTTTGCAGGAAACCCGACACCCCACTATGGCACCGTTTGGGTGTGGTACAGATTGATGGCACTGATTGGTGACACCATGGTGACATGATGACACTAACCCTGATGCCCTCCTGACCCACCAATGTTATCCAAGGACACCCCAAACACATGAATTTGACAATTTAATGGACCAGTAATGTCCATTCCATTACAATTATTTCCAAATTTACCAATATCTTCCATTTTCAATGAAATTAGTAAATATGAATTTGGAATGGAATGGTTCAATTTAGATGTATCATAATAAATAATTCCATATATCACATTAGAATAAACATCCCCATTATTTATTTATTAAATACAATACCTTTTCAATGGAGGTTTGACAAATTAATTTTTTATGATTCTCCAATATTAATATATACATGATTCTTAATAAATAATATCAAAGTCATGAAATTAATGAATATTAACAACATAAATAATAATTTCATAATTACATTATATTATAAATAAAATAAAAGTGAAAAAAACAATGTCATTAAAAATGGAAACATCATTAAAAAATTCATTATAATCATTCATTCCATTAAAACCTTCTTGTTAAATAAATATTTCCCTTCCTTTTCAAATGATTAATTTTTTAAAAAATTTAAATGAAATATTAAACATCCATATAATGATATGATATCTATATTTCTATTTAACACCCTCATATAGCAATAATTGTAATATAATGATCTTTATTAGAAAATGTTTTATAGAAATATATAAAAAATCACGTCTTCTAACAACTATAAACATAAATAAACTAATAATAATTGTAAATTTCACATATATTTAAACACAATGTGAATATAAAAAATCAATAGAAATATGTTAACATAATCACTAATATTAAATAATCAATAATATATAAAATATCTATTAATGACTTATAATTAACATTAGTCTTTTCCCTTTTTGAAATTTTTCATAAATGAAATCATTTTAGTTAATTTTTCATGTGTGTATGCTTATACTGATTCCATGATCCCTATATGAAAATTCACAATGAAATATACTAGTTAACAACAAGTTATACCTTTTCTGAGATCTAAAATATCTTATCAAAATAACAATATATAAGAAAATTTGTATTGTGCCCACTAATATCACTCTCCCAAACATCCCTTCGATGACTAAGCATTAATTATAAATTTTTCAACCATTATTATTTACAAGATAACTATATGTTCCCATGAAATTGACATAAATTATTATAAGGTTTCATAGAAACCTAAAATCTCATCATATAACATTTTTTTATTATGTTGACATTTCATAAATTGATTTGACCATCAGTAGAATAGAAGTATCTGTTAAGAAACCAATTAATCACCAAAGTAATGTAATTATATCTGAGGGTATATTGAAATCATGAATCTAATTTAAATCTCTAATAATATAGTTATAAATAATTAAAGTTAAATACGAATAAATTAATAATTAAAATTAAATTAATATCTATATTAAATGATCTATCAACTAAAATAAACACAATCATAAAATAATTAAAACAACTAACTCTCATGTGAATGAGTAATAAATCACGATAATCTTCCTCAAATAGTACAAATGATTATACAATGAAAATTAAACGAAAAATAAATTAATATGAAATAGAGATTAATTTTGACCAACTAAATATCCCAAAATAAATAACCAGTTTATGGTTCACTTAGACTACATTCATCTGGATTTATTGAAAGACTTGTATACACATCCTTGTGATCCAATAAAATAAAAAAGATATAAACATATTAATTTCATTTATGGAATTTTACACATATTTAAAATACATAGAAATAACCAAACTGACACACACAAAATTTAGTTTAAAATAATAATAACCATAATAGTTTACATCATTAAAAACACTCAGATTTATGAAAATTGCAATATTATATGGAAATATTATTATTTAAATGTGTCCATTATAAACTATCTATTGAATTGGTTTTTTGAAAATGATTAATCATATAATGATATAATTGTATAATTTTCTTATATAATATAAATGTATTTATTTTTTTAGGAAATAATCACTCAATTTTTAATAATTTCATTTTATGCCACAAAAAAATAATTTTTTATCAAAAAATAAATTTCATTGAAAATTAAAAGTAAATATTATAACCAATTTAAAAAAAAAATACATATTTTTTTATTAAATGAAAATATCTTCAGAAATATTCACATCAAAATTATATTATGGGGAATGTTTTGGAATTTTATAAAAATATTCATTTTATAGTGAATAGTGAATTTTCAAAATTATAAAATACTAAAATTTATTTTCATTTATAATATAATTTAAATCTCAATCTATATATTAGATTTGGTATTAAGGTGTCATAAATTTGTATTTATTTTTAATAATATAAATATTACATAATAATGTTCAATATTCATGATTTTTATATATCATAACATTTTATGTTAAAAACATATTTTTATTAAAATTATGTTGTCGTTACATTTTAAAAATTAAATATAAAAAATTAATTTCTACCACTTATATAAATTTTATATTGAAAAAAAGACTCGTAATTTTTAATTAGGAGGTTATAATTCGATATAGACACCACTTTTAATTTTGAACATTATGAGTAGAAACTATGAAAAATACTTGTCACCATTGTAAGTGTTATATGGAAAAATAAGGATTAAAAAAAGGAATAAGGAAATAAAATAATTCTAATATTTCCTTTAATATATTATATGATTGGGTATCGACCATCCACTTCAATTATATGATATAATGAAAATTGGTTACCATTATTCTTTAATAATAAATTGTATATTATATTACGTAATTAAAAATAAAAAATGAAAATTTTTATACTATATAATTTTTTTCATGAGAAAAAAATAGGATGCCGTCAGTTAGAAAAATATTTTTTTTGAATTTGAATAAATTAATTTTTTGATAGTAACTTTTAGATGGATTGTTTAATTATCTTTAATACTTATGAAGTACCGACATAATGCAATTGTGGGTAGTATAAAATTTTAATAAATAATTTAGAAAAACATAAAATAAATATGTTTTCGATGAATTTTGGTGTTTCATGAATATAACTGGTAATTATAATGTATATTTTGGGTGAAAGGATCTATCTTTAAGATAAATTGTTTTCCTTATATATTTGAAGTGAAACAAAATGAATAGTTCTTGAAACGACATAAATGATATCTTATGTTATATAAAAATTTACTAAATTGTTGAAAAATTATAATATAATTGAAATGAGAAAATTTTCGTTTTATATGGTCCAAAATTTCATCCATTTAAAAATATTTTTCTATTTTTATTTATATTTAAACTTATGCTTGTTAATTATTTAAAAATGTGTTGATATTGTTAAGGATAAAAAGGTATAATGATGTGTCAAACTATTATGATAAAGGTTAAACCTACTTAATTTTTTTTGAAATTATATTTTCAATTATTATTTTAATTATATTTATAATTTTATTCTAAACAAATCCAATATTTATATACTTCTCTATTAATGTGAAATATTTTAATATATTGACAAATTATAAGACTTCACATTCTCTCCTTTATAAAAGAAAACCCCTTAAATATCATATTTAAACAAAAATGAGCCACATATCTAAAAAAAATATTAAGTTATCATGTTATCATCTCCATTCTTGATTTATAGGTTTGTTTGATTCTTAAAATACTCTTATAAGGGACCATAATATGTGATTTAAAGGTCCTATACTGAAGAAGAGGTAATCATCCTACCAAACCATCCTCAATTTATTTCTTCACCAACCTCCTATAGATTTTTTATATGATTCTTAAAATTATAAATTCAGAATTATCCTTATACATAAATGTTATTAATATTATAAAACTATGATTTTCTACCCATATTTCCATCAAATTTGAAATTAAAGTATCTTATGTGCGTACATGTGGACTACTACCTCCACATAGCGATATATTTCATTTTTCATCAGATAAATTCATGATTGGTTATTATGATTTATTTAATTATTAATTATTATATTTATGATATAATTATAATTATTCAATTATAAAATTGTATTTAGGTTTTTTTTTTAAATTAGAAAAATGTTTCCTGCGTACGGATGAACTAAAAACTCTATGAATGTTGTAATTACTTTTTCAATCTCAAAATTTTTTGGATGATTAAAAATTTTTATAAAATGAATATAAATGATATTTATATCAATATTATCATTATATATATAATTTTAATATGATAAATGTATAAATACAGAACATACAATCTAATTATATAAAGAAAAACAAAATATTTGACACCAACAAATAATGATTTTAATAATGAATAATTAATTAAAAAAACTCTTCAAATGACCTTAGTGGATCATATATAAAAATGTAAATTAGTTTTGGATTATTTTAAATTATTATAGTAAATATAAATTTATTATACATGAGTTTATAATTCATTAGAATAATGTTGATCATGAGATAAAAGTAGTTAATCTAAATATTTTTTTGTTAAGTGTTGTTTGATGTTATACAACAATATATGTTTATGGTGTATATAAAATTAACAATTGAAAATTTTTAACATAATTGTAATTATTATCTGGTTATTAAATTTATTATTTTATATTATTCCTTTCATGTGAATTACGACTCAAAAATTACCAATGCAAAAAGGATTTTAGGTTATAATATAATTATTTTCAAGATTATTTTTTATTAAATTTATGATGAATAAATTATATGACATTTTTCACCAAGATCTTGTTTTATTTATTATAGTATTGTTATTTATAGATATTACATATTTCTCAGTCCTTTTCTTCACTTTTAAACTTAATAAAACAAATTATTTTTTTGAAAGAAAACAAACATTGTTTAAATATTTGGTCGGGAATATTTTTGTTCAATTTAAATATTTTATTTAATAATTCTAAAATTATATGATTAAAATTATCATTTTCATATATTAAATAATTTTTATCAATGTTTTATATTTTATTTATTTTGAAAGTCAATTGCCATAATTTTTTGAATAAGTTTCTTTTTTCTGAAGGTGTTATGAAAATATTTTTTATAATTATTATGACATGAATAAAATTTCTGAAAATCTTAAAAAATAAATGAACTGAATATTATATTATAATTTTTCATTTATATATTAAAAGAAATTTCTTCTAAATTATTTTGAAATTTTTTAAAATTTAAATAACCATTTATATAATTTATTCTTTTCTCAAGACATGATTCAATGACTCATTAAAGATAAGTTTGTCGAATATAACATACTTTTGTTGTTACATATGGTTCACTTGGGATGTGATCTTATGATACTATCGCTATAATATCTTATGATTATTTATTATTATAAATATGAAATATTTATTAAACCTATTTTATTTTCCATGATAAAAGTTTTGATGAAATGATAAATTTTTTAATTACCTTTTGGAAAACATGGTAATGTAATATGATTATGTTGTAGGCGGGTCTGTTATATACCACTAATTTATTTTGAAAGAATAATGTTTTATGAGCTCAAAGGGTACAATTTGGTAACCCCAATCTTGAACCAGGGTACACAAAATGTTACTGTAAACCTAAAATATGTTACAAGGGAGGTTATCCCAAGCCTGAAAGAGGGAAAACACATAAGGTTATTCCAATACAAAAGTAGGTAAATGTTATGTTATCCAAATAAAAACACGTGATGAATGTATTTGTAGGTATATTTTATATAATATTTCTATAATTATGATTTTGATAAACATTATTATACTTTTTATTTCATGGTCTTATACAAATGTTATGATGTAATGGCTCATGTTCCTTGATTCCTTCATGATTAATGTCTCATAAACTGTCTTAAATTATGAAATGACTCTTGATTTGGATCCATGAGTTTTTTGTTATTGTTATGAATGTTTAATCTCCTGTTCTCATAATATTTTTCATATTCTATGAATAAATGATCCATACTATATCCCCCTTTTACCCTTACTGAGTATCTAATATCACCCCTTATTATGTTTCTTTTTCAATTAGGATATATATTATGGGAATTAGAATGGTATTTCGTGGAAGGTTTTTAGTTATGATGATCATATGATATATTATGTAAATATTGTCTTAGTTTTTTATATATCCAAATTTTCAATGACACTAAATCATTATAGTTCTTATATGGATTGTAATGATATTTAATTAATATTCATTTAATGACATCTAATATTTATGTTCACATTATTTTGTGGAATATAGATTTTATTATCAAAGGATTTAGTCATTTTTTGGTAATTTGGTTGGGAAAAAATACATAGAAGCCTTATGAAAAGCCAATGAATCCGAGAACATACTATGTTGAGGTAAATAATGAAGTTTAATTTTCCTAGAACATATATCTTTCTCTAGATACCAGAAATTGTTGACGGTTTGGGATGATATGTGTAAGAACCCATACCTTTTTTTCAGGTATGTTTTTCCTTTTTCCGGAGTTTTTGAGAAAAGAGAAGTTTCTGGAAATTTTTGAAAGACACGTTGTTTACTTTTTGATTACACACTATGTACTTGGTTTCCATTCGAGGCCATGTGTTGGTCGTGTCATGGCCACACAAACAACCATGTAGGGGTGACATAGAGGCCTCCTAATGCAGAGTACGGAAAATCCTAGTACACGCCATGTACTCGAAAAGTACATGTCGTGTACTTTGTTTCTTTTTCACTAAACGCACCAAGGTCGCGTCTTAACCCCAGAACTATCGTCTTCCCTAGATTATTTGAATGAGAGTGTTTCGTATGGCCATGGATCTCCAATAACCCCTGAGCCTCCTTCCTTTCTCTGAATCGACCATCGTCGATTGCGTTGGAACCGCAGCGGTAATCTTTTACTTCTCCTAGAGCTTTGTTTTCCAATTCCTCCTCTTTCTCATGTTATCGTGGGTTGAGTGTTTTGGATGTTTTCAAAGATCTACGATGTTCCAAGTATATTCAAGCTTCGAGATTTGAGTATATCGATCTCCTAACGTCGAGGCAGTTAGTCTGTGCCTTTTTTTAGGAAGTCTTTGAGTATTTGTGAAAAATACACCAATACCCATGAACGGGGTATTGTGTGTTTCTTGTTTTTCCCTTGTTGTTATCATAATTTTCTTATATTCTCTAGTAGAGTTTATTGTTGTTAATAGGGTAATTTACAGTGCTTTGGATGCTTTGCACATGCATGTTTTTCCTAGTTATGACTGTTTGGTCTTGTTTTTCCTATTAGGATTCCTCCAGTTCCATGCCTAGTTGTAGGATGATGTGACTGTTGTTCATCCATGTGGAGATGTTGTAGATGCTAGCCAAATAGTTCGTGAGGGTACTTTGGCCATTATACGATGCGATACTTGCTGATTTTACACAGGGATATGAGAACCTAGTGTAGTAGACCATTTGGAGAATAGATGTAAGGGCTTCTCCAGAATGTCATTAATTTTACGATGCAAGACCACATGAGGAATTCACGTTGAGTGCTTCCTCAGAGTGTCTATTTTTACTCGATGCGGGACACAGGGGGAATGAGACGTTGAGTGCTTCCCCTGGGTGCCTTTAGTATGATACAAGACTATAGGGGATTTGATGGTGGGTGCTTCCCCAGAGAGTCTATTCTTTAGCCGAATAAGAGGGATGATACTGTGTGTGCCTCCCATAGGGTTTATAGTGCTTGTAGGATGAACCATAGGGGTTAGGCTGTGAGAACTACCTAGAGGGTTACCTGTTTATTCTACTTTCTTTTGTCACTGCTTACCTATTTGTTCTAATTTCTTGTGTGGATGCTTATCTATTTTTAAATTTTATGCTATGAGTTCTGGATTGTTTGCTACTGAGCACCTTCTTATTTACTGTTTCTGTACTTTTACCTGTCATATATTCACTGACTATTAGGCATAGATCTTCGGGTGGTTTCCTACTGGGATTTTTATCTCACACCCTATTTGGGTCATGCTTTTGGGCCCAAACAGATTATATTGTTGCATGTATAGATAAAGGAAAGTGTCCTTCCACTTTATGTTCTTGATTGCACTAGATCTGGAGAGCATGGGACCAAGCTGAGGCTTGCGTTGCTAAGGATTTTCTCATCTGTTTTTCTTTTGTAATTTGGTTTAGTACTGTATTGTAGTACCCCAGTTTCTAATGAATAACCCTTTCTTGATGCTTTAAATGGTTATAATGTTAAGGGTGATGAATGGGAGAGTTGGGTGAACTTGGAATGAGTTTTGAGTAAAAAGGGGAAGATGCACGGGCGGCGCATGGTTTGTCTAAACCGTGCGTCCAAACCATGCGTAGTGGGTCTTGGAGGCAGTAGCTTCTTCACAGTCAGCGCACGGTTTGTCTAACCGTGCTGCCAATCCATACTTGAAGGGCGGTCGAGGAAGTAGCTAAAGCACAGTTAGCACCCAGTTTGTCAAACTGTGCGAACTAACCGTGCGACCACTTAAATAAGATCCTATAAATGTTGATCTCACGCATTTTTACCTCTATGTAGTTTGTTTTCTTCCCAAGCAGCCCTAACATGGGATTTTGTTTCTCCTAAGTTCAAGGAGGGTTCTTCCATCATTTCAGAGACGATATAAAGGCTTCTCTTGATGAATTGAAGCTTGATTCTTGAGGTATGTGATCGTTCTAGTCTGGTTTCTAAGATCTACTTAGATTTACTTCTCATCATCTCTCGATTTCATAGATCTATGACTGTTATGGGTAGATCTAAGTGTGTGGATGCCAAATATGACGAGATTTGTTCTTGGTTGTGTTAGGAGAAGAGATCTAAGGAGGATTCCTAGAGAATCAGATGGGGTTTCTTGTGCGTTCTCTGTTTGTTAGGGTTTTCGTCCAAACCTTAGAGGTAAGTGTCTTCACTCTTGATTCCTCTTGTTAGAATTGATTGGATTAGTTTTAAATTGGTTTGTTTGAATTTATTTGATTATGAAAATCATGGATTAAATTCTCTTTAGTAATGATTTATGGTTTTGTTGAAATCGTGAAATCTTGGTGAATTGTTGTGTAATGTGATTTGGCTTTTGGAATTTAAAATGTTGATTTTAAATTATGGATTTGCTGAAATTGTAAATGGTTTGATGAAAAATGGGTTTTAAATAAAAAAGAGAGTTTCATTGAAATGATTTTTCATTGAAATTGTTAAGCATTGAAATGGTTTGAATTGACTAAACACGCATGGTTTTGACATGATGGTTGTGTGTGTTCACGGGCATTCGGGGCAGATAAGGGATTTGAGTTTCTGGAATCAGTGTTTGGATGGATAAGGGTTAGGGATATCCCCTGTCAAACATTTATATTTCATTTGGGATGGATAAGGGTTAGGAGTCTCCCCCATCAGTGTTAGGATGGATAAGGGTTAGGGATCTCCCCCGTCAAGCATTCATGGGAATTTGGGTTGGATAAGGGTAATAAGTATCCCCCATCATGGTTGGGATGGATAAGGGTTAGGGCATCTCCCATCATCTACGTAGCATGCATAGTTGGTTTCATGGGTTTGTGGAAATGGTTGGGTATGCCAAAAAGGAATGTTTCTCAAATGGTACATAAGCCTGTTTAGTTATTTTTCTGGAAAAATAACTTGTTGGAAAATTGGTTTAAATTGCTCTTGGAATTACTTTGGTTCTGAATTTTTTTGGAAACTTTTTCATATTTAGTAATAAACTACTTTTGAGAAACTGTTTTATATAAACTGTTTTTATAAAAAAAAAATAACACTTCTATCCAAGTGGAGTGAGTAGGGAAGTCATCGTGGAAAACCTACTGAGTTTTATACTCACTCCTTCTTTGGAACGTTGGTGCTTTCGCAGATGTTGTATTCCGGGACACAAGTAAAGGTAAGGCATCTCATTACTAGGGGTTCATGTTGATGATTGGACGATGTGGTGGTTCTTGGTGCATGGAGCTCGGTTTGGAGCCATGGAGTTTGTCTCGGATTGTGTTGGGTCTTTCGTTTAGTCTCCCACTTGGTACTCTGATTTTTTGTTTGTTATGTAGTGATTTGTGGAACAGTGTAGTTCTATCTTAGTAATTCATGAGTGGTTGTTCCTTTTGTTCATGTATCATATAGTGAATTTTTTGTTATGGTTGGATTATGGTTTTATTTGATAAATAGTAAATCATCCCCCAACTTTTATTTGAAACCATTTGGAATTTATTTCCAGCCTTTGGCATCTTGGGGATGTCTCTTAAGGATTTGTAATGACACTTTGTACTATCAAGACAATGAGAATTGGTGGGTCCTTACAAATGGTATCAGCTTGTTTAGTCTTCACGTAACAAGTGGTCCTCGATGTTCTTGGTCCTGGAGTTGAAATTCATTCTTGTCCATTACATGGGTCAAAATCTTAGACATGAGTAGGATTTTCGAAACTTGAATTTTATAGCATAAATGTACTTAGCTAACCCATTTATGCTGAACATCAAGTTAGTAGGGTGTTGGGTACATAAGTGTTTTGAATACACTTCTAGAATGTTATAAATCTCATTGTCATGTGTTTATCCATTGCGATGAGAATGACATGCATTATAGAGGAATGAATTCCCACTAGGATTGCATATCTCATTGTGAGAAATGAGTAAGGATTTTGTGCATGGTGCCAATTTTTGAAAAATGCAGATATTGTTTGCAGGTGAAAGACTTTGAAAACAGGGTATTTGGTTTATTTTGAAAATGAGTTGATTTTCAAAAGGCATGCTGAATGTTTCCAAAAATGTTTGAACATGGGGAAAATGTTGTTTTGAGAACAATGTTGTGGTAGATGATGTGATAGAATTTGAATGTTAATCCATCAGTTGCTAGAGAGTAAGATTGACGGAGGTTGTTGTGGGTTTAGAAAATGGAACCTGATAGGCGTCGTTAGAATCAACCCAAAGAAGCTGCAGAGAATGTGGTTGCACCTGAACCACGTGTGAACCAAGAGCTGGTTCAGAGTATTGTCCAGGATTTTCATGTTGTGGATAGGGGGAACTGGAGGAATGACCAAGGCATGTGGATCATAACATCCAGTTCATGAAGTAGAATCCACGGAACATTCGGGGAGATGATGAACCCGAAAAGGTGGAGGTGTGGCTAAGTAGGATGAATCGTATCTTCGAATTCATTGGCACACCATCAGAGCTCAAAGTCAAGTTGGTGACGTATATGCTCGAGGATATTTCACGTCAATGGTGGGACTTAGCGGTGCAGGATAAATTGGATAAAGGCCTTACATGGGAGGAAATTGAAGAATTATTCAACAAACAATTCTATCCTCACATGTTCAAGATCCAGAAAACGACGGACTTCTTCAGCCTAAAATAAGAGAGTCTCTCTATCACAGAGTATGTGGCTAGAATTATGAATTTAGTCTATTTTTTCCCATAGGTCGTGGAAAGTGTGTCGTTGAAGGCATGCATCTTCGAATCGGGGCTAAGGTAAGATATTCAATCAATGATTGTGGTGCTATGTTTTACGGATTATACAGTGATAGTGAACAGAGTGACTGTTGCTGAACGTGATATCTTGTGATCGATAGGAGGAGGTATGATGATACCTACGGGAAATGGTGGGAATGATCAATTACCAATTGGTAGCGTTGACTTTGGAATCAATGGAAGAGATTGAGGAAAATAGTTTTCCAGCTATTGTGGATCAATTTCATGATTTTTTTCATGAAAACATATCAGGGTTACCAATAGTAAGAGAAGTAGAGTTTACGATTGATCTCCTTCCGGGGACTAGTCTTATCCCACTTCCATCTTATAGGATGGAACCAACGGAGTTAAAGGAATTGAATGTGCAGTTAGAGGAGTAGGAAAGCAAGGGTTTCATTCAACCAAATACTTCTCTATTGGCAGCACCTGTGTTGTTTGTGAAGAAGGAATATGGAACTCGTCGGCTGTGTGTTGATTATCATAAGCTTAACCAAGTTATGATAAATAATAAATATCCACTTCCATGAAATGATGATCTATTCGATCAATTAAGGGGAGCTCAGTGGTTCTCCAAGATTGAATTCCAATCCGGATATCACCAATTGTGAGTTCGAAAGGAGGATATTCCAAAGATAGCCTTCAGAAGCATATATGGATACTACGAATATATAGTCATGCCTTTTGGCCATACGAATGCACCAGCAGTATTTATGGAACTAATGAATCAGATATTTCAGTGATATCTCGATTATTTTGTTGTGGTGTTTGTGGAATACATATTGGTGTATTCCAGAACAAGGGCTGAGCATGAGAAACACTTGGCGATAGTGATGAAAATATTGAGAGACCATCAGTTGTATTCCAAATTATCAAAGTGTTATTTTTGGATACAAGTGGTATGCTTTTTGGGCCATGTTGTTTCTAAGAAAGGTGTTTTAGTGGATCCAGAAAAGATAAAAGATGTTATTTCTTGGAAACCGCCGAATAATGGATTTTAAATATGAATTTTTCTTGGTCTATATGGTTCTTACCGACACTTTGTGCGTGATTTCTCATGACTAACATCACAAATGATAGCTCTGACAAAGAATAATGCTCCATTTCAACGGAAAGAATAATGTCAGAAATTTTTCCAGGAACTGAATGTTCATCTTACATCGAAACCCATCTTGATGTTTCCAGAATCAGAACAGGGGTATGTGGTGTATTGTGATGCTTCGATAACAGGCTTGGGTTGTGTTCTCCTTCAAGGAGACCATGTGGTTGCTTATGGATCAAGGCAGTTGAGAGTACATGAGAATAATTACCCAACACATGATATGAAGTTAGTTGCATTCATCCATGCTTTGAAAACATGGAGACATTATCTATTTGGTGAGAAATTTACTATTTTTACAGATCAAAAAAGCATGAATCACATTTTCTCTCAGTGAGATTTGAATCCCAAGCAGAGGAGATGGATAGAGTATCTCAAAATGCTTGACTTTGACTTGATGTACACACCAGGAAAAGGAAATTCAGTGGTGGATACATTGAGTAGAAAGTCATATGCTCAGTTGGCGAAAGAAGCTTCAGACGAATGACAGTTGATGTCGGTCTTAGCCGACATGCTTGTGGAATGTGAAGAACGAGCTAATGTTGTGGTTTTGTTTCAAGTTGTGATTGTTCCTGATTTGGTGGATATAGTAAAGGAGGCACAGGCATCTAATGTAGATTGTGTTGCAATGAGTTAAAAACTCAATGGTGGGGAGACCATTGAGGGATGGAAACTTGATGAGGGACCAGTTTTGTGTTTTAGAGATCGTATGGTTGTACCTATGGTTTGTTAAGAACAACTCCTTCATGCTTATCACCATTCAATATGGGATTTACACCCAGGTATACAGAATATGTATAAGGATTTGAAGGCGTAGTTTTGGTGGAGCAGCATTAAAAGGAAAGTGGTCGAGTTCGTCTCATGGTGCATAACTTGTCAGCAGGTTAAAGTAGATCATTAGAGACCAGCTGGTATGTTACAATATTTACCTATCTCAGTATGGAAATGGGATCATATAGAAATGGATTTTGTTACAGGTCTTCCAGGAATGGTCCGGAAACACGATGCCATTTGGGTGATAGTGGATCATCTAACCAAGTCGGCCCATTTCATACCTATTCGTGAAACTCATACAGAGGAAGATATTACAAAAATCTATATCCGAGAAGTGGTAAAGAGGCATGGGGTACCATTTTCTATCATCTCAGATAGAGATCTGAGGATCACATCTCGTTTCTGGAAATCATTACAATAAGCCCTTGCGACTCAGTTGATGATGAGCACGGCATATCATCCTCAAATCGATGGGCAATCCGAGAGGATGATAAAAATGATGGAAGACATGTTTCGATCTTCTGTAATAGATTTTAGTGTCTCATGGGGGGAGCATATACCCTTAGTGGAGTTATCATACAATAACAGCTATCAAGCCTTGATACGCATGGCTCCATTTGAAGCATTGTATGGGCATCCTTGTCATTCTCCACTATGCTGGGTGGAAATGGTTGAAACATCACTAGTCAAGACAAGACTTATCCATGAGAAAATATAGAAGATCCAGTTGATTAGAAAGAGGATGAAGATGGCTCAGAGTCATCAGAAATCTTATGAATATCATCGTCAAAGACCGTTGTCGTTCGTTGTGGGTGATCATGTTTTCTTTAGGATCTCTCCAAAACATGGAAATTGTCATTTCGGAAAGTAGGACAAGTTATATCTTAGAGACATTGGCCCTTTTGAGATACTGGAATGGGTTGGAGAGGTGGAATATCTATTGGAATTACCACCACATTTTAGTTTGGTGCATAATGTGTTCCATGTTTCTCAGTTGAAAAAGTAACAGCCTGATCCTGACCATGCGATCATATGGGATTACGTTGACCTAGAGACGGATTTTTGTTGATACATATCCCAGAATGGATTGGGGATAGAAAAGAGAAAATATTTGGTGGACAAAGAATCGGTCTAGTGTGGGTTTTATGGCATTATGGTAAGATTCAGGAAGATACTTGGGAACATGAGAAGGAAATGAAAGTGCAGTGGCCGAAACTCTTTCAGTTGGGTGAAGGTTTTCTACTTTCTGAGGATGGAAGGACCAATGGCGGGGAGAATTTAGTACCCCCATTTACTAGTACGTAACCCTTTATTGATTCATTTAATGGTTATAATGTTAAGGGTGACGAATGGGAGAGTCGGGAGAACTAGGAAGGAGTTTTGAGGCAAAAGGGGAAGTCGCACGGGCAGTGCATGGTTTGTCTAAACCATGCGGCCAACCCAAGTGCAGTGGGTCTTAGAGGTAGTATCTTATGCATGGTAGGCACACGATTAGTCTAACCATGCATCCAAATCGTGTGAGAAGGGTGGTCGAGGCAGTAGCTAACACACGGTTAGCGCACGGTTTGTCAAACCATGCGAACTAACCGTGCGACCACTTAAACTAGATCCTATAATGGTGGATCTCACACGTTTTTGCCTCTATATAGATCTTTTTTTCTCCCAAGCGTCCCTAACATGGAATTTGGGTCCTCCTAAGGTCAACGAGGGTTCTCCCATCATTCTGGAGATGATCTAAAGGCTTCTCTTGATGAATCGAATCCGGATTCTTGAGGTATGTGATCGTTCCTGTTTGGTTTCTCAGATATACTTAGATATACTTCTCCTCTTCTCTAAGTTTCTAAGATATAATCCTGTTATTAGTATATCTATTTTTTATGCCAAATATGATGAGATGGTGTCTTGGTTGTGTTAGGAGAAGAGATCTATGGAGGATTCTTGGAGAATCAGTCGGGTTTTCTTGTCTGTTCTCCATTTGTTAGGGTTTTCATCAAAACCTTTAAGGTAGGTGGCTTTACTCTCGACTCCTCTTGTTAGAGTTGATTGGATCAGTTTCAATTTTTTTTTTGAATGGATTTGATTGTTAAAAGCATGGAATAAATCCTCTTTAGTGATGATTTATGGTTTTTTTAAATGGTGAAATCATGGTGAATTTTTGTGTAATGTGATTTGGCTTCTTGAATTTAAAATTTTGATTTTAAATTATGGATTTGCAGAAATTGTAATTTGTTTGATGAAAAATGTGTTTTCAGTAAGAAAGGGAGTTTTATTGAAATGATTTGTCATTGAAATGGTTAAGCATTGAAATGTTTTGAATTGAATGAAAACACTTGGTTTTGACATGAAGGTTGTGTGTGTTCATGGACATTTGGGATAGATAAGGGTTAAGAGTCTCCCCCATTAGTGTTGGGATGGATAAGGGTTAGGGATATCCCTTGTCAAACATTTATATTACATTCTAGATGGATAATGGTTAGGAGTCTCCCCCATCAGTGTTGGGATGGATAAGGGTTAGGGCTCTCCCCCATCAAGCATTCATATGAATTTGTGCTGGATAAGGGTAAGAAGTCTCCCCTATCAAGGTTGGGATGGATAAGGGTTAGTACTTATCCCCTCTTCCAGGTATAATGCATAGTTGGTTGCATGGGTTTGTGGGAATTGTTGCATATTCCAAAAAAAATGTTTCTAAAATGGTTCTTAAGTTTGTTTGTTTATTTTTCTAGAAAAATAACTCGTTAGAAAAATTGGTTTAAATTGATCTTGGATTGCCTTTGGTTCTAAATGGTTTTGGAAACTTGTTCATATTTATTTATAAGCTACTTTTGAGAAAAAAAATTATATAAACTATTTTTATATAATTGTTGCTAACTCTTCTATAGTAGTGGCGTGAGTAGGGAAGTCATTGGGGAAAACCTACTGAGTTTTATACTCACCCCGGCTTTGGAACGTTAGTTCTTTTGCAGATTTCGTATTTTGGGACATAGGTAAACATAAGGTATCTCATTACTAGGGGTTCATGGTGATGCTTGGATGATGTGATGATTCTTGGTGCATGGAACTCAGTGTGGAGTCGTGGAGTGTATCTTGGCTTGTGTTGGGTCTTTTTTTAGTCTTCTGCTTGGTACTCTGATTTTGTGTTGGTTATGTAGTGATTTGTGGAACATTGTAGTTCTGTCTTAGTAATGCATGAGTGGTTGTTCCTTTTTTTCATGTATCATATTGTGAATTTTTTGTTATGGTTGGATTATGGGTTTATTTAATAATGGGTAAATCGTCCCCCAACTTATATTTGAAACCCTTCGGCATTTATTTCCAGACATTGGCATCTTGGGGATGTCGCTTAAGGCCTAGTAATGACATATTGTACTCTCAAGACAATGAGAATTGGCTATTCATTACATGTATTAAGCATTGTGACTTGTTTGGTTGTTTTCCTAGACCTATATGTATCATGCATCATTTATGTATACTTAAACTCCAGTTGTTTATTTATCAGTCTTCTGTTGTTATTTTTGTTGGATATTTATTGCTTCTGTTGTTGTATGTGTTGTTACATCCACTGTGTACTTTTCCAATGAGGGGATAATTTCCCCACTATCACACCCAAGGCCCCCACTTTTTGTCGGAAGCCTCTGGAATTTGAGGAAATTCTCTTCTATCCATGTGACCAACCGGGTATGGGGTACCTCTGGGTGGCTTCTGAAACCGGGACGTTACAAAGAGGTTTCACAGGAGTTTTCTTTTCTCTTGACTTACTGTTTGGAGCCTATAGCTAGGGATAGGATGGAATAGGTACTTGGTAATAAGATGTGCTCGGGAGTAGCTAACCCGTGTACAAGGAAAATCCATACTACCTTGTTTATTGTAATTTACAGGTTTGCAATTTTATAGTTGATTTTATTTCACTATTGTGTGATTCACTTGCTTTGTGTTGTTACCATTATTGTTATTGCGGTTCTATTTTTGTCATAGCCCGATGAGATGAGGGTATGTTATCTCATGAATCATATAAGAAATTTTTAAAATTCACATGCCATGCATTTTTTCCATGCCATCTTGGATGTATTAGCAATTTCATGTTGTTGTGATAGATGTTGTGTATAATATGCATGTTGTTTTGATAGATGCTTGATAAAAATATCTTCATCTTGTTAGATCTTTGGTTGAGTATGGTTTTACCTGAATGAATGCCAAATTTTGGTTCTTGAGTTTTTATGGGTCCTCATGGACCATAATTTTGTGGATCATTAACCTGTTTAACTTGTTTGTAACTTGTATAAGATGCCAAACTTCGATTCTTGGGGAGTATGGGCCCGCACGGATCAGAAATTGGCACTTAACGCTGGTTTTCTGTGTTTTCTGGGATCTAGAGAAATTTTTTAGGATACTTCCTGGAAAAACCCAGAATACATGGCGTGTACTTTAGGGTTACATTTCGTGTCATCTATAGCCGTTTCGTTGACTGTGCAAGCAGGGACACGGGGTTTTGAAAAATCATGTAGGAACATGCCATGTACTAGTTTAGCACGTCGTGTAGTATGAAATTGGTTCCCCGACCGTGTCACGAACAACATGGGTTATTGTTTCACTTTCTCGTAGACACATTGTCCAGCTAGAACATGCCGAGTAGTGTCATCCATGTGTCAGGTCGTGACTCTAACAACAGGGGCCAGGTAAGGCATGTCTAGTATACACCGTGTCTCCCCTGAACACGCCGTGTAGTTTTTTCTTAGAGGTGTCGTGTGGATTAACCGTGTAGAAGGACTTGGGTATGGGAATAGGATTCAGGTACACGTTGTGTGTTAGGATAACAGGCCATGTGTTTGGGGTGTTACACAGCCAGTTTTTGCAAAAGTACACACCCATGTAAATTACTTAATGGATCACACGGTGTAGTTTTTATATAGGCCGTGTAGTCATGTTTTGTAAATTTTGAGTTCTTTCTTTCCCTTGTTCCCTTCTTACGCTCCTTGTTTCAGTCCTTGATAATGTTGATCTAAGGTGTGCATTTGACATTGCAGAGTCATGGCACCCAGACGTCCTCTCGTTGCATGCTAGTTTCCAGGCGGTGATCAGACACCGGATATGGATGTTCAGGGACTTCCCGCAAATCCTCATGTTGTGCCAGCCTTGGCACCAGTAGTGATACCAGTAACATTCGTCAATTCACAGTTTAGGGAAGGATTTATGAGGTTGATGCAGACCTTCCAGGGAGCACCACCTCCTGCATTGACTTTGGCAGGCTTGACGCAGGTTTCCAGCAGCAGCATCCTCCCACCTTCTTTGGGGAAGAAGGATATCAGGCTGCAGAGTCATGGATAAAATCTATGATGATGATCTTCGAACATCTAGAGATGCCCCCATAAGGGTGGGTCAAGCTCTCTACCTACATGCTACGAGACTACTCCAATATGTGGTGGGACATGATCTCACAGGTGGGTCATCAGTAGGTTATGGCGTGGGAGGATTTTCAGCACGTCTTTTATGACTAATTCTATCTGGAGACCCTAAGGGCCGACCGGGACTAGGAGTTCATGAGCCTAGTGTAGGGTACTCTTTCTGTAATGGAGTATTCCATTTGTTTCACAAATCATCAGCATTTCGCACCCCTCCAAAATGTAGATGGGTTGTTCTTCGCAAGGAAGTTTGAGGATGGTCTCAGATGGGAGATCCACTCACTGGTGAATATTTTCAGGATGAATTACATCACTTCCATCATCAACTAGGCACTGATTATAGAGCTCAATCTGAGAGATTCCAGAGTTGAGAGCCAGGGTGGTTCCACTTCTGGGGTTAGTGTGTCACCATCTAACAGCATGAAGCACCTTAGAGAGTCTACGTGTAGTGATCTGAATCGTCAAGACACATATTCAGGAAGACAGGTGGTATGCTACCAATGAGGAGGGGATAGACATATGAGGCTATAGTACTAGAGAGACCCAGTGGAGTGCCGATCTTGCGGCATGATGGGTAACCTTCAGCGATTCTGTCAGGTTTTCTCACTAGCAGCTGGTGACAGGGGTTCATCCATGACTCATCATTCAAGAGAATAACCACTAGTTACTTACCAGTCTAGGAACTGGAGTTCTTCTGGCCATTCAGGTCGAGGTGGAGGTCATGGATAGGGTGGTCAGTCACTGGTCTATCAGCGACAGTAGGGCAGATCAGCTTAGAGCAGGCAGGTAGGGCCACAGGGTCGTGGTACAGGTCAGACTTTTTCAGTGGAGATGACCCAGCCGATGCAGGATTCCAAACCCTCTACAGTTCGAGGTATGATCTTAGTAGCATCAATTTTATCTTCTGATTTTTTTGATTTAGGGGCTTTCCATAGCTTTATCTCTGTTTCTATTGTGGAGAGTCTTGGGCTCTGCATCTTTTCCTTTACTGATACATTGACCCTAGAGACACCGTTGGGGACTAGGACAATAAGTGTACGTCAGTGCAAGGAGTGCCCTCAAGAGGTGGTTGGGTATCACTTTCTATAGGACCTCTATGTCCTTGAAATGACGAGCTATGATTTCATTCTCAGAATGGACTAGTTAGTCCCCATCCTGACAGTCATTGATTGCTATCACCGTAGGGTGAGTTTAATATCACCATAGGGTGGATCTTTTCTTCCTTGGGGCAAGTGGGATGCCTAGGCGAGTCGAGCAGGTCTCGAGAATCATGGACTAGGAGGAGTTACAACCCAGATTGCTAGTCTATATCTGGATGACCAGGGGACTTCACAGTTAAACTTTTCTCCAGTGGTGGATCATTTTTGAGAGGTCTTTCCAGATGAATTTTTTGGTTTGTCTTCAGAGTGTGAGGTATACTTCTCGATTGAGCACGTGCCAGGAGCGACACAGGTGTCCATTCCTCCTTATAGGATTGCTAAACCTGAGTTGCAAAAGCTCAAGAAGTAGTTGGAGGAGTTACAGGCAAAGGGTTTCATCTGACCCAGTACTTCTCATTGGGGTTTGCCTATCCTATTTGTGTAGAAGTAAGATGACACCCTTAGGCTTTGTGAGGATTATCGGAAGCTGAACCATTTTATGGTAAAGAATTGATATCCCTTTCCTAGGATTGATGACATCTTTGATCAGCTTCTAGGAGCTAGGGTGTTCTCGAAAATCAATTTGAGATCCGGTTATCATCAGTTGTGTGTTAGACCATAAGATATACCTCTTACAGCCTTAAAAAGCAGGGATGGTCTATATGAGTATATGGTTATTCCTTTCAGCCTCGTGAATGTGCCTGTAGTTTTCAGGGCACAGATGAACCGAGTGTTCCATAAATACTTAGACTCTTTCATGGTGGTCTTTGTGGATGATATCTTGGTGTACTCTTACACTCAACAAGACCATGCTACCCATATTGAGATCAATTTGAGTAAACTGAGAGAGAATCTTTTATTTTCTAAGCTCTCAAAATGCAACTTTTGGATGGATCAGATTCATTTTTGGGTCACGTTATCCCAGGTACAGGAGTATCATTGGACCCAGAGAAAGTGACAGTAGTAGTTTCTTGGGAACAGCCAAAGAACATCTTTGAGGTGTGGAGTTTTCTAGGGCTGGCTAGATACTAAAGACGATTCATACGATACTTTTCACACTTAGTATCACTATTGACAGGTCTTACCAAGAATGGGGTAAAGTTCATATGGTCAGATTCTTGTGAGTTATCCTTTCAGGAGCTGAAAGGGAGGTTGACTTCATCATCGATACAAGTCTTGCTAGATCTGGGCTAGAGATACACTATTTACTGTGATGCTTCATGTATCGGGATGGGATCTAGGCTTTTCCAGGGATGTGGAGTCTTTGCGTATGGGTCTCGGAAGGTGAGGCAACATGAGAGGAACTACCTGACGCACAATTTCGAGCTAGTAGTAGTTGTTCATACCTTACACTGTTGGAGACATTATCTTCTGGGAGAGAACATTTTGGTCTTCACCAACCACAAGAGTCTCAAGTACATATTCAAGCAGCTTGATCTGAATCTGAGAAAATGTAGGTGGGTTGAGTATCTTCAGTCCATTGACTTTGAGCTTGCCTATATGTCGTAAAGGGAAACACAGTGGTTGAAGCGTTGAGCAGGAGGACACAGATATAGGAAATTATGGAGGCCAACAGTGAGTGGAAGCTTTTGGATCTGTACTCTAAGATGCATTTGGAGGTGCACGATAGACAGGGGTAGACTTTCCTATCTTCTGTAGCGGTTACCTTTACACTTCTTGATCGGGTACAAATGAGGCAGCTATCCGATTCTGAAGGCCTAGTCCTATGGGAAAGTGTGTCAGGAGATGAACCTATTCCTGGATGGACAATAGGAGAGGATGAGATCTTGTGTTTCCAGGGATGCGTATGGGTTCCAGCAGACAAATGTGAGGAGATGATGTGGGACTTTCATTCCTCGGTTTGGGCAGTTCATCCTGGTGTCCAGAAGATGTATCATGATATACAACGTCAATATTAGTGGAAAGGTGTGGAGAGGGATGTTTCTAGTTTTGTCCTGATTTGTTACACTTTTCAGTAGGTGGAAGTGGAACATCTGCGACCGGCTGGCCTTTTACAACAGTTACCCATTCTCGAGTGGATGTGGGATGACGTTGCGATGGAATTCATGACTGGTTTTCCGAGATCACCTCGAGGGAATGACGCAGTATGGGTTGTTATTGATAGACACATGATGGTTTATCACTTCTTTCCTATCAAGGAGACCTTCAGTGTTGATAACCTGGGAAGGTTGTATATCCGGAAGATTTTACATCTACATGGATCTCCACACTCCATTGTTTCAGACAGGGATGCATGTTTAACTTCCTTAGGCCTGGCAGGGGCTTCAAAAGGCTTTGGATACATAGGTACTTTTGAGAACAATATACCATCCCCAGACAGATGGCTAGTTCGAGCATATGTTTCAAGTGCATGAGGATATGCTCCGAGCTTTCATTCTAGACTTCGGAGTTTCTTGGGAGAATCATATACCTCTTGTGGAGTTTTCCTACAACAATATTTTTCAAGAAACTATTCAGATTGTACCTTATGAGGACTTGTACAGTAGGCCATTCCGTTCACCCTTATTTTGACTGGAGGTAGGAAAGGAAGCTTTTTTGGGACCTCGTCTTGTTCAGGAGACCTCAGAGTAGATAGTATTGATTTGGAAGTGGATGACTACCGCACAGTCTCGTCAGAAGTATTATGCTGATCAGCGGAGACGGCCTCTAGATTTCGAGGTCGGGGATCAGGTTTTCCTGTATGTCGCACTGAGGTTGGGACACAAGAGGATTCCGTGACAGGGTAAGATTTCAACATGGTACGTCGGGCCGTTTGAGTTGTTGTAGAGAGTTGGGATGGTTTCCTATCAGTTGTAGTTACCTCAGAGGTACTGATCTATGCACGACGTCTTCCACATTTCTCAACTCCGACATTACTTTTCATACTTGTCTCATGTCTTCCAACCTGAGAAGGTTGAGCTCAATGTGGATGCATCGTTTGAAGAGAATCCAATCCAGATTGTCGATCCCAGTACAAAGGTTCTCCATGTCCGGTCTGTTCCTATGGAACGGGTGCTATGGCAGCATGAGCGAGTACAGGACGATACTTGGGAGAGAAAGGATGATGTACGATCGCAGTGGCCGGAGTTGTTCAGGTTTTCTTCTTCTACGCCGCACTACGGAAATTTAGGGATGAATTTCTTTAAGGGGGGAAGTTTCTAAGAACCCAAACCCTTTTTTCAGGTACGTTCTTATTTTTTTCCAGAGTTTTTGAGAAAAGAGTAATTTCTAGATATTTTTGAAGTACATGTCATGTACTTTCTGAGTACATGCCATGTACTTCGTTTCCGCTTGAGGCCGTGTGCTAGTCGTTTCATGGACACACACATGACCATGTAGGGGTGACATGGAGGCCGCCTAAAGAGGAATTCGGAAAATCCTAGTACACACCATGTACTCCAAATGTACATGCCATGCACTTTTTTTCACAAAATGCACTGGGGTCGCATCTTAACCCCAGAACGGTCTTCTTCTCTAGCTTCTTCAACTGAGAGCATTCCATATGGCTGCAAATCTTCGATAAACCCCTGAGCCTCTGCCCATTCTCCTAATTGACCGTCGTCTATTGCGTTGGAACCTTAGCGGTAAGCTCTTCCTTCTCCTAGAGCATTTTTTTCCAATTACTCCTCTTTCTCATGTTATCATGGGTTGAGCGTTTTGGAAGTTTTCTTAGATCTACGACGTTCCAAGTAGATTCAAGAATCAAGGTTTGAGTATATCGTTCTCCTAATGTTGAGGTAGGTGGTTTGTGCCTTTTTATAGGATGTCTTTGAGTATTTTTTCAAATTCCACCAATACCTATGAATGGGGTATTGTGTGTTTCCTGATTTCCCTTATTGGTATCCTACTTCGCTTATATGATTTAGTAGAGGCTATTGTTGTTAATAGGGTAATTTACTATGCTTTGTATGATTTTACCATGCATGTTTTTCCTGGTTATGACCGTTTGGTCTAGTTTTTCTTGTTAGGATTTTGCTAGTTGCATGCCTAGTTATAGGATGGTGTGACTGCTGTTCTTCCATGCTGAGATGCTGTAGATTCTAGCCAGGTAGTTCTTGAGGATACTTTGTCCGTTATGTGATGCGATACTTTTTGAATTTACATAGGGCTGTGAGAACCTATTGTAGTAGACCATAGGGAGAATGGACGTTAGGGCTCATCTGGAGTGTCTTTAATTTTAAGATGCGAGACTATAGGTGGAATTGATGTTGAGTGCTTCCTCGGAGTGTATGTAGTTCCACGATGCAGGCCACATGTGGAATGAGATGTTGAGTGCTTCCCCAGAGTGCCTTTAGTATGATATGATACTATAGGGGGAATTGATGGTGAGTGCTTCCCTAGAGAGTCTATTCATTAGCTGAACCATAGGGGTGAGTCTGTGTGTGCCTACCAGAGGGTTTTTAGTGCTTTTAGGTTGAACCATAGGGGCTAGGCTGTGATAACTACCCAAAGGGTTACCTGTTTGTTATACTTTCTTGTGTGGCTGTTTACCTGTTTGTTCTTCTTGATTATGTGGATACTTATCTATTTGTAAATTATATACTAGGAGCTGTGGATTGTTTGCTGCTGAGTACCTTCCTGTTTACTATTTCTGTACTTTTACCTGCCTTATATTCACTGACTCTTAGGCACAGATCTTTGGGTGGTTGCCTACTGGGATTATTATCTCACGCCATGTTTGGGTCATTATTTTAGGCCCAAACAGATTATATTGTTGTAGTTATAGATAAGGGCAAGCACCCTTTCACTTTAGGTTCTTGATTGAACTAGATCTGGAGAGCATGGGACCAAGCTGAGGCTAGTGATGCTGAGGAGTTGCTCATATATTTTTCTTTTGTACTTTGGTTTAGTACTGTATTCATCATTGTGACTTGTTTGTATTTTTTCCTAGACATATATGTATCATGCATCATTTACATATACTTTTGCTCCAGTTGTTTATATATCGGTATTCCACTATTATTGTTGTTTGATATTGCTACTTACGCTATTGTATGTCTTCTTACTTCTACTGCGTACACTGCCAATGAAGGCATAGTTTCCCCACTATCACACCCAAGTACCTCACTACAAGTCGGAAGCCTCTGGCATTTGGGGAAATTCTCTTGAGGCCTTGTGACCAGCCGGGTATGGGACGCCTCTGGGTGGCTTCCGGAACCAGGACGTTACAATATGAACCTAGTGTTAATAACTCTGAATGGGATATATTAGGTATTAACTCAATTACCACTCATGGTTGATGAGTAGGCCTATTACTACACACCTTTCTAGACACTCTTGAAGTATATTCTTTGGTTAGTTATAATATTCCATATAATCCAAAATAAAGTATTTTAATAGATGATCGTCATGTATTTTCATTGTTAAATATAAGGAGTAATATATCGAAAATAATGTATAATGATTTAGATATCCTACAAATTATTTCTCTTGATAATGTGTTTTATCAGTTTGATTATTATTTCTCACACTGTGAATTTTGGTTTTAGTTAATTCCTGGAACACCAAAGAACAATTTTAACTATGAATGGAATGGATAATTCAAAGAATTTCCTCATATAAAACAATATTAAATATTAATTTGAATGTGAAACTATATAATTATTCCCAATCATCTAACACATTATATAATTAATAACCCCATATTGGGTAATATTAATGAAATGTTATCTAAAATAAAAATTGTGTTTCCTTAGATTTCTGTTTATGTACACCATAAAGAAAAAAATATTCTACATTCTGCCTATCCTGAATTTGGGAATATTCACCTTGGAAATATATAAAAGGACCATGAAAAGATTGTATATTTGGAAATTAAGATAATATATCATGATATTAATGGGGAAATTATGGGTTTTTTGAAGATAAATAATTTAAATCCTAATATACCATTTTTAGTTCAATTAATTATATTTGGGTAACATAATAATTATCTAATTCAATGCCCTAATCCAATGGTTAACTCTTTGACCAAGGAATGGTCAACATTATTCCAATAGTTGATGTAAATTTTTTGAAGTTTTTATATAATATAATTAAATAATTATGTTTTAAAAGTGTTTTATCAAACATATTCAAGTAATAAGCATCATGAAATATATATAGTTTATTTTATAGTAGTTATTCATTCATTATTTGAAAGATTAATTTGAGTGGTACTGATAACTTATATATGTGACTTAGTTGTAAGAAGACGTATTTAGAAACACATGATTGATGGGTAGATAACCCTTAATATGTTCATGATGTTGAAATAATAATTCATAGTTGTAATAAATATTTGAATGATATTCATAGAGGAAATTAGATAGTATTGGTGACCATAAAAATGATTACATATTTGATAACATAGTGATTTATGAAATTAATTAAATTGACAATAATTTTATTTGGGGAATAAGTTAGAGTTTACTTTTGGAAGCATATATTTTTGAATGCTTTGTTATAATGATTTAGTTTATTATCATATTTAGGAGAATATATGCTCATGTTATTCACATGGTTGCTATATGAAATTATTAGAAACAATATATTTTTTAGGATAGATGTTAATGTTGATATTGTGGCGAAATATTTGATCAATTGTTTTTGGTTATTTTGGTTCTTAATTTGTTCAAATATATTTTGGAGGATTCATAATGTTAAATATTGATGTAATGGATAAAATTCAACAATGGGGTTTTTTGTGGTATTGTAGAATGATGTTTTATATTAATATGTATTGAGTAACCTATGATGTCCATTTTGATTGAAGCACTATCAAATGATGGAATTTTATATATGAAATGAAATGATATTAAGCATGTTTATTTTAAAACGTTATATATCTTTATATTAAAGGAATCCCATCAATTTTCAAAAATGATCTTAAAATTTATATTATATTATTTTACCTTCTTTTCTGATGAAATAATGCTCATTTAACCCCTCACTAATTTTTAGTTTTGTGGTTATTCACATTCTCATGACCATGTTCTCTATAACTATATATTAGTCATAGTTCACAATTTTTATAATGCAAGTGAATATTTTGACAACCCTCTAATTTCCTCCTTATATGGGAATCCATTTATCTATTATCTTAGGTAAAGATTATGGTTCTCACTCCCCTTTTATAGAGGATGTTTTATAATCCCTTTATCTGATGTGAGTTTTCAACAAAGGTATTTTTATATATTTAACCAATTATGATTGAGTAAAAATTGTAAGGATGAAAAATATTTATGTTGGTGGGGGGGATAATTATCCCTAAAAATTTAGTTTATGTAATGATATAATCAATTTATTTCTTTAAAAGAAACACTGAGATTTTTGCGAATTCTAATATACTATTGAAATATTACAATTAATGTGAAACTATTATAACATTTTCATTTAATTAGTGTGTAAGGATATGAATAATCACAATGTAAAATATATTTGTAATGTTAAAAATTATGAAAATTCTATTTATTAATTAGTTAGTATCAACACCTAAATTTTTAGTAAATTAATTTTATGAAATAAATACTTTTTCTTCAAAACATTTTTTTGATTAATTTCCTTGTGTAAATATTGTAATTAGTTAATATAAATTTTAAAAATTTATTTTATGAAATTAAGTGATTTTTTTAAAAAAATAACATAAAAATATATTTGGATGGTTTTTTTTATTTTTATGAAAATATTGATTTTTTAGTTAATGGGGAAAAATACTTATTTTTTCACATGATGTCATTTCCTATTATTAAAATAAGAAATTTAGATTTTCCATTATGTTTTTTATTTATTAATAAATGTAAATATTATTCATATTATTTATAAAAATATATTTAATCCCTTTTGAATCAGCAATATTCATGAATTTGATTTAAGTAAATGTTTAAGATTAAAATATTATTTTAAATAATTAATTTAGGATGAATTTTATGAATTTATAATAAAACTTATTTATACCTCATTTATAAATTTAATATTGGAAAAGGGACACTGTATTTGTATTGACAATTTTTAAATTTGGAAGATAAGAACCATTTTTTTTCAATTAATAGTAAAAATGATAAATATTTTTTTCCACTATGTGGGTAAAATAGGGAAAAATAGTACAAAACTATGGGATAAGATGGTAAAATGTTCCAAAAAGTTTCTATTAAAATTTTTATTAGATTATTTTTAAATTAACCTATAGTGTTCTAAATAATTGGAATTTGATCCATTTTTAATTAACTATTACTTAAATAGTTTTCTAGGAAGATTAAAATTCGAATTGTTACTCTATTTTGTTTTGAAAATTGATATATTTTATCATGGGCCTAAAAAGATATTATTTTTTGTACAAAATATTTATTTTAAATAGTAATAAATTGTTTTTATGGTATTTATTTTTTGAAAATTTTAATTATGGTATAATTAACTTATATGCTTACGCAGTGCTGACACATTTCATGTGCAAGCTGTAGAATAATCTAACAAATAATTTTTGAATTCATAATATAAATTATTTTGGAATGAATTTTTGTGTTATTCTAATTAAATTGGATTAAATATATATTTTTTATGGTTTATAGTCTAGATTTTAAATAAAATGATATCCTCCAAACTTTAATTTTATGATAAATGAGTAATACAAAAAATAAAATTAATGATATTTTGTGCTATATAATTTCTTATTAAAAAGTTTGAAAAACCTATAAGTTTTGATGTAGAAGAAGGGGGTTTTGATATAGTTCAAAAGTTCATCGGTTGACCATTTTTAATGTAATTCTAAAGATAGATATAAATTTATAAACCATAATGATTTAAAAATTTATTACTATGGATAAGGATAAAAAGGGGTAATAGTTGTTTAAAATAAATATCTAAGGTATAAAATGAGATAATTTTTATATAAATTATATTTACTAAGATTATTTATAACATATATAATATTTTCATTGAATGTAAAATAATTCCAAACCATATTCCAATGAACATGACTTTAAAATATTTTATTGTTTTGAAAAATTGCATTTGTTCCCCTTCCCTCCAATATTTAATGAAAACCCTCCCTCAAATCATTACACTATATTGAGCAATCTATATTTAGAAAACTTGAAAATTTATGCTTTATTATTATATAAAATTTATTCTTCAGATATTGTCCCTTTAAAAGATTATTCCAACGGTCTATATGAAGGGATCTAAAGGACTTCTACTGAAAGATTAAGCATCCTACTCAATATATTTGAATTCATTTAATTTTAAACCTCCTTTTAATTTTTATTATTCATTATCAAATAGTAACCTCAATATGGTAAATATTTTTAATTTTTATTTTTAATTTTGGAATCACCATTATATATCCTCTTTTCAATCAAATGGGAAATGAAAGTATCGCTTCGGTAAACATCTGGACTGACACCTCCGCATAGTGATATAATTTTTTTTCCATCACCTAATGAATGGTTGGATATTATGATGAATTTAATTTTTATATATGATAATAAAGGTATAATTATTTTTCTAAAATGATAAAATATTATTTTATAGTTTTTTAATGTTTTCATTAGAAATTGATATATGTTTGTATGTGAATATACCGACAACCTTCTTCATGAATGATGTAAATCAATTTTCTATATCAATATTTGATTTATCAATATAAATGTATATTAATATATAATTAATACATATGGTATTTCAATCAATATTAAAATTCTATAAATGTAAAAACTATGATCAAAGTACAACTATCTGAACTGCCACACTTAAACATTCATAGAGAACAAAACATGTAGTGACTTTAAATGATTATTTTAAAAAGGAGTTGTTAATAAATATTTCACAAAATGTTATAAGGGTATAGTATGTGATCTTACTGGTATTTACATGATTATTGTATAGAATTATAATAAATTTAATATTATTATATTATTGGTTATAGTTCTTACAATGAAATTCAAACATTGGGTAAGGATTCTTTAGCTCAATATTGTTTTGTTGTGACATTTTTGAGGTAATGTACATATTTATATTTATGATTATTATATAAAATAAATTTGGTAATTTTTATCATTAATATTCTAATTTTTACAGTATTTAAATTTAAAATTTACTTTATAATTTTCTAGTTAATTACAAATCCAAATTTACTAAAGTTGTAAGGGGTTAAAATTATTTTTACATTTTTTAATAAGATAGTTTATACTTAAATTTTTGATAATGAAATAACAATATTTTTCACTCTAAAACATTATGTAATTTATTATCATCTAATTATTTATATTTATTATTGTTTTCCATTAATTTTCTATTTATTATGACTAATGTGACTGAAAGATTAATTTTAATGAAAATAATATTTATATTACTCATTAGTAGTAAATATTTTTATTACATGTCCATATTTTTAAAATTTTATACAATAAAGATTTTAATATTATCTTTTGATTATTTAAAAGCATGTTTAAATTTTTTTGACATATTTAAAAAAAATTACAATAAATATTCTTATCTTTTTTGGAATGAGGTAATTTTTAAAAAAGGGATGATTATAATCATTGTTTTTATAACTACGTCCCTAAAATAATTTCCCCATTAATTACTAGTCATTTATTTGAATATTACATTACATTTTATCAAGGTTTCATTAAAATAAATTTTTTTCTATAATTTTTTTTTTTATTATTATATTTTAAATTTATGATTTAAAAATGAAAAGGTTATTTTTTTCTAATAAATGTTTTAATGATCTTTTAAATGAATTTTTATTTTATAATAACAATATTCAATGTCACATATGTTTCATATGAGATATTATTGTATGATACCCTCCATTTTCATTCTCAAAATGGATTATGAATAAGATGATAAAATACTCATGGAATATATTTCAATTTCACTTATTTGAGCGATGACTAAACGATCAATGTTTTTATGATCTTGTGGAATACATGTGATGGTATTATGAATTTATAATGGGTGGGAATATCATTGGAATTGATTTCATTGGGTAGAGAATAATACTATATAAGAAAAAAGGGTACAATGGAGGTTATCCTAAGTAGAAAATAGAGTACAAGGGAGGTTATACTATGACCAAAAATAGTACATAAGAGATTATTCAAATCCTAAAAATGGTAAACAAGGGGTTATCCCAAGAATAAAATAGGGTGCATCAAATTTTTTCTCAAGACTAATATAGGTACACTATTTGTTAGAACAATCATTAAATGTAATTAATGCCTTAGTAGTAGTTAATGGCATATTATTTTTTATGATTATGGTTATTCAACACATTATAACCTTATTTGATGATGTGGCATTATGTAAAAAGTGTTCACTCATGGTTCATGTTCATTTATTCCATCAGCATTCATGACTTATGAACTAGACATCATTATTACATGATTGAATTTGTTTTATCTATAAGATTATTCATTTTATTTTTAAATCTTAATTTGATGTTCTTGTTTCCTTATATTAATTATATGATTAAATTGTAATTCATATCTCTATTGTATACCCTTACTTATATTCTATTCCAAGAATTTATTATGTTTCATTTTCCATAGTATATGTAGAATGGTATTGAATGTGATGTTTGCAAAAAAAGTTCTAGTTTTGAATAAATTAAAGGGTTATTTTTTAGATATTTAATAAATTATTTGGTTATGTATGAAAATTTCAAAACAAACATAAAATTTATTTTTATGGTGTGGATCATAATGATATTTAACCAATATTCACACAACCATATATAAAATTTATGTTAGATATTTTTTGTTATCTATAACATCCATATAACTCTAAAAAATCACAATCATTACAACATGTATACTTGTGTTTGTGAAATGAGATCACAATAAATAAAACCACTAATGAACAAATCATACAATACATAACATTGAATATCAATTATTAATCATAACACATTATGAAGAAAGAATAAATTTTAGTTTCGTAAAACCTTACAAATCTACTATAGTACATAACCATAGATTTCTCATGTTATGACTGAAATATTATTGTAAATCTATAAAATCATATGTATACTATATTTACTAGAGTTTATCCTACCATGAATTAGATTAGTTTTTATTTTTAAGCCTCGATAGCTTTGATGAGGTAATTTTATAAATTAACATTATGGATAAACTCCAAATTTATGTTGAATATATTGATTTTTGTTATTTTTCGTGACCTTAGGGAATAATATTTTTTGAATTATGAACTAAAAAACCCTTTAGGAATGTTAAATATTTATTGAATAAATAAATCAATATTCCATGTGTGTCAATGTTGATATATCATAAACAAAAGATCAGTTTGAAATTATAAAATAATGGTTTTTTCTGGAATGGTTTTTTTCTATATGTAATGTGTAACCTTTGTGTAAAAGATTCATGTAATAGAATAATTTCTTTCTAAATTTGATTTTGTTAATCATTTATCATATCTTTGTCTATAAATATTGTATTACGAAAATTATTCAAGGGTTACTTATTATCATAGATTAATCCATGGGATGAGATGGAGAAGTCTTGTAAATAGTTTCAATAATGGATCATGGTGTTCTTCCCTATTCATGTGACATCAAAAATCATGTTTCATGGAGATAATGTTCAATACATTAATGTGAAAAAATTTATATTATGTGGTATGGATTTTGCGATAAATTATTTTACTATGAACTTTTCATACTCAATCTTTATTTATATTATCTAATTTCCAAAAACATATTATCAAAAATATTATAATAATTTAACATAAATTGATAATTTGATAAATAGTTTATTTTATTCATGAAATTATTGTTATATTTAAAATTTTAAGAATCATGTGAATAAGATATAATTTTTAAAAAATAATATTTAAAAAAATTTCTACATCATTATATATGTTTTTTATTGAATTGAAATTCAATAATTTGAATGTTCAATGGATTTTTATTATGAAATCCTAATTGGAATAAAATTATCATGTATTAAAATAGAATTTTTTTATTTTATATTATTTGGAACTGAATTTTTTATTCATACAAATGAGTGTATTTGATAATCCAAAATCATTAATCTTATATAATATATAATTAAGATATATCTTGAGTTAATACAAATAATTTGGGAATAATTCCCCATCAAAATCATTTAAATTTATTTACTCTATTAACTCATTCCCATTTTCACATATTATATATTTTCATGATTTCCACACCATCATCTTTCAGAATGGATTATATTTCATCAAAAATCGATACATGATGATGGAATAATGTATTATATTTTCATGTCTGAAGTATCCTAAATTAATATAATATAATGTGGAGTGGATATTGGAAGAAATATAATGGGTCGTCAGATGGTTGGTTGATCATGGTGGTCAAATAGATAATTATGGATAAAGTAAAAGGAGTTAGAGGTTTTCACCGAAGGTACAATTAATTGTTGAGATGCATTAAGAAAATGATTGATAAGAGGAATATGGGATAATATTAGAGTTTTATGATTTCTAGAGAACTGAAGATTCTAGATATGGATTGTTTTTCTAATGGACACATTTTCATCCATATCACATTACATATATATCATATTCATTGAAACTGGGGTCTTTTACCAGGTTTTAAATATAACATGGGTTGTGAATCTAGGTCACAATCCATTTATTTTAGTTCACTTATCTCATTAACATACCAAATATACCTGAAGACTTGGCTATTATCCTTGTAGACTATGAGAGAATGATTTAATATTGTTTATAACCATTAGGACACCTTTTCATGTTTGTAGATAACTTACTGGATAAACTATTTGGTTCTACACAATGTGTTTGATTTCAAATTTCATGTATAATTCATTTATATGACTGATGGATCATTGGTATATTCTTAATATCCCTTGATTCATTACACACTATATATATTATGAAAACATATTGGGTATATATAAATCAAATGAATTTGGGTATTTCTTCTACATCGATTGACTAGGACACAAATTCCACACTGTAGAGACCCGAAGCATGACATACATAGACATTACATTACTTTTGCAGAATACTTAATACATAACAAAAACAGACACACAAGGACCGTAATAGTTTAGTGTCTTTGGAAACTCGGAACATAATCTTCTAATCGTGGTGAAAGATCTTCAAAATCTCCCAAAAAGATCTTCCCCTTTTGTTTTCTTACCTAAAATCATTCTTTATAACCTAGGGAAAAGAAAACATATAAAGGGTGATCTCAAGTGCTCAGTAAGGGTAAGCATGGATAAAATAAAACAAATCATATACAGTTGAACTTAAAAAACATGAACATAATGTTTAAACATCAAAATCTTGAGCAATGACATAAAACATGGAAGTACATAAGGAATTGATAATAAATAAACATTAATCATGATAAAATAGCATGGGAATAAATCATTTGATAGTGGAAACCATTAAGCACATGATATGATTTCCATAGTAGCCAAGGCATTGCTTCCAAGACCATCTTAGTGGACAAAGTCCCTTTCTGAATCGAGTTCACTCTTCATTCCAGTCCTGTATTACTGAACCAGATTAACTTACCATTCCAGCAATGTCTATCTCATGAGATATAAATATTTACCCAATGCATCAGAGGGATATATATGTCCCACCCATCTCATAATTAAATCATTCTTACTTGCGCCACAACATAAACATAAATCATTCATCATAACCCAAAGAATAAAATGGGTTTCATATACATCATTCCATCATAACATAATCCATATAAAACAAATGGATATCATTTCATCATAAGAAAAGTGAAACCATGTAAATAATAGAGACATTATACTTGAAACATACACATATGAAAAAATGTCATCTTAGATGAAAAATAGTTTTAATAAAACAGTTAAAATGAATTCTTGAGGAAAATATCCTTTATTCTTAAAAATCATTTTCTTTTCACAAAATGTCATGAAATTTTAAAAGAAAAGGATTTTATTGAAAATAGTAATGAAATCGTTTGGAGATAGATTCATGAAAATAAGGCTTTATAAAACCGTAAAAATCCGTTCACACCGTATATGTTAAAAATAACATTCTCCTCGTACTTTTGTCGGAAAAGTCAAAAAGTACCTCGTAACGTAAACAAAAGAAAGATTACTTACATACCGTGTAGTAAAATTAAAAAAATGGGTAAAAAGGACTTTAAACATACATGAAAACACTTTTATAAAACATGGACATGGATGATAGAAATAACCCCAGTAAATACTTACGAATAAATAATCTCGGATAAAAATGAGATTTGCAAAATTATCCCTTACCTTAGGTCCGATATGCTTCGTATGGATACAAACCTCCTGTATAATGATTAAAATAATGTCATTGACTTATTACATAATCATATTCATTATTATGATATCATTTATGTTTCACTTATGACTTTATATTACCCGTTTTTTTGTAAATTCCATGTTAAAGTAGCGTTTTGGGTAAAATCATTTCATTTATCATATGTGTTTCGACTTGTCGTTCTTGATATTATTACATGTATACTGATCTAAATAATAACATAATTTAGAACATTATTTATATTCATCATATACATATATATTATAGATCGATAAAAGGAATGAAATACACCATTCATGGAGACGGTAGGCCATACGTACGCATGAACGCTGTTTTTGTTTCCTTAATGAATTAAATGAAAATAAATAGATGAAATACATATATATATACATAAATATAGTTAAATTATTATTTCATATATTTCATTATTATTCATTATATAAATTTTATGATCATTCATGTATGGTTAACATGGAGAATGAATCTCATCGCGTTGTGGAGACGATAGTCCGTACGTACGCACGAGTGATGATATCGTTCCCATAATTATAGAATTGTAGTGGATGGTATAATATATCATAATTATTATGATGTTATAATAGCCATATATAGTTATTCTTTACACCATTATACCCATTCATGTAAGGTGTTGGTGGAAAAATAGATTTCACCACGGCGTGGAGACGGTATTCCGTACGTACGCACGCGTGGTGATTTTGTTTTCCGTAGGATGGATAGAAGGTGAAATAGGGTTGTTTCATATTTATAATAACATATAAGTATATGAGGGATACTGATTTTATTACTTCATAATGAAAAAACTAAAGAATAGGGAGTAGAAGAAGAATGGAACTTGAAGAAAACGGTAGAAGGTATTACCTCTTTCTCAAAGTGCCTCCCTTAAACATTCTCTTAGGGCACCAAAATTGGTATTTGAAGAAGACCAGGACCTCTAGAATGTTTCTAGGGAAGTGGAGAAGATAATTTTTCATGTTTTGTCTGAGCTTGAAGGCTCGAAGTGGTTTGAGGAAGAGAGGGAGGAGGTGCCCTTTTATAAGGGAGGAGAGGGGGAACTTTGGAAAAACTAAAAATATTATTTTATTATAAAGTCATATTCAGTTTTTAATAGCTCCAAATTAATTTATTTCGGATTTATGGTTGGGATGGGTCGAAATTATCTTATCCAATAGAATTTAAACAATTTTAGGTATATATTTTAACCTTATCATTTAG
This sequence comes from Viscum album, assembly GCA_963277665.1. Taxonomy (NCBI): domain Eukaryota; kingdom Viridiplantae; phylum Streptophyta; class Magnoliopsida; order Santalales; family Viscaceae; genus Viscum; species Viscum album. Next base: position 1,184,088,790 of record OY728136.1, read on the forward strand.
ATTTAACTTTAAGTTAAATAATTTTACTTTTACCGTGTCTTTTTGTTTTCTTACACTATAAGGTTAATAAACATAATATAACAAGCCAACCGAACCCCAAGTTTTTTTATTATTAATATATATAACCTTATATAAGGCATTTGGCCGAGGCATATATTTTTAGGAATAAAATAACAATTAATAATATAATATTTGTTTTGAAAACTATTTTATGTCAATTTTTACACTATTTGGTAATTGATTTTTGTGAAAATCATAAAAGAACGATTATTTTTAATAAAGTTAATTAAATCAATAAAAACATTTCATATTAACATATTAAATTATTGTAATTCATAAAAAGTCTCAAATTAAATTTATTTGGGTATTTATAACGTCAAATATGTCAATATTTCATTAATAATATAATTACCGCATCATCATTGTGTCATAAATAAATTAAATTATTTAAAGTCTAAAAATTACAAATAAAATACCATTATGTAGGAAATATTTTTATCTTTATAATTAATATTTATAGTCTAATTTATCTTATTTATAACCATATATTAAAAATAATTTACTTATTGAACTTTGATTTTAACTATTTTAACCCTTCTTTAAAAAAATTAATATTAAATGTCCTAATCTAATCCAAGTGTGCCTAAATGGTCATATTTTATTCCTAATGTTTTTTTTGGTCAAATTAAATTTATCTAATAGAATTAGGACATGTTATAGGGTAATAATAATATCATTTTTACTCTTAATTACTCTATTTACTTTTAACCGTGGTAAAAAAAGTAAAAAGTTACTATTCATCAAAAATTATTTTCAACTCATTGAACCAAATTTTACTTACTGAAATCAACTGTGTCTCTCGGATTTTTGAAATTCCATTCACAAAAGCGGTAAAATTAATTTTTTATGTAAATTTGCAAATTCTCCTAGGAGGTGGGTAAAAGACGGTAAAAAGTTCAATAAAGTTTTTATATATCTAAAATTATTATAATATGACTCCAATGAATTGAATTGAACTTATATAGGTATTATAAATCAATTTTTACCTAAAATAAATTTAAATAAAATAAATAATTATTTAAATAAAAAGTCGGTTTTTAAATAGTAACCCAGCTTTTTTACTATTCATTAAAAATTGAAAATTTTCAGAAAAATACCAAAATTTCACCCTATGCTAATTTCAATATTTTGAATCCAGAAATGAAGTCCATTTTGAAAGATAAAATTTACAAAATTTCAAAAAGTGGTTATTACTATTCATAACGGCTAGTTTTAATAATATTTTAATAGCATATCGTTGTTTAGTGAAACTCGGTATTGCGTACAACACACGCTATCGAGGAATGTCACGATTGCATGTAATGCAAGCCAAGTTAGGGTTGTGTGTTTTTCAAGACTCTTTTGTTGTTTCGTTATAACAGAATCCAACCATTTTTCATTTATACATTGAATATATATATATACTCAATGTTGCGAAGAATGACTATTAACAAACGAACTTGAAATTGTGTGTAACACAATCCAAGATTAGTGTTCCGCATACTGCAAGCTAATATGGTGTTGCTTATAGAAAAATATAATATTGGTGTAGCGTACAACAGAAGATATGAAAGAAATTAAAACGAATATATCTTATAAAATCTCGGGTTGTTACATTCTGCACCCCTTAAAATGAATTTCTCCCTCGAAATTCGTCGGGGTTATAAATCGTTTACTATTCATAAAAACCAACATCATAAAAAATTAATACTAAAACCTAATTATAAAAACTAAAGTATGAAACGTAACGATTACCCAAAGTAACTCATCATTGGGTTTCCATATAGGAGAACATAGGTGAAAATATGGATATTGAAGAGAAATCTAAACATCTTGTTCTGATGGAGAGTGGTAGAGAACATGGCTATGAAAAATCCATAAATCACAAAGCAATAAATTTGTGATGATCTAAGGTACCATCTGATTCATCAGATATAAGAGCACTATGACAACATTTTTGGTTTTCAATATCATTTCCCTAAATTTAAAAATTTTGAATTAGAAGAAATACTTACTTGATTTGGGTACAATCTCACTATTGTTCTTGAATTGAACAATTTCCACTTCATCTCTTAAAGAAATGAAGTTGAATTTGTTATTCGTGAAGCGTTAGCAAATTATGTGATAGAATGATGGGTTATTCCATCTGTTTCAAACAAAAGGTTAGCAAAAGTTATAAGTCCATCTTATGGTGAGATTAATCGTATATGGTTCCAAAAATGGACTTTGACTTTATTTATCATACTACTTAAAAAAATAAAACTACTTTCCACTAACCAAGGACTTCCTGTAGGCCAGTGGTAGGTGATAAAGGCTTGTCGCACTTCAGTTGTGGGTTCGATTTCCACAGCCTTGTCTGACGCGATGGGTTGTCCCCCGTCTTGCAGGTTGTCCCTTTTTCTAAAACTACATTATAATAACATTCCTTAAATAATATCGAAAAAAAGTCCTAGCCTTAAACAATACTATCTGATGTCTGAAAAAACCCTTTCCAATCTTTAGACTTATCCAAAATACATCTGTCCAATATCATAGTGTACAGAAAATGATTAATAGAAAGGTCACATAACAAGAACGTGAATAACATCATTTTATCATAAGATATATCTTGTTAGTCACATTCCAAACATGTAAATTCCTTAATCATGTGTTCTCTTGAAATAGAAATTACCATAGAACCTTAGTGAAAACATGAATTCTGTCAAAAGTTAACTCTTTCCAGATACCAAAATCCCAAAATTTCTATATACTCAAACCATGATATCACTTTGTCCTTATATTAGTCATGAGCTCATGAATACAATCAAACATATCATTATCTTCTTATCCCTTCATTATGCGCATACCATCTACTTTCCAAAATATCTGAAAAACCTTTCATGGTTACTGGTACCATTTATCATATACTTTCAAATACTTTAGGAAAAACAATAGTGTAACAATCCTTAGATGTGTCTTTATTCTATAGTATCATTGCCTATACAACATTACATAAAATCATTCCACTACCTTATTAAACCATTGACCGAGATTCCACAATCCTTTGATCTCACATATCATTTGTAGTCTCTTCATCATCATCAACATAAATACTACCCGTACAACCTTTCTGATTCTCTTTATGAGAATTTCCCTTAGGGCATTGGTTTGCATAATGCCCATACATTCCACATTGAAAACATTTAATCATTGTTGATGTTGTAGCAATACCATTATCCTTGCCAATGGTGTTAACTGAACCTTTTCCTTTACACTTACTGGCTTTGTGTCCTTCTTTTCCACACCCAAAACATCTTCCATTTCCATTGAAACAATCTCCCTGATGCCTCTTCCCACATGATTTACACAAGGTAAATTGAACTTTCTTTCCTCTATGATCATCATGAAACTCCATCTTTCTCTTATTATTTGAGTCAGGAAACTTACCAATGTTGAGATTATTGATCAAATTATGAGATTTTTGATTAGGAATAATAATGATATGTGGACTTCCAGATCCAATTTCTTTTGGTTTCTCATGAATAATATCATTACATTGTCCATAGTATCCTCCATTCTCGTGAATCTTCCTGTTTTCATCCATTTTCTAAAACCCAAAAAGAATAGTGTGAGAGGAAAAAATCATGCTAGGGAAAACAACATATTAAAGGGGTATTACCCTCAATATCTAACATCTTAGGTTAAATTCTAAGATCGTTACTGTAGTTCTTGGACTATATCATATACGTATACTTATCCTTAGGGACATCCCTAGACATACCTGAAAAATTTCTCTAGGGATCTCACTAATGTTTTCGCATCCTATTTTCCAAAGGTTGACTAAACCTTTCCTATGATACCATCTTTAGAGACCTGATGCTTGAAATACATGGACATTACATTACTTTTGCGGAATACTTAATACATAACAAAAGCAGACACACAAGGACCATAATAGTTTAGTGTCTTTGGAAACTCAGAACGTAATCTTATAATTGTGGTGAAACATCTTCAACATCTCCCATAAAGATCTTCCCCTTTTTTTCTTACCTAAAACCTTTATTTATATCCTATGGAAAAGAAAACATATAAAGGGTGATATCAAGTGCTTAGTAAGGTTAATCATGGATAAAATAAAACAAATCATATACATTTGAACTTAAAAAACACAAACATAATGTTTAAACATAAAAATCTTGAGCAATGACATAAAACATGGCAGTACATAAGGAATAGATCATAAATAAACATTAATCATGATAAAATATCATGGGAATAAAACATGTGATTGTGGAAACCATTAAGCACATGATATGATTTCCATAGTATCCAAGGCATTGCTGCCAAGACCATCTTAGTGGACAAAGTCCCTTTCTGAATCAAGTTCACTCCTCATTCCAGTCCTGTATTACTGAACCGGATTAACTTACCATTCTAGCCACGTCTATCTCATGAGATATAAATCTTTAACCAATGCATTGGAAAGATATATATGTCTCACCCATCTCATAATGAAATCATTCTTACTTGTGCCACAACATAAACATAAATCATTCATCATAACCCAAAGAATAAAATGGGTTTCATAAACATCATTCCATCATAGAATTATCCATGAAAAGTGAAACCATGTAAATAATAAAGACATTATACTTGAAACATACACATATGAAAAAATGTAATCTTATATAAAAAATGGTTTTAATAAAATAGTTAAAATGAATTCTTGAGGAAAATATCCTTTCTTCTTCAAAATCATTTTCTTTTCACAAAATGTCATTCAATTTTAAAAGAAAAGTATTTTGTTGAAAATAGTCATGAAATCTTTTGGAGATATATTCATAAAAATAAGGCTTTATAAAACCGTAAAAATCCGTTCACGCCGTATATGTTAAAAATAACACTCTCCTCGTACTTTTTTCAAAAAATTCAAAAAGTACCTTGTAATGTGAAAAAAAGAAAGATTCCTTACATACCATGTAGTAAAAGTAAAAAATGGGTAAAAAGGACTTTAAACATACATGAAAACGCTTTTATAAATCATGGACATGGATGATATAAATAACCCCAGTAAATACTTATGAATAAGTAATCTCAGATAAAAATGAGATTTGTAAAATTATCTCTTACCTTAGGTCTGATATGATTCATATGGATCCTAACCTCCTGTATAATGATTTAAATAAAGTCATTGACTTATTACATAATAATATTCATTGTTATGATATCATATATGTTTCACTTATGACATTATATTACCCATTATTTTGTAAATTCCATGTTAAAGTAGCGTTTTGGGTAAAATCATTTCATTTATCGTATGTGTTTTGACTTGTCGGTATTGGTATTATTACTTATATCCTGATTTACATAATTATAGAATGTAAAACATGATTTATATTCATCATATACATATATATTATAGTTTGATAAAAGGAATGAAATACACCGTTCATGGAGATTGTAGGCCATATGTACGCATGAACGCAGTTTTCGTTTCCTTATTGAGTTGAATGAAACTAAATAGATGACATACATATAAATATACATAAATATAATAGCATTATTATTTCATATATTTCATTATTATTCATTATATAAATTTTATGATCATCCATGTATGGTTAACATGGAGAATGAATCTCATCGCGTCCTGGAGACGGTAGTCCGTACGTACGCACGAACGATGATATCATTCCCATAATTATAGAATTGGAGTGGATGGTAAAATATATCAGAATTATTATGATGTTATAATAACCATATATATTTATTCTTTACACCATTATACACATTAATGTAAGTTGTTGGTGGAAAACAGATTACATCACGGCATGGAGACGATATTCCGTACGTACGCACGCGCAGTGATTTTGTTTTCCGTAGGATGGATAGAAGGTGAAATAGGGTTGTTTCATATTTATAATAATATATCAGTTTACGAGGGATACTTATTTTATTACTTCATAATGAAACATCTAAAGAATAGGGAGTAGAAGAAGAATGGAACTTGAAGAAAATGGTAGAAGGTATTACCTCTTTCTCGAAGTGCCTCCCTTAAAATTTCACTTAGGGCACTAAAATTGGTCTTTGAAGAAGACCAGGACCTCTAGGATGTTTATAGGGAAGTGGAGAACAGAATTTTTCAGGGTTTGGACGAGCTTTAAGGCTCAATGTGGTGTGAGGAAGAGAGGGAGGAGGTTCCCTTTTATAAGGGAGGAGAGGGGATCCTTTGGAAAAACTAAAAATATTATTTTATTATAAAGTCGTATTCAGTTTTTAATAGCTCCAAATTAATTTATTTATAAGATAAGGTGGGGATGGGTCGAAATCCTCTCATAAAATAGAATTTATACAAGTTTAGGTATCTATTGTAACCTTATCATTTATATTTTTCTTTATGTTAAATAATTTTACCTTTATCGTGTCTTCTTGTTTTTTTACACTATAATGTTAATAAACTTACTATAATAATCCAAAAGAACCCCAAGTTGTTTATTATTAATATATATAACCTTATCTAAGTCATTTGGCCGAACCTTAGATTTTTAGGAATAAAATAACAATTAATAATATAATATTTGTTTTAAAAACTATTTTATGTAAATTTTGACACTATTTGGTAATTGATTTTTGTGAAAATCATAACAGAAATATTAATTCAAAAAAAGTTAATTAAATCAAAAATAACATGTCATATTAACATAGAAAAGTATTTTAATTCATAAAAAGTCTCAAATTACATTTATTTTGGTATTTATAACATCAATTATGTCAATATTTCATTATTAATATAATTACTGCATCATCATTGTATCATAAATAAACTAACTTTTTAAAAGTATAAAAAATACAAATAAAATACCATTATGTAGGAAATATTTTTATATTTCTAATGAATATTTATAGTCGAATTTATATTATCTATAACCCTATATTAAAAATGATTTACTTATTAAACTTTGATTTTAATTATTTTAACCCTTCTTTAAATAAATTAATATTAAATGTCCTAATCTAATCCAAGTTGGCCTAAATGGTCATATTTTATTTCTAAGGTTGTTTTTGGTCAAATTACACTTATCGAGTAAAATTAAGACATGTGTTAGGGTAATAATAATATCATTTTTACCCTTAATTACCCTATTTACTTTTAACCGTGGTAAAAAAAGTAAAAAGTTACAATTCACCAAAAATTATTTTTATCTCATTGAACCACATTTTACTTACTGACATCAACCGTGTCTCTCGGATTTTTGAAATTTCATTCAAAAAAGTGGTAGAATTATGTTTTATGTAAATTTGCAAATTCTCTTAGGAGGTGGGTAAAAGACGGTCAAAAGTTCAATAAAACTTTTATATATCTAAAATTATTATAAAATGACTCCAATGAATTTCATTGAACATATATAGGTATTATGTATCAATTTTTACCTAAAATAAATTTAAATAAAATAAATAATTATTTAAATAAAAAGTCGGTTTTTAAATAGTAACCGAGTGTTTTCACTATTCATTAAAAATTGAAAGTTTTCAGAAAAACACCAAAATTTCACCCTAGGATAATTTCGATATTTTGAATCCAGAAATGAAGTCCATTTTGAAATATGAAATATAAAAAATTTAAAAAAGTGGTTATTACTATTCATAATGGCTAGTTTTAATAATATTTTAATAGTATATCGTTGTTTAGTGAAACTCGGTATTGTGTACAACACATGCTATCGAGGAATGTCGTGATTGCATGTAATGCAAGTCAAGTTAGGGTTTCATGTTGTGCAAGACTCCTTTGTTGTTTTTATATAAAAGAATCCAACCATTTTTCATTTATACATTGAATATATATATATATATACTCAATGTTACATAGAATGACTATTAACAAAAAAAAATTATATTGTGTGTAACATGATCCAAGATTGGTGTTGTGTATACTGCAAGCTAATACGGTGTTGTGTATAGTGCAACATAATCTTAGTGTAGCGTACAATAGAAGATATGAAAGAAATTAAAACGAATATGTCTTATAAAATCTCCGGTTGTTACACACACACTGTGTACTGAACTGGGATATGTCATATACATGGTCTTCCCAATAGGTGAACTATATAAGACTAAATCTAGTAATAAATATATTTATTTATTTTATTCATTTAATGGAATGTGAAAATGGTTATTATTGTAAAATTTTGTTAAATTTAAATTCACTTCTCTCTAAATAGATATATGAGAATACAGTTTTTCTATGTTTGGTATCATATAAAAATCTATAAAAATAATTCTGTCTATATTTTTTGTACTCATATTTTGATAATAATAGATAAATTTTTACTAATAGAGATTTTATTATAGAGAGATTTACCTATATAAGACTGGAAAAATACATTCAAGGTGGTGAAAATCAACCAAAATGCAAAATTCAACTTACTGATCATGTAACTATATTGATTAACAACACTTTATAGATTAACACGCTCTCTTAAGTGAATGTAATAGACCAATTTATTATAATTTTGGTCACCCAATGGATTCCAATCTCTTAAAACCAATTGAAATGTTATTTTAATTCCATCTGGTTGGATTTCACCTTTTATATGAGTTTGGATGCATCGTGGTGGTATCATGACCTTGGTTGTGTTGTGGCCAGTCCCATGTATAGAGGTGTTACTCCCTTTAATACCCTTATCTAGAATAAAAACATTCTACTAATGTATTATTATAGGTTAAAAAATCATATTTACCCCAAAGTTCAATGAAATATGTCTAGTATATGTTTTATAGATAAGAAATTGATATTTTGAGTTACCAGTATTGATAATTCACTAACATTCACAATGTGAATAGAAAAAAACATTATATAATGACAATAAAATATTACACAATATCCAAAAATAAATTTATCACATTAAATTAAGAAAAAGTAAATTTATTACAATTTAATCCCCAAATATACTTTTGAAATATACCTAGAAACAAGTACTCTAATATGGAATAACAAAAATATGGATAAGAGAGCTCTATATCATGTGATGACATTAGATAAATCTCTATACTTATGATGTTCTATTATATCATGGATCATACCTATAGATATCCCCATTAATGATCGCACCATCCCCATCTATAATTCTCTATTATCTTCTGAATGATTAAAGGTACTTATTAAAGATTAATTTTTTCCTTTATGTTATCTTTCTTTATAATGAGGTACCCCCTATGATATTACTCCTTGGACTCATGAATCACTTTTAAATAGAAATAAAAAATTCTAGAAATGATGAAAAGTGGATGTTGAGTTACAACTTTAGTTATTTGGTTTAAGGTACTATGATATCCATGGTCACATTCTCTCCTAGATCTATTGACATGTAGTTGATATTTAGGGAATTTTAAAAAAAAATTAAACAGTTTGAGAGAATGTTTTTTTTGGTTCTAACTACTTTATCTTTTCATCCCTCTGTAAAACTATTTCCACCTTTGGCCTAGGGTATTATTAATCTTCTATATTTTAGATTCATAATATATAATCATCAAATGACTTCTAGAGTTGTTATCAATATAATTTGGAGGGAGTGTTGGTTAATTAGTGGCTTCAATAATATATGTTGATCAATGAATACTACATTGATTAGAAAACATAATGTTTGGTATGATTTATCATTGAATTTGTTGAATTTTTTCTTGTGGGGATTAATGTGATATATTATTTTCTTATAATCATGGGAATCATTGATACATGAGGGTATATTTTTATTTTTTTCATAATATATGGTTCATTATTTGGGTATATGTTGGATCATTCATATGATATGTCACTATAGTGTTTTTGAATTTTCAAAAATTTGAGCATCACAATACAAAGACTTTTAGATAGACCACATATTGTTTTTTGGTTTCTTATCTATATTGTTTATTACAGGTAGTGTGATGTTTCTAAGTTAGTGTATAATAATTTGGATACTTAATATAGAACAACTATATATGGAATAATTGTAAGGTAACACCTTATAAGAAAATTCAACAAATAAATATTGGCCTCTTGATATGTTTTTATCATTGAACTATGATTGAGTTCCTATGATACTGTCTCAAGAGTACACATGACACTATAATGGTCATAGAACATACATTCATCTATTTTCATGAGGATACATTCAACATATTTGAAAATTCTAATATAATAAATACAATGTTAAATATGTTATTAAAATTTTATTAAAAATAATATAATGAAATATTCAATTCTATAAAAGAATTAATTTTAAAAAATGTAAATTTTTATTTGTTAAAAATACAATAGAATATTTCCTCATATAGAATGAGTTCGTTCAATATAAATATTCCAAATATGTTTAAAAAATGATCCCAAATAGAATTAATCTTCTTTTTCCCTGAAATTTTATTAAAGAAAATTATAATTGAAAAAAACGATGTATATAGTCTTTTAGAATGAAATACAAAAAAATAGTGTAAAATAACTGTAAATTCTAGTCATTGATATTCATATAAACTCTTTAATACTGAAATAATGATTATCCACAAACAATAATATTGAAATTTTCATAAATTATGTCACATTTTTATAATAATAAATAACATAATTCATTTTATTTTATTTAAATATTATTTTTTTATTTTTTTCTAAAACTATTTGAAGACAATGTCATTCCACTACTTCTCAAATAAATCTATTAAAGGTAATGTAATATAGTACACTCAAAAATATTATACTTAAATATTTAAATCATATATACCCTTCCAAATATTTATTTTAAAAATGAATATCACCAATATTCCATTAACTGTATTGTTGGGAACACATAACATAATTTTTTTTCATTATTTTTTAAAACATTTTTTACAAAGTAAATATTAATAATGAGTTTTGACAATATTGTACTATAGAATTCTACATAGCTAGAACACAGTTATATATTTCACGGTAGTCATTTAATGGATGAAATTGAGGAAAACCCGATCTAAAATAGACAGACTTTAATATAAATTCATGAAATATGGAATTAATAAATACAAATTGTAGGAACTCATCAAGACTATTTATGATAGTCAAGTCATGGAATCCATATCTGATAGCCAACTATTTTATTTATTTTAGACTGGTATTTATAGATTTTTTATAACATTTTTTTAATAATAACATTTATTATCCATATTTGAAAATATAAATTAATTGGTAACATGTGTAATTTAAAATGAGTATTACTGATATTTGTTGAACATTTATAATTAACTTATGTAATGTTTAACCTATTAATGCTCCTCTGTTTACCTAGTTTATGTATTTTCAAACTTATATACTGTTTTTATAGATACTTATAATTCCATAATACTTTAATTTAAGTCCTTTAAGAATAAGAAACTTTATTTAGGGGATTATGTTTTATCCAAAGAAATATGTCTATTATATTTGATTATATGAACATTTCAAGTATTTTCTGATCTATTCCAAATCCACCCACAAACATAGACTATGAAGAATTTATTAAATATATACTCTTGAGGAATTATAAATATAAAAAATTAATTTAATATCATAAATGTTAGGAACAAATGAATGGATATTCAAATACTCCCCTCATTTGATGCATCTTAACATCTAATAGTGGGTTGATTTTCCATCTTTAGATTCTATAGGGAATCTTTATTCAAAAAAACATTATAAAGGGATTAAAAAATGGTAAATTATAACTAAATTAATTTAAATAACATGTAAAAGTGAATTAAAAACTAATACTATAATATTTAATTATGTTACCTCATAAGAACAGTTGACTTCAATTCCCTTTAACTAGTAACTCTTTTATATTTATCTCTAATCGGGTGGTGGTTGTGGATTATTTAGATATAACCACCATATACTGTTTAATACTTCACCCTTCTAGATGAAAACTTTATAATTATTTCTATTTGTCTATATAGTATAAAACTCTCCATAAAATAATTAAATAATTTCTTTGAGTAACTCTTCTAATGAAATTTACCAAAATCAATTCACTTCCTTCGATATAATTTTAAATTTTTAAATTTTCAATTATGGAGGAATTATAATGGAAATTCCCTTCTTAGGGTTCTCTTTTTTTGTCACCTTTGACTTGAATTATGATCGTCTATTCCACTATTTCCTTCAATATACTATCAATGAAATATTGTACATGTTTTGCAGGTTCAAATAACTCTTACTAATTCTTTTTTTCTTATATTCCATTTTCTAATCCAAGATCCAAAAATATTATTATTTCCATTAGATTCAAAATTATCGAATCATTGTCATGATATCCATTATATTATTTTTTTCTATGGTAACTGGATTTAGTTCTTCTAATAATATATCCCACCATGATTGAATAACTTTTATTTCTCAAATATATTTAATAATATAATATTTAATATTATTTTCAAGATTATTTTGTTCTTATTATTCACATTATGTAAATCCACTAACTCAATCCATTACAGATACAATATATGTGCATGGTGTACCTGTGAATCCAATAATCCATTAATTCATCATTACTCCACCAAATAATGTTCATCACTCATAAAAAAATCTATTATAATTAATTATAATTAGGTAAATTGAAATTAAATAGTATATACGCGTTCAATACTATCCAAAATAATGATTGAAATCATATTAATGATATATTATTATATTATTTTTTCCTCATAGTTTTTGGTTTTTTATACTTTTATTGGTTTTCAAATGTTATTGTTGTTTTCACTAAAGATAACTTGTAATCCACCCTTTTCCGTAAAATAGAACTAAAAATTCCTATTGAATATATGCATTTTTATCTATAAAACCCAATTTAAATAAAATTTTAATCATATATCAATATGGGTAAATATTTGGTAATTACTCTTTATGGGAACTTCTAGGAATACATTTTCTCTCAGCTGATTATTTTAGAAAAATTACTAAAAATAGAGTTGTACATGGGGTGTGTGTGGAAAAAATGATATGTGTAATGTAATGGATTCTAAAAATGGTTGATAAAAAAGTCATTCACTATTATTTTTGTATAAAATCACATTCATGGGAGGATAGAAATATTAAAAAAATACTGATGTGACATGATGATCATGAAACTATATTGAAAAACATTATATTTTAACTAGAGATGATCTTTTTAGTATATATATTATCCTCATTTAATAGGATGTCAGTCCCTATATGGTTTAATAACTCTTCACACTATGGGAAAATAGTTCTATGTTTTATATGTCTTTTCCCAATATCACTCTTTGTTTCAGTGAAACTCATGTGTGTGAGGCCTTTACTGGTAGGATTGGCAGTCACATTTGTGGTCATCACTCTCTACACCACATCCTGGTTCCCCAAATAATATTTCATTATATTTTCAAGAATTAATTTTATGTTGGGTGAGAATATACATGAAAAAATGTTATTAAAAACATTCCAAAATAATCAAACACAAAAAGAAATCATTAATTATTTAAATCAATAATAAATTAATAAAATTGGAAGTAAACAAACTAAAATTTGTGACATTAAGAACAACACCTTCCTCCAATGGCTTCTAGCTAACATTACACCCACAAAAATTCCTCATGAACAATTTTTTCTCATCACCAAACCTATATCGATGTAAAAACCAATATTTTAGAATTTATTACCCCTTTTTACCTGATAACATTTTCATTCATTGCAGAGAAACTAAACTAGAAAATATATTCTGAAACCAAGACAGTAGACAATCCTAAATGTCCATAATGACACTATCCAGACTAAAAAAACTCACTTATTCTAAGAATAATAATCATCAAAAATACCCCAACATAAATGTAGAAAATAAAATATGAAACCACAAAATAAAATTTCATTTATGTCCATCTATAATCTCCAAACTTATTAAAATCAAAATAATAGAATCAAAGTAACCATTGGGGATGAATCACCAAACCCAAATCAATGGACCAGAAGAAAACCATGAAGACAAAAAAACCAATGAAAAATATATAGAAGGACCAAAATAAAACAAGTTGTACCTCATAGTACAACATTGAAATTTGAAGAAGAATATTCAATAACCTTATAGTAATATAACACAACTCACCGACTAGGGGAGCAGTAGAGCATGAGGAAAGAGTAGAGATTGAAGAATGAAATGATATTAAAACTGATCCATGATCATTACTAGGAAATATAATCCATCCTTTTAACCATAAAACAAGATAATTTGGAACCACAAGAAAAACATCCAAGAAAAAATAAAAAAACTGAAAAAATAATTTCAATAATCCATATTCAGAGTGCATATAAACCTCATCCATTCCATCATTGTTCAAGCCTATTCACAATCAAGATCTTATATAATATCCCCCACACAACACCATAGATGTAATATATAATTAAGGGGGGATTAAAAGAGTATTGGAGTTGAGAGAAGTTCACGAGTTTGAAGATAAATTCCTTAGTTAAAAAAACAAGAGAATATGAAAAAGACAGAGTTAGCAGAAAGATAAAACAGCCGAGAAAGGACGGATAATGGAGGAAAGATGAAATTTTTGAACGAGGTTGGAGAGATGTTGATAGAGATACATGCAAGGGTCTTTCACCCCACTGAACCACTACTTAGGAGGCTCCCTATCAAGAGAGAGAGAATGAGGAGATACTACTAGTAGGATAAAAAATCATCTAAAAACCATACTGTGATTAGTAATATTCCTTAAAATATTAATCAAGAACATTTAAATCTAGTAACTATAATTACACAATATAGAATCTACCTTTTTTAGTTATAATAAAACACATATAATATTGTAAGATTTCAGTACCACTAATTCACTCACAGTCACAAGGTACCCAAGTAAAATTGATAAATATGGCCTTTATGAAATGAATAATATTAATAAATTAAAAAAATAAATGTTGATTAAAAAAAGTAATTTTCTATTAAAATATCACACCAATATATGAATCAATTTCATTACATGAAATAGATATTTAAATATATAAAAATGAATAATTTTAAAGAAAGACCATTATCATTTTAATAAACATGAAATCTTCCTTGACATGAGATATGTTCATATATATTGGTTCAATAGTAGTGATATCTTCTTGTAAGATCAATTAACCGTTATAAAATATCTTCTCTTCTATCTTAAGATATTAGTGTTCTTTCTGGAATATTTTTTAAATACATACATTCATATTTATCCTAAAATGTTCCCTCCCATTGGAATTATTACTTTACCTCCCAAACTATAGCCAAATGAAAGTGAAATATATTTGTGGTTCATCCATATTGGTGTGGAATTTCCTACTTTATAGTATTTCATGTTTACGTCACGCCTCGACTATGATAATGCACATTATTTTATTTATGCATATATTATTACTCATGTAAATGTGTCTCCATTTAGTTATAAAATAAATTTTAAAATTTTATAGGTAAAATTAGTGGGATGATATTGGAGCCTAGATAGGCATAACCATGAATCCAAACAATAAAAATCCAAGAAAATATTGCACAACCACTTTCATAGTTGGTGCCGAGTTTGTCTGACTATATAGACTGAACCATGAACTGTTCCTGAAGGCTTCCATTCTATGTTATACGGTTTGAGAGACTACAAAACACAATATTTTTATGAAATATATATTTTGTTAAATCAATTTAATGTTTTTAATTTATCAACCTTAAGTTTATCTAGTATAATAGTTATTACTAATTATATCTTGTGTTACACATAACAAAATGTTTAAGTGAAAAATGGAATACTATTAATACATGATTGTTTAAGTAGTCAAATAATCCTTGTAATAGAGGATATGAATAAGATTAACTAAATTTTTTTAATATATTTTTTTAATATATATATATATAATGAATTATTTTGTAACCAATTAATAATAAATGGATATAAAAACTATTTGAAAATAAAGAAATATTTTAAGAAAAACTATTTCATAGTGAATAAATTTTCTGTTCCTAAAAAAGTAAATGAGATACATTGGGTAAATTAATTTGTAGAAATATAGATATAATATATTAAATAATTTTTTTAATAATCATCTTCTCTATTTCTTAAAATGGTGAAAATAATTAATTATATCTTAGGGTTAAAAACTATTTTTTAAAAATGTTGTTTTGCCACCATTGGAGAACTTATTTTGAATGTTTTTTTGACACATTCTAAGTTTTTTTGACAAAAATAATTTTCATTTTTAACATTATATTTTCAATATTATATTATGGTTATTTGTTGATAATTATATAAGAAGATTATTTTTTTGATAAATAGTTAAAATACATGTTTTAATTAATAATCAAAATTTATTTTAAAGAATTTTAAAACATAAATATTATTTTATGATTATTTGAGATGAAAATTTAGTTCAATTATATATATTAATCCAATTTAAGTCATTGGAATAATTTTCATATTCAATTTTTATATAATTTTTTTATATTTTGAACATTTTCTCTTCAAAAACTAGATTTTTCATCACTTCCCTAGGATTAACATTAAAATATATTTTCCCACATATATTTAGGGAATTTGAAAAAAAATTATCCAATATTTTTAATTCAAATAATTAATATAATATAATAAATTCAACTTAATTATTTAATATAATAAATAGTAAGAACAATAACAATAATTTAAAACAATTTGGGAAAATATGTGTTTATCGGTAATTAATCTAAAAAGAAAGGGTTAAAAAAAGTTCAAAACATTTCCAACAACTATTTATGTAAATATTTCAACTATATGTTTTCTATTTAATTAATTTATATTCTGTATTACTTGTTTCATGTGAAAAATACGAGTACACCTTTTTGTTTTCATAAATTTAAAATTTACAACTCATATAACTTATAGAAGGACACCCATTATCCTCTCCCACTCACACATCCAAAACCCGTTGGTTTATCCAATAATATCCAAAATAACTTGTTTAATTCCATCCAATCATCTTATAATAATTTTTTTGTCACAAAATCTATCATATGAATCCTGTTTTTCCAAACCAAAAGAAGTTATACAGAGAAGAGGTAACATCCCTAATGAAGTATTTTATTTTATTTCTCATTCAACTAATTAAATTCTTATTAAAAAATTTTGATTACAAAAACAATATTATATATACTTATATGTAATAATGTAAATATAATAGCCTAAATAGGACCCTTCTACCATAAAGTGGGTTATGAAATCTTCATTTGTGTGTACAACAGACTACAGCCTCTCGAACTGATGTCATTCATTTTACATCACCACCTCTTACATATGGATATAATTACTAACTTAATATTAATATAATATATATATTATATTATTAATCATCTCTAAACATAATATCACATGCTCTTTCTCACATTACATTCATGGGAATATGATAACATCGTTTGTGTGTAGGGGAGACTACCACCTCTGAACTGATGTGATTTTTTCCCACTTCACATGGAATGAAATAAGAAATGTATTAATTAAATTATTTCATATATATGAACTAGAATTTATTATTTTATTTTAATTTATTTATTTTCTTAATTTCTTTGAATCCATTAAGAAAATGGAAATAATATACATATGTACATATGGTCTCTATCTCAATGAATAACGTATTTCATTTTCAACCTAAATATTTTATGGATTATAATATATATATATATTTATTTATATTTAATATGTAGGATATTTATAATATTTTCTTATTTATGGATATCATAGAACCATAATAAATGTAAAATAATGGAGAATAACAAATCCCTCATGCTCGAAAAATAAATTCATTATTACCCAAAACATGATATCAACATGTAATTGTTAATAAACATCAAATGAATGGTGGTATGTAAACAATATATTGTAATATATATATTAATAGTACATTAATATAATTTTAATAACCATATATTTATTATATAGGAGGTCCAAATTGGTATGATGAAATTCAGGACAAAAGATAATAGATTTTCGTCTCAATTTTCACTTCTGTGAGACACATCCCATTTCATATGCAGCACCTATTCTTATTAGATGGTTAATATAATTCAGATAAATTTATTTTTTGATGGTTACCCATTAAATTAATTTCATATAATTATCCATTTTATGATATATCATTCATGTGATTAAGGTATCAACATATACCAAATTGGTAACAGATTTTTTTCTATGTTTGTCTTCTTTGGGAAATATGTTAAGTTATGAACCTATCATGTTTTATTGGGTGAATATAAACCCAATTGGAATGTTATTTAATTAATATTATAATTATATAAATATTAAAATTCAATTTAATTTTATAATTCCTTGGGGTTTATGATACAAATTTTTTCTAATATGGAAAGTAATTTTTGTATCAATTTATTTTCTTTGAGACATAACTTATATTATGCACTATATTATTTTATGAGGTGTATATACATAAAAAATATCATTTAATATTATAATATTATTTATTCTAATGATATTTTATGTTTCATTTAATGTTATTCCTTCATGAGGAATATAATTCAATGTTACCAAATTGGTAATAATTTTATGTCACAGTCTCATCCTTTGTCGAGTTTGTTTATGATTATATATTCTGTGATAAAATATTTTAATAAACCTATCATGAAACTCATAAATTTTATTTTCCAATGGTTATTTTATGATAATACTTGTTTTACCATTGTTTTACTCTCGTTATGTACTCAAGAGTTCAAAACTATTTTTTTAGGAAAAACTATTTTTATATAATTATTCAGTTAAAAACAATTCCATTCAAAACCAGGTTTTCAAAAAGTGTATTCAATAATGTTTTAATGATTTTTTATATTATTTATTAATTAAATTTTATCCATGTTGTACTTTGTTTCAAAATTATTGTAATGCAATCTTTATTTCATTTTCCAAAAAATGCATGTTTGTATTTTTTAAAAAAAATATGATCAGAATATTAATTATATCATGTTCAACTTAAAATAAAGTCCTCATAATAACTAAATTTATTTTATTTGTAACATAATTTTTAAACATTAAAGGTTATTATCAATGGAATGGTTTCCTAAAAAATCATTATTAATTTTTTATTTTTAAAAGTGAATTTCAATGAAACTTTTTTACCCTCAAGAAAGGTCTGAACTGACCTTTCAAAATAAAATCCCTATAAGATGTAATCCTTTTATGTTACTTACAAATTATAGTGGTAATAATCCAAGGATAACATTTTATTCATTCTTATGAATGGTTTTCATTTATGGTGAAAGGATGTTTATATAACCTGTTTCTCTAACATAGGTTATACCATGATAAAATACATCTGAAACCCACATCGTTTCACAGGTTATTACATTATGAAATGATGAAATTATTATAAAAACTTTATCTTTTACACATTTTATAATATAATTAAATTTTAATGAAATACTTTTCATTTCATGGGTAATTATATGATGAATTTTTATGATCTTATGGAAGACATATATATGATTGTCATTATGTGATATGTGGGTCCTATATCTGAATCCAATGAATTAGGTAATGATTTAAATCTCGTGAGATATAAAAATACTATAATGGTACTTGATCCAAGTTCAGTAATAGTCATTGTCCACTATCATTTTCCTAATGGTGATCTTTGTCTACTATTATGGTTTTATGAGTGAACCTATTGTAATATGATATCCTTAAAAATGATCCATAAAAACATTTAATATTATTTGGTAATATTATGTATACTCAACAATTCCATGTATTATGAAAAAGTTATTCCCTCATGGATTATGTTACTTTATTTATTTCACACTCATTCCAGATGAACACCTAATATTTATTACCTTACTCAAAATTACGATCTTTTATATGTAGGTAATGGGTTTCATATCAAATTATCATTTTATCAAACCCTGGTACTCTTGTTATTATTATGTATCTTCCTTGATTAACATTACTAAGAATATATGATCACCATTTCTTATGTTAAAATTTCCTTATATAATGATGCATGTTATTATAGAAGGTATTTTTAATATGATAACAATTCGTGAAGAACATTGTGTGTGACGTTGTAGATATTTCAAGAAATAAGAATATAGTGAACCTAGTCACTAAAGAAAATAAAAAAATTTGATCATAACGTGTGTGTTTCTATATGTATTGAATTTTTATCTAAAATTATGAAATGTCTCTATATGAGATGTCATATTACCTATATTCGGTATTAGAGGAAATGTTTAGTTATCCTTTAGAATAATGGATTGGAAAACCATAGTTATATCCTAAGGGATATTTATATGGATATCTATAGCGATAAATAAAAATATGAGTCTAAGGATGAGTAAAATTATATGAAAATGTCATAGAATTTTGGTAAAGTATTAATCTAGTTGTTTATAAGAAGTTACATTCTTGTCTAAATACTAATAGTGGATGTGGATTTGTCACATTGGTACCTAATGGTAGAAACTCTTGAATGAGAACATTGAGCTAGCATTGGTGATCACCTAGTTCATGGATTCAAACCGTTATTCCCATCTAGAATTACATGTGTATGTTACATTCTTTGTAAATTTAAAAATAATTTATGAACTATCATGATGGATTTTAAAATATAATAAACTTATGTTTTGATAGATTAAGAATTTTATTCCATAATTTAGACATACCATAAGTGATTTTTCATGATAATGTTGATTTACCACTCTGGTTATTTTTCCTCACACTTTGATTTTTGGTTTTAGTCAGTGGATAGAAGTATAAGGAATCATATTAACACAGAATACGATGGGAAATTTAGTGACTCTAAGAAACCCAATTGGATGAATACTTGATAAATATATATTTTAATTTTTCTTAATCAGATATGAAAAAACATGATTAACAAAGTGACCATCTATGGCATTCTTAAAGTGAAAGATTAGTATAATATGGAGTGTTATAAAGGTTTTTGTGGCAATTAATTTATAGGAAATAATATTCATCTTCCAACATGTTATGGAGGGGCGAAGAAGAAACTATAATTTTTTTTCTAATATAGGGGAATATTCTATCAATGTGAAAATAATGTCATATAGTGAAAAATTGTTAAGGAGTTTATTATTTTATGTTTGGGGAACATGAGAATACTCCAATTAAATTATATGAACAAAGATCTATTTCCTAAAATAATAATATATTTATTCGAATTCAAACATTTAAGTGGAATTATGGAAGTGTTTAAATATTTTAATTCAAGAGTTGTGAAATATATATGGATTTCTTAATATATGTTTTTCATTAAAGATTTTCATGAATTTTTTGAATGAATTTATTTACATAGGAATGTGATTTAACGGAATAATGATATTATTATTATGGGAAGAAAAAATTTAATATTTTCTTGATTTTGTGGAAATGGTGTTTAATAAGAATAAATAGATGATTTATATAGATATATTAACATGAATAATATTGATTACCTTTGAACGGATGAATTATTTGGTGAAAATGGTTTAATGTTACCATTAATGGAACTTATAACTTGTTTAAATCTTTTTTATCATAATCAATAGTGTGGGATTTTTTTAAGTAATAATGAAAGTGTTAATTTTTTAATGTAGTTATGTTTTCATTATGGTTTTTTTTGATATTATGGTTACTACCATTCTTTAAGAAAACAAATGATACATATATTAAAATATTTTTTTAAATAAATTAATAGACATGTCATGATTTTTTAGGGATTACTGATTGGATTATTTATGGATATTTAGTGAACTTATTTCAAAAAAGTTAGATGTTAATTTTTTCCAATAATGTAGGATCCTTATAGAAAACAATTCATGGAATTGATTATGTCACGACCCGTCCTCGAGGCCCGTTCCGTGACAACCCCAAGCCCGCCTTCCATAGGCTAGGGGTTGGCGACTAGCACCAAAGGCGTAAATCCCGATAACTGGGAAGGCATTGCCTTTATAAAAGAAATCAAGCACCACAGAGTAAGCAAGCAGAAAAAGTAAACACTAAGTACAAGAGAAGTGCTGAAAAGTAAATGGGCCAGAATACAAACCCAAAAGAAAGTACAACTACAACTGAACAAGTACAACAGAAAAGATAACAGCTGGAAGGACGGAAGCGGCTCCTGGGTTGTCCTCCTCGGATCCTATCTAAAGGGTATGTACAGATAGCCTCCTCCACGCTCTCGTCCGTCAACCTCCTCCGTGTGTCGTCTCGTCGTGTAGTCCACCTCCGGGTACTGACTCGTCGTGTAGTCCACCTCCGGGTACTGACTCGTCGTGTAGTCCACCTCCGGGTACTGTCCATTCCTCGAACACTCAGCCTCCGTCAACACTGCCTATCGTCTGCAACCAACACAACGAGGTGCGGGCATATCCCGTGCAGGGGTGAGTATAACGATACTCAGTAGGGACCCCGAGACCCTCAAGGTCTCACTAAACCAACAAAGATAACCACAAAGAAGATCTCAACAGATAACCTCTACTTAGGTATATTACCATACATATTCCTAAGTTATCAAGTAACCCATCTCAAACATGAGGAAACACAAGGATCATGAAATCAATGGATAACCACTACCCAGGTATATGCCCATACATATACCTAAGTTATCAAGTGACCCATCTCAATCATGAGGTAAACACAAAGGTCAAAAGTCTCATCCCAAACCAGGATTTCATTATCGAAACCGTAACTGCTGAAGAGCTCCGTCTCTGGAGTGTACAGTGGTCCTGTCACGACTCCGAGGTACTTCTCACTAACCTAAGACTGCTGAGGTACTCCTCCTGTCGAATACTGTGGGCCTCCCGCTACAACCAAGTGCTTCCCACCATGGGTCTGCCGCTACAACCAAGCGCTCCCATGTGCCACTACACCCAAGCGCACCCATGTGCCGCTACAACCAAGCTCACCTCTATCGTGGGTCTTCCGCTACAACCAAGCGCTCCCCTGTGACGCTACAACCAAGCGCACCTCTGTCGTGGGTCTGCCGCTACAACCAAGCGCTCCACTGTGCCACTACAACCAAGCGCACCTCTGTCGTGGGTCTGTCGCTACAAAAAAGAACTCCCCTGTGCCGCTACAACCAAGCACACCTCTATCGTGGGTCTGTCGTTACAACCAATTGCTCCCCTGTGCCGCTATCCGTAACACACCGAGTCGATCGGTCAAGCAGTCGTTAGGTCTCGGCTGGCTACACGGTCTCCGTACTTCATACGCTCGTCTCTGGGATGGTCCGCTCCATGATCTACTGGTCGATACTCCAAGTATCTCTAAGTCCCACTAATAAGTATCTCAAAGGACCGCCTCGTCATAGGGGTCTCAACGCAACAGACGGCGCGTCATTTGGACGTCCGGTCTGTGAGTTACTAGCCTTTTCGTCCCAGGGGCCCAGTTTGATTCGTGTGCGAACCAACCCGAACGAATCTCAACTGTATCCAAAACTCGGGCGAAGTAATCCAAAATATCTGTCTCAATTATAGGAATCCAACAAAGTCGACGGCACGTCAATCGGACGTCCGGAGCTCAAGATATAAGCATTTCCGCTCTGAGGGCCCGGTTGGTTTCGTATCCGAACCAACCCGGCCGAACCCAAAGTAATCTGAAACCCTGAGTGCGATATACATAAATGACCTTCTCGATCCAAGATCCGCGTTTCCGCTGACGGCGAGTCATTTGGAGGCCCGTAGCTCAAGTTACCGGCATTTGACCGAAAGTGGTCCGAAAACGGGGGGGATCTGGGCTCGGGGCGACCCGGGTCCGACCCGGTGGGGCCCGGTCCGGCCCGGCTCGGCCAGCGTGGCTGAGCCGAATCGCGGAGTGGGATGTCCCCCGCCCGCCGCTAATTGACGCCGGCGGCGGATCCGCCGGCCGCCAACCCTCCGGCGGCGCGCCGCCACCGCCTTCCGCGGACCACCCAACGCGTTTCGGTTGTCCGTTCCTCCTGCCATCTTCACCTATGGTCCCCCCGAGACCCCACCATCATTGCGAAGGAAGTCAAACGCCAAAACGGCCTGCTTCGTCGTCACCCGTCAATCCGCATGTCAAAATGAAACACGCCGTCTTCGCAGTTCTCCGGCGCGGCGTGCTGGCGCCGGGCCCCTTCGTCGTGGCTCGAATCCGTCCGCAGATATCATCGGGTTTCTTCGATGCGGTGCGACGGCGTCGCGTTCTTGTTCTTCCTTTCACGGCGCGGCGCGACGGCACCGCGCATATCTTCCGCATGAAACCGCGTGGTGTGACGGCACCACGCTTTCTCGTACCAACCACAAGAAACCAACACGAAAATAAGGAGGAGGGTCGGCCGTGTTTGTGCGGTCTGACCCCCTCCCGTTATTCGATAACAAATGGTTTTAATCCACGATCATCATCAAGTTGGTATTCACGAACAATTAAATAAACAAAACCCCTACGTTCTTTCCATAAAAAAAGGTAAACATCCAACCCGCAATTAAATACCTACGCGGATCAACTTAATAAGGAGTAGATCGGCGTTCCTCGTTTAGAAAGAAACATTATGGAAAAAAAGAAATATTCCCAACTTAAATCCCTACCTCGGAATCGAAGTTCTTCGATCGACGACAAAGTTGCGGAAAGAAGAAGAAGAGGTTCATCGTTCTTTGCGTCCACCAAGCTCTTCCAAACCGAGTTGTGTTGGTTGGTGGAAGACATTCCACGTCGGTAGGTGTCCGGGGAAGAAGTCGAAGAGGATCGGTGTTCTTCGTCGGTGGAGCGTTCTTCGTTCGCGAAGATAAGATTCTTCCCAAGTGTTGGGCATCACGGTATTTTACCAGCGCTCTGTCGCTTGGTGAATCCATCCCCAAACCCTCTCCCAAGATCCCTATATATAGGAGAGGGGGAGAGGTATGTAACCATTGTGGTTACATAGCTTTTTTAAAAAAGGGGTCGGGTGAATTAAATTGCTTTGACTCAACTTATGAGGTCTGTTGGCACCACTTAAGAGGGGAGGGTGCCAAAGAGTTTCTCACCATTTAATGGGGAGTTTAGGAATTAAGAGGCTCTCCTTCATTAATGAGGGTGAGTTGAGAGGTTTCCTCTCCTCCCATTAATAGTGGGGTTAAGCCCCGTGTGGTCCCTACCATAATAAACCACCCATGGGAGGTTTAGTTCGGGTGGGCCCCACCACCATAACCTCTCAAGGTAGGTTAAGGTGTGGTGGCCCCACCTCCAACCTCCATGAGGAGTTTTCAACCACCACACTTCCAATGGCGGATGAAATAAAATAAAGTGCATGACACATTATTTTATTATTACTTTTTTTTTAAAGAAAACCCAAAAACTAACTTCCGCTCTCGATTAAATGCAACTGCGGAAAAAGTCTCTTTAAGCAAATACCGGCGTTGCGAGTTCATCGGTGCCCTCATTTTTCAATTTCAAGAACCGGTTCAAAAGATAGAAAAACACGCTCGTTCGTTTACTGAACGTACCCGAGCCAAACTTCGTAAATTGATTCCGGGCACACCGGGCCTCGGAATCAGGCGCTGTCAGAAACTGCGTTCTTGTAAAATTCCAAAGAAAATTAAAAAAAATCCTTGAAATTTCCAGGTCTTTACATTACTCTCACCTCAGGGCTTTACGTCCCCATAAAGCTTCAACACAAACTAGGGTCACAAAAGCGGTACAGAGCACGCATTTGAGCCTTCCGCTCCCATGTGTTCACCCGGAGGTTTCCGTACTGCCAGAGAAAAAGCACCCGAGGAATCGATCATCCTCATAGGATTCGCTCCTGTCGATCCTTGATCCCCACTGGAACCTCCGTGAAAAACACCTCATCGCTATCATCCAGCTCCTCATGGTCGATGATATGCGAAGGGTCGAGCACGTATCTCTTCAGTTGAGATACGTGAAAGTCATCGTGCACCTGGTGCAACTGAGTTGGATGGTTCAAGAGGTAAACCACCCTGCCTACCCAGATGAGGACCTAGAAAGGTCGGTTGAACCTCAGAGATAACTTGCCGCCTTGGCCACATCTCCGCAAACCTCGTCGAGGTGAGACCCGTATAAGGACGTGATCGTCATCCTCGAACTCCAGAGGTCTCCATTTTCTGTTAGAACTGAAACTCAAAAGACTGCTTCCACGAGGGTATGGTTGACTGACTCAAGAGTGATCGGTCGCACCCTCCTGTGAAAGAGTTTATCCCGTGCTGCCTGGGGTTTCCTTTTCTTACTGCACTGTGCAGTCTTCATCCACTCTTGGATGACCTGGACCTTCTTTAGTCTCACAAGAGCTACTATGGTTTCTTCTTTTCCGATAAGAGAAATCCGGTCTCATCCCCTGGATGAACCACATTCGTTGCCTAATACAGTCAATCCCAACATGAATGATGCATTCATGCCATGGATGACGTCGTAAGGCCTCAACATAACTACCAAGATATCCAACTGTCACTCTCGCCTCCAAGGGTCGAGTCACACTGTCGGCATCAGTGTGAGGTCACTGGGTCTCCTCTAGTAGAAATCTTGAAAGTGAGGGTCAAGTCAACAGTCTTAACCAGGACCACTCAGTATCAACCAAACAAAAAGGACAGGAAAGCAAACATCACAAGATAAGTGTCTTTTTATTGTTGCAGCTCATAGTACAAAGACACGAATACAAAAGCAACATGGAACTAGAAGTACAAAGGACGTATCCACTAGTTCCTCTCCTGTCCACCTGCTCTCGGAGCTCTACTGCCTTGTCCACTGCTCGGCTGTTGCTCAAGCACCAGCCTCTGCTTCTGTCTCGGTGGCTCCTCCAACACCCGTTGATCAACCGTACGAGGATTCGGACAGTCACGTGCCAGGTGACCCTTTCCGTCGCATGAGTAGCACAACCTGCTTCTGGCACGCCTAGCTCTGTTCCCACCCCGGGTGCCCCGCACCACCGGTCCTAAAACCCGAGATCGTCCAACTGCTAGTCTGGTCCTCCTGGACCTCTGCATCATCTGTCTACTGCCCACAGATGATTCAGCAATTGATCAAAAACCCTGCGACAAAAAGGCAGAAGCTCCCGTACACGCTCGAGGTGTAGGGCTACTGGCACAAACTCCACCCTGAAGAAGGTCTCGAAGTCTTCTCATGCGAAGGTCATCCCGTCGCAAAACTGGAACAGGTGGATCCACCACCTGCCTGCTGCTACCTGAAGGAGGCTGGCAGCAAAGATCACCATGAAGTTTTTCGGCTTCCCCACTAGCCTGAAGACTCTCACCACAGCCTCCAGCCAATCCTCAGCCGCCTGCGGGTCCATCTCTCCCCGGAACCTGGGTGGCCTCTGGCGCTGGAACTCATGTAGCGCACTCAAGTAGCGTGCATCGCCTACTGTTGGGGCGGGTGGCATCAGTGGCCCAACGTATGGTAGTACCGCTGGTGCCTCCACTGGTGCCTCAACTGTAAGAGGGCCCTATACCGAAGCCTCGTCACTCGACAGGCTGTCAGCACGCACATCCCTCCGGGCTCTAGCTGGTCGTCCGTGAAAAGGCATCCTGAAAGAAACATCGTGACATGGTCAAATGTTTATACCTGGTGAGCTGACCTGGTTTGAGCTGACATTTACAAACTTCTGGAAACACACACGCAATCAGTGTTTTCGTGCACAAAGTCGGAAATCAGTTGTCAGGGTCCTGGTGTAAGGATACGTCGGCCTCCCGCACCAACACTGGACTCCATGAACTGAAAACCACACTCGGTACTCTTAACACTATTGCTTCACAGGAAGAAAAAAATCAGAGTTATAAGTTCTGTGGTAGAACCAACTCCTCTGAAACCAATTTGTCACGACCCTTCCTCGGGGCCCATGCCATGACTACCCCAAGCCTGCCTTCCATAGGCCAGGGGCTGGCGACTAGCACCAAAGGCGTAAATCCCGATAACTGGGAAGGCATTGCCTTTATAAAAGAAAACAAGCACCACAGAGTAAGCAAGCGAAAAAAGTAAACACTAAGTACAAGAGAAGTGCTGAAAAGTAAATGGGCCAGAATACAAACACAAAAGAAAGTACAACTACAACTGAACAAGTACAACCGAAAAGATAACAGCTGGAAGGACAGAAGTGGCTCCTGGGTTGTCCTCCTCGGATCCTACCAAAAGGGTAGGTACAGATAGCCTCCTCCACGCTCTCGTCCGTCAACCTCCTCCGTGTGTTGTCTCGTCGTGTAGTCCACCTCCGGGTACTGACTCGTCGTGTAGTCCACCTCTGGGTACTGACTCGTCGTGTAGTCCACCTCCGGGTACCGTCCAGT
Organism: Viscum album; assembly: GCA_963277665.1. NCBI lineage: Eukaryota > Viridiplantae > Streptophyta > Magnoliopsida > Santalales > Viscaceae > Viscum > Viscum album. The sequence continues at coordinate 1,184,117,025 of OY728136.1, forward strand.
CCTCGAACACTCGGCCTCCGTCAACACTGCCTGTCGTCTGAAACCAACACAACGAGGTGCAGGCATAGCCCGTGCAGGGGTGAGTATAACGATATTCAGTATGGACCCCGAGACCCTCAAGGTCTCACTAAACCAACAAGGATAACCACAAAGAAGATCTCAACAGATAACCTCTACTTAGGTATAAGCCCATACATATGCCTAAGTTATCAAGTAACCCATCTCAAACATGAGGAAACACAAGGATCATGAAATCAAAGGACAACCACTACCCAGGTATATGCCCATAAATATACCTAAGTTATCAAGTGTCCCATCTCAATCATGAGGTAAACACAATGGTCAAAACTCTCAGCTCAAACCAGGATTTCATTATCGAAACCGTAACTGCTGAAGAGCTCCGTCTCTGGAGTGTACAGTGGTCCTGTCATGACTCCGAGGTACTGCTCACTAACCTAAGACTGCTGAGGTACTCCTCCTGTCGAATACTGTGGGCCTTCCACTACAACCAAGCGCTTCCCACCATGGGTCTGCCGCTACAACCAAGCGCTCCCATGTGCCGCTACACCCAAGTGCACCCATGTGCCGCTACAACCAAGCGCACCTCTGTCGTGGGTCTGCCGCTACAACCAAGCGCTCCCCTATGCCACTACAACCAAGCGCACCTCTGTCGTGGGTCTGCCGCTACAACCAAGCGCTCCCCTGTGCCGCTACAACCAAGCGCACCTCTGTCGTGGGTATGCCGCTACAACCAAGTGCTCCCCTGTGCCACTACAACCAAGCGAACATCTGTCGTGGGTCTGTCGTTACAACAAAGCGCTCCCCTATGCCGCTATCCGTAACACACCGAGTCGATCAGTCAAGCAGTCGTCAGGTCTGGACTGGCTACATGGTCTTCGTACTTCGTACGCTCGTATCTGGGAGGGTCCTCTCCACGAGCTACTGGTCGATACTCCAAGTATCACTAAGTCCCACGAAGAAGTATCTCAAAGGACCGCCTCGTCATAGGGGTCTCAATGCAACAGACGGTGCGTTATTCGGACGCCCGGTCTGTGAGTTACTAGCCTTTTCGTCCAAGGGGCCCGGTTGGTTTCGTGTGCGAACCAACCCGGCCGTATCTCAACTGCATCCAAAACTCGGGAAAAGTAAGCCAAAAGATCCGTCTCACTTAGAGGAATCCTACAAAGTCGACAGCACGTCAATCGGACATCCGGAGCTCATGATATAATCATTTCCGCTCTGAGGGCCCGGTTGGTTTCGTATCCGAACCAACCCGGCTGAACCCAAAGTAATCCGAAACCTTGAGTGCAATATACTAAAACGACCGTCTCGATCCAAGGATCGCGTTTCCGCTGATGGCGAGTCGTTTGGAGGCCCGTAGCTCAAGTTACGAGCATTTTACCAAAAGTGGTCCGAAAACGTGGGGTCTAGGCCCGGGGCGACCCGGCCCGACCCCCCTGGGTCGGTCGAACCGGGTCCGACCCGGCTGGGCCCGGCCCGACCAGTCGGCCACTGCTCGGCCAGCGTGGCCGAGCTGAATCGCGGAGCGGGGTGTCCCCCGCCCGCCGCTAATTGACGCCGGAGGCGGATCCGCCGGCCGCCAACCCTCCGGCGGCGCGCCGCCGCCGCCTTCCGCGGACCACCGAACGCGCTCCGGTGGTCCGTTCCTCCTGCCATCTTCGCCTATGGTCCCCCCAGGACTCCACCTTCACTGCGAAGGACGGAAAACGCCAAAACGGCATGCTTCGTCGTCACCCATCAATCCGCACGTCAAAACAAAACGCGCCGTCTTCGCGGTTCTCCGGCGCGGCATGCTGGCGCCACGCCCCTTCGTCGTGGCCCGATTCCGTCAACAGATATCTTCGGGTTTCTTCAACGTGGCGCGACGGCATCACGTGCTTGTTCTTCCTTTCACGGCGCGGTGCGACAACGCCGCGCATATCTTCCGCATGAAACCGCGTGGTGCGATGGCACCCCGCTTTCTCGTACCAACCACAAGAAACCAACACGAAAATAAGGAGGGTCGTCCGTGTTTGTGCGGTCCGACCCCCTCGCGTTATTCGATAACAAATTGTTTTAATCCACGATCATCATCAAGTTGGTATTCACGAACAATTAAATAAATAAAACCCCTACGTTCTTTCCATAAACAAAGGTAAACTTCCAACCCGCAATTAAATACCTACGCGGATCAACTTAATAAGGAGTAGATCCGCGTTCTTCATTTAGAAAGAAACATTATGGAAAAAAAGAAATATTCCCAACTTAAATCCCTACCTCGGAATCGAAGTTCGTCGATCGACGACAAAGTTGCGGAAAGAAGACGAAGAGGTTCATCGTTCTTTCCATCCACCATGATCTTCCAAACCAAGTTGTGTTGGTTGGTGGAAGACATTCCACGTCGGTAGGTGTCCGGGGAAGAAGTCGAAGAGGATCGGTGTTCTTCGTCGGTGGAGCGTTCTTCGTTCGCGAAGATAAGTTTCTTCCCAAGTGTTGGGCGTCACAGTATTTTACCAGCGCTCCGTCGCTTGGTGAAGCCATCCCCAAACCCTCTCCCAAGATCCCTATATATAGGAGTAGGGGAGAGGTATGTAACCATTGTGGTTACATAACTTTTTTTTAAAAGGGGTCGGGTGAATTAAATTGCTTTGACGCAATTTATGAGGTCTGTTGGCACCACTTAAGAGGGGAGGGTGCAAAGGAGTTTCTCCCCATTTAATGGGGAGTTGAGGAATTAAGAGGCTCTCCCTCATTAATGAGGGAGAGTTGAGAGGTTTCCTCTCCTCCCATTAATAGTGGGGTTAAGCCCCGTGTGGTCCCTACCATAATAAACCACCCACAGGAGGTTTAGTTCGGGTGGGCCCCACCACCATAACCTCTCAAGGGAGGTTAAGGTGTGGTGGCCCCACCTCCAACCTCCATGAGGAGGTTTCAACCACCACACTCCCAATGGCGGATGAAATAAAATAAAGTGCATGACACGTTATTTTATTATTACACTTTTTTTAAAGAAAACCCAAAAACTAACTTCCGCTCTCGATTAAACGCAACTGCGGAAAAAGTCTCTTTAAGAAAATACCAGCGTTGCAAGTTCATCGGTGCCCTCAGTTTTTAATTTCGAGCACCGGTTCAAACGATAGAAAAACACGCTCGTTCGTTTACTGAACGTACCCGAGCCAAACTTCAGAAATTGATTCTGGGCACACCGGGACTCGGAATCAGGCGCCGTCAGAAACTGCGTTCTTGTAAAATTACAAAGAAAAATAAAAAAAATTCCTTGAAATTTCCAGGTCTTTACAGATTAAGTTAAAAATCTGATGTTATTAGATAACATGTGATAACAATTATATTTTTGATAATAACTAGAGAAATAATTAATGAATTATCATTGTTTTATTGATCTTTTGAGCCAATTATACTTCATTCTTTATAAAAAAAATAATTTTCATATCTTTGTGTAAGAAGTGAAGTTGAAATTGATTGAAGAAAAACCTGACATCGAGATTGTGTTTATGAAAGGGAGTGAAAACATGTAACTCTATCTTCTCAATTAAATAACCCCAAATTTTAAAAAGATGTTAAAATAAGATTTAATCCAATTTTCATAAATTTCATTGATATCAAGGTCCACTTTCATGAATATTAAGTTTATAGATTAGGGATAGTCATATTTCACCCAACCATGTTCTTGATCAATCTAAATTAGAATTTGGGAGTTAGTTTTCTATTTGATGTCCTTGTTTTCACTTCCATACTATGTGACCCTTTTTGGAAACCTAGTATGTGTTATTCCAGATTACGTTTTCACATATCATTCTCTCATTTCAAAAGGATGTTTTATGAATCCGTTTTATGGTGTGGGATTTCCAGACACTGATTTTATATTGTTAAAACCATTTTTTACCAATAAAAAGTTCTAATATTGAAGAAGAAATGTATTAAAGGGGGTCGGTAACACCCTAAAAAAAATTTAAATATTTTTTTTCAAATAAATTTACTTAATTTTTTTACAACACCTCTTTTATTTTGCATTACACACAACACTGAGTTTATCTTATGTTAATTGAAACTCTATGTTTAATAGAAACATGACAAACTATTAAAGTAATATTATTTATGTTATCAAATATTCATTGGAATGGTGGGTATGAATTAAATTAACTAAATTAATAAATTTATGGTTTACAATTTTTTTTTCAAAATTAAATTATTTTCATCCAATTAATTAGAAAAGAAAATAAAAAACATTTGCAAATAAAGAGAATATTTTTCTAAAAAACTATTTTTATGTCAAAAAACCAGTATTATATATATAAATTAAATAAATATCTTTTGGTCAATTATGTTAATGAAATTTATATACTATATATTAAATAAAATGATTACAATTTCTATTATTTTTTGAAGAAAATAAATGCTTAAAATTACAATTTTATCCTTAAAAACAATATTTTACAAAAAATCCAATTTATTCTCTTTTTAATAATTTATTTGAAATTATTTTTTTACACTTTTTGAAAATTTATTTCAAAAAATGAAATTAATTTCCAAAATTGAATTGTCAATAATTATCTTAGCATGAAATTATGATAAATTTCTATGAAGATAAATTTTTCTAGGAATAGTGAAAAATATTTATTTTCATTAAGTATTTCAATTTATTTTAATGAAATTGAAAATATAATAATTTTATTAATATTTTGTAATGATAAAATAAGTATTTTTATATAAATATTAATAAAATTTAGGTCATTTGTACCAATTTGATATTGAAATTTGAAATAAAATATATTAAACATTGGGACATTTTCCCTTTGGAAAACCACTTTCTTATCTGTCCTGTGTGATTAATTTTAAATTAAGTTTTGATTATTATAAAATAATAATTTAGAATATTTTTTATTTTTCATTAGAATACTTTATTTTATCTAAAATTTTTTGTCTAGTTTTTTTTACCATAATTAATTTTAAATCCTAGGAATTTTATTTCATGCGGTAATGGTTAAAATGGGTTTACCATGTGGTTAAAATAAACTGATAATGGGTTAAAAATGATCCAAAACACAACCAAAACTCCTTTAATATCTATATTTCAACATTATATCTTATATAATTTCTATAATTTCTCATTTTGGATCAATGTGGAATGTGGAAATCCTTAGTAAAACATTATCATTTCAATAATTACAAGTGTTCCATTCAGTTAACTTATAAATTTCCACACCTCTATGATCCTATATACAGTTACAAAACCATTTGGATAAGAAATAACAAACAAAATATCATGCTTACATTATTCATCTAATCATAGAGGCCATATTTTGGTCAAAAATCTATCCTAATAAGCCTTATTCTCCAAAACAAAATAGGTAGTACGAAGAGAAATTATCATTCTTATCAAATTGTTTTATTAGTTTTATTCCCCACCACCATGAATTCATATTAAAATATGATTATATTCCTCATTATATTCCATATACTAAGATTTTATTATGTTAACTGAGTACCCTAAATTATTCTCCTCATCCATCAAATAGGATACAAAACCATCAATTGTGTTTATGATAGACAACCACCTAATGAAAAAATGTTATTAATATTCCATCACCACCACTCACTGAAAGATATAATCATGGATTTTGTTTTTATATATCTTATAAATCATTAATTATTTTTTTATAATCTGGCTATCATGTTCATTCTTACCTTAATCTCTATGGGAGAACGATATCATAATTCCTGTGTACGATACAGTACCAACTCAGGAAGTGAGGTGATTTTCTCATGCTTTACATGGAAGGTAATAATGATGGGATTAAATAAAATTCAATATATTTATATATATTACCTAATATGACTATAGAATGGTAATATATTATTTTCCATTATTTTATCATTAGGGTATAGCCCCTGCATTGTACCATCATTAGACCCTCATAGATAGTTCACAACCTCTGGCAAATGGGATGGACCCCTTGAGGCCATGTGATAGACTCTCTCAGGAAATCCTTTAAGAGTCTCTCATGTCAAGATGTTACAATGAGGCATCAAATATTAATTTTATCCTAGATTTTACTAAATTTAGGATTAGTATATAAGAGATTAAGAGTGTTTCAGTGCTCAGTAAATATTCGTGTCTTAGAGTAATCAACCCACAAATGGGGAAAAGACCAAGTGTACATTGATATGAAAATTGTTCAGGATATTTACTGTCACAACTGATTGTGATTTCACCTTGGGATATTTTTTTCTATATTCAAATTTTTAATTTATGTGATGATAATATTTTAGCCATGGACTTGTATGTAATGTAATTTTTATCACATGCATCATTATAGACATATAGAGATTCACATGCGATTCATATTCCATTCCATGTATGTTCCATTACATGAATTTCATGATAATTTTAAACCATGTATTTTGTTATTATATTCCATATTTCATGATTATTTAGAATTTTTATATTCTTATAATTAATAGTTAATTATCTTCCATGTTTCCTACTATTTACAACTTCTAATACCATCCCAAATTATAATTTTAATATAAAATGGATTTTTAATGTTTTTAGTGTCAACCATAATGGTTTTCTACCATATATAATGGTGGTGACACATTAACTAAACAATAAGTAAATGTTTGAGCCATGGACCATTGGTTAAATGGGTGGAATCATACTTCTTTTAATTAAATAGGAGCTAATTTTCAATCTATTACATGTATGGGTGCTTTATAAATCGGAAAATGGTGACCCATATAATTAGACCATCATATATTATATTTATATAACCTTTTACCATTGTTTAAATATAATGTTGTTAAATTTATATTTAAATTAAATATTTTCTTATTGACCAATTAAAAGAATCCACTCAATTAGGGCAGTTATGGTGATAAATTTTTATCAGATGAACCCACAGTAATAGTATTAGAATCATAAGGTTTTAAAATGATTTGGGTTTTATTTAGATGAACCAAAAATTGTATAACTTGACCTTAATTGTTTTCATTTAATTTATTATGTCTCAGTACCTAACCCCATGGAAAAATGCTTATGCTATGTTTGGATGATTATTTAATGTGTCTATAATAACATATACAATGTTTTTTATAATTCTTTAGTGAATTATTTTGAAAAATTTCCTCATTAAATATTTATTTTTTTTAGCGATTCAGAATTTTTTTAAGGATTAAGTTAATTTGAGTGACAATTATAACCTAAAGGGTGTATTCCTCTAATACAAAAAGCAGACAGTTTTTAAAACCAATATTATTGTGGGACCTCAATAGATAATTTAAATGGATAAGAAGTTATAATAGATAAAGTGCTTAAAATTTTAATCGGATAATAACTAAATAAATAAAATTCCAATGGAATTTAATATAATTTTAATATGTTGTATTGTGGAGTTATCCAAATAAAGAATCATTTATAGTTGTTTTTATTTTATTGCACTAGATGTTATTTAAAATAGAGTCATGAAGACTTTTGGAAGTAGATATAAATCACTACAATGGATTAATTGATTCCTTAATATGGTGATTAGATTTAATCCTCATGAATGAGTGGTTTAAAGGGTTCCCCGAGAATTCCATAGAATGGGAACCTGAGAATTTCTTATAGGCCTCTGTCACTTTTTTTATATTGGTTTGAACATTAATGATAGGTGTTTATCTTGGTGTCCATTTCATCTGTGAACTTGTTATATGATGGACACTTTAGGCCTTATAAAATGTCAAACCCCATGTATGTACTGCACTTCATGGTAATCTGGCATCGGTAAATGCTTGCGATGTGTTTATAACATGTAGAGTCTTTGGGATATCAATTGTCCCAAGTAGGACTCATATGTCTTAAAATGAAACTAGTTTGAGTGGGAGTTCGTGTGAAAATTTTACTCTTAATAAGTTAAGAAGCATCTATTAATGCTTAGATTCAATGGGTTTGGCATGGGAAGGGAATGATTGGATTTTTAGTGTGTGATATAAACCTTCTATCTCTTAAGTGATGTATGAAATCATAGGTCATCAACTTGATTAATATTCATATATGGTAATATGACTGTAGATATCAATATTTTCTATGGGGCATTATATGATGGCATTGATTAGGCCAAAAGGCGTATGGAAAATATCAAATGAGTTTGGTATAGGATTAATAAACCCTTAGGGTAGTGTACCTTAATATAAATCATAACCCTTGTGTCAATAAATAGTATATATAATCATATGAATTTTTTTAAAAATAAATAATGAATTGATAAATAATGTTGTGATTATAGGTCATACCAATGGTAGAGTGACATTAGCATTAACCGAAATATGACTCATCCAGATTCATTGGATGTTGTTTGGAAAATTATCGAGAAATATGATACACTGATTAATATGGTTTTTAATTCTACACATGGTTTTATTGATCTTCATGCATGTGGATCGAGAGAGTGTCACATATTCATCACTAATGAATCTATTCTAGTGAAAATTTTTTATGGGTGATTTTATCATCTTTCCTTGTTATCCCTTGGTAAGAGTGTGTTGACCTTGTCCAAAACCCATGATCGATGATGGATGGAGCATGTGCAATTGGATGAGTTCTTGTATTCAATAAACAATTAAATGGGCACTCCCATGGTGAGAATAATTATATAAAACATTCTTAATGTATCCCTCTATGTATTGGGAGAATAACCATTAAAGGACCATTTGTAAATGGTTTTATTTTTTTTAATAACCATGGGGCTAGTAAGCTCCAAAACATATCGGTGATTTCTAAGTAATATGATGATTGTATGGTTTACTACACAAAAAAAATGAGGAAATCATTAGTCTAGGATGGATATTGGTGGTTATTCGTGGGTTATCATGGGATGTAAGGGAATCATGGTTAGTTAATGAGGATGCATCAAAAGGTATATCCAAGTTTCTTAAAAAATATTCAACTAGATATGGTTCAAATTATTTGCTGATAAATAGTTGGACATGATGGGTTTAAATCCTTACCAATAACTTCGTCTTGAAAACAATAGGAGTTTCTAAGGTCTTAATGATAATTACTGATGTCCTCTTAGTGTACTATTTCATTTTTGATGATCATGTACCCTAAGCTGATACCATTTGGGATAATGTTAGATAGATTTACTTATATGATAATATAATGAATGAAATTAAAATTTCATTCTTTTTGAATAACTAGACGTAGTTGGAGTTCTAATCAGGGGGCCTCTGTAATTACAATTGTGTGGGTATAGTAAAAGATACTTATACTAATGATTATGAAAATATTGTATGGAATCTTGGACACTAACTAACACATGATTTGGCTATTGGTGGTGTAAGTTAGTGTTCAAGGGTGTGGGAATTTTTAATATGTACAAACAAATGAATAGTAAATGACAATGTGTGGACTACCTTGGATAAGCTCCATGGACTCCAATTTAATATTATTAGGTTACCCAATATTTCCAATTAGTATCATTTATTTTCATTAATGGGAGATGATCTAAATTTTATTATATGGTATACACTTGTACTCTTGTTGTTTAATGAAAAAATGAAAGAATTATTTCGATAGAGACATTACCAGGTGTCGATTATGAGACTTAGTGAGAATTATAGGATCAAATATCAAGGAAACAGTGTTTAACATAATCATGTTTTAGTTTTGAAATGCATCATCTATATAAGCTAATATTTTTTTAATGTATTTGACCTAAATAAGGGTGAATTGAGATTCCTCTATTTTGTTGTATGTGGTCAATGTACAACTACTTCAAGAACATAATTGGGATCAGGTGAGTGCATTAAAATGGTTCTATACTGATTTTTGTGAAAAATTCAGCACAACTATTCTAAAAAAGACTGGATGGTGGCTGAAAATTTGATCATTGTTTTGAAACATACTGGTGTTTATTTCTAGAATGATTAGGGAGTTTTTTTGTTAAAAAATTATTCTAGTAAGGTTAGGGTGACTTATAATGGGTCTGTATATTCTATAACCTATGGTAGGTAGTTCCATGGGCTGGATGGTGGAAAATACATGGTCGTAATGATGCCTACAGTATGGTGGGATCAGGTAAGTATTAACTTGATGAATTAGATTTATTTTAGATTTGGGCGATTGGTCAAGATTTAATGGTTTATGTTCCACGTCTTGAAAAGAAATTCTCTAACATGTGTAAAGTGTCGGAAATGAAAAATGGCCATTTGGTTGAAAACTCATGACCTTGGTTGGTCAAGTGATGTTTTCATAATCCCACAAGGCTTTTTAGTGATGAGAAGTTATATGGATTAGAGACTTAATGATACTATATTTTGGACCGATTGATTTTTCTCAATAGAATTTTATTTTTTCCATTTGTTCTGTGGGATGAATTACAAACATAACATAAAAATGTAAATATTAATATTGTAACACGTAGATATGTATTTTTCAATGTAATTTAATGACATAGATTTGTATTGGGTTTTAAGATGAGTTTTGTGTCTTTTGAGCCCTAAAACATAGTTTTTTTCAGGTGGAAGTTAGGGGTGAATTGTTAGAACATGATTAATTTTAACTTTGAGGCTTAAATAGAGAGGAAAATTTTTTATATTTAAATTTTATTTTTGAAACAATAAAATACCTTGTTGAGACCATCCTACTTGTAACAAGGGCCTAGAGACTATCATAATGGTTTATCAAAATGTGTAGTAATGGTTGCATGACTGTGCTATGTTATATGTAGAAAATTATAGAGGGTATCACATGGGTTATTCATGGCTTAGAAAACAATGTTCCAAGAATATATACTTTGTAATAACCTATAATTTAATCAATGGGAAATCCCTTCATATAATTATTCCATATAGTATAAATCAAATGAAATCACATAGAGGGCACAGTACAATCATTATAAATGTATAATGAATCAAATAACATATATTTCTATAATTTAAGGAATATACACTAGTGAAATAAAAAATTCACAATTTCAATATTAATTTTATCTATAGAAATAGTATTCTGGAAAATAAATCTGTAACATCACTATGGAAATTATAAATAAAATTTATGTATCTTATGAATGAAAATATGATAAATTAATTTCATGGTATATGTAAATAAACACTTTATAAATGAAAAATTATGTGTTGGTATTTTCTTAATTTTTAAATATTTAATTACAAATTTATAATTATTATAATGATTTAAAAGAAAATATAATTACTTAAAATGTATTAATAAAATATTATTTTTATTTCTAATGATTAAAATATAAATTTTAGGATACCTCATGTAAATTTTCAATGTTTTATAAAATCAATTAAGATTTTTAAACCTATAAATTGTTTTAAAAAAGATGATTTGATTTGAAAACTAAATATCTCACATTAAATATTTTTTTTAAAAAAAACAGAGTCCATTTCTGAATTAATAAAGTTGAAAATCATTTAGGGTGTATTTTTTTGAATTAATCTAAAATAGTTGTTATTTTCTGTGAATAATGAAATATTGAAATTTACAGTATTTTGAAAATACCTAAATTATTGAGTCATAGATGATGTATGGACAATGTAATCCCATTATCTGAAACACTAATTCAGTATTTTAATATATTTAGTAAATATTATTAAACTATTCATACTCTTGGGCCAATATAATGCAATAATGAATCAAATAATAAAAACTCACTCCTCCTCCCACTATAAATACCACCCATCAACACATATTTTCCTCAAAAGACTAGATATTTGAATATTTTCCAATCACTACCCAGTCTCCTTAACAATCATCTCCCCAACATCTAATATCATTTGATATAAAAAATTTCCAAAAATAGTCTTACTACGGAGTTTTCCAGGGAGAATAATTCAAGAGGTAATACCCTCTTTCTTTTCTAATAATTTCATTAAATTTTTATTTATTTTATTATTCAATCCATACCTACCCTTATCCATGATTCATCAAAACCCATGTATATTATATATACTATTGTGTTATTATGTTAATGTAATAATTCATCATTAAACCTCTTCTCCTATCCCTTTTATTCAAAAAAATGAAATCATCGTTCATGATATGTCAATTTACAAACATCATGGATGATGCATTTTAATTTTTATTTTACCACATTCATGGATGTTCATAAAACCATTATAATAGTTAAAATATATTTTAAAATTTATGTTATAACATTTTTTATATTCTATAAATAACACATATAAATAATTATAAATAATAAAACAAAACAAGATTGTTATGATCGAAAACTGCTAGGATTAATCAACATGATTATCATTAACATTTTTTCTATTCATTCCTCCTCATACCATATAAAAAAGTATAGATGAGATCATTTAATATTTTTCATGATCATTAATTACATACAGTATCAATTCTGGATAATTATCTTCTTTTTACATGAACATCCATGCATGTATATAAATGATCCAATCATGAAATCCTGGAAAAGTAACACCACTTGAGTGATGTAATTGAACTCTATAACACATAACAATGGCTATAAATGAACTTAATAAAATTATAATAAATCAAATATATTTATAAGTGGTAATTGATTTTTTAATTAATGAATCTAATTTAATTTTCTGCGATTCTATAGTGAATGAAGCATTCAAACTTCTTGGTAGGGGACTCTCAAACCCAATTTACATTTTTTATGTTATTCCTCTTTCATAGAAAATTTTAATTTGGTTGTTCTATTATTATTCTTAAAATATAAATTCATTGGTCTCAACATTTCTTTTCTAGGATATACTTGTTTCCAATATGGTTTTATGACTAATGAAAATATTTTTCTTAAAGAAAACTTTTTAAAAAAATATATATATTGCTTCACTTGAGATTGTTTTTTTGAAATAAATATTGTTGATTAGTATAAAAGGAATTTTATTAACTATTTTTGGGAACCCCAATGATTATTCATGAAATTATTCTCAATAAATTTTCATGAAACACATTTCTATTCCATGGTTTATTTTATGGAAAATAATGTAATATGATTTGTGTGGCGTGCATGATTATGTTAATGTAATTATGTGATGAGTGTGCCCACAATTATTTATTGCTCCAGGGCATTGGGTATTCTGATTTATCTCATGATATAATGTACAATATTAATAAATATGATGATATATTTTTTCACAATGAAGATTTTATTATTATAAAATTATTTTATTTGTGAAAATGATGATAGCTTAGTTAAAAAATATGTGTGGTGTTCACTAGCAAGACATGATGTTTTATTTCTATGCATTTCCACATTCCATGACTATATCTAATGCTTTCTCTCTTGATTATGAGTTTAATCTTTATGCTCACCCATTTTATATCGATTCATATTCTTATCTATCCTCTTATTGTTCATTTATCTCCACCATTTCTTTAATGTATATCTTCTTGTGATTACTTGTTATCATAATATAATAATGGCCCCTAAGAAGCAAGGGTACAAGGAATTAAATAATTTTTAGGTTTTCTTATGTAAATTTTTTGTTTGTTCAAAATTTTATCAAGACAGGAATCCTTTGGATCCTAGTTTTGTAACACTATTATATTATTTGTCTTTAAAATTATGTAATAGTAATTTATGAAAAATAATAGTCACTATAGTTATTATCCGTGAAAAATTTAGTTAATTTTAGAATTTGAATTATAGAACATTATTATAACCACTTAGAATGAGACTATGTATATAAAATCAACAAAAAAGATTTGTTTTGGGGAAAAATAAAAATAAAGATCCCAAAATCCATGAATTTAGAGTTAATTGCACAAAGGGGTAAATTATTTATTCAAGAAGTGTAGACATATGTTTTGTTAAAAACATTTCAATTTTAGATAATGGTGGGAACCCAAAAAAACTAGGCCAATAATCCATGTATGGGACAATGCAACAAGTCTCCAAAGGATATCCCCAATCCCATGGATAGCAGGGTTCCAAATTTCTGGGTGATGCTAACCCTGATATCTCAGGATATGAACAATAACCAAAATAATGTTGAACATCATCCTTCAACTAAGAGGGAGAAACTCGATATCGATCCTTTTATTAAAAAAACATGTAATGTTTTTTGGATCTTCTAATCCCATCATCATCAAATCGTAATTCAATTCAATAGGGAATATCTTTTCTGTGGTTCCATGTTCTGAAATAGAGACAGAGACTTCGGATATGAATTTTTTATATGGGGAGCCTGATCAATGGTCGTTGTTGATTAATAACACCAAGATGAAGTATGAAAATAAAGAGATATAATTAGAAGACAATTACGAAGTATTTATTAACAATTATTTCCATCGAACAGTTCATACAATGATAGAGAGATAATTCTTAGAACTCAAGAAAAAGGAAGGTTTATCTGTCATGAATCATGAAGAAAATTTCAAAATTATTTCAAAGAATTCCTCTATATTTATTATCAATAATGATATAAATATATATAGATTGATTATTGGTGTGAAAAAAATCCTTTGTAAAGCTATATTAATTCAATAATTTAGGAGTTATAAAGAAGTAGTTCAATATTACCTCAAAGTGGTGGAGATTGGAAATGGTCCCATGGTATGGAGATATGAATTAAGAAAGGCATTTTAAAGTAAGAGGATATAATGAAAAGGTAGGAAATAAATCTAAACCAATCATATATAAAAAAATATTGGAAGAACCATCATGGGAATTCCCTTAAAGGGAAGGGGAAATGATTCAATTGTGGGAGAGAAGGCCACCAAGCTCATGAATGTTTAAGAATCACGAGGAAGTTGAACTATGTGGTATAAGAATGTATAGTTCCACCTATAGTTCAATGGTTCAATTATATGGAGCAAGGGAACTATGAAATCAATTTCACTAAACCTTAGGTCCCTAAGGGTAATCAGTATTACCAACCACCAAATCTATAGGAGCATGAGAAATCTTATTCCATCACTACTACTACGGTAGAGCCTAAATTGATGTGGTTATAAGTATCATGGTTATTTATTCAATAATAGAAAATACAATTTGATTCTTGTTCTACGAATTATTTACTATCGTCCAATTTTAATATAATTCTTCAAACACCATATCAAAATATGGAGCTTGATTTATCTATGAAAATAATAAAAGGGGAAATTATTTCATCTTATGTATATAACTCCTCCCTGATTAATTTTTTTTTTCATACTGAAACAACCATAAAATATTTTCTTACTTTCTTTGGTAGAGTATGATGTTATCTTGGGATTGTATTGACTAAAATTATAGAAAGATAACATCAACTATAGGGAAAGGTAGATGACTCACATCCTAAGGATTCATCCACTTATGTTCAAGCCTAATCTGAAGGATTAATATTCTTTAAAATAATCATCTCAACTGTAGATCTTGTAACATTATGATAAATCATATCATTATCATATGACTGAGACAAAAGATTGAATTGTGAATGAATACATGGCCATTGTGAGGGACTACAAAGATGTGTTCATTAAAGAATATTCTATAGGTACTCATAATTACGATGTTGTGTTCTCAATTGAACTTATTCCTAGATCTCTACCTATATCGAAGACACCTTATCTAATTCGCAATATTGGGATGGAGGAACTGAAGAAACAGTTACAAGAGAATATGCACATTTGTTTTATATGCTTGAGAGATTTACTATGGGGTGCACTATTCAAATACATCAGTAATATGAATGGATCAATGATCCTCTACATTGATTATCATGATATCAGTAATGTCATGACAATGAAAATGTATCCCCCACCCAAGATAAATGACTTTTTCTATCAACTGCATGAGAATGAAATTTTACAAAGGAAGCCTTCAGTTGGGATACCCCCAATTAATAGTGACCTTGAAAGATATTCCCATGACTAACATTCAAACAAGGTATGTAAACTATCAGATCATAGTGATGCCCTTGAGACTCACTATGTTATACCTCGACCTATGAGATGATTTTATTTTAATTATTTATCTGCCATCAAATATTTGTGTTGGGGTATGGGGTGAGTCTCGTACGAAATCCCTGAGTTTATGTTAAAAAGTGGATGTTTTGGGTTCGACGTCGTTGGATGCACGAGCATAGTGCGATGTTGCATGACATCACCCACACAACTGCATAGAATTTTCAACATTGAATAATTAAAATTAATATATAAAATTTAATTTATTATTTCTGAAGTGCATTGTGTTGCATTTGTTGTCAATGAGACATGAAGTTGTCTTGGAATGAATGGATGTCAAGGAGTCAAGATGTGAATGTCAAAGGATGTGATAGTGATGGTGATGAATGGAGAATGGCCATGGAACATAAAGATGCATGTCACTTAGGAGATTCACTAAGTGGCATAGGAGATGTGGTTGAAACATTCTCTAGTAATATCTGACGATTGTTGAGCTGCTCTTTAAGTTCAAAGAACTTGTATCCTGATGATACAATGTCACAACATTGTTTGAAGACCATGCATTGTAGTGACAATGCATGAGGAGTTGAAGAAGATCCATCCACAAGTACTAAGTGGATGAAGTGAGCTGAAGAAGTCCTTGTACTAACTCTTAGTGCATGTGAATTGGAAGTGATCCAACTTGATCTCTGATTAGATCAATGAAGTACATTGGAGATTTCATGTTGATTCAAGAGTTCGGTTGAAGATGAAGAACCTTCAGGAATTTCACTCCTAAGTGAAGAATAAATGTTTAAGAGGAATGGAGGAATTCTTAAGAAGAAGAGAAGAGAAGAAATAGAGATGGGAAGAAGAATGGCTTGGAGTGGCATATGGCATATTACACTTGGTACTTTGTTTTTATACAAAGACACTTAGTGTTTTACACTAGCAAAAAATTGGCCAGCCAAGGCACCTTGGGGGTTCAACCCCAAGGCATGGGCGCTAGGGCACCACGCCCATGGGGGAACCCGTGGGGCGAGCCAGGGCGGCAGGGCGCACACCCAAGACACTGCATGGGTGCCTGGGGCACGCCCGGAGGAGCGCGGCAGGGGCGCATGAGCGCACCCGTGTGTGCATAGTGGGCGCTAAGCGCGCCCGCAGGAGGCATGAGTGGGCGCAGAGGCGCGCCCGCATGGAGCATAGTGGGCGCAGAGTGCGCCCGCAGAGAGAACCCGGTGTGGGGCGGCACCGGGAGGGGAGAAGTTCAACTGAGCGCTGAGAGGCAGCGCTTAGTTGATAAAGCGCGAGAAAACCGCGCCCCGTTTCGATGTGGGACGCGGAAAATTTCCCGGGAGCGAATCTGAGCCGCTCGATTGATCGCGCGCTTGATCTGCGCCGCACGATCCATCCGCGGCGCCGCGATCTAATCCAGGCCGTTGAAGATCTGATCCGACGGCCCCGGCTTCGTCCTCAACCTCGAGCTCGGCCGAGGCATCTCCCGCGACGCCGCTGAACCAGAGGCCATCCGACCACCCGTTTTCGAGTTCCCGGCTG
Organism: Viscum album; assembly: GCA_963277665.1. NCBI lineage: Eukaryota > Viridiplantae > Streptophyta > Magnoliopsida > Santalales > Viscaceae > Viscum > Viscum album. Next base: position 1,184,134,462 of record OY728136.1, read on the forward strand.
TCTCTTTCAAAGCTGAAGGCTCCAATGAGTTCGTCCGGCCCTACTGAACACAACCATGTATAAAAATGGGAATGCATGCTATGTTTGGAAGAATTCGAAGAAGGCCAAGGCAAGAGAATCTGCCGAGGCTTTGAAGGGTTTATGGTTTGCATGGATTAGCCTAAACCGAAGGCCGTGCATGCGTTACAAGTCGCATGCACGTAGAGGAAATTAAATAGGAAGAACCCGCGTCAAACCGAGAATGAAAAACAAGATTTGAAAAGATTTTTTAAAGATCCGAAGATCTCGGGTGTTTGAAGTTATTTCACGCGGATAGAACTGCCTCTCCTCTGCCTATATAAATGAGGCCGAGCCCTCGAGAATGCTTGCTGAGTTTTTGAAGAAAGAAGTCCCGTGAGAAGCACTCTGTGCCTCACGAAGTCGAAGCCCTGCGCGCACACTTGCGCGACAGTGAAGCCCGGAGCACCCCTTGCTCCGTTTGGTTCCTTTTGCGCATCCCTTGCGCGAAAGAAGAAAAGAGGAGGTCCCTGCGCGCCTCTCTTGCGCGACAGGAAGGAGCCGAGCCGCATATTTGCGCGCTCGAGACTCTTGTTCCCTCTCTGCCCGCACCCTTGCGCGGCAGGAGGAAGATCCCGCGGGTGTTGCACTTGCGCACCCCGCGGAAGGAGGAACTTGCGCGCCCGACCAGCCTTGGATCCAAGTGACCCTTGCGCGCCTCTGTTTGAAGACACTCGGGCTGTGTGTGCAAAAACAGAAGAGAACCCGAGGCTTGCACCTTGTGTGTGAAAAGAAGGCCGTAGCCTTGGGTGTGCGTGAAACAAGAAGACCACCACAATTCGGGCAGTGTGTGCACAAGAAGTGGGAGGCCGAGACCACACCATTGTGTGTGTGTGAGATAGTGAAGAAGTAAGCCGAGGCCAAGTGTATGCAAAGTGGAGAACCCAAGCCGTAGCCTTGTGTGGGTGAAGTGAAGACCACACCTTAGTGTGTGTGTGCAAAATTGAAGAACCACCTATGGGTTAAGTGTGTGCAAGAACAAGTGAAGACCACACTTTGTGTGTGTGCCAAAGAAGGCCGAGGCCTTGCCTCGTGTGTGTGCCAAGTGGAGAAGAAGAACCCGAGGCCTTTGAGCCTTGTGTGCAAAAAGACAACAAGGGGAGGCCGTAGCCCTTGGAGGTTGAGCACACATGAAGTTTAAAAGAGAAAAACAAAGTGTGTGTGCAAAGTGGAAGAGTACAAGAAGTGTGAAGGCCAAGTTTAAAGTGTGTGCAAAGTGAAACAAGTGTGTGCAAAAAGACAACAAGGCCGAACCTTAGTGTGTGTGCAAAACAAAGTGTGTACACACTAAGAAGAAGAGAAGACATCCACACTAGTGTATAACACACATTTATGTGTGTAATCAAAAGAGAATAAAGTGTATGATGTTCAAGGAGTTGGTGTGTGCTTAAAGTGTTACACCCTTTGTGGGTCTACTGCACCAAGAAGAGGAAAGGGAAAGTGCATGCATGCATGCATGCACGTGCACACGTGAACAGTGCTAAATTAGTGGTGTGCATCTGAGGAGTCCAAGACTTGAAGATCTTGCAGAGATTTGAGAAGGCCATGCACTCAGTGCATGAAGTTGAATTGATGTGAGACTGAGCCAGACTAAAGTGAAAGATATTGTTTGTCTGAGTTTGCAGTATTCGAGAAGCCCTGATCAACCACAAGTGATCAGGAGAGAAGAGCAAGGCCAGCAGCCTTTATCCCAGGCTGCTGAGGATACTTGAAGAAGCTTAAAGAGAAGAAGAGCTACTCGTGTGACTCGAGGAGCCAAGAGAAGACCCTGTGGGACTCAGGGAGAAGAAGTCTTCAGTGGGATTCTGGAGCAGGCCAGTGGGACTCTGGTAACACTGTGGGACGCAGTATAAAGACCCTCCTGTGGGACTCAGGAGAGATACAGTGGGACTCTTATCGACCATTGTAATTCTAACAAGTTATAATGGGAGAATCCATGCTGAGAGAGCATGGCAAGGATGTAGGCCTTTGGTGCCGAACCTTGTAAATCCTTGTGTCCTGTGCCTTTTCATTACTGCATCATTCGGGAAAGGTTGAGAGATACAAGAAGAGTGGATCGAGGCTTTAACCAGCCATAGAGGTTTAATTGATAAAGAATCAATTAGTAAAAAGTTTTAAGGGATCACTGATTCACCCCCTCCCCCTCTCAGTGATTCACACTGATCTGGGCACTACAATTTCTTCAAAAAAACATTATGGTTATTAAGAATTATAATTTTTTAATTTTAGACAAATTCTAAAATTGTTAATTTTATTATAATTAAAATGAAATAAATACTTTTATTATTTTGTATTGCTACATGTTATTTTTATTGATGTTATTATGATTTTGATTATTATTATTACATTATTACTATTACTATTACTATTACTATTACTAAGTAACTATAATATTAATTAGATTTATTTTAGGGTGTATTTTTAAAAGAAAAAATAATGATTAAAAACGCTATCCTCCCTTCTCCAGGTGATGGGGACCCAACCTACCCTTGTCTGCGGAGCGAACAGGATCGACCCTACCCTCAGACCCTGTCGCCCTCGTTCTCAGTGCGGTATCCCACATCCCCAGCTTCCCTCTGCCTCCCAGTGTCGACCATTGTCGCCCCCTCTCTAGCGTCAGCCTTCGCGCTTCTCCCCAGCACCCCAGCACGGTCCCCCTCTTTCTCGTCACTGTAGCCCGAGTCCTACATGTGCATCAGCACCGACCCCTCAAAAAACTTTTACGACAGTGGCGATCCCTCCCCCTTCCCGTAGATGTAGCGTGAGACCCTACGGCTATCTGCCTCTCCTTACAGCGCGCCCTGCTTCGGCCAACCGACACCCCCGGCCTCCTACTTCTGGCGAAGAAGCCCCCCTCAGATCCCCTGCTCAGTGCACAGCTCCCTTGGACGATGATCTCACCCAACCAGGCAGACCTCCTCTGACCACCAACACCCTTGGCTGACTCGCCTGCCCTCCAATCGACAATCCCCTTGACGCAACCTCCATATTTTCTGATGCGATGTTTTCTCACGTCACCTATACATACCGACGCGAACCCTCTGGTGCACTACCCTACTGGGACAACCATCCTCCTCATGCAACATCCCCTTCCAGGCATGTATATTTTCTCTTGGGACTCCCTTTGGGTGGGTTTTTGTGTTTAGCACCGAAGGTGAGGGTCTTAGACCATTTCCAGTTGTCGCTGCCATGCGTGGTGAAGATCATGATCCCACCACTTGGTTTCACTTATTTTATTAATGCTTTTATATGTTTTTGAGACCTTAGAATTTGTTTTGTAGGGTGTTAGACCTTACTGCATGGTTTAAGACGTGCGTCTTATGTTTCATCTTGGTCTCGAGGTAGGTTTCTTAATGTTCTTGCCATTAAGGTTTAAGTTCATCTTTTTTGTAATCATTTCCTCTTATAATTATGCCAAATGTTGATGTGAAATTTATTTGTAATTTATTTGGTGTACGAAATGATAGTTCAATTATTATTGTGTGAAAAAGATGTTGTTTTGTTATGTTTGAACACACCATTTGTTCGATTAAATGTTTTATTAATTTCTCACCTCGGTTATCAATTTAAATATGTTCGTGGCATAATTTTTTTTTTCAGTTGGTTGATTCTTAAATGGAAACTATTTTACTAAATGTTGCATGTGACGCTAATAAATTGCCTGGTTGGCTCATATGCTAAATTTGGAAAAATAAAATGTATTGTTTTGGTTTTATAAAACAGTTGACATCTTGCGAAGTAGTATTTTGGGGCTCCTTAATTGGTTTCAAACAGGTTGTGGTCTAATAAAAAAAATTGGTATATTTTTTTTAAGGATGTGGAAGAGCAAGTGGTGGTTTTACCCCCTTTTTTGGGAAAAGAATATTGTTCTTTTAATGTGGTGATTTGTGTAATGTGTTTAATGCCTGTTTTGAACTTGATGGAAAATGATGAAATTGTTTTGTTGAAAACCCTCATAGGATAACTCTCTTGCCTTGGTTTTGACTGATTGTGTGGGAGGCCCACGATTAAAGGCTCCCAGGAGCTCGAATGGTTTAAAGGAAATGGGTTTCACCATCGACTGGCTCAGGATGATTCTTGTGGTGATTTATTATTATATATACTTTGATTGGATGCTCTCCTAGCATCGGTTGGACCACCCCATTTGTGAATACCTGAGATATGTTAACCTGGTAATATGAGAGAATATTCTGAGAATGATTTCCGCACTGGTAGGTTATGGTACTGACCAGTGGCCCATATTAGGTTGATATGTTTGGGTTCATTTTTATGAGATTTTCCCTCGTCCTACCAGAGAAAGGATGTCCAGGCATTTAGAGCATTTTGATTTCATCATGTGTGACATGTTAATGAGGATGACGTCTCATGTATTGGTGTCTTCTAGATTATTCTTGATCTCTTAGGTTCAACCCTGACTATTAAGATTTTGTTTCTTGTATAAGTGATTATGATTCTTATATGTAAACCTACATCACACTTTATATGTGATTTCTATTGTGCCTTCCTGTATTTTTTTTCTCGGAAAGTGGTGATCTGGTTTTGGTTGGGTTTATAGAATTGGTTTTCAAAGGAAAATGTTTTATCCTTTTTAAAAAAATATGAAAATGTAAACATGACATTCCCTTTGAAAATTTTATTGACACTAATGAAAAGAATCTTGTTTTTAAAATGGTTAATGGAAATGATTCTTACTTTGTTTATAAGTAAAATTTGTCGAAAAAGAAACTTTTATTATTAGTAGATCAGAAATGAAATATTGTTTCTTTTATTTTAAAAGTAGTGCATTAGGAATAGATATCAGGCTAGCCTACCAAGTTTTAATATTCACAGAAATAGTTGGATTCTTTTTTTAGTGTATGTGTAGGCTCCAGCTTGGGTACACTCACCTTGGGCAACGCTTGATCGTTGAGTCAGGGAGTGACCCATGGTGTCACACAGAGTTAGTTCAAACATTGAGTTTGGTTAGTATAATATTATTTAGTTCATGTTTTTTTGTTTGATTAATTTATTCTACGCCTCTCTTTATTATTTCATCTTCTTTTATTTATTTTCATTGGGAGAAATCGTTTGGATCATCACTGTCGATGCCCTGACGCTTATCGCCAGCCCGGGTGGATCGCAAACACCTCTCGTGGCTTGCCACGGATCGGCTCGAGTGATCGGTTCAGGGTCGACCAGTGTTGGTTTTTAAAAAATTGGTATCAAATGAGGTCGGATATTAGTAGACCTTAATTTTCCGAGAACCATTTTTTTATTTTGGATGTCATGGTAGATGGAGTAGGATTGTCGGTACTCGAGGGGTAGGTGTAGGAAGAGCGTCGCAGACTCTGGCTTATTCGGATCCTTAGGTTTCCATGGGATGTCCGGTTTAATTAGTTCTTTGGGTTATTTTGGAATGTTTTGTGATTGGGATACGACAAGGGGAGTTTCACTAATAGTCCTCTTAAGCCACATGGCCTAGCAATCCATGTTGAACAAGGGGCATGGTCCTAAAAGGATCTCTCTGTCTGTGACGTGTTTGGAATATGGCTGCCAACCATATAGAGAAGTCACCACCCAATACTAGTTTTCTGTTTGAGATGTTTTGGGTTTCCTGGGACTTCTAAAAGTCAGTTGAATTAAAAAAAATTGTTTTTGAAAATTGATCCATTGAAATGATATGTTTAATTTGGGAATTGTTTTAAAAGAAATAGGATGAATGATTTGTTTACGAAAAATGATGTTTATTGGTTTTGGCATTGGTGTTCTTATGGGTGCTCACATGCATAGTGGTATGTTGGAATATGAATGGATGCCAGGTATGGTGGATGGATGCTCAAGGTGGCACGATAACATGCATGTCAGTGAGACTTTAAAGAATACCAATGGTGAGAGTCTAACCCACAAATCTTGTTTTTAAATTATAGAAGTTTTCAAAGAGGAATGTTTTGATGTTATGATAGCTTGTTTTCATGTGTTTAGAGCTTGTCACCTGTGTGGTATTTTATTTTTATGATTTTTATTTATTGACATGTCCTTGATTGGATTCTTGACATTTCTTTTCCAATGGTTATCCCCTTGAAGCTTCTATGGGTGATCATAGTACGATTGATCAACATAAGGATTTTATGCATGAGTTTCAAAAGATAGACCCACCTATCTGTTATGTTCATGTAGAACCTTATGTTTTAGAGGATTGGATGCAGATGATTGAAATATACTTTGACCTCATTGAGTTTCCTGAGTCATTGAAGGTCATGTTAGCAGCCTTCAGGCTTGAATGTTTACCGTGGATGTGATCATAGTCTGTTTCTCGAATCAAGCCCTTTAAAGAGCTTACCTAAGAGGTTTTCAAGTATTTGTTCATTGATATGAGTTTCTCTAAAGAATAAAGGGTGAGTAAGAGGATGGAGATGTTTTATCTACAATAGGGAAAAATATCAATGTTGGAATATTTCCATCGCTTTTTAGAGCTCGTAACTTATGATTCATGGTATGCCGTAGATGACTCTATGAAGGATCGACTCTTTGAGGCCGGTCTCTGCTCCGATCTAAATTCGAAGGTGTCAACATCCAACATAACTTATGTTACTGATGTGGTGAGAAAATATTTTCATGTTGATTCCATGATGGAAGGAGTGCTCGAAGTAGTCCTCCCTCCTTTAATCTATACGAGTAGTGGGGAGGATTTTGGAAAGGAGATGAGGAAGTGATCGAAAGTCGATGAATAATGTCTTGGAATAAAAAGGCATTGAATTCTTCTATAAACCACTTTACAGTGATATATACTCCTGTGTTATTAGTGTGGAATGCTAGGTCACAAGAGGTCATCATGCCCACGTTCTCCTATGTCCAGTCATGCATGCAGATGTTTGGGTCACTTACAACGATTCTTTCAGGGCATTACTAGAAAAATCATGGAGGAAATTATCATTATTGATGTGTTATTGGGTTTTGTTTAAATTTTCATGTGTATGTTACCTTTTAGTGTAAGATATATTTTATCATGGAAGGTGTACTGATGGTGTTTTGGGTTTTGAAATGTATGGGAATGTCGTGAGTTTTTTCATGAACTCTGGTTTTCAATGCCAGTGTGGTTTTCATTTCAAAATCATGTCTATAATTTTATCAAATCAAAAGATGTATGTTTGTTTTTGGGATTATCAGAACCTAATTGTGAGGAAAGAGACAATTCATCCATTTGATATCTAGCCAAAATGCCTCGGAGTGAAGCAGGCAGGTAGTCAAAAACTCTTGGGGAATTTTAAAAATTTTGGTTAAGGTTGTGCATCTATTGTGTGGTGAGGTAGTTATAGAATTTCTAATGTGGATTCTCTAATATTGTAAATTTATCTCATCATAAAGGGCACGATGGAATTATCCCTTACACAATGTCAGTAATTATGCCTTTTGGATGTGAGTTTCTTAACATTGGCCTTAAATGGACCACCCATGTGAATCAGTGTTAGATTTGGTTTGTGTCAATCCTAAAGTGATGGGTTGTGAGTAAAAGTATTTTGTGGATTCATTAACCAACTCCTTGGGGCCTCCCTCCTCACCCATGGGTTGAGGGTTATTAGATCGTTCTGAGATTTGGGTTAATCTATTATCACTTTTGGAAGGGGGTGAATGGTTTAAATGTTCTTACTTTGTTATTTCTAGATTGAGTACATCCTGGTTTAGGCCTAAGTCCTTTTTTTGATTGGTCGTGTATAGGATGGTTCTTTATGATGGGGAGACCCACCGTGAGTCTCTTTGGATTTTCTCTTAGTCGTTATCTGATGCTAGTTGAGTTCTTATGGTGGGGATTTTGTTCAAGACCCTCCTATACTGGTGATTTATTTCAGGCAATAGAGTTCAGTCCCATTGGTGGTCGATGGAATGACCTTGGATTAAGAGTTTGGATCATGGTTATGTGGAATCCTTAGATGTTGATCAATCAGCTAGATAGTGTGGTGGCTTTCAGAGGGCGGAAAATGTTATTATGGGGAGAATTGTCACACCCCGACCTATGTGATTATTTTATTTTAATTATTTTTCTTCCATTGAATATTTTTTCAGTTGTCTAGGGTGAGTCCTGGATGAAATCTATTTGTTTCTGTTAAAAAGTGTGAGTTTTGGGTTCGACGTCATTGGATGCACGAGCGAAGTGCGATGCCACGCAACATCATCTAGGAAACTGTGTGGCCTTTTTGACTTTAAAGAATTAAAATTAATAAATAAATGTTAATTTATTATGCCCTCTAAAATCAATATGGTTATTAAGAATTTTAATATTTATATTTTTGATGAAAAATAAAATTCCTAATTTTATTATCATTATAATGAAATAAAAACTTTTATTATTTTTATTTTTATCATCATGTTATTATTATTATTGATGTTATGATTATCATTATTATCACTTTTATTATTATTATTACAATTACTATGTAACTATAATTTTAATTATTTTAATTTTATGATGTTTTTTTTATAAGAAAAAATAATAATTAAAAACCCTAGCTTCCCTTCTCCATGAGACGATGACCCAACCTCCCCTGGTGTGTGGTCCGAACAAGTGTGACCCAACCCTCAAACCCCATAATCCTACTTCTCAGCATGGTATCCCACCACCTTGGCTTCCACCTGCTTCCATGTGTCGACCCTTATCACCCCCTCTTTAGCCCCAGCCACCACGCTTCTCCCCAGTGCCAAACCCCCAACCAACTTCTTCTCCCACGGCACACCATCCCCCTTCCCACAAGTGCAGTATGCGACTTAGATGGCTCTCGGCCTCTCTTTGAAGCACACCCACTCCGCCCGACAGACCCCCTCGGACTCCTGCATCCACCGGCGATTCCCCTCTCAGACCCCTTGATCTATGCGGAACACCCTCGGCTGACAATCTCACACCTCAGTCCGCCCTCCTCCAGCCACCAACACCCTTTTCTGACTCCCATGCCCTCCGTGTGGAAATCCCCTTGCCCAACCTCCCTCTTTTTTGACGCAATCCTTTCTGACGACGCCTCCTCCTACAAGTGCGACCACTCCACTGTGCTTCCCTACTAGAGCAGACCTCCTCCGGTAGAGAAATCCCTTTCCAGGAATGTAGTTGTTCTCTTGGGACTCCCTTTGGGTGTATTTCGGTGTTTACCACCGATGGTGAGGGTCTCAGACCATCATGAGCTGGGGATTCCATGTGTGGTAAAGATCTTATTACCGCCTCTTGGTTTCACACTGTTTGTGTAACACCCAGGCCCTACCTCATTGTCTTGTGGAGGCGGTGAGAGTTATTGGCCTCAGGCGATGTTCCCAAGGCGCCAAAGGCTGGCAATAAATGCCGAGGAATTTTAAAACAAATTGGGGAACGATTATCCTTTAAGAAAAAACCAACCAAACCATCCACTACCAACCACTATATGATGCATGTCAATCAAAACATTAAAGCATGTATTCTCTAAGGGAAACCATGTTGTTCCACAATACAATCCAAAAACAGTACAACCAGTACCATATCAGATTACTATACGGAAGAATCAAAAAAAGACCCAAAATAAGCCATGACACACTCCATGGCTCCACACCAAGCTTCATGCTCCAAGCTCCACCCAGACAACATGTTGCACCACTAAAAAAGGGTGATTCCTTACCATTTACCACATCATGGTACACATCATCTGCAAAGGCACCAACATTCCATAGTAGGGGGGAGTGCTAAAACATAGTAGGATTTCCCCAAATGAATTCCCAACACACGCCACTTGGATAAAACCATTAGCACATTTATATAAAATAGTATATATAAAATAATCACAAGTGAAACCATTACCATAAGCCATGCATACCCTTACCAAGTCGTCTTACCCAAACCAACCAAGGGAAATCCAAATAAACATTCCACAAGCCATTTCATCATTTACATACTAGCACAAAAAATTTCCAACTTGCAAAGAAATGCACAACAAACAACCAAAACAAGAAAAAAGTGTAGCTTCCATCCAACCTGTTCACCCATTCACACCTAGAGGTACTTCCCGACCACAACCAAACGGTGGAGATTCCGTCCAAATCATTCACCTATTCACACCTAGTTGTACTTCACGTATACTTATCCATTGATGGTGGCCTTTCCATCCACTATCCATCCCCTTTTTATAGTGATAATTCTCACCACTTCCACACAACATTACAATCAATCACAACCAAGCACATAACCCACCAATGTCAAAAAAAATTGAAATCAACCAATTCCTTCGCATACCAACCCAATTCAATAAATCATCCATTTACTGAAAACCATTTTCCATGAAAAACCACATTAAAAAAAAACATCTTCATTGAAACCCATTTTTCATCAACCATTTTCCCAAATCAATCTCAACAATGCATTTTAAAATATCTATTTTAAAATCCACAACAAGTCCCTTTCACCATAAAACCCCATTTTCCCAAAAATCCCTAAAATATCGCCCAAGGGATTTCCAACCAATTTCACAAAAACAAATCACAATTAATTTTTCAGCACAACAAATTAATTGTATCAAAGAACAACTAGTTCTAACCATGTGGAGTCAAGAGAGAAGCCCCCCTACCTTTAGGGTTCTGGAAAAATCGAGCCACAAGAAACCACTCTTCAAATCCAGCGAATGCACCACCAAAACCTCTCTAGACCCCCTTTCCTAACATCCACATGCCTTAAAATCAACATACAAGGCAACCACAAATCTAGATCTACACACAACAGGTGCATATCTAGAAAACCAAGAAAGAGGGAAGATTAGATCTTGAGGAAAACACAATGAACCCAAGATGAGATACCCTAGAGAAACTGCCATCAAACCACCTCTAAACCCATTCAAAACGCTTAAAAAATGTGTGGGAGAGCACCTACAACCATTGAAAACTGAAGAAACCGAGTGAGGCTCGAGTGGGATAGAATTTTGAGAGGAATGAGGCAAGCCCGAGCGACCCCATGTTTTTAAACCATACTATTAAGTGGCTACACGGTTATTTTGCATGGTTTGGAAAATTGTGCGCTAACTGTGTGCACGATACTGCCTTGAGAGATAGGGTCTTCACGGTTGCCTCATACAGTTTGGAAAACCATGCACAATCTATGCGAAGCCTACTGTCTCCACCTACACAGTTTCCTGGAGCATCCGCATTGTTTCCCCAAACCGTGATCAGACCATTCTCCCCTAGAAACGCCTCCAAACTTATTTAAAACCATTCCAAACTCTCCCAACCTATTCCCAACTAATTCCATGCACTTTAAACACATAAAATATGCACAAAAAGGCCACATAACTCAAACCAGGGGTACTAAATTCTCCTTACCATTGGATTTTCTGTCCCTAGAATGTTTTGAACCTACCCTTTGCAGAAAGAGCTCGGGCCACTACTCGACCATCTCATTCTCCCACTCCCAAGTCTCCTCTTGAATCTGACCATGTTTCCACAAAACACAAACTAAACCGATGATTTTACCATAAAATACTTTCTCTTTCCTATCCAAAACCTTCACTGGCACGTGCCCCAACAAAGCATCCAGTTCTAGCTCGACATGATCTAATCGAATCACATTGTCACTATCCAGATGACACATTTTCACTTGAGACACATGAAACACATTGTGCACTACACTGAACCAAGGTGGAAAATCCAAAAAATAAGCCTACTCACAAACCCTCTCAAGAATCTCAAATGGTACAATATACCTCAGAGATAACTTTTCCATGCTTCCCAATCCGACAATGTCCCAACCTAGGAGTGATCCTCAAGAAAACATGATCACTAACCTCGAAAGACAACTATCGTCGACCATGATCCTCATTTGATTTATGATGACTCATAGCCATATCCATTCTCTTCCTGATAAACTTGATCTTCTCCGTAGTCTCCAAGATAATTCTCGGTCCAACCATCGAGGACTCACCCGTTTCCACTAAACATAGTGGAGAACGACATGACCACCCATACAACACTTCAAACGGAGCCATATGTATGGATTCCTGATAACTGTTATTGTATGAGAACTCAACCAATGACAAGTGGTCCTCCCACGAGCAAAAAAATCTATAACACAAGCATGCAATATATCCTCTAAATTTTTTATCGTCCTCTCGGATTGACCATCCGTCTGAGGGTGATACGCTGGACTCATGGTCAACATAGTTCCAAGGGCTTGCTGTAAGGATTTCCAGAAATGAGATGTAAACCTCGGGGCTCTATCGGATACAATAGAAACCAAAACACCATGCATTTTTACCACATTCCACATATAGAATTTGGACAGGTCATCCACCTTATGAGATTTACAAATTTGGATGAAATGGGCCGACTTCATTTGACAATCCATTATCACCCAAATGACATCGTGATTTATAACTGTTCTTGGGATACATGTGACAAAATCCATCGTTATTTTCTCCCACTTCCATACAGGGATTGGTAAATACTGCAACATTCCTGCTGGCCTCTGATGCTCTGCCTTGACCTGATGACAAGTCAAGCATCTCAAAAAAAAACTCAGACACTCTCCTTTTCATACCAGCCCACCAAAACTGAAATTTTAATGCTTTATAAAGTCTCTAAATTCCAGGACAAACACCCACCTAGAATGATGGTACACCCAGAGAAGATCATCCTGACAAGGAACATGTACAACTATCCAATTTAGAAAACAAAAAACTGAATCTCCATTCAGTTTTCAACCCTCAATGGTCTCCCCACCATTGAGTCTCAACCCCATTGTCACACACTCAGAATCAAATATTTGTGCCTCTATAACCATGCTAACCTTGTCATGAATAAAAAAACGAGATAGAAGACTACTATATCGCCCTGGTCCTTATAATCCAACCGCATGTCAACTATAACTGACATTAACTCCTACTAGTCTCATACCTGTTTCACCACCTAAGCATATGATTTTCAACATAATGCATCTGCCACCGAATTTACCTAACCTGGTGTGTACATCAAGTCAAAATAAAACATCTGTAGATATTACATCCATCTCCTTTGCCTCAAGTTTAAATCTCTCTGTGAGAAAATATGCTTCCAGCTCTTATGATCTGTATATACCGAGAATTTCTCACCAAAGTGATAATGATGCCACACATTCAAAGCATGCTCCACTACTACCAATTCCAAATCAAGAGTTGGGTAGTTCTTCTCATGCACCCTCAAATATCGCGATCCATACGCAACTACATGATTTACTTTCATGAGAACGCACCCCAACCCAGATCCTTATGCATCGCAATACACCACATACCCATTTCCTGATTTTGGAAAAACCAAGATGGGTGCTGATGTAAGGCGACCCTTTAGCTCTTCGAAACACTGTTGACACTATTCATTCCACTGGAATGGAACATTATTTCTGGTCAAAGATGTCATTGGCAAATCCAAACGTGAAAAATCACGAAGAAAATGCCAATAATACCCAACTAAGTCGAGGAAACTCCAATCCTCAAACAAATTCTTTGGCGGTTTCCATGAGATAACAACCTCTATCTTTTCTGGATCCACTAAAACACCTCTTTCAGAAATCACATGGCTATGAAAACAAACTACCTATATCCAAAAGTCACACTCTCACAATTTGGTATATAACCAATGATACCTCTAGATCCCCAGCACTGTCGCCAAGTGCTGCTCATGATCCACCCTTGTCTTTGAATACACCAAAATATATTCTATAAACACCACCACAAATGAGTCCAGATATCTCTGAAATATCTTATTCATCAATTCCATAAACACCACTGGCTCATTTGTTATACCAAAGGTCATTACCACATATTCATAATGGCCATATCTACTTATAAAAGCTGTTTTAGGAACATCATCCTTTATCACCTGAAATTGATGATATCCCGACCTCAGGCCGATATTGTAGAACCACTGGGATCCCCTCAACTGGTCGAACAAATCATCAATTCATGGAAGTGGATATCTATTCTTTATCGTAACTTGGTTAAGTTTACGATAATAAACACAGATCCTCAAAGTTCCATCCGTCTTTTTCATAAACAACACCAGCACTACCCACAGGGATGTGATAGGATCGATAAACCCTTTGTTTTCTAACTCTTCCAACTGAACTTTAAATTCCCTCAATTCATTAGGGTCCATCCGATAAGACAGAACTGAGATAGGACTGGTGCCTAAAAAGAGATAAATTTTAAACTCCACTTCTCTTAAGGGAGGTAACCCAGAGAATTCTTTAGGAAAAACATCAATGAACTGATCCACCACTGTTTGAAGAACACTCTGCTAAACACCCATTACTGATTATAACGACAAATACCGCCAACCGATACAATAACATTCCCACTGATAGTGCCAAAAAACCCATTACACCATACCTTTTTTGCCTCTCTTCTTTAAAGAGATGTCTAACACTATCGTGTGTCGTAAAAGCCACTGTTTTCACATCACAGTCAATGTGAGCCTTAAATGCCACCAACCAATCCATTCCTAGGATTACATCATACCCATCCATCTCAAGCACTAAGAAATTCCACATTAGCTCCACCTCACCCACAATGATACAACATGCTCTACACAGGAAGGCTCGATAGTCACTTTGACTCAAAGGAGTTTGATGTTTTAAAACTGATGGCATCATTTCTACCTTTATACCCAGCAAATCAACCACACGTGCAGCAACAAAAGAGTGAGAAGCACCCATATCAAACAACACTTGCATCAAGGTAGAATTCAAAAGGATAGTACCTTGCACTGTGGATTGTCCCGAATGATCATCCAATAAAACCTATTCTGCTCCAAAAACATGTTTTCTTGCCACACTCTACTCTTTATTTCTCTGTTGAGGCATTGTGGTATTCCTAGAATCACCATGACCCACTTTACTCTGCTACCGAGGAGTATGTTGTTGTCCCTATCTCGTCGAAGCATATGACGTCTGTGATCCCTGAGGAGTATCACGCTCACACGACCTCGGAGCATTCTGACAATAACACTGCAGATGCCCAATATTCTTAGAATTATGACATGCTCGAGGTTGTGTCGTACAATCTCAATTGATGTGGCTCGTTGAACCACACTGAAAACATCCTGGTTTGCTCCCGGGATTCAGAGAAAGATTCAATGATACTGCTGTCAGATTATGCGCCATAATCTCGCCCTAGAAATAAGTGTACCTCCTCCGCTTGAACCTAGTGCTAGAGTTCCCACTATTACCCTTGGGTACCACCATACTTCCTCCACCCAGAGCGCCCAACATATTCCGCTCAGCCACCATGGCTATATTCACCATCTCTCGGTAATCATCTATACACGGTACTACTATCTTTGAACTGATTTCATGACTTAACCCCTCTTCAATGATCCTTGCCTTCAACGACATGCTACCTACTACCTTGGGTGAAAAGTCACTATGTTCATAAACATAGCTGCGTACTCCATCACAGACATAAGTTCTTGCTTAAAACTGAATAAATCAGTCGTACGCTGAATTCTGAATGTATGTGGGTAGAATTGTTTATTAAAAAATTCCTTAAAGCCCTCCCATGTCACACCATTGTCTGTCCCCTCTTGGACTACCAACTCCCACCACTGGAGGGAATAATCTGCCAACATATACATGGCCAACATCAATTTTAACTCTACCAGTGTCCCCAAGCACTCAATGATCTTATTCATTCTATTCATCCATGACTCTACCCTCTCTGGCTCAGAATCAACCCAGATGATGGGTGGATTTTTCTTTTCAAACTGAACCACATGATCCACATTCCTTGGTTCATCGACTTTGTTTCCACTTTCCACAGCTTGGAAAGCTTGCACTATACTATGCACTAAATGTTGGTTCACCCGAGGCTCGGGTGCAACCATGTTCTCATCGGCCACTTCTGGTTGGTCTCTACGACACCTACCCGGTCCCATTTCTATAAACAGAAAACAAACAACCATGAGTATCACTTTTATAGACATCACGAAATGCCTTTTCAAATCACATTACACAATACTATCACAACGAGGCTTTCCACCTTTCCACATTTTCCATGTTTCACCATTTCGAAAACCAAACCATTTTCGAAATACCAAATTTATTCACATTTCAATTTCACACATTTGAAAAACCATTTCTCAATTCATCCCATAAATCATTATGCCCAATGAAATATGCATCCTAGTGGGAAGTTATTTCTACCATGCATGCCATGCTCATCTCACTGCCTACACCAACGAAAATGAGATATCCAATGCCTATAAGTGTCTCCAAAACACTTATATACCCAACTCCCTGGTAACATGACGTTCAACATAAGAGGGTTAGATACATCCTTTTATTCTATACATTCCATGTTATGACATTCCTATTCCTTGCTACCATCCCGACTCAAGAAATATACCACAATGAATGTCAACACCAAAACCAATGATCAACACCAATGATCAAACTAGTGCTCTCACTTGAAATCCAAGGACCAAAAAAATTGATACCACATGTAACACCCCCCTTACTCATTGTCTTGAGGAGGAAGTTTGGGTTACTTGGCCTTAGGTGATGTTCCCATGGTGCTAAAGGCTTACAATAAATACTGAGGGCTTTGAGAACAAGTTGGTGAACGATTATCCCTTAAGACAAAACCAACCTAACCATCCACTACAAACCACAATATGATGCATTTCAATCAAAAAATTCAAGCATGTATTCTCTAAGGATGACCATGTTGTTCCTCAATACTATCAAAAACCTATATAACCAATACCATATTAAAATACTATGCGGAAGACCAGACAAAAAACCCAAAAGAAGCTAAGACACACTCCATGGCTCCAAACTAACCTCCATGCTCCAAGATCCACCATGACATCATGAGGCACCACTAAAGGTGGGTGATTCCTTACCATTTACCATGTCACAGTACACAACATCTACAAAGACACCATGTGCCAAAGCAGGGGGTGAGTGATAAAACTCGGTAGTATTTCCCCAAATGACTTCCCTTCAAACACCACTAGGATAAAACTATTAGCACATTTAAATAAAACAATTTATTTAAAACAATCACAAGGGGTACCATTACCTTAAGCCAAAAACACCCTTACTAATCCATCTCACCCAAACGAACCAAGGGAATGCCAAATAAACATGCCACAATCCATTTCATCATTTACGTACTAGCACAAAAATTTACAACTTGAAAAGAAATGCACTACAAACAACTAAAACAATGAAACGGTGGAGCTTCCATCCAACCTGTTCACCCATTCACACCTAGTGGTACTTGTCATCCACTTACCCTTTTATGGTGGACCTTCCATCCACAATCCATCCCTTTTTTATAGTGGTTATTCTCGCCACATACACAAAAAATTCCAACGAATCAGAACCAATTATATAACCCACCAATGTCACAACAACATGCATCAACCAATTCCATCACATACCAATCCACTTCAATAAATTATTCATTTATTGAAAACCATTTTCCATGCCAAACAACATTTCAATAAAAAAACATCTTTATTGAAAACCATTTTTCATCAACCATTTTCCCAATTCAATGTCAACAATACATTTTTAAATCTCTATTTTAAAATCCACAACAAGAGCCTTTCACCATATAACCCCTTTTCCCCTTAAATCCCCAAAACATCGCCCAAGGGATTTCCAACCAATTTCGCACATCAAATCGAAATTAATTTTTCAGCACAACAAATTAATTGTAACAGAGAACCACTACTTCTAACCAAGTGGAGTCGAGAGAGATGACACCTACCTTTAGGGTTCGGGAGAAATCGACCCACAAGCAAACACTCTTCAAATTCAGAGAATGCACCACTGAAACCTTTCTGGATCGCCTTCCCTAACATCCACAAGCCTTAAAAACGAACTTCCAATGAAACCACAACTCTAGATCAACACAAAACAAGTGTAGATCTAGAAAACTAATAAATAGGGAAGAGAAGATCTAGAGGAAAACAAAAAGATCCCAAGAGGAAAGACTTACCCGGAAGAAACTGCCTCCAAACCACCTCGAAACCCCTTCAAAATGCTTCCAAAATGTGTGGGACAACACCTCCAACACATGAAAACCAACGAAACTGAATGGGGATCGAGTGGGGGAGAATTTGGAGGGAAATGAGGCAAGCCTGAGTGACCCTGGGTTTTAAAACCCAACTTTTATGTGGCTGCAAGGTTTGAAAAACCGTGCACATGCCGTGCGAAGCCAACTATCTCCCCCTACATGGTTTCTTGGAGCATCCGCACAATTTCCCCTAATTTTTCTCAAATTGTGCTCCCCTAGAAAAGCCTCCAAACTTATCCAAAACCATTTCAATCACTCCCGACCTCTTCCCAACTAATCTTATTCATTTTAAACACATGAAAGATACATAAAAAAATTCCACATACCTGAAACCGATGGTAATATAGTTTGATTAATTCTATGAGGTGTTTTTGAGTCTTTATTATTTATTTTTTTAGGGAATTATACCTTAATGTGTGGTTTCAGACATGCATCTTCTGTTTCATCTCGGTCTTGAGGTATGTATTTCAATGATATTTCCATTATGAGTTATGTTTAAATTTTTCTTGCTATTTTCTTTCTATAATTGTGACAATTATTGATGTGCGATTTGATGAAAATTTATTTGGTCTATGAATTGATAGTTCAATTATTTTTGTGTGTAAAATGTTTTCATTTTTTTACATTTGCGCACACCATTTGTTTAATTAAATGTTTTATTAATTTCCACCTGGGATATCATTTTAAATAATTCCATGGCAAGAAATGTGTGTTTGCACCAGGTTGTTTCTTAAATGGAAATTGTTTTTGTAAATGTTTCTTGTGTCGCTGATAAATTGCCCAGTAGGCTCTTACAGTTTATTTGAAAATATAAAATGTTTTATTTTGGTTTTATAAAAATATTGGTTTCTTACGAAGTAGTATTTTGGGTATCCTTAATTGGTTTCAAACTTGATTAGGTCTTATAAGGAAATTGAATTTTTTTTATGTTTATAGAAGAGAATGTGGTGGTTTTTCCCCATTTTTTGGGAAAAAATTTGGTTATATTGAAGTGGTGATTTGTGAAATGTGTTTAATTCTCATTAGGCACTTGATGGAAAACGATGAAATTGTTTTGATAAAAATCCTCCTAGGATAACTCTCTTTCCTTGGTTGCGAATGATTGTTTGGGAGGCACAAGCTTAGAGGATCCCAGGTGCTTGAATTGTTTAAAATCATGGTGTTTTTCCATGGAGTGTCTCGGGGTGATGCTTGTTGTGATTTATTATTATATATACTATGATGGGATACTCTCCTAGAATCGGTTGGTCCACAACCTTTTTAAATAACTAAGACTTGGGAATGTGGAAATACGAGAGAATATTCTAAGAATGATTGTCGCACTGGAAGGTTATGGTACTGACCAGTGGGCCATAGTAGGTTGATATGTTTGGGTTCTCTGTTATGAGAATTTCCCTCGTCCTGCCTAAGAAAGGATGTCCATGTGTTTGGTGTGTTTTGATTTCCTCGTGTGTGAAATTTTAATGAGGATGAGGTCTCATGTATTGTTGTATTCTGGATTATTCTTGATCTCCTAGGTTCAACCATGAATATTTGACTTTTGTTTCTTTTAGTAGTGATTATTATGTTTATATGTATACTTACATTACTAGTTATATCTGATTTCTATTGTGCCTTCCTGTATTTTTTTTCTTGGAAAGTGGAGAGCTGGTTTTAGTTCTATTTATAGAAATAGTTTTCAAATGAAAATGTTTTATCCTCTTTATAAAAATAGGAAAATGTAAACATCACATTACCTTTTAAAATGAAATTTAAACTAATAAAAAGAATCTAGATTTCAAAATTGTTAAGGGCAATGGATTGTACTTGGTTTTTAAGTAAAAAATGTTGAAAAAATTTCTTTTACAAATTGTAGTTCAAACTTGAAATGGTGTTTCTTTTATTTTAATGGTAGTTCATTGGGAATAGATATCGGGATAGCCTACTGATTTCTAATAATCACACCTATAGTTATTTTTTGTTTTCATTTCTGTACAGATCTGCTTTGGTGCATTCGCCTTGGGTGATTCTTGATCATTAAGTCAGGGAGTGACCAGTGGGGTCACACAGAGATAGTTCAGATTTCATGTTTGGTTAGTTTTATCTTAATTAGTTCCTATTTATTTTTTTGGTTTATTTATTATATTCTACTCTTTATTATTTCCTTTACATTTATATATTTTTGTGTGGCGAAATAGTTCCCATCATCTCCATTGATGCCCTTGAACTTGTCGCCAGCCCGGGAGGATCAGGAACACCTATCGGGTCTTGCTGTGGATCAGCTCACGTGACCTATTTAGGGTCGATCCGGGTTGGTTCATG
Organism: Viscum album; assembly: GCA_963277665.1. Taxonomy (NCBI): domain Eukaryota; kingdom Viridiplantae; phylum Streptophyta; class Magnoliopsida; order Santalales; family Viscaceae; genus Viscum; species Viscum album. Next base: position 1,184,154,852 of record OY728136.1, read on the forward strand.
TCACAATAATTCTATAACAACACACATGGCCTTATTTAATATAATCATTATGGTTTTCCTTGAAATATTTCTAGTGGAATTTTTTGATGATATTATAATATACTTCAATAGAAAATAAGAACATGAGGATAATTATAATATGATGCTAAAGAAATTTATAAGGAATAAAATTTATAAAATGTAAAGTAAATGTGAGTTTTGGATTGAGGAAGTATTAAGCTTTGGGCATGTTATCACCAAAAAAGGAATAATCGTGGACCCTACCAAGGCAATGTAATTAAACGTGTGGCCCATCTGAATATTTTTAATAGAGATCCATAGTTTCCAATGTCTAGGTGGGTGTTATGAATGATCTATGATGAACATATCCTAATTTCAAAACCCAGTGACCAAGATGGCTCGAAATAGATAAATTATTATTTGGACCAGTGAATATGAAGACTACTTGAAAGAGTTAAAAAATAGGTTTATCACCGTACCAACACTCACACTTCTAAAAAGTGGGGAACACATTGTGGTATAAATTGATCCATAAATAAAGGTATTGGGACATGTACATAGGTAAAATAATAATTTAATATCCTACACATATTCAATGTTGAAAAACTCATGAGAAAAACACTCCCACACATGATCTAGAGTTGGAGACAGTGATAGTCGCATTGAAGACTCGGTCAAATTATCTCTATGGGGAGATGTATGAAATATATACTGATCATAAGAGCCCCAAATATATGTACTCACAAAAAAAGATCTTAATACGTGCTAGTGAAGATGTATATATTATATAATGTATTTTGACTGCTCAATCCAAAATCATCCTCACAAGGTAAATAATGCGGCAGATTCTATAATTAGAGAGGATGTTACCACATTATTAATAATGTGAATTGAGAAGGATCCAATATTCTATGATTTTCAATGGATGTACATTGGAATCATTAAGGAGATAATATCATCAATCATTTCTCAAGTTATTTCTCAACCACCCCTCATGGAGAAAATAACGGATTCTCAAAGAAATGTTGTGGAAATTTAAATGATGTTGGAATCTATAAGAAGGGTGAAATCCACATTATTCCAAATTGGAGAGGAAGGAGACATATAATTTATGTCCCGAAAATGTGTACTATCCAATACAAGGATAAATAAAGAGAATATGGGTGATTCACATAGATCTACCTTCTTTATTCACCAAATGAGTACAAAGATGTATCAAGATCACTCAGGAACTATTGGTGAGACAATTTGCAGAAGGAGATCGAAAAAATACATCAATTTTCCTAGTTTGTCAGATAGTTAAGGATAAAATGAAAAATTATAATGATATGATGCAACTAATTCCCATACCAAAATTGAAATGGGAAAATATCACAATATATTTTTTCAATGGACTTCAAAAGAAATCAAGATGAAATAATGCTATATGGGTTGTTGTGGGCCATCTCACAAAGACCACATAATTTATCGCAATTTTAGATGATATATAACAAGATAAACTAACATGGATATATATAAAAAAAGTGGAAAAACTCCATGGAGTAATGACATCGATTTTATCTGATCGAGATCTGAGTTTCACCACTAAATTTTTGAAATGACTCAAATATTATTTAATCATTGAAATAAATGTCAGTACGAATTATCATCCTAAAACTCATGGCCAATATACGTATAAAATTTATAAATTGGAATATAAAATGAGAGAATGTTCAACTGACTTTAAATGAATATGTGACAAACATCTACCCGTGGTTGAATTACTTTACAAAAATAGTTTCCAATCGAGCACCCAAAGGTCTCCATATAAAGCCCATTATGGGAAAAGACATAGAAAAATGTCATGCTAGGATGAAATCGGTGAATGTAAGATTCATGGACCTAAAATAGTTGAATAAATAGTATAGAAGGTGAAAAAAATTCAACATCACATTAAGGTATATAAATGTTGAAATAAATAGCTATGTAGACAATCATCAATGAGACTGAGTGTTTCTTGTTGGAGACTTGGTATTCTAATGAATTTCTCTATAGAAGGGGATCATGTGATTTGGGAGGAAAGGAAAGTTGAGTCCCAGGTACATCGACCCCTTTGATATTCTTGATCATGTTGGAGTTGTGACCTGTTGATTATAACTTCCACCAACCATGTCTCAAGTGCACGATGTATTCCATATATTTCTCTTGATAAAGTACTACTAAATCCATCACATTTACTAAATCCATATGTGGTAAAGTTGGAAAATGATATATCTTATGCGGAGAAAAATGTGATGACCATGAATAATAGATAATAAGTTATATTCAATAAGATTAGTCACCTGGTCAAATTACTATGCAGGAAACATAATTATGATAAGGCAACATGAGAACCATAACAAGTGATGATGGAGAAGTACCTCACTGTTTTTACCATAGTATGTAAAGAGATATTTCAAGTGTAAAATTTTATAAGGGGAAAAAATTTAATAACCCTATATTTTATAAATGGAAAATACCATATTATAAGTATCCCATATTGAATAAATCACTAAAAATCACATTTAATACACATTACAAAATTTATAAATGAATAATAAATTGAATAGAAGGTATTTTTATAAGTTAAGAAACATATAACAATGGAATAATAACTCGACCTTTGGAATAATATTTTGACCATTATGAAAAAAACTATATAATAGAAAAGTTACCTAATATATGAATTTAGTAGAAAAATTTAGGTATCATAGGAATGAAAATATAATATATTTATTTCGTGGAATAAGTAAATATACTTTTTAGAAATGAAAAGTTAATTGTTGGGATTTTTGTATGTAATAAAAATATAATTACCTTTTTATAATTAATATAATTATTTAATGGAAAATATATTTTTATAAAATGTAGTCAATAACTAAAATATTTTTTCATCTAATTATAAGATAATTTTATGAGACCTTATTTAATTTATAAAATTTTAATAAAGTCATATATAATTTTAAATTTGGTGTTTTATGAATAAATGATGATCATATTTAAAAAATAAATTTCTCTTATGGAAAAAATTATTTTCATAAAATGGAGTCCATTTTTAGTTTTAGATGCTGAATTTTTTTAAGGTGAAGTTTTGGGGACATTCTAAAATTGTGGAATTTTTGTGAATAGTGAAATACAGTAATTTACGGTATTTAACTAATACAAAAATTATTGACTGATTGGTGATGTATGGATGATGGAAGCCCATAATATCAAACTATCATTAATTATTTTAATATATTTAGTTATAATGATTTAACTATTCATATTATTATGCCAAAATAATCAAATAATTAATAGAATAATAAAAAAGTCTCCCCTCCTCCCACTATAAATACCACTATAACCAACACTTCTCATCACAACTCCCAATAAATTATACTTGTAAACTTTATACCCAATATTATTCCCAATAATCCCCCCAAAAATCAAAGAGAATTTGGTCTCAATAAAATACCAAAAACAATCTATTTAATGTGGTTCGCCCGGAGTATAATTGAAGCGGTAAAATCCTCTTTTCATTTCATTTAATTTTTTTCATGTTCTTTTATCATCTTATTTTATCCTTAAATACCCTTATACAAGTAGAATTAAAACTCTAATATCATATATATACTATATTTTATTATTATAATTTAATAACTCATCATCAAAACTATTCTCTTCTCTCTTATATTTTTAAAAATGAAATCGTCATTTAATATGCGTCGATTTGCCGCCATCGTGGACGACGAATTTTTATTTTCTTTTACTACTTTCATGGATGGCCATGAAACCATGAAATGGTTGAAATAGAGTGTAAAATTTAAGTTATAACTTTTTTATGTAATTTAACTAACATATATACAAAATATTAAATAAAAAACAAAACAAGCATGTTGTGATAAAAATTGATAAATTTAATCTAAAAAATTATCATTAACATTTATTCTAATGATTCATCCACATAAAATAAAACCAAATGATATATATGATAATTTAATATTCTATAATTTCATTAATAACAAGAAATGTTAAATTTGGGGAATTATATTCATTTTACATGAACATGCATACATGTATACAGTTGAATCATCATTAAAATCATGGAAACAAACACTCTAAAAACAATGTAATTGAACTATATAACACATCATAATGTCCATAAATGATTTTAATAAAATTACTATAAATAAAATAAATGTAAAACATGTTATATGTTTTCTAATTAATCGGTGTAATTATATTTTCTTGGATATTAATGTGTTTGAAGCATTCATACTTAAGCTAATGGGATTATCAAACCAAATTTCATTTGTTAGGGTCATCAATCTTATGTGCCAAATTTTTGTGGGGATGTTATTTTAATATTCCTAAAATTCAGTTTATTTGTTCTTACCTTTTTTTTCTTAAACTAATTCTAATAAAGCTCTATAATAGATTATTGGAACATCCTAAGTAAGTTGTTGGTGGTCAATATGAATTTCCCTTAAATTTTCATGTTTTCTATATTATTTACATTGTGTTGCATATCATATTTTCATAGAAATTATTCTAAATCAAGAACCCAAAAACTAATATCCTATCATACTACATACATCCCATTGAATGAACATTTATATTTTTTAGTCTTCATGAGTTAAATTATGTCCACCCCGTGTCTGTGTGTCTATCACATTCTATTTATGAAGAATGTTGGTAAATAGCCAAAGCACCATTTGGTGTGGTTGGATATTCCTTTTCAATATTCAAAAAATAAGGATAAAAGAAATTAGTTTATTTGTTTCAAGGACTATTTCCATATTAACAACATGTTAAATTATTAATTATAAACATTTAGTAGGAGTGTTTAATGAGATGTAAGACTCACATAATCAAATTCTTATGATAACCATGTGGCTTGTGTAACCAAACAACATTCCAAGGAATGTTGGGTTAGTTATTTAATTGGAATGAATAGCGCCCATTAAAATTTACATTTTATGTTTATTCTCACATAGAACCTTATTAATCTAGATCAAATTGATTATTAGAGGATGTTAAATGAGTCGTGATGAATGGTCAAATGGTATGTCTATTTAAAATTCCCTTCATACCTCTTGAAGTGATTAGATTTATTAAATGAGTCATATTACAACATGGGTTATTCCTATTTCCTTTATGTATGTTATAAATTAAATTCCCCAATGTGATATATTAATTGGAAATGATTATATATTCCTATATTTAGGCATGGTGTCCCTTCAGAATGGCTTCCATTATATATTGTGATACTCATTCATGCATCGCTTATGCATTGTGATAGTCGGGCATGGAATCCCTTATATATTCTGAAACAAGGGCATGGGGTACAATATATATTTTGATACTTAGGCATGTAGTCCATTATATATTCTAATACATGGGAAAGGATTCCATTATGCATTGTGATACGTGGGAATATCATCCATTGGGAAAGACATCCCTTATTTATTGTGATACTCAGGCATGAAGTTCATTATATATTGTGATGCTGAGGAATAGACTCCATTATATTTTATGATACATGATCATGGAATCCCTTTTACATTATGATACTTAGGAATTGAATATATTTTTCTTCCATGAGACTCCACTAAAAAAACCTAGATACCAGAGTTATGCATCATGTCCGAACTAGCACTACATATCAATATATATTTCTATACATGTTACTATATACATTGTTAATATATTTTCAAATATATTTATGTAAATATATCCATATAATTAGATATATATTGATAGTGACCCATCATCAGAGATATTCAATCTATATCCTAAGAAAGTATTGTTAGATTAGTGTCATATATGTTAGCTGAGTCCAACTTGGTTATATTCATTTGTTTACCATCATATTTATTATAATTGAAAACTATTTTATTTTATATTCTTGTATGGGATAGAGTTAGAATTTATTTTGGTGGTCTAATGAGTTTATCGTAGATCCTATAAAAGATTCCATTACACTAGGGGTACCCAGGAAATCGTCATGATTATAGGTTTAGGTTCGTGGATGAAATTTCCATTACATTATACATTAGAGTCAGGAGAGAGATTGAGATAAGGCCACCAAGTTAGTTCTGATTATACTATTGGAGATAGTTTTGGGTAATTTATTAATTTATATAACTTCTATTTATTTTTTTCTCCTGTATGTTTGAATATTTAGATTTTTTATCCCAATCTCCACACGATTTCCTAGTTATAAATTTACCATTGTCCATTTTATCAATTATTATTTTCTTATTATATTATGTCTTATATATAGATTAAATCCACCTTTTATTGATCTAATCTTTATTATATAGATATTATATTATGATTATTATGGTATAGTCTCCCCATAACACCATAATTGTACCCTTACTATTAGTCAGCCTCCTTTGGAATTTAGGGATGCATGCTTAAGGTCATGTGACAAACTGAATTGGGGCACTAGTTCAATGGCTCCCAATCCTGGATGTTACACATATAAATCCAATTAGGAATATTATATCATTAATATCATAATTTTTTAGAATATTCTATTTTTCAGTTAACTTTATTCTTTTTAGGGTTTAAAATTGTAATATTTCCAATGTGGAAAAATATTTATTTTTTCCATTTTCTATCACTGATATATATGTTATATAATTCAACTATCATCTTTTATGAGGTGTATATAATTCCCCTGTTATGTAAAATTTCATGAAATGTTTTATTATGATTATATTTTTTATTTCTTTTACTGTTTCCTCCTTCATAGAAATTAAAAAATCAAAGATCAAATGTTTTAATGATTTTATATTAAAAACTCATCATTTATCTAGATTATTTAGGATTACATTTCTGATGATAACATATTATAACCAATAATTTATGAAAGGCTTAGATTTTATTATCCTATGGTAATTTCACGAGAACACATGTTTTCCCTTTGTTTTACCCTCTTTATATACTCTTGATTTAAAAGGTATGTTTTTAATTAAAATCCTTGTTATTTATTTCATTGGCAGAATACACATTTTCCTTCCAAAAAAATGTTTTGTAAATATGTTGTCCAAAATGTTTTCGTCAATATCCAAATTATATAATGAATAAATTTTTATCAATTATCAACTTTTTTAATAATCTTTTTGAAATTAATTTTTTTTATTCTCCAAACAATTCATTTTTTTCTTTTTCAGAAAGTGATAATTGAATCATTGTTTTAGGATGTACTACATGAATAGAATATCATGTCGTAATGACCATTATTTTATTTTGTGGTTCCATCATAAATTCTTGAGTTTATTTTAAGATAAATTGATTTTAATAATATTTTATTAATTTTTAGTTTTAAAATTGAATTCTAAAAAACATTTATTCTCCTAAACAAGAATTCCATGTGATTATTAAAAACCATTTTATATCTATGATTATATATTTTTATGTCTCCAATTCATCAATGAAAACACTATTCAAGGAATATATTCTTATTAATTCTCAGAATATTTTATGTTTATGACGGAGATATTATTATGAAACGTTTTTCTTTTTAATGGTATTTACCGTAGTATTATAATTATGAGACAATATTATTTTCATGGATCATGCTATAATGAAATGATAAAATAATTATGAAACCTATCTCGTTTCAATAGTTTACGATATAGTGAAATGTTTATGAAACCCATTTCATTTCATGGGTTATGATATGTTTAGTGTTTTATGATATTGTGGAACATATATATATGATTTTCAAAAAGTCATAGGTGGGAAGTAAATTTCCCACCAATGCATTGAGTATATATATATATATAAATGTATATATATATATATATCATGCGATAGATAGGGATGGAATCAAGATTTGGACCCAATTTAGAAAACGATTTTTCCCTAGATTCAAAAGGAACTAAAAAACTAAGATCCTTAGGGACATGATTGTGTAATTTAATGAATATTTGAATAGAAATATGTAATATATATGTTTTAGAAGACTTTATATCTCTATTAAATATGTAGAAAAACCATGTCGTATGACTAGGTGTCAAAAAATTACTACTCCATCCTCTATATAAAAAACATTTCATCCCACCCTTTCCCCTCCCCTCCCCTCTTCTATTTGAGGAATCCCTAAAAAACCCCATGCATGTGACCTCCAATCATTAGACCATAAATTCCTAATATCCTCTCCCTTCAATTGAATGAAATACCACTCCATGTTTTGGTTTTTACACCTCATCATCCCCCTCCAATAATGTCATTCTGGTTTTTTATCTCTTTCCTCACTACATTAGTCTTCTGGTTGAACCCTATATAGGGTCATTATTTTAATTCATTATTGGTAGCAATATTAGTAACTATGGAGGTTACTAGTGGCCTCCTCACATTATATTTAAAGGGTTCTCTCCATCTAAAAATGGTTCAAGTTTTATTTTCTCATGGTATCTATCTTTCTTTACAATTATTGCAATGCTTTGGATTATGAATTAATCTTTACTTGGAAATAATTATATTATATAAATATTTTAATATGTGGGTGTATTTTGAAAATAAAATGGTAATATTGAAATATAATTTCAAATATCTACATAATTTTTACTGAGGATATTCATGGGATACAAAGAGTTAACATATGAGAAAATTTTCAAATAGAGTTATATGTTTATTTAAAACTTTTTCTTGTTTTTTAAATATATTATTTTTTTATGTTGTTTTTAATATTATTTAATAATATATTTTTATTATTAATTTATGGTTTAATTAGTTTATTGGATTTATGGTCGGGTTTTATATATTTTTAAAGAGTTTTTAATATCTTCTAATTTTGAAAATAGTTATAGAATTTTTATTCGGGTTAACAGTTAAATAATTGATTAAAATCTTGTTTGGTAATATAATAGGGAAGTGAGAATTTTTTTTAGATTTAAATAAATATTATATGGATTTTTAAAAAAGGGAATTACTAATATCAAACACATTTTCTGATTGTCACTTTAAATAAAAGACGCTAATTATTATTGAGATAAATATTTTTAATCGAGACACATAGTGGTTTATGTTATATGGGTATGGGGATTGATTAATTTTTTTATGATATCTAATAATATTATATAAATGTATTTAGTGTACTGTGATGTATGTGGTAGGGTTAATTTTTTACAAGGGTATTATTCCATTGTATTATAATACTTTTGTGTTTCTAAATTAGAATAAATATTTCACCAATATCTATTTATGTTATCAAGAAATCCTAGGTATGATTATTGGATTTTGAGGGATAGTAAATATCTAGTTCTGATGAGATAGACTAGATCCCCTGTGGTATATAATTCGTATAGGCCATGGGGGAGTGCCACCAGTGAGTCCAAATAAGAGAATCCCTTTTTTAATAGATGATGAATAATTTGATAGGATGAAATATGATTCCACATGAGAATATATAGGATCTTCTAACTAGATGTCTAGGAGTCTCCCATGATTCAAAACTTATTTTTTGACTTATATTTCCAAATAATGATTATTATTTTATTCTATTAAAATATTACCATTTCATTTGTGTTATCAAATTGGTTCATCTCAATTTACTATTTTAGTGTTCTTATTTCAGGATTCATTTTTATTTCTTTGCATATGATATAAAATTTCGTGTCTGAGGTATTATTTGGGGGTCTTGTCAAGGAAAAAACAACTATTATCTAAAATGATTTTTTTAAAAAAAATTTCGAGAATCATTTTAAAAAAATAAAATGAAAATCATGTTTTTTGGTTCTAATAAATATTTTTGTAAAATGATATTTTATGGAAATAATGATTCTTTTTCATAAAATAATTTTTTTAGTATTTTAAATAATTGTATTTTCAAATATGATTTCCCAGAATGATTTGAAAAATGAAATTCTTGGATTAATAAGTGAAACAAAACTTGGCCATTTATACTCTTACCATCAACAAACACTATGTTTTTATGCACCTAGAGGTTCTAAAAATCCCATTAATTCATTCCGATTGGTACCAAACCCGGGACTAATTTAGAGTTTCAATTTAGTGGGAGATGTGTGGCATTGATTCTTAATGATTTCTTGACCATGTATGTTTGTTTTTCCTTATTCATTAGACTCTAGATCAAATTAAGATTTCATAAAATTTATCTTTTTTTTTTCATTTAATATCAATTTAGTATTTAATATTTTATTATATTTATTTTTTGGAAAAAATAATTGTATAAAATTATGTATTTTTAATGTATGAACACACCATGTTGAGAAGTCAGAAAATAATTATCCTAAAATTTAATTCTCCTGTTATTATTTTTCCAATTTTGTAGGCTCTAACACAATGGAACTTGTGTCCAGTTCCTGTGGATAGGGGATTCTTTTCTTCCCATGTCATAAGCTCTATTTGGTGGGCTATTATTGGTGGACATGGTTGGACTAAGGAAAAATTTAATCAGATACTATGTTTTAATGTGGCCATAGGTTCTCAAGGAACCCTATGGCACTTGAGGTGTCTATTAGAATTAAGATAAGATCATTAGGTCTTAGGAGATTGGTCATGTGAATGATCCCAATCCCCAACTCTATTGAAAACACGTTATATTTCGTGGGATGGTAGGGTTGAGTTATAAATTTAATGTTTTCTTCGTTCATTCATAGTGTAATTGGGTCTAATATGCTGATTTTTTATATCAATCTCCTTTCGATCCAGATTTTTTAGAAATTTTAATTTCTTTTGGGTAAATAATATGAGTTGGAATATAGTTCATGGTTAGCTCACATGTACTGGTAATCCTTGAAGAGAAAAAATGTCCTATAACGCTTCTAGTAACGATTTAATGGTTGAATCATTATCCACAGTGTCATGAACAACCACTAACACATTAAAAATATGGTTTTTTCATTTGAATTATTTATAGACATTTTATTTTTTTATTTGGAGTGAATTATATATTATTTAAGATTATTTTATGATATTTTATTGAATTTATTGATATTTTTCTATTGGAAATTTCATCCAAAAGTGGGAATGGATCTATTTTTAGAATTGAAAAGGGATTTTTAAAATTTTTATTATAAAAAGATGATGTTTTGAAATTATAAAATTAAATTTAGTGATGAATTGGAGAATTTAATGTTGGTTTAAAATTATATGTTATTGTTTTATAAAGGAATATTTGTGAAATATTAAAATCCCAAAAAGAACTTGGCTTTTTAAGGGAGTTATTTTTTATTTGAGTTTCATGAGTTCCTTTAAAATTAATATATATTTAAATTTTAATGATTTTTAGTATGTTATTTAGTTATTATATTTTGATCAATTCCTTTATAAATGTTATAAAAGGTTATATAATGACATTATTATAACGCGTTCGATGGACTGGTATCTCTAAATTCTCAAATGATATTCTTTTAACTTTTCACCCTAGACATGCTCCATATGGATAGTTAAAGAAGAAATATTCCTAATATTCTCAAATCTTTTATAGTTATCATGGAAATTATAAGGATATTTAATGGATTGAAAATATTAAAGGACTCTTCTAATTATTTAAAATTTTAAGGGCCTCACGAGTGACATATATGCTCGACATGTTTTAAGGGATGATTCTAGAGTGTTGGAGGACTGTTGTTAAATATCAGTTATTAAAAATAATATATTATATTATATTAATGGATTTATTCATTAAGTGTTATTTTTGTAGGAATATAAATGTATATAATGACAAATTTTCAATTAACCTTCAGCATCAGGATCTAGTGGTGAAAGAGTACAACACCAATTCAAGGAATTAATCCAACTAGATCCTAGGGTTGAAAACCAAGACTAATTGATGATTCATCATTTTTTTCAATGGTCACCACCATAAATTCTAATATGGTCTACCAAAATTTAATCTGACCCTGAATATGTGAATAATTATTAAATGATAGTGGAGTTGTTCTACAATCAGTGATATGATATTACATGCGTTGATATTTTGCGTCATAATGGGACACTTTTTACCATGGAGGATGTGACGTTATAAAATTTTAAAGGGTTAAGGGTTAATGTTAATACACATGTTAAAAAGGTTCCCCATTCCATTAATGATACTAATCCATAGATATTATTAATTGTACTGGAGTACTTTCACATTGGGTGACATTTTTGGGTATTTCATAAGGTGTGTATGATTGAGGAAGAAATACACATAAAGAACATGTATCAGCTTATGGGGATAACAATTAGTTTAATATGTGATCTTGATTAGTAACATACAATTATGTACATGGAATTAAACTATGATATTACATGAGATACAACTAGTTAGATGATTAGGTTCATTTATAGTGTTTTGGAATGAATGTGATTTGAGATATTCTTCTCATCAAGATTCCATTTTTATTATAATTATATAGACGATTATCTATAATCATTGTAGTCATCCTATGAATTAAAATCCATCTTCTTTGGGACCCTAGAAAGAATTTGATAACTGTGGAAGGATGGTCTATAACAAGATATTTTTTTCAATTTTGAGTTATGTCAGAAGAAGTAATTTGTGTCATATCATAGAACTTAAATAGAGTTATACTGGTCTTTTTTGGTTCCTCTTCCACTCTCTTGTTCCCATGGATATATCTTACATCATAGATTATTTTTTCCCTTGACATATCTACATACTTGTGATGTTTTGGAGACATTATGTTTTATATGTAGTTATGAATAGATTATTAAAGTTAGTAATAAATTTTTGGGTTATCTTTTTTGATGTGATTATTTATACTATAGTTTTTCTTAGACATATATTCATTATTAACCCTCTCATCTTATGTGAATTAAAAAAACTATGGGGATATATTCCAATGTATCACCTTATTTTTATAATGTGAAATGATTTTCCATGTTGTCTCTATAGTATTTTGTACCAGAGATTTTGGTTGACCTATGAATTTCTTTTATTATTTTATATTTTACCATTTTATATCATATTTATTTAAAATTTATATTTTTTCATGGAAATTTTCGAATTTTATAGGTTAGAAAGTTATATTATAGAGAGAATTGTCACACCTGGAACATGATTTTACATATTAATTTATTAATGAATTTATCATTACTCATTTTTATGTTTCTCGGGTTGGATAACCCATACATTATTTTTTTGGTGTTGTTCTTGTTTAATGGAATGTACATGGTTAAAATTAAACATGTAAAGAAAGTTTGTAAATCCAGCTAATGATTATGGGTCCTCTAACAAAGCTAGTCCATGGTTAGTCAGTCTAGGTTTCTTGAACAAGTTAATTTTCCATGGGGCTACTTGTAATTGGAACATGATTGGCATATATTTTTTCCAAACCTGTATCCATACCACATGTGCTATCTATGTGTGAAAATATGACTATTATACCCATCAATATGTAAAACATTTCCACTCACCCTCAAACATATCATCTCTTATTTTAGAAGATGAAGCTAAGTGAGGACCCCACCCCTTACCTCCTATTATTTTTCCTTCAATCACTAACATCCTATACTTCAAATTACATTCTAGATCACTCCATTTAAGGGTTTCATCAACCCCTCCACCACCATCATCTATCTGTGTATTAATTTTACTATTCCCTCATAATTTCAAGATTTTTTCTAATCCCTGTATTGAATTTTCATTTTAATACATTCTTGTTCAGGATGTTAGGGTATGTGAAATATTCATACGGCCTCCTCCCTTTATATATGAGTGATTCCCCCTATCTAAAGTTATTTTAATGTATTTGTTTCTATAGATTCCGTTTCTTTAAACAATATTTGGTAATCATGTTAGAATAAATTATTATTTCTCTAGAATCTATGTATTATATACCTATTTTAATGTTTGATAGGATTTTTTTGATGGAAATGGTATCCTAGGAAAGGGTATTTCAAATTTATTACTGATTTCTACATGTTTATTTAATAGGGTAGCTATATTTAAGACATCATACAATTTTTTGATAGATTTATCTACATGTTTCAAACTTATCTAAGGGATTATTATTGACCTAATTTTTTTAATATGTTTGGAAAAATATATTATGATATATTTTCATACTACTATTATTTTTTAGTGCTGATATTAGTTATGTGGTGGGGGATTTCATGGCGGTAAAAGTGATTCCAAACATTTATTATTCTCAAAATATATGTTAAAATGGATTTTATTTTTTTAACTTCAACAAAAAAATTAAGGGCCTCCTTTGTAACCATACATGTGGGTTTAAGAGATGTGTTTTTTAAAAAATATCATTGAATTAGTTTAAAAAAAATGGAATTATTGGCTTCAAACTCATCCATACAAACCCTAGATCTCACTATATGTCATTAAATGAATATTTTTTTATAGCATGTTTCACATGAAAATCTAAACTAGAGATAAAAAGAAACATTAAGATATTTCTAATAATCAATTTGACCATTAAGACATATCCATTAAATTAGATGCTATAAATTAAAGTAACCATATCAAAAAATTTATAAAGAAAGTAATATGAAATGGAATTTTAAAAAATAATTCTCCCATATGAAGTCTATATATTCTTATGAACATGAAAGGATCGTAGCTTCATAATGTTTTTCCCCTAACTATTCCCATACCACACATGATAAATTAATATTTATGAAAAAATGTATCTATGAGAAGTTCAAGCCCATAGGCATTTCTCATGTTCCATGCTAGATGACCCTTAACACAAGACTGCATGTTGAGATTACCTGATGCTTAGGTATTATATAAAGATAATATGGTGTTTCGTATGTAGAATCTTCGATTATATCCAAACGTAATAGAACATTTATATTGATATGTCATGAATTTATATACTCATAAAAATGCCTCACAATATTTCTAAAGACACATCAATCACAAAAATTTCTTATTCTCCAAAAAAATTATTTTTTTCATAAAATTTTGTTTATTATAACAGAATAATAACATGAAATACTAACAGTTAATTAAATAGTAATAGTTAATATACCAAATAGTTTTTTCAATGATTTTTCTTCCTAAAAACAATAGATTAAATTTATAATAGAATATATTAATTTTAGGTTTGGAATTTGAAAATATTAATATGTTTTTTTTGAAATTATTATAATTATATTATCTAGTTAATAATTTCTAGGTTTTTTAAAATATATTTAATTATTTAGTGAAATGTAAAAATTCAAGAATTTATCAAAGGTGTCACATTTATGAAATAATTTTATGTTATGAATACATTGATTGAATTTATAAACCCATTCTAAACATTTTTAAAATTTATGTCGTGTTTTAAGGAAATCTAGTTTTTGACTATTTTGTTAATTAATTATAAATAGAAATCCATTTTTTACTCTAATATAAGACTCTAAAAGGAAAAATATTTAGTTTAAAAATATTTTATTGAATTTATAAACCCATTCATATAATTTTTAAAATTTATTTCATGTTTTAAGGAAATCCAGTTTTTGACTGTTTTGTTAATTAATTATAAAATGATGGAATAAAGTATTTATTTTATTTTGTTCTTAAATTAATACACAAAGAATGATAATAAATGTAATAAATTCATTGCAATAAAATTTATTTATAATTCTATCATAATCATCAATCATTTTTCGTTAAAATAATCTTCTTCAAAATTTAGGTTTTTTTTCGCATTACAAGTGATTATATAAAAATATATTTCAATGGAAATAAATATTTTATTTGATAAATTAGATTTCATATTTAGATTCAAATGGTTAAAAGTGTATAAAATTATCCAATATATTTTTTTCACTAATTATTATTACTAAAGATATAAAGTATTACAAATATAAAAGATAATTTGAGTAAAAGGATAAAAATAAAAATAAAGATGATACAAATCACTCATGAAATTTCATTAAAATGAATTTATGATAGGAGTTTCAACCATATTTTGTCAGAAATCCACAATTATTACACTTTTGATCCAAATCTATTGAATATTCCATTGAATTATTAAAAACGATGATTGTTTCCAAAAAGTCACTTTTATACCTATATAAAATGGCAATACTTATACCATTTTAATCCACACAAATACTTCCCTTTAATACTTGAAACTATTACCTTATTCTATTCATTGATTACTCTCACACAAACATAAACCCATATTAACACATACCAAGCATATTAGCTTATATTTCAAGGGACGTACCAATGAAAATAAAGTCTAAAAGTCAATTGTTATCTCTTTAAATTTTCCTTACTAATATTCAGATTTAAAATATTTTATTAATGTTGCAATATAATGAATTAAAAATCATTTTTATAATTTTATGTTGTAATATTAGTGTCACAAACCTTATTTTTTCACTTCCATTATCCCAGAAAAACAAGAGAACATTATTAATGTGATGTGTAGATTATCTTCACCCAAAAGCGACATCATTTTAATCATTACTACATTTGATGGATGATGTTAATGTATGTAATGGGAATAAATATGATATATTACATATAATTATGATTCTATAATGTTAATTTAATATCAACCTTTAACCTTCGTAACTTCCTTACCAGTGTTATATAAGATGGTTCCCCGAGTAGGTTGGATAGATGACCTTAGGCACACCACCCCATACACAAGAGGCTTCCAACTATAAGTGATGGTCTAATATAGATATTATGGGGAGAATATTATTTATTTAATAATTCATCAAAATATAAAAAATAAATAAAAAATTTACAAACGATAGTAAACAATAACCAAAATAACATTATATTTAGTTAATGGGGGTATAATTACAAATAAAATAGACACATGACACAATAACATGAATAATACCATAATAAATAAAGATCAACATCACAAGGTAAACCCAAAATAGGAAAAAAATCTCTAAAACCAGATAAGTAAATATGTCATCCCATACATGTTTCATGTTTCCAATGAAAAAAATAAATAAATATGGGCATCTCCCAAGAGGGTCCAAAAATCATATATGGTTCTATCATTTATGGTCCATCACAACTCCACAATATAACAAAGGGATATATCCCTTATCCATTACTAACAAAATAATGTATATTTGGGTACCAATCAAAAATCCCATGTAGGGTGTGAGTACAACTCAGTAGGCCACAAAAAATGGTGCCAAAAACAATATCCAATATATAAAAATGAATGTAGTTTTATAAAAAATAATCTACTAAAGATAAAGTGAACTATTTTCTTATTAAATTTTTCTTTATTTAACCATATAAAATCCCAGGTTCGTGATGAAACCATAATGAACAACATCATATTAAAACCATAAAAATTTATGAACCATACTCAATAGATATCACATTTTGTTCCATCATAGTATTCTATTAATCATTTAATACCAACTTCACATTCTTAAAACAGGGTCCAAGAAAAGTAGTCTAGAACCCCATTGGCATTTGGAGCAGCATTCCATGTCCCAAAACCTAGTGATCACATGCAATATATATATATATATATATATATATATATTGAGGTGATAGAGTGGTATTATAGCACCATTTTGGTATTGGTTAAACTGGTCTCTATCACATAACTCATTCACAAAGTAACATCTTGTGGTTTAAAATTATCAAACAGTTTATAACACATTACCATAATTCATTTATTTATACAATTTCATGAATAAATTTATCAAAATTAATAATTTATATATAATAATTTCAATCATATCTGCACACCCCATGGGTATCTATCAAATTCATAATCCCATTAATAAATTAATTTCATTTTCTAACGATTTACCAATTTCATTATAACAAGTGAAATAAAATCAATCAAAAAATTGAATGTAGAATGAAATTTACCAATGTAAATATTGATGTTTTAAAATTACATACTTTTATTTAGAATAAATAATATGGGATTATAAAATTAGATAACCTACCTCATGGTCACTAGTGAACGTTTGCCAAACCAAAAATCACCAAATTAATACAGAATGATCAAAAGCACAATTTTGTGGAAGATTCAGGTCCAATACCTAAGATCAAGATCCAGTGTATTAAGATACATTAAAACCTATATCTAAATCATCATAAATGAAGGAAAAATCATTCAACCTCATCAAAAAAAGATATGGGAGATATGGAGAGAGAGGAAACCAAATGTGAATTAAATAACATACTAGTGATGAGATAATATTTTATTTGGATATTCATTTTTTCATGAAAAGAGTTATAGGGGCCTTATAATCCTCCTGGAAGGTTCCTAAATCTATGGAAAATGTTTATGGTTTATTTTGGGATAAAGTGAATAAAAACGAAGGGATTCATTTTTTTCATGGTAAATAAATCTCATGCGCATAGTATCCTCAGTAGGGGTGCACGATTTATCAAACCATGTTCCATAAATGTGTGCTTCTATTTAGGGGGAGGATATTTTCTTCTATGTGGCTCAAAATTTGTATAGCCATGCACCAATCATGAAAAAACAACCTATTTCTAGTTGAGCAATTTTCAGAGTTAGGATACATGGTTTTGGCCTGACTATGCACCAACCATGTTCCACATTCAATGTATCCAAAATGGGTTCACAAATTTCTAGGTAAAATGCATGATTTTCCCTAACTAAGCTCCAACCATGCACTGCACCATGGGATATCAAATTTCTCCAACATAATATGAAAAAACTGCATGAAAAACCCATCCATGGTATAACCAAAATAAGGGTAATAGAGGACATGAAATGGGAACTAGAAAACTCAAAAATGGTACCGATATTAAAACAACCCCACCATAAAACATAATTTAATTGTGATGTACTCGTAAGAATCACTCTGATTACATGAAAAAACATTGGACCACAGTGCGGGAATATTTTCTCCCTTCTCCCATTTTTCATCCTGAAAACAACCATGTTTTCAAAAAACTTCATATATAAGCATAGTCTATTCCTGTAACACATTATCACTGTGATCCATAAATAAATCAGGTAATCCTCAAAGGACACATCTACCTGAATGTCAAAGTAATTAATATTAATAAAATGAGAAGGGTCAGAGGGATACTAGAGAAGGTATGACCCATGAAAATCATTATGCATCACACAATACATCTATGGAAGAGCCAATCGGTATTCCACTAGTATGATCCTCTTCACAACCTCAAAAGACCAACAAACCTTGGTTACAAAGTTTAGTTCCTCTTAATCCTATGAAAAAACACTGTTGGTGTCACATGAAGGAATTATTGATTACCCACTATAAACTCAAGGGTTCATCAATATCAATATGTATTAGACTTATTCCTACTATAAGCCATATCCATACATTACGAATCAGGTTAACATGCTCCATTGTATCCTACATGAGAGTCATCCCCAAAAACTATGACTCACATGTTTCCATCCAACATATAGGTAATATTTGTGGCCTACCACAAAGAGCCTTATATGGTTCTATATGAATAGAATCTTGATAACTATTTTTATAGGACAACTCAATGAGTTATTTGTGATTCACCTAAGACCCACCAAAGTCAAGGAGACACACCAGTATGACATCCTACAATAAATGTATAGTACATTCTGAGTACCCTTCTGTTGATGGGTGGAATTTCATAATCAAAATTGCATGGGAACCCAATTCATTTTGTAATCCATTCCAAACATGATAAGTAAAGAGTGAATCATGATTTGATATAATATTAATTGGTGTCATTTGTAAATATAATATATCTATAACATAGATGTCCCCAACTAATCTACAATAAATGTATCCCACATAGGAATGAAATGAGTTAAATGTTTCTAACAGGTCCATAATTACCCATATAACATCTTTCTTCTAAGGTATCCCCAGATGAACATTATGAAAGTCCATGATAAAATCATCCAACATATATTCCATAATGGAAAACAACTTTAGTAAACCACTAAGAAATTGATATATGGAATTCACCTACTGATAGGTGTTGTA
Organism: Viscum album; assembly: GCA_963277665.1. NCBI lineage: Eukaryota > Viridiplantae > Streptophyta > Magnoliopsida > Santalales > Viscaceae > Viscum > Viscum album. The sequence continues at coordinate 1,184,174,763 of OY728136.1, forward strand.
GTGTGTCTTGAACCCTGAAATATCCCTTGTCATTTCCATCCACCAATACTATCGACATAGTTCTATATAAATTTTAGTCAATCCATGAATAAATTCACAATTCAAAGCATGAAACTCACACCTACTCTCTTCTCACATAAAAATAGGCACAAAAACATTGTTATCGGAATATATGATCTCATATTCATTTACAGTCCAATTAGACGGTGACTCACCACCTTGAAGGATTTCCCTCAATGGTGAAACATTATATCCTTATACTACATCTCGATGACCTTGCTCCAAAGTGTGGAATCTATTGATATTGATAAGAAGTTCATATTGTTAATTCCACCCTAAACCACAATAAGAATCTCTTCATGAAAACTCATCATATTTCACTAAAAACTGGACTCTTGAACATCGTAAGTCTGTATCTTACTTATCAAAGTATTAGCAACACAATTTATCTTCCTAGAAATATATGAATTCTCAAAATCAATTTTATTCAAATACTAAACGCAAATATTCTATAACAGGTTAAAATATCGCTGAAGAAAGATATAATTTAGTAATTTCTTCTCAGTATACATGGTAATCATTTATTCAAATAGATATTGATTCAAGAACTATAAATTATAGTCCGCCTTAACTGGCACGAGGGCATGCATAGGGTAATTCTGTTCTTGTGGCCTTAACTACCATGGCCCATATTCAAGAACACTATCTAACCTCATCAACATTCCTTAATTTTTGTTTCTGGATTCATAAAAAAAACATTATACTAACCGACCGACTCCAAAGATATTAAAATTCACGCGGTAGTAAAATTCCAGTTCCACTCCAGGAAAGAATTATAATATGCTCCATTCCATTCATACAAATCTCCATATATTTTCCAGACCAAAAGTTTGGACTCTAAGTGGGAAATTTCTTGGATGAACCCCTAATAATAACCTTATATACCTATAATTATTTCGATATAAAAAATTCTTTGCATACTCCCATGAAACCACTACCTACACCTTCTCTAGGTCTACTTACATACCTTCCATCAAGAAGTTGGGACCCAAGAAATGAACCTGGTCGATCTAGATTTGGAAATTTGATTTCGTAGTATATTTTCGATTCTCTCTCAAGGTACTAAAAAAAATTCAGGACATTTTCCATGATGGTCATGATTATTTTAGTACATGAATATTTAATCCTCAAAAATAATAAAAAACTAATACAATTATAGGTGAAAGATTCTATTCATCATGGAAATAAACACATAAAGATTATTCGTTAGACTAAATAGAATCACGATGAACTCATAGGCCATGCCTCATTCTGAAAGATCTATGTAGTATATGAGAAGTACAAAATATCAACATATGATACCCTGATCTCAAATCACTCTTAGAAAAAGAAAAATCTCCTCTCAAATAGATTTTTAGAATATCAATACACAGAAGAGGATTCCTGTTCTTCATTCTCATCTAGTTTAACTTCCATTAATAAACACATAAATGCAAAATCCTTTAAAACCTCTTAGAAAAAAAACATGTTGACCTCAAAGAGATATATTAAGAATTATAAATCCATTATCCATCAATAATTCCAACTGAGTCTTAAGATCATGATTATATGTTGATTCCTTTTTATTATGTGTAGTAGAAACTAAATGACCTCTAGGAATGAGCTTAATTGTAAAATCAAAATCCTTATCATGTGGAATCCCTAAGAATTTATCAAAAAGAACATCTTGTAAATATTATACTATGGGTTAAAATACATTATGATTCACACTCCCTTCATCCAAAAAAACATGCAACATGGTTAGTGGGCTCCCCCAATTATGGATGGAAATAACCTGTATAGCCAGCCTAGATATCTCACTCTCTATGATGAATATAAATATCACCATCATGGGACATAAATTTTACTCTCCCAATATAATTATATATGTGGGCTCGGTATGATACTATCTACTCCACACCCAAGATCATGAAAAAAAAATCATGTCAACTATATAAAGATCCTAAATGAAGTGATATTCCCCATAATTGACAGAACAAAACTTACATAAATAATTATTTTTCACTCTCATTCCCAACATTTCTCTAATCATCATTAACTCACTCAAAAACTCCACCTTAAAACTCAAACAATTAAAAGGTTGTTCTGAGATAATGGAATGAGAAGATCCTTTATCAAATAATTCATTATAAAGAGACGAGTCTACAAGAATTGTACATATAATAGTTTATGGAATGACCTCGGTATCTTTAAGTGTAGGCTGAACTGAATGAAAAAGAACTCTCCATATTCCTAGTGTTATAGTCTTATTCCCCATAGGTATACCACTCTTCTGGTATATGTACACTTACTATGACATATAATGTCCACCCCTTAGACTAACACTACTAGAAGAACTCTAGCTACCCAAGTGATAGGTTTTGAAGATCCCATAACAAAACTCTACTTCAAAATTGTTCATCTGTCACTACCCATGGGTTGATGGTTTATAATAAATTACATACAACCCATTATGATGCATGGTCTGTACTCCACTGGTGTTTAGGGACACTGGATATGAATATAACCCTACCTATAAATGTGATGATACTATATATGGTTATTTATCTGAGTAATTGAACCTTTACTTTCATCACTCTATCTGCCATGTGCTAGATTGATGTTATCAAGGAGACACTTCCTAATATTGGAATAAGTACCTTATTCTCGCCCATGTGATACCACCTACTTTCCACTACATTCATTCTTCAGGTTCCCCTAAATGTGTGATCATGATTCACAAATTCAGAAAAATTCATCAGAATAATTATGTTAACATGTGATGTAATATCACATCTAATCACATCATGAATTTTTTTTTCCATAGTTTCTTCATCCCATTAGAACATTGGAACAAATCCTTGAAAATAAGAAAAACGGTCAACATAGTCCATCATGGACATTCTCCACTTGGTTAGCCATATATACATTGCTTCCCATTCTATCCTGAGTGTCTTAGGGTAAAATATCTCTAAAAAAGTTTCCTAAAATTCTTTCCATACAATGTTCTCTAGCTTCCCATACTGATTATGAATATCCAACCAATGCATTGATATACCACAAACTTATATATCTCAAACATTACTATATTCTTATATGGATGTTCTAAATGGTCAAGGATTATCTAGAAGAACTTAATACAAAACATGTCTTCCTTAGGTTCACCCTATTTGGTGAATGTTGGAGGGTGATACAACTATAACATCCAAGTAGTGTCCGACATATTTCTCACAACCCACATTTGTTACCTTTTTATAAACTGCATAATTTGATAAAATTTCACACATAACTGTTATCTGTCTCCTTCTACCAGAACTATTAACAAGTCACATTCCACTAATGGATGAACATTTCAATCCATGTCCTCCCATCATCCAATTAAAAATCATCATCATGCAGAAATATGTCAACAATTTTAAATATACATCTTAGAACCTGTAACACACCCTTAACACACATACAAAAGTTGGATTCTAAAAAACCATTAAAAATTAATGCCACAATCGCCGACAGATGTTCAAAACTAAGGAACTGTGACTACCCCCAACTATTCCTCATATGGGACATGGCAGACATAGGGTAATCAAGTCCATATTCTAATGTTTCCCATTAGACACTCATTTATCATGTTTTCAATTTACCATATGTAGTATCATTTAAAATAATAAATTTCTAATTAAGAACCCTCCATTATTAAAATACACATATATATAATACCATTTTATTTATATCATTTATTCAGAACATTATTTTCCATGTGTTCCTAAAAATGATGCATGTCTCATTAATCCTAAGTGCATAGAATGATACATGCACACTCAACTCATGTGACATAGCAGACAATGAGGAAAATATCTGAAAAAAATAACATAAAAAAGGTTCATCACTAAAGGTGAAAAGATATTTAACTATAATTGAAAACATCAATAACAACAATCCCACCATTAGTATGTGGTTATACCCCAATTAATGGGTTAGGTACTCCCATATATATGATCTTAACCAATTTCAAACTCATCCTTATCCCCTTTATACAATTCCCTAGTAGTAATGAAAAATAAATGAAAACAAAACTCCTTTGATACCACTTTTATTGATGTCATGTAACCAACCAACTCAAGGAAATGCCATGTGGACCCCAATTCTAGAGGTTAGAACCCCTCTCAATTATTGTGAAATGGTAACACTAACCATTCTTATTTGTGAATTGGTGGATCCAAGATGATTTTTTTCTTTTTTCATATATATTTTCATTATATATCTTATACTATTCAAATCTATTTCACCAATATATAGACATCAAAATAATATAACTATTCTTCCCTCATAATTGTATTAAGAAAAAACCCCCTATATTAACAATGAGTTAAAATAAAATTATGGTTAACTATGGGAACATTTATTGTAATATTATTAGAATATATTAAGGAAATAATTTTTAGTACATGGTTCTTGAGATATTATATAATGGGTTTATGTTATCATTAATATATTTTTTCACCAAAATTATTCAAACAAACAGTTATAAATTATGTTTTCAATAACGTATCCAAAATAAATGTGAAATTAAATAAAAAAATATTAAATAAATATATCTTTTATTTTGTAGAACCATAGATGATATATGAATAAAAAACATGTTATCAAATTATGGGTAGTGATATAAAAAAATTAAACATGTGAGAAGTAGTTAAGTTATTAAAAACCAATGGCCATAATAAGCTATAAATAAACGATACCCAAGGATAAACAATATTGATAAGGATTATAAAGTTATATTATTTTAAGTAGTGTAATTAAATATTATACTATGATTATTATTATTGTTTTAGAGAAGATTTGAGTTTCTTCAACATTGAAATGAGAAAAGAAAAGGGTTTATTTTCCTCAAATTTGAATCCATTGAGACATGCTTAATCTATACATGATGTTTCATTTTCAGTGCTGTTAATAAAACAGAGTTTCAATTTGGTATCCCAGTTATTATTTATTTTATAATATTCAGAGATATATTTCATGTTATATATCTCATGGTATTCTGATTCAAATGTTACTATATAACAACTATACTCTTTATTACACACTTAAATATGATTTATTACATAAAAATTAACTTAATACAACTCCGATGTTCGAGTGGTCTAGTGTATTGAGATATTCAGGTCATTAAAAAACCACCTAAAATATAAAATACAACATCTTTATTGAAAACTTTTTTTACATGACTAATACAATCCATCATACAATGCATTGCCTGGGATAGTATAAAGACATACATAAGAAAATATTGAGCTATAAATCCCAGAAAGGTTGTAAAAAATAAATACCATGAATAATAAAATACATGTTGAGAAATTCACATATCAATGTAGGAAAATAGAAACATGAACATAATGGTTTGATATAGCAAGATTATCATAACATGGAAATGTGGAAACAACATTTAACATGATATTAGCATGTACCAAGGCTCATTGCACATAGAGCATGTGTGAACCCTCATTGAAATTGAATTATAATGATTATAAACAAAATTCACATAAATTAGCATGAGTAAAAACTCATTTCACTTGACGTATCATGATACTATTCTTTATCCAATTCCATAGAGTGCTATCAGGGAGCACCCATTATTAACATTCCATTTCATGCATAAGAGTGCCTCATGGATCATATAACAAGGATTCATTCAACATCATAAGTTATTAAATGATTAATTAATGTGGAATAGATACATGTATATACAATAAAATATTTATATGTGAATAAAGGTAAATATCCTTGATAGAGACATGGATATGGTATTCACTATCAAACGATTTAGGCTTGGAAAATCACGGTGCAATTTCGGCAGCATAACGGTGTGACATAAAAATTCGTAAAATTTGTTGATGATAGATAAATGGGTATATCATCATATTTTCATGAAATAGACAGTAACATGGGCATATATATACATGTAACAACATATTTAAATTTTAAATATAAGGAGTAACACAATATAGAAACATAAAGAAAGAGGAGAAATGGAATAACTCCTATGAAATTTTGGCATGGTAACATGTGTAAATTGGAGGGATTAATGAGAGATAAATATGTCTCTCATCATTAAAACATAACAAGGTATGTATGGGCGAGGTTTGAAATCATACCCTAACATTTTTAATTGAATATAAATTGGAATAACAACATAAATAAACATAGAAAAAAATGAAAAAAGAAGAATCCTTTACATGGAAGTGTGATCCCAAATGATTGGTAGGTGCCTGGGGGAGGCTTCGTGAGTACTTGGGGAACCATGGGAGGATTATTGATATTGTAGGGTAGAGTAGGGACATTCTACAAGGGTTTTGAGTGATTACAGGTGGGATATTGGGTGGTTTTATATAGGAAAATAAAGGTAATTCTTTATTATGTAGGTTTTGGACAATACATATTAAACTAATCAAAACCACAAATCATACAATTGTTTTTCCCAAGTATTTTTACAAATGGGATTGAAAAAAAATATTTTTTAATTCCTATTTCTGAACTTATTAATATATTAGGCTTGCTTATGTGGAGGTGAGTCACACTATCTTGGGAATCATTTTGAAATGATAAATGTTTTATATGTCATGGAAGGTGCACTAAGGCATTGTAAAATAAATAATTAAAATATAAAATCACCTACCATTAAATTTAAAACATATAATGGCCGAATATACATTTTATTTTATTTTATTAAATCAATATTTTGTTATTATGATCTCATAAATTACATTATATTTTGAAACTGTATTTAATTTTTACCCAAAAATTCAACTTTCTCAGAAAATTATGAAAAATTAACCATTGGATAATTTTTGAATCATGAATCCAAAAATAATATTCATTTTATCTAAATATTATTTTAAAATGTGAATTTTTACTTTTAAAATATAAACTGATATTTACTGATAATTCGTGGGGTTTGACAAAAATAGATTTCAAATAATAATAAAAATTAAAATTGTATTCTTAAAAGAAAAAATAATAATTAATATTTAATAAAAAGTGATTTAGTAATAATATTTTATCAAAATATTATTTAATTTCAAAAATCCATTAATTCATCAAAAATATATTTCTTAATTGAATATTAACTCAAAATACTATGTCTGCTTCAAAAACCTTATACAAAGAAACAATAATAAAATGAATGAATATTTTTCATTCTATAGAAAACTAATTCTCATAATAATAGTGCTAGAGTATTGTTACATAACTCCTATAACACCTGCATAAGACCTAAAGGTATGGTGTTTGACGTTAACAGACACTTAGGCCGACTTGGATAACGTCGCTCGGGTGGTAATATCTATTAATTTACACTTCTCCTATAAGAGATTCTATTCATGCTTAAAGTGTTAATGATCGGCTTGGTCTTAGTTAAGAGCGAATCCCAATGATGCTACCTCATTTCTGAGCTCTGATAAATGGGCATTGTTTTGAGAAATTCTTTTGGATTATTCCAATTCATCATTTTTCTGAGTAAACTGGATTTGTTAAATCTCTCTATTTATACTAATCTTGTGGTCACTGATCATTGTCTATATAAGTAATGGTATGAAATCATAATGGTATTTTCAAATAAAAAAAATAAAACCAAGGAATTTCATATGTTTTATAATACTATTTTATATAATAATATATTTAATTATATCAAGATTAATATTCATTAATAAAACTCTAGGTCATTACAATATTCCCCCCCAAAGAAATTATGCCCTAAAAATTTTCTTTTCTGACACTAAAATATATGTGGGTAACTCATCTTCATCACGTTCACTGATTACCACATTTCTTCATCAAACTTGTGGTTTCTCTACAATACGTTGATGGGGGGGGGGGATATTCCCATTTCGTAGAACATTTTATGTATGATCTAAGAACTTAACTATATTCTCTTCATAAGAGAGGTTATCCTCCAATGGTACCACCTATGGATTGAGTACATGTAATGGGTCTAGTATGTACTTCCTCAAGAGTGATACATGGAATTCATTGTGTACTTGAGGTAGGTTTTGTGGGTGTTTTAATCGATAGGCCATTTTTTCAATGTGATCAATGATCTCTAAAGGGATGATTTACCTTGGACTAAGCTTTACCATTTTCCCAAATCTCATAACTCTATTCCATAGTAAAATTCTGATTAATACCATCTCTCCAACATCAAACACTATGTCTCTTTGAAAATTGTCATCATATATCTTTGTTCATCTATGAGTATTTTTAATGTGCTTTTGGTTGGTCTTAACTTTCTCAACCATTTAATAGACCATTTCGTGACATATAGGTTTTTTCTCTCTAACATCATCCCAACATGCTGGTGTTTTTTACCTCTTCCCATAAAGAGATTTATATGGATCCATTTGGATGATTGAGTGGAAATTGGTATTATATGAGAACTCAACCAGAGGAATATGGTGATCAAATTCTATATAGAATTCTATTGAGCATGCTCTCAATGTGTCCCCAATTGTTTGGATAGTCTAATCAGATTAGTGATCAGTTTGAGAATGATTAGTCCTAAAGAAGTTTAGCTCACTATTCAGAGCTTGTTTGAGACTCTTTTAAAACATAGAGGTGAATCTTGGATCTCAAATCAGATAAAATAAATAGAATTACTCCATAAAACCTTACCACTTCTCTGATGTATATCCATGCCATTTTATCCAATGAGAAATCTTCTCTAATTACAATAAAGTGTGCAGTCTTTGTAAGATGATCCACAATAACCCAGATATTATTGTTTCCTTTGGATATCTAAACATATCCTATGAAAAAGTACATGGTGATGTTCTCTCATTTCCATGTGGGTGTGGGTAAGGGTCTCATCATTCCCTTAGACTTATACCTCTTATCCTTCACTTGCTGACATTCGAGGAACATTGATTTATACACAGAAATCTCACTCTTCATGTTATCCCACCAATAATTCTCCTGCATGTCTCAATACATATTTCTATTTCTTGGATGTATGGATAAATCCTAACTATGAGAATAATCCAAATTTTCTTTTTTATCTTTTTATTAGATAAAACACACAGTATATACCCGAATCTCAAAATTACTTCTTCATTAACAATGAACTCTGAGTATTTCCCTTTTCTGATAGATTCCACTTTCTTCTGAATTCCCACATCATCCTTTTGAGAATCCTCTAATATTTCCAAAAGATGTTTTTGACCAATAATTTGTGAAAGGATTAATTATGTACCATTTTTTATGATTCAAATGTCAATCTTCATCATATATAAGAAGATTGGATAATTTTCAATTCTAATCAATGATAGAATCATTGGGTCCTTTCTGCTTAGAGAATATGCCACATTGTTCCCTTTCCAATGGTGGTATTGGATTGATTAGTAATAGTATTTTATAAGATTTAACCATATTCATTGGTACAAGTAATACTATTTCTATGTGAATATATGCTTGAGGATTTTGTGATCCTTGTTTATTTCACACATCTCCCCCAAAGAGTTAATGCTGCAAATTTTTAAATGGGAGAATACTACAGCCAACTCTAGATCATGTGTTGGATAGTTTATTTCATGAACATTCAATTACCTTGAATAATAGGTAATGAGTTTGTCATTTTTCACCAACACACATCTCATTCCCTCCTTTGAATGATCACTTAATACCATAAAAAGTTCTCCACTTATGGGAAGTGTGAGCACTGGTGCATTGATAAGAATCCTTTTCTACTCCTTGATGATTTAATTTCATTAATCAGTCTAACAAAACTTGACTCCATTATGAGTATTATTGATATTAAAGTTTGAAAATTATGATAAATTTATCACAAATCATCAATAATATCCAGATTACCCAAGGAAGCTATGGATATTCATCACATATGTTAGCCTTGGACATCCCTCAAATTAAATTGTCTTGGAGGGATCCACAGATATCCCATTACTTATGATGATAAGACCCAATAATGAAACATCCTTCAACCAGAACACATATTTTCTATACATTGCATAGATCTTATCCTTTTGTAGGGTCTCTAATACAGTTCTTAGATAATTCTCATGATCCTTTTTGGTTTTGAAGTATTTTAGAATATCATCTATAAATACTACCACTAATTTGTTTAGGAAATATATAATGACAATATTCATCATGTCCATGAATATTGATGGAGTATTAGTGAATCTAAAAAGAATTACAATGAATTCATAGTGCCTATACCTGTTATGAAATGCAGTATTGGGGATATCCTCTTTCTTCACCCTTACTTGGTAATACCCCCACCACAGATTCTCCTTGGAGAAGTATGGTGTTACACGAAGCTGATCTAATAGGTCATCAATTCGTGGTAGAGGATACTTGTTCATTATTGTGATTTTTTTGAGCTTGTGGTAATCAATGTAAAGGCGCATTGACCCATCCTTCTTCATGATGAAGATGATTGGTTCACCCCATGGTGAAGCACTTTGGTATATAAACACTTTATCCATATTTTCATTAGTTGTTTCTTTATCTGTTCATGCTCCAAAAAACCATTCTATATGGATTCTTTGATATTCGAAACACTCCAGTTATAACATCAATCATTAATTCAAAATACCATCTTGGAAGAAGACCATGCAATTCTTTGGGAAGCACTTCAGTGAATTCCCTCACAATAGGCATGTCTTCAAGGATGATGGCTACTATAGACTCAATCATCTGAGATACATACTTGTTCTCATAAGGTATTAATATCCACTCTTGATATAATGGTTCTAAATGATATTCATCATCATCCTTACTATTGTATAGAATCGGGGGTCCATTTTCCATATAGAGAGTGATTTCCATTTCAAGGAAATTAATGTTGGCTCAATATAGAGAAAGAAAATCCATGCCAAGAATTACATCAAATTATACCAAAGGGAGTATGAAGAGTTTATCTAGGAAGTTAAATAAAGAAATTGTGATAGGGGAGGATTTATATTTATGGGATGCAAATATTTCCCTAGTTTTCATTATCACCGAAATCATTACTTCCATGATTTGCGGTGGTGTTGGGACTATTATAACAAACTTTTGGGATATAAAACAATGCATTGAACAAGAATTAGAAAGTATGTTTTATATTCTTGAATGAATAACAACAATACCTCTCACCACTTCCTTGTTGGGATTTTCTTCCACATTAGTGATGGTAATATCTCACCCTTGTTTCCTTGGAGGTTGTTGGTTGCCTCAAAAACCCTTGTCTTAGAGTACTATTTTGCAAAGTTCTCTGGTTCATTATATTTGATGAAATTAACAATTCACTGAGGATCAAACTTTGCATTACACTCCTCTATCGTAGTAGCGGGTGTTTTGTGCTGGTATTTAATAGCCAGGTTCCCTTCTCTTCCACACCTAAAATATTTCTTCATCCCCATCAGGCAATTTATAGGGTGATTCTTTCTTCACCTTTGGTATATAGTGTGGTGGTATTTCATAGTACAGTTGGATTTATCCATTAGACCACTAGAAATAACATCTTATTTCCTCTTCTTCTCACCATGATACCCCTATGATTCACCAATATCCATTTTGACATTGAGGTCACATAAAATTTTTTTCTCATAGCTGTTGATGTCATGGATCTCTTGGGCGTTCTGTAGGTTAGGTTTTATCCCCCAAAATAAGTAGTCAACCTTGAATTTGGGTGTAACATCAATGCCAGAGTCTTATTTTCAAAGAATTATGAAGTTATCCTTATATGTTCTGATGGATTCATTGTCTTTTTTTCTTTAGAGAAAAGAAGTCCATTTCCATATTATGTCTGAGGGTTCACAAAAAATATTTTCCAAATAAAATTTTCCAGAAATCATTCCATTCCAATGCCTCAATCTCTTCTTCATGCATCTTATTTTTGATCAATATCAACATTGATTATCTTCACCATCCATATGATAAGAATCTAGAATATTCATCTCTTGTTTGGAACATTGAAGGATGTAGAAGATATTTTCAATAGAGTTGATCCATTATTCGATGATTGAGGTATCAAATGATCCATTAAAAGTTGGTGGCCTATGTCTCATGAAGCTTTATATTACGATTTGTTCGTTCTTGGGGGGGGGTGAACGTTCTTCTTTACCCATGTTTCTATTGAAAACACGAGTTAGTTTAATGAGTATCAGGACAATGTTTGTGATTTGTACTCCAATCAGATGGGAATCTCATTATAACAGTCATCACATTGATCTTCGCATTAGTTGTTAGCTTAAGTCCTCCAATAACTATCCATTGGATAGAATAAAAGGAAAGATATGGGTAACACACAAAGGGAAATAGAATGAAAAAAATGGATAACTTATAAATTACATTTATTTCCTTAACTTATAAATTAATAGTCTTCAATCTTTGTTATCTATGATCTACATCCCAACATATATTCTTAGGGGAATTTTTTTATTCCATTAATAATGGTTCACATTAAGATTATGAGTTTACTAATGTATATCTCATGTGAGTGTCATAACCAAGAGTGAAGAAAGGATTTTTGTATTTCACTAGTTCTCATTCGAGTCTAGCTCAATGTAGTGTTTTCATGTTTTTCCTCTAGATACATCTTTGCCACATCCACCTCTACTTGTTTATATCCAGATAGGGAAGTATTTTTATGGTAAACCACTTACTATATACTCACCAAAATTTAAGTATTTTTATTATTATTCTTAGTCTTATCTATAAGGATTTCACTAGGGTATTGAAATCCAAATCCCAAAAATAACTAATCCTATCACTGTATACCAACTATAACTACCATCTGTCTTTATTACCCACATAAACATGATTTATTAAATAAAAATGCACCTCAGACAACTTTGATGATCAATATGTATAGTGTCTTGGGATATTAGAAACATTAAATAACTAAATAAAAAATAAAATAAACCATTTTTATTCAAAACTTCTTTTACAAGACCACAACATTCCATCATACATAAAAATGCATGGGATAACCAGAGGACATACATAAGAAACATGTGAGCTATAAAGCCTAGTAAGGGATTAAAAAAGTTATAACATAAATAATAAACTACATTTCAAGGAATAGGATTGTCTATAAAGAATAATATAAACATGAACATAATGTCATGATATGCCATGATTATAATAACATGGAAATGTGGCAACAACATTAAACATGATATTAGCATGAGACAATGCTCATTTCACATGAAGAATTAGTAATCCCTCATTGTACTTGAATTAAAATGAGTAAACCATAATTTAACATGAATTATAATGGGTCTACACTCATTTCACATGATGTATCATGATACTATTCTTTACTGAATGCAGTGAATCGCTATCAGGGTGCACCCTTTATAAACATTTCATTTCATGCATAAGTGTGCCAGATGCATCATACAACACAGAAACATTCAACATAATAAGTGATTTCATGATTAAGGAATGTGGAATACATACATGAAGTTACCATCCAATTTGTATGTGTTCATAAAGGTGAATACCCTTGATAGATATATGGTTATAGTCTTCACTACATAATAATTTTGGATTGGAAAATCGTAGTGCAATTTCGGTAGCATAACGATGTGACATAAATATTCATAAAAAAGTATGATTAGGAAGAAAGTGGTATCTAATCTTATGTAAATGAAATGGATAGTAAGTTTATCATATAAACTGATTTCCAAACATAAGGAATTTGGAAATAGAAGGTGTAACATAATAAAAAAACATGAAGAAAGAGGGAAAATGGAATAACTATTAGGAAATTTTGGCATGGTAACGAGTGAAAATGGGAGGGTTAATGAGATAGAAAGAGGTCTCTCATCATTCAAGCATAAGTAGGATAGCATGGGGGAGGTGATAAATCATACCCAACATTTTTAATTAAATATAAAAGGGAATAACAATACAAAGAAACATAAACAAAAATGAAAAAAGAAGGAATACCTTACTTGGATGTGTGATCCCAAAGGCTTGGGAGGGGCCTGAGGGAGGATTTATGAGAGATTAGGGCTCCTTGGGAGGATTATAGAGAGGTGAGGGAAGTGTAGGTATGTTATAAAAAGGTTTTTAGTGAAGAAAAGTGGCATCCTGGTTGGGTTTATATAAGAAACGAGAAAGAATTCTTTATTATTTAGGTTTTGAATAGTAAACATTAAACTAATCAAAACCACAAACCATCCCATGGATTTAGACATGGTTTTTTCTAATGTGTAGTGGAATAAATTATTTTATATGTCCAATGGCCGAACATATTAAAAAATTAGGGGTTTTTATTAGGAGGTCAGTCACACTATCAAGGAAATCATTGTAAAATGATAAAATGTTTTATAGGGCTTGGAGGGTCTACTAAGGTACTAGGAAATAAAGAAAACAAATATAAAATCCCATTATATTAAAATTAAAACACATATTGGCCGAATATCCCCTTTATATTATTTTATTACCTCACTATTGGGTCATTATGATCTCATAAAGCACATTATATATTTAAACAATGTTCAATTTTAACCCAAAAATTCCACTGTCTCAGAAAATTATGAGAATTTAACATTGGATAATTTTGATATCCTAATTCATAAAAAATATTAATTTTGTCCAAATATTTTCCTAGATATGTGAATTTTTACTTTTAAAATAAAAACTAACTTTTATGAAAAATTCAAGGGCTTTGACAAAAATATATTTCAAACATTAACAAAAATTACAATTGTATTCATAAAAATTATACGATCATTTACATATAATAAAAATCAATTTAGTTATAATATTTATTAAAATATTATTAAATTAAAAAAATCCATTAATTCATGAAAATAGATTTTTTTTAATTCAATATTAACTAAAAAACTATTTTTTCTTTAAAACCCATTTACAAAGTAACAATAATAAAATGAATATATATTATTTATTCTACAAAAAACTAATGCACATCATTATATTGCTTGGATTGTGCTACATGACCTCTAATAACACCAAAAGAAGACCTATGCATAAGGTGTGAGACGATGAAATACTTTTAGGGCGACTCGAATAACATCACTTGGGTGGTAAACCCTATTAGCTTCCACTTGTCCCAGTAGAAATTTCATTCAAGCATGACGTGTTGGATCCTAGATTGGGATTGGTCTAGAGTGAGGCCCCATGAAACTACCTTCTTTTTGATCTCCTACAAATGGGTTTCGTATGGAGCAATTCTATTAGATGAGGCCACCACTTTGTTTGTCTGAGTAAATTGGATTTGTTAAAGACATATATTTATACTAATCATATAGTCACTATTCAATTTATATATTAGAAACTATAACAATTCTTAAAGGTATTTTTAAATCCAAGAAAAAACCAAGTAAGTTCATATGTTTTATATAACCATTTTACATAATAAGACATTTAATTATATGATGGGGAAGTTTTATTAATAAAAGTATGGGTTGTTACATTCAAAGTCTCTAAGGGTATTTGTTGACTGAAATCCTTTATCTGGGTTAGAATCAATTATTTTTTCATAAAAAATAAAGTATGATCTCATCTAACCAATGATAATGCTATGATGTATTTTCACTTATATTGGAGAAATCATTTTTCACAAAAATATCTTAATTCATGATGAATTTATTATTTTATTGAAATGAAATTTAGTTAATTATAATTATTATATATTCAAATGGATTTTATTCCAAAACCATGTTTTTACCTCATACCAATGTTCTCCTTCTCCATTGCAAACTCAAATTGTGTATATTTCTAATAAACATTATATTCCCATTTATTTTAAAAAAATATTTTTTATATCATTTTAATGATATGTGTATTTCAATAATGTTTTTTATAAATATTTCAAAGGATTTTTGTTCAATCATAATATATTATTAAACTTCACAAAACATTTTAACATATGATTTTTTTTCATTTAATGGTATCATTATTGGAATTTTACTTTAAAAAATAATTCAATGATTTCCACTTCATTTTGTAGAAAATCATTTTTGGAATGTTACCTAAAAATATCCTTATTTAGATGTTACTTTAAATAGTTTTTAGGTAATTAATTTTCTTCACATATATTTCATTATCAATTGATAATTATAAAATAATTTAATGGTCAACAAATAACCTGCAATATTCTATTTTAGGGAGATCATGTTTTCGGTATCAAAAAAATATTTTATTCGATTCATTTTTGAAATTTTTTTAAATCCATTTTCTTCCCCATGTGTTATTTATATTAAGATTAATTATTTGATTTTAAGTGTATTCCATATGAATTAATGATAATAGTAGGGCCACTATATTTACATCTAATGTATAGGTTATGGTTTTACTTTTCCTGAGATTCTAATGACAGGACATAATTGGATTTGTTAAAAAAACTAATGGGTGCTCATATATCTATTTATTCAGAAAAATAAAGTGTTGAAATACATGGATTTTTTCTTAATGTTTTTTATGATTATTTTTTATAGTAATCCTCATTAATGTTTATTAGTTTCCAACTATTCCAAAAGTTTATCATATTTCATGTTCAAAATATATTCTACATTCTAATCCACTACATCCATGTTTGTTATTTGTTTTGAATAATTGTTTTCATGAACTTTCTTTAACCAAATGTTCATTTTTCATGATCCCTAATGACCAGTCATTCTTTTTTTCCCTTGTTATTTCATGATTATTTTATCAGATTTTACTCCCTTACACATTTTTTACCTCATTATTATGATATAACCATTATGAATACAAGATATATTTTCTTCAATAAGTATTCGATCCATCCCATTATTATGAATCTACCCCCAAAGATATGAAAATTATTATGTCTCATGAGATTTATATTACAGGATATAAAGAAGATTGGTTATAGAGAAATGTACATAAGTGTTTTAAAATAATATATTTTTGTATTTAGTATCCAAGACTCTAATTTTTTTAGTCCTTTTATTGTTAAATTGTTTATGTAATGTATTAATAAAATCATGAAATCAATGATTTACTTATGTTGGATTATATGGGATCTCCATATAAAGGTTTAGTTGGATCATTTAATAAATGAATGTAATCTATATTGAGCTGCACATTTTGACTAAAGCCTCATGGAAATTCATATTATATGTGTTTCATGATTGATTGTGAAGGTGGATAATGTATTATTAAAATCAATAAGATATTTATTGTGAAGGGACTAACATTTTAGGGTTGGGTTTTGACATGGATATTGTTTCATTGAATTTTATTATTAGTGTTTCCTTGAAATTGAAGACATCATTCCACCCCTAATATCGATAGAATCATGTCTTACCTAGGTGGCTTAGTGACAGTTTTAGAGATGGATACACTCTATCCTAAGGATATGGGAATGACTCCCTTCTAATTACATGGGCCTATGATATGGGTTAGTGAAAAATTGAGGATTATTGAGTTCATTTATGTTTATATATATTAGGAATGCATTGATAGTCTGACAGATAATTATACCTAAGTTTGTCTAGGATAATCTCACTAGATTATTAGGTGTCTCCTTTTTATTTAAATATATTTTGTTTTTCCTATTTATATTATACAGGTATGTTCTTCTATTTAATTTCTTTATTATCATTTTAGTTGTTCTATTCCATTAGATAATGTCAGTTTTATGTTTTCTATTCTAGTATATTTCATTTTTACCATTTATTTATATTATAAATACATGATCATGTTAACAGTTTTATTTGATTGTTGGGTATTAGTTAAGGCATTTAATTTTCAAAGAAATATTTTCATCAATGGATTTGAGAATCTGTGGTTTAAAAAAATTAATATGAAATTATATTATTTGGTTCTAAGAACATTTTTTTGTTGGGGGGATTTTTTTTAAAAAATAATCAAAATATATTTAAAAATTTTATAAATTCCAAGATTAAATTATAATATTTTAAAACTAATATTCCAAGAATTATTTGAAATAGTAAATATATTGATTCATTAGTGATATTATACTTGGAATTGTATTCTCAAACACATTATAGACTACATATTTTCTATATACTGATGGATTCTCATAGATTAAAAATTTGATTCACTATTGTGCCACTACATGGATTTTGTCTTGTTGTTTTTGATTTGGTGGGTGGTGTGTGGCCATGAGTAATTTAGAAATATTGAAAAGCTATGTTATTTTTATATTATTCTTTTTAAACTATATATAATTATTACTTCATATAATTTTATACTTAATATCATTATATATATTTTTTTTCTTCCCTTTTTTATATGTATTTTTTAAACCAAATTATTATATTAATTTATGTATATCCTTTGTTTGTATGAACCAAGATAAAATTTCAGATAAATTTTATTTTTGGTTAAATTCAATTTTCACTAGAAAAATAAATTCCATAGAGTATTCTATAATACTTTGGGGAATTTCACTAGCCTATGGGAACATTTAACACCCATCAAGGCATTTTTTTGGGATCATTATGTGTTCAATTATGAGTGATTGAGATTAGTTCATGATAGTTTATGTGATCAACACTATAGGGACATAAAAGATTTTTAATATTTTATCCTTTTGATACCACCAAAACCCTAATATATATTGAACAAAATTCTATGAAAATCATAGTTTTTTTTGAAAAAAATTATGTCCCAACTCATTTGTTAATTGATGATTACCTTTATTATATATGGATGTGTCCCTAGTGTTTGATGGTTTTCATCCCCTATAGCCACATCTCCCATTTCAATTGTTAATATAAGTTAATAATAAAGGTTATATCCCTGAAAAAGATAATTGTTTAATCATTAATAAATTCATAACAAGAACCATATTCTTACTCAGTAAAATAAAATAAAATTCTTAAAAAATAATAACTAATATAATAATGAGCCACCAATTGACAATCTAATCATGATATTCTTCCCTGTTCTAATTTTCTATAGTCCTATTGGGCTTGTTTCATTGAAAATATCTTATTCATAAATTTTACATAATTTCTCACACACCTTATCATGAGTTTTTAGTTTTTTCATATTTAATACTCATATAACATAGATTTTGTTTCTTAATATAAAATAAGAAAACCGATAAATAATAGATTTTTAGTTTGCATGATTCTCAAATGACAAAACTAATTTAATCTTTTCTCATTTATTATCTCTGTAAGACTAATAATTAATATTCATGAGATATAAAAAATCATTAAAACATTGTCTTGATAATATTTCCTCAAAAGCTGCATCATTCTCTTCCATGAGTGTATAAATACATGCAATATACTTCAGGATAATATGATAATATAAATGATAAAATATACGTATTCCACTTCACTGAACATAATAATTGAATCATATGGGTTGAATCTGGATTAAAATTTTAATAATGACATTAAAATCACTAATAAATATTATAGGAGTTTTCTGATAAATTCTCTTAAAATCTCACAATATTCAAAACTAAAAAACCATAAATTGGAAATAAATCATATAAAATATCACTTTAGTGAAAAAAATGTATTTGATATCATAGTGAACATATTTACTAGGATTATTCATATATTACGAATCAGAACGTAATAATACCTTTTACAAATTTCGATATGATCTTCCTTAAAAATCATATATATATAATAAATTATCTTACATATAATCCAAAAAATATACAAATATCTTGTAATATCATCAATACGAATAAAAATGTCATTGGTATCAGAAAAATATGTTTCAAAATCTAGGGAATGGTTTGAAATTGCTTATTATGCTGCCTTGTTATCATACACATTCATTTTTTAAAATTTTCACACTTATTAGAATTTTCATAACATTATTATTTTGGGTAAAAGAAACAACAACCCTTCTTAAAACCGATCTAATAGAATTTTTTTTCAACATTATCTCATCATTAATATATAGTCCTCCATCAGATGTATTAGAATAAAATAAAAAATATCTCTCAAATGGATTAAAAAAATATCCGTTATTTTTTTTAATATATGACATTTTCTTTTCATTTATAATTAATTATACAATTCAAAAAAAAACAATGATACCACTGAATTAATTAAATGAACTCAAATGTGAAAAATCATTTCCACCCCTAGGTATAAATAAATACAAATAGATATTATGAAAGGGTTGGTGTAAACTATCTCAATGTAGGGATTAATAAACTAGTAAACTATCTGTTCATGTGGGAATTATTTGGGTAAAAACACGTGTTCTAAATGTATAAAACAAAGGTGCAATTTTTTTTAACAAATGATATTAACTGAAAATCATTGTTCTAGAATTTAGAACCATATTTCCATTCACATTCTTATGATAAAAAAATATAATAAAAAATGAAATATCTAGTGGGATTCTACCACTACAGATGAACTATACCCTTTTATTGGTATTGAAAATAATATTAAAATAGGGGACAATGAAAATAAATTAATAGTTGTATTTGGTTTTTGGATGACAACCTATTTTTATCTCAACTTATTGAGAGCCTTAATTAAAAGATGGTTTTTTGGAATATTAGGAATGCTCTCTTTTTATGGATGGAAATGTAGATTTAAGACAAATTCATTCATATAATCCTAAATTAAATGATATTTAATTTCAATATGATTGGACATTGAATGTTTCACTACGTTATTGGATAAATTTAAAGGAATTTGGATATCATAAAACATAAATTATGGAAACTCAACTATAACATTAATATCCTAAAGATGATTCTTCTTCAAAATCGACAACATAGTAACCTATGATTTATTGATATAAAAATCCATGCACGATTTTAAGGTGATATTTTTTTAAGGAATTACATGAAAAAAATCTCACACTACCAAACATTTCATTGCCTAATATTATATTTTTATCAACATGATAACCTAACTAGTATACATTAATGAATCCTTAAAAGGCGAGTAAATTTTTTATAACATAGTAGACTATTATTAACTATTCTTATTATGTGTCTAAAAATTATATTTTTTAATGATATGTGATTTATTTTTATTTCTATTGAAACTTGAAAAAAATTATTACTTTGTAGACAATATCATTCTTTGATGAAATCTAGTAAAATATACTACTTATAAATTTTATGAATTATTTCTCATCAGCATTAATCTCATCATGATACAAACTCATTATTGTTTTTATGTGAAATTTTTTAGAAACCCATTTGATTCTTCTATAACAAACTTCTTCAATAAATACATTAAATAATTTTATAAAAAATTAAATGGATTGGAAATGTTTTGGGTCACATAAAAAACTAATTGAAAAATAAATCATTTTTAATATATGTTGGTAAAATTCCCTACATACATCTTCCTAATTAATATAAAAGATGATTTCATCCTCAACACACACAAAAATGAGTGTTTTGGTGTTCATATTATTTATATATACATGTTATTTTTCAACTATCATTTTCTAAAATCAAAACATCTCAAGTATTACTATAGCTAGAAAACTCTATTCATGTGGATTAATTCAATACATAAAACTTTTTTTTCAATTTACATATCGTTTTACCTTTTTCATCGAAAAAGTTAATATGATTATACATATATATTTCTTAATTAATATTACCATTGATACATAAAAACATTACATCCTTTGGAAAATTAGAGAATATTTTTCGAGGTTCTATTTCATGGAAAAATATAAACATCAGATGATTATTAATAAGTTAATTTTCTTTATAGAATTTATTTTATTAAATTTGGGAGAACCCCTTGAAAATAAGTCATTCATTATTTCATATAATGTTGACATTCATATATATCTTAATTATAAAATTCAATTTTGTTCTATTGATTATCTTCTCCAAAATCATTGGAAAAGTCTACCATGTTATTTTTTCAATTTGATCTAACACATAAACATGGATTCATTATGATTTTTTAATAATATTTACATCACTATAGTAAACCATAATTTCATCATTATGGATGTATAATTAATAAAGTCCACATCTTGATCTTTTTCATCAAAAATTCCTATATCATTTCCACATTTATCATGATTGAAACACCAAATACTATAAAGTGATTTATATTTTGATAAAAAATGAAAAAAATATACTCTTGTGTCTTATAACTGTTTCAAATTAACAATAATATATTAAAAATAATTACCATATTATCTGTATCATGTTGTTGGAAATATCTTGAAGTGTCATGACCTTCTAGAATATTTATATAAAAATCATTGAGAATTAAAATTTATTCTTCAAGGAACTCTATTATTATTGAGTGTGATGTTATCTAAACACATGTCTTATTTAATGTTTATCAATATATTTTAATTTTTTTTTATTTCAATACTCACAACTATTTTCTAACCAAAAACACTACATAGAATAAAAAAATTCATCTCATTATGTCTCCTGAAACTCTTAAACATTCTCAGAGAATGAAATTGGTGGCATATAAACATAATAATTATTTTTATCTAAAATTAATCAATTAATGTGATGACATATTTTTCTATACCTGCTGTATTTTTTAAATTTTATTTTGGATCTTAGAACCCTTTTAAAATTTATTCACTATATTAATCATTCGATATTTTTTACATGTAGTGATATCAACATAAAAAAAATGAAATTTTACAAAGAAGATATTCTCTATAAATTTCAGCATTCACATATATTAATGAAAATATTCTTTTTTATTCTATAAATTGTTCTTAACATAAATACTCATATTGAAACCAATTTTGGAATCAACCACATGATATAAATTACACTGAGATTCCAACCCACTTATTTTCTTGGGTTTGTGTTTAAGTATATTTATAAAAATATTATTTCATTAGTATTAAATAATTATGATAATAAAAAATTCGTGATTCACTTAATATATAGCAATCATCACATCAAAAAAGTTAACATTGTTCGATTTTATTTGATTCTTCTTAATTTTAGTCACTTGAACACTATTTTTTTTCAATAAACTGTCATACAAAAGATAATCGATCATATTTCATATAATTTAATGTTATTTATCTTTGTAAAATCAAATATTTTGTGGGAAGACCAACCTCTATACATCATACAAGATTTCTCAAATTTACATCCATGAAAGAGGCTAAAAACATTATCCAATAGTTTGAAATGTTAGGTCTCAAATAATCTGCAGTTATTAGTTATGGTTTTTTTTGGAATTTAAGAATTTTATTTTATATATGTATTTATTGATCAAAAGTTATAATAATGTTCTTTAATACCTCAATAAAATTTCATTTATTTTATTCAATTGTTCCACCGGATGATTTTAACTTTAAAATTGTTGTATCCACATTGGTTAATGATCTTTTTTTTCAGAATTTAATTTCATGTTATACAAAAATATATGTTTTATATTCAAAAAAACCACAAAAAAAATCATTATTGCTAAAACCTCTATTATTGATAAAAATAATGATGTTTAATTTCTTGCTTTATGAATTCATCTTTGGACATCCAATGGGTAGATTTAATTAGAAATTATTTGGAAGGTCAACTTTGGTCATTTGGGGAATGTGTGGACATTTTTCTTGAATTTTTAACCTTCCTCATAGGATTACAAGTATTCATTAAGTTATATTCCCTAGAAAATATGATCTACTATTTTTCACAACATTTATTTTAATACATGTTATTCATATATTAAATAACACTATTAATATTTATTTAATATGTAAAAAATTATATTTATATGTAACTAATAATTTTTCACACTTAGAAATGAATCTCAAGTATAAATATTATTTTAATTTTTTTTAATTATCATGGAATATCTAATATATTCTAAAACAGTGCTATTGTAATCATAAGTGATTTTTTCTACACCAAATAGTAATCATTTTTAACACTACCAACTAATAATACATAATTATGATAGTGGAATTAATGAAATAAATAATTATTAATTTCTCAACTTTATCATTTTTTAACATATTAAATCCATTAAACTAACATTATTTCTCAATATTTAATAGATTTTTCTGGTCCAAATTATTTTTATGATTTTAAATTTCATCATTAACCTTCTAATATCATTCATGAACATATTTATCTCTATTATTAGGGTGTGCTGCTTGGTTAATTATTATTATTCATTAAAAAATAACCATAAATATATGGGTCATCATCTGATAATTCACTCTCTTAATCACTTAAATATTTAATGAAATATTGGGATTTTTTTGATGTTTCCTCACCCTTATAGCCATCATCACTCGCTAAAATTCATTATATTATTGATTTAGAATTATTCTGAATAGATTACCAATCAATTTATATCATACCATTGATTGGGAATTATTTAACATGAATGAATATCATTTCATAGATGACATCTTAATATTTATCATCTTCACTTTCATTTCTGATCATTATAGTACACAAAGCATATAAATAACCAAATCATTCGTAGTTAAAAAATATATGTGTTTTTATCCCTAGTTTATAAAATTAAACATTTTAAATCTTATAGTAATTAGGGAGAGAGTATAATAAAAAAAATCTTTATTTTTTTACTCCCTCAATTTCATTGTTCCCAAATTAAATACTCAAATTACTAAAGTATTTAAAATAAATTTCACTCTTAATTAGCCTTAACCACGATAGTAGATACTCTATTAATATTATAATTATGAAAATTTTGGATTATATTATCAATTAAAATGTCCCCTAGTTATTTATGATCAATTAATTAAATAATTTCATTAATTTTTTTTGATGAATTTTCATACGTTTCTTAAGAACTACAAATTCTTCAATAGTTTCTTATAACAGATATTAATACTGAAATCTAGATAAGAAGTAATAAACAGATTCATATTCCAATATTATTTATATTTAAATTGAATCCAACTAGGTTATAAAATATTTTCCATTAATTTATAATTTTTAGTACATATTCATTGAAATTTTTTTCAGATCATTTTAGATATTCTTAGATCATGATTTCTATGAAAAACTTTTTAATATTATTTAAAAATAATGTAATAAATTGTATTACATCACACTCAATATTATACAAATCTATTGAGGATTAGTTTTTTGTATCCTTTTAAATTTTAAATCAATAAGGGATAGAAGAATCAACATCAAGAGTGTGTGAGATAATATTGAAAAATATCTCATCCTTAAAAACAATTTATTTTCCAACTATCATAGGAATCCACTTTCAATTGATTTTGTTATCTTGATCCAAAATAATAATATGAGATGTCATTGGTTAAACAAATATTATCATATTCCAATATTTCGGAACACATGGAGATGTGTTCAATAATAGGTGTGAAAATATATTGGTACTTTTTTCATTTCCAAACCATAAATTCCCTCACTCTTATTCAATAAAATTTTCTCAACCTTGAAAAAATAATAAAAATGATGTTTGTGAAATTTATTTATTAATCAGATTCACATCTAATAAATATGTATATGTTAATAGTGTATAGATATTCTTTTCTTATCTAATAAATCTCCCACTAAATATCTTAATGAGGTTACATGAATCTGTATAGAATTGATACTACTTTAATTTCTAGAACCAACCAATATAAAACATGCACTATCTTATTAATCAAATATATAATAGAACTTCAATGAAGAATGATCACCAGTGTAATTTTGAGCAACCAATAAACTTCTATATCATCATCAACATCCTCATTTCTAGGTCTATCAATCCCAGTGGAATATTATCTTCTACTATACATTTTTCAGAATCATTTCAGTGGTCTGTCATAGTTAATATTTAACCATTTTTCTTATATACTGAACATATAATGTAGAATTTATTTTAAATATATTTAATATTAAATTCCTGTATCATTGAAACTTTAATTTTCAATGATTCTTACTCTATAAAATTAAATCAAACCAGTAATATATAATATCTCTATATGAATAAATATTTAATCTCTTTATGGTATCTGAAATCATAATAATTTTCTCTCCAATATGATTTCTACAATATATGAATCATTATATTCATCATGTTCATGAAAACATGTTAAAATTATAACTAGAGTCTGGTAATACCATTGCAATAAATACTTATAACTATTTTATAAAAAACATTATCATATTTTTTTACATAATTTACATAACATGAATCATTATATTTTAATCACTAATGAATATTCAATTAATTACATGATTTAAATCGCATAAAGCTTTAAACTTTTTCAACACTCACAAACCATAAATATTAAATCTGAAATATTATATATTAATATCGTGGGTAAAAGTATAATTTTTATAATTTGAAATATCTTCTATAGGTTTGAAATATTTTACTCATCATTGTACAAACATCCCCTAGATACATTTTAGTCTTCCCCTCTAGAATTATCAATCATCTTTATTTAGTTATCTAATGTACAATTTTGGTAAATTGTGAATCTCTTGAAAAATTGTCTGTATAACATGAAATATCTTCTATATCATCAAAATATACTATGAAACATAATAAATAATATACATTTTTTATTTTAAACCCTTAATATCTTATACATGGATTTTTTAAAATTACAAATCATTATGATAATTCTAGAACATCATCAACTCAGCTAAAACCCCATTAAATACTTCTCAGATCCATTATAAGAGAATTTATCTCTTCTTTAGGTAAATTATATATCTTAAAACACATTTAAATTTATTTAAAATAATAAAATTTATTCCTTAAATGTATTAAAAAATATTTATTATTTTAATTTTCAAACTCTAAGATCTCCTTATTCACACTATCTCATTGATATATTTTCATACGCTTGAATTTTTAGTTCATTTACTAAATTTGGGGCCCTTATTAGGGTCATAATTACAACAAAATAAGATATGAAATAGTGAAATTTGAGCTCCTATAAAATAGATGATCATAATTAGGAAGGAACTAGATAGAAATTTATCAGTGTGTATCAAGATTCCAAACTATATTGGCAATAAAATATAGTGAGAGAATCTACCAGAGGGTGATATAATTGGGGAAACATAATTTTTTGATAACTCCACATAGATATGATAAAATTTAGTCATTTATTGGTTTATTCTATGAGTTTACATTGTCCCTTAGATATATTAATGACATTTTATGGGATTTTTAATTCATTTAGTAATTATCTCCATTTATTTCTTCATGTATATATTGTCTAAAGAGTGTAGTGTCATGTGTTTAAAAAAATTAATGTTGGTTCCCTTGAATGATTTAAACCATCAAAATATTTAATCAAACATGTTATACCATTTTAATTTTGATTAATGAAATAATCAATTAATGAAATTAATTAATTAGAATAAAATAAATATATTACAAGACCAAAAGGATAATAAAATATATTTTTGTATAGAAATTAATAAGTCAAAATGTGCATTTCAAATATGTAGTAAAATATATTTAAAAAATGATTTCATTTACCTTTTCATGGAAATGTGAATGCGAAGCCCTATTTTATTTTAATATCACTATGTAAATTGATTTTAGGAATGAAATCCAATAAAATAAGAGTAAAATAATATTATACATTAACTATAAATTTGGGGAACAATCCTAGGTTGGGGTAAAATTGATGGAAACATGTTGTGTAGTTATATGTACATTATATATACAGGGTAGTTTATTGTGTCCCTAATATATTCATACCCACGTTTTAGAATCATACACATAGGTAATCTACTCTTATTTTTATTTCATGTAGAATTCAATGTTGAATATATCTTAATTGTGTATGATATGTGTGTATAGTTCGTTTTATATGGGTTTCCTTAGTCTATATTGATGTTGATTATGAGGATGATAGAGATAGTTGGAGCTACAATTTGGGTAGTAACCCCCTTTAAGAAATTATTTGTATAGTGTTTTGTCCTGCATATGTCTTATTGTTTATTTCTATAATGAGGATACATTGAAATAGGACTTACATCATCTATTTATGTCTCCTATATTATGGAATATGGTCAAAACATCCTCAATCTTATGTATTTGGGGGTCACATATAATTTAGTAATGTTCATTATCCACTAACATGATGGATCACTTCTCCTCTACCAATATATTCTATTAGACAACATAGTGATATGTTATGTTTTACTTGTCTATTAGATTTTTGTACTCCCTTATATAACATGAATTCTTCAAAAAAAGTATGGGTCCACCACTATAGTTATATTGAGGTGGAATGAATGTTATGAGGTATATTTTGTTGTGTAAATGTGTGAAAATAGTATCAAATTCTACAAGAAATATTATTAAGGATCCATTTCCTTCAATATTTGGAGTAGAATTGGGTTTCCAATTTCATGCTTATGTAACTCTCAATATTATGCCCATCTAGAGGTACCTGTGAGATATGGACCTACATACTCTATGAAATAATGATTTAAATTATCTTAGTGTGTAAATTTTATATGAATAGATAAGGTAAAGAATAAAAATAACCCTTTCCTACATTATTAATAAAAAAATTATAAAAAGGCGGATGTGGTAAAACCAAAAAGCTAGACTCAATGCATTAGAAACATATCAGCACAACAAGGGATTTATTACCAATTTTGGTATTTCTATATTGGCTAATTGATTCATATTTAATTATATTATTTTTGTATTCTACATGGTTTGATTATACATAATATTTCCTCGTACTTTTGAGATCAATTATTTTATACATGAGGACTTTTCATAGTTTAGTGGTGACTATAATATAGGTGGAGATGGTAGAGATTTTTCATTTTTTGGAATATAATGATACATGGTAGGTGTTTTTCAGAGTGGATACTCAAGAGGGGGGTGAATTTAGTTCCAATTAAAATTTTTGTAAAAAAAACATTATAATAAAAATACCCAATTCAAAACAGCCCAGTCAATTAAGGCAGTAGAGATATCAATGTTTAATTGCTCAACAAGTTTCTCTAAGGTTGATTAGTACTCAGTTGAATCAGTGAAATTACTACTTCTACTTTTGAAACAGTTTTACTGAATTAAGAATAAATACACACTAACCAAAACTAACAATCAGAGTTAAAATAAAAACAGTTTTTTGTCTTTGAAAAGATATAAACAAAGGATAAAATAAAACAATGTAACTGTATATTGGAACAACAATGTAAACAAGAGGGTTAGTCTCAAGAAGAGACTTAATCCTCTACACTTTGTGATCACCTTCCACCAAGATGTTTATATAGATAATCTTTTTATACTCACCCTAGATCTGGGTTTATAATAGTACACCCGACTATCCAGGTCACACTTGACCTCTACCACAGTTATTCAAGCGAAAAAAATGAAATAAGTGATTGAGTATGAGGATAGATTTATACCCATCAGTTATGCTCAGGAGATAGTGTTTATAAAAAAATATACACACTGCTCAAATATTGAATGTAAAACACAACAGAGTTAAGAAAGTGAATAGCATTAAGAATTCTCCAGGTTCTGTGATATAAGGCTCTAGACTCAATGAATGTGGAGAAAATGGTATTTGAGCCTTCTTCTGGAAGATACTTTCAGAATATAGTATCACAGTTTCTGTAATCCAGCTTCGAGGAATGAAAAGGTTTAACACTTTAATGTCTCGATGTATACTGAGCCCCTTTTTGAGAAGGTAGCTTGTTACAGTCTTCTTGTAATCTCAAGCTCTTAGATCTTCTCTTTTAGTATTCACACAGTCCTTTTCTCTGTGTGTACTGATACTATCTAATCTTTAATAAGAAATATGTGGTCCTTTTATACTCCAGTATCCTCTAGGTATAAGGATCTTTGCACATGCATGTTCCTCATACTTGTCTACGGACTTTTCTACAGAAAACATTAAATAATGTCAGAAATATTAATTTTACTAAATATGACCATTAGAAATAAATTTGAATTAAATAATGGAAACAATTTTTTATAAATATATGTAAGTCATCTTCACTCTATTGTCTTCTGTTTGATAACATCAGTCTGTCATCTTCGATGTGTCTTCTTTAGTCTATAGAACTTTGGTGTGTCGAACTTCAGTCTGTCAAACTTCGGTGTGTCATACTTCAGTGTGTCGACTTCGATCTGTCAAACTTCGGTCTATCATCTTCAGTTTCAATGTGTCGATTTCAGTTTCTTTGTTTCGACATCGGTTTCGGTGTGTCAACTTTAGTTTCGGTGTGTCGAATTCAGTTTTGGTGTGTCGACATCAATTTTAGTGTGTCAACTTTGGTTTCGGTGTGTCGACTTCAGTTTCGATGTGTCAACTTTGGTTTCAGTGTGTTGACTTTGGATTGTTGAACTTCAGTGTCAGGGAATACAAAAAGGTTATGAAGAGATTTTCTTGAATATGCCATTACAATATGAAGTTTCAATCAAAAAATACATGCAAAACTACACTTGTAAGCATATTTTTAAATGAATATAGGTTATGGACTTATTTCATTATATGTTTCTATATGAAAAAATTGATTCACATAGAGATATTAAAATTTCTTCAAAGAATAGAATATGTACATTGAAATAATTTGTGATTATAAAAACTACAATATCATGAATATTCCCACAATCTCCCCCTTTTTGATAATCATAAATTATGGAATACATGAAAATATATAGAATAAAGATAACTTTGATATAGAATATATTTAAAACAAATCTCCACCTCACTAAATGGATTAGAGAGAGTATATTCCATCTTTATTTTCTAATATGTCATCCTTACATTCTCCTATTCCACCCTTACTTTCTCCCCCTTTTGGGATTAATAAAAAGAGAAAAGTAGGAAGAAAAAAAAGATAAAAGAAAGACACCACAATAATTTTCATTCAATGTCATAAGAGTACAAGACAAACATAAAAAGGAAATCCCTATCAAAAAGAAATAATCCACCACTTAGGGTTTGGATACAGAGGAGATTTTCCATTTTCTAAAGTATCTAATGGAGAAAGAAAAGGTTTGGTAGTGGTAGAGGATGGAGGTGATCAGATTACAACACCAGGTAGGGAAACACTGGTAGGAACAATAGTTTCAAGGGTAGGCCTTATCTCTAACAACACATGACTTCGATACTTCTTAGTAATAATTAGTTTGATCTGAGTAAGAACTTGAAAGATAGTCATTGGAGTAGGATAATGAGGGGCATTACCAATTGAAGCAGCTAGAGGGACCATAATATTCTCGGCCTGAACATGCAGATATGGTTTGAGCTGGTAGATGAAGTCATTAATGATTTCTCTTCTATATTACATTTCCTTCTCAAAGTCATCCTTATTCTACACAAATTTACTCAGAATATGTGTAAAATCTTTCTATTGTATAACTTTCTTTTGGAAAGCTTTTATGATTAGAGGAATTCGAAGATTTTATACTAGAAACTTAAAACTATTTATGAGTTCATGCTTAGTATATATCTTAGTGAAATACTTATCCACTTTTTCCCAAATTTCTTTCTGAGCCGTAGAGGCTTCATTAGTGGAAAGTATGACCATATTGTACTCAAGATCACTCTTCATATATACTTTTTCTTGGGTTTCTTTGTCTGAAGAATGCTGGAGTATCCGAATTTCCTCTCTCATCACACCCTTGAGAGATTCCATATCAGCCGAAACACTTCTTCTAGTCCTGGAAATGGATGGGACAACAAACATTTTCCAAGCTCTTCTTTCAAATTAATAGAATTTACACTAAGTATATGAGTTAAAAAGTTCCTAATAACTTCTATAACACCACTAAAAAAGGTATTGAAGTCAAAGGTTAAGGAGTAATCTCATTGCTCCTTTTTCTTACTTATTCTCTCAGTAAATTGTTGAGTCTAATAATGGTTTCTACTTTTGTAATAAGAATCAGTTGAATCTATTGAATCACAATTCTTTAAATTTTTGCTGCATCAACATCTGAGATACTTATTGAGGTGGGGGCTTCATTTCTGGATCCCATTGAAGCTAGCACAGACTCACATATGTCATTCTTAAACATTTCCAAATCTGCCTTAGTGACATAGTCGCTGGGCACTAACTGAGCTATAGGTTGTTGAGGTGGAGGTTCGGCTAGAGGAACATATGAAACATGTTCGAGATCAATATGGACTTGTGGAATAGGAATTGGAGTTACCCTTTTGTCATCTGAGTCATAATCTAAACCGAAAAGAATGCGACAAGGATTAATATTCCAATCTCTAGCACATGTCCAATATCTTGGATCAATGACATCAATTCGTACCCTTCTTCTATAAGGATCAGGAATAAAATCAATATCTGTAATTTCTTCATACTGTTCTCTGGCCATAAAACCTTCTCTAGGGACAGGAACCTTCCGAACTTTAGGTTCTTCTTAAGCTCCAGCTATTTCAACTTCACCAGGTACTTCCTTAATTTGAGGCATTAGAACTACATCTTCTTCCTCTTATCCAGCAACCATAATATCATCCAATTACTGAATGAGATATTGGTTTTCATAATTTTTATGGATTAGTTTTTCCTTATGTGAAAAATCTCTATGATTATCAACCTGTTCATCAGCAGGCTCAATTCCATCACCAACTCCATGAACAAATTCCTCACTGGATATGTCAACCACTAGTTGTCCCACTTTTAGAGAGTCACTCACATGATCAACACTTCATCCATCATCACCATAATCACCATCATCATTATCATAATTATCATCTTTATTATCATCATCATCACCATCACCATTATCAGATTACTCATCTAATTTGATAACATGGACTTCAAGTATAGTAACTTGGGTTTTTTTCCTTTTCTTCATCACCTAGAATAGTTTCTCCTGAAGGTAGTTTCATAGGTGGACTATGAGGTCCATAAGTCATATCTCTGGGACATTCAACGATATCAGGTTCACTCCTATCTTCAAAAGGAGATCCTTCTTCCCTAGGAACTTTAGCCTCAACTTCCTCATCATAATAAACATGAACTTCTACGGGTTTGAGACCTGGATAAACTTGATCCTTTGGTCTAAAATGATGGTCGATCGGTTTGAACTCCTCATATATCTTTTCTTAATATCCTACCCAATATCTCTTCATTGGGTTCTATAAGATTTTAATTCGTTTACAAATGGATTTCTGAAGACAAAAACCACTGCAGACACTGATCACTTCATCTCCATCTTCCATACAATCTAATTTTTTCAACATGACAGAAATCATCCTTGGGTAGTATAAGAAGGTTGTCTTATTAGATGGCTTAATCAAATCAGAAATATGTACTATGATATTTCTTCATATATTTATCTTTATTCCATGTTTCAACAAAAATATCAAGAAGACATCATGATATTTAACAACAGAGAAATCTCCCTTTCTTGGGAAGATTTGATGGTGTATGAACATAAAAAGAAATCTCCCTTATCCATCAAATTCATTTGAAACATTCCTCATGGATTCATCATTTATTATAAGCTCTTTCAGAGCATCATCATATGAAAACAAATTTTAAGAAGGTGTAATATTACCAGGATAGTCAGCATAGACACCTTCCTGGGGAACCTCTAAGCATTCATCCCATTACCTCATAGAGAAAACCACTTCCTTTCCCTTTACTATAGAATTCATCTTTGCTGCCTCGGATTTATCCAATGATATACTCAAATGCTGATAGAATTTTGGCATAAGATGGGGATAATAGGGTCTTTCATTGTTCGTAATCCAAGTGATCCACCCTTGAGATTCCATTACCTTTAACAGAAATGATTTTCTTGACAGAAGAAAATCAGTAGACACTTCTTTTTTAGCTGTAACTACTCAACTTTCTATGATCAGTTTCCAAGTCCCGTTGAACTCACCTTTTTTACATTTAGCAGGAGGAGATTGGTGAGGTTCTTCCATTGCGCGCTTAGTCTTATCCCTAACGAAGCTTATGATTATAACATTTTTTTTGAGAGGTAGATAGTCAAGAGAAAGTGACTAAATGTAGAAGGCTTTACGACTATGGAGATGGTGAAGGGTCATGATGGATTGGACTTAATATATCATTTAATTATTTTATATCGTAAAAAAATATAAACACAGAAAGTTGAAATAAATAAAACACTGTCATTTCACATAAATTATATAGAATTTACAAAATAGCCCTTAAATTTATCGTTGTCAACGAATCAGTTTTAAGAAGATCGGGCTCAAAAAAATTGGTTTTAGAAAAATCATTTTCACAAAAATCATTTTCACAAAAATCTGTTTCAAAAAAATTGGTTTAAAAAAAAATCAATTTCACAAAAATTGGTTCTACAAAAATCAGTTTCACAAAAATCAGTTTCACAAATATTCATTTAACAAAAATTGGTTTCACAAAAATCAGTTTCCCAAAAATCGGTTTCACAAAAATCAGTTTGTTTCACAAAAATCGGTTTCACAAAAACCAGTTTCACAAAAATTGGTTTCCCAAAAATTGGTTTCACAAAAATAGGTATCACAAAAATCTGTTTCATAAAAATCAGTTTTACAAAAATCGGTTTTAAAAAAATCAGTTTTACATATTTGTCATTCCTAATTCATGTCCTATGTAAATCATTCTCTCAGAATTTAAGGGTTTATTGAACATCTTAGCATGCTGATGTTCAGTCCAAATAAACACAAGAGTTATATCAACTTTTTGATAATTTTCTCTCAAAAATTGATGTCTTACATCAATATGCTTTGTTCTAGAATGAGATATTGGATTTATATAATTTTTAATATCCCTTGTGTTGTCATAGTTAATGGAGACATGTTTTAATTGATATCCATAGTCTAGTAAAGTATGTTTCATCCACAAAATTTGTGCACAAAAACTAACAACAGCAATTTATTCTGCTTCGGCAGTAGATAATGCAACCGAATTCTATTTTTTTACTACACCATGATACTAGTGATTTTCCAAACATGTGACATGTCCCAGAGGTGCTTTTTCTATCTAAATTACAACAAAAAAATTCAGCATCTGAAAAAATTATTAAATCAAATGGTTGTCGTTTTGGATAAAATAGTCCGAAGTAGGGAGTATATTTGAAATATTTTAAAATCCTTCCAAAAACATTTAAATTATATTTTTTGGGATTATCTTGAAAGGGAGCACACATGAATACATTGAACATAATATCAGGTCTTCTTGCACTAAGGTAGAGTATACTCTCTATCATACCTCTATAGTTGGTTTGATCCACTCGTTCTCCAACTTCATCACTATCTTACTTACAAGTAGTACTCATATGTGTATCACTGCCTTTACCACCATCCAAACCAAAACATTTGAAATATATTTAGTATATTTTAATTGATTTAAAATAATACCATCTTTGTTTTGAAAAATCTGAAATCCCAGGAAAATATTATGTTCTCCCGTTAAACTCATTTTAAATTAATTTTGCATTATTTTTGAAAAATCAGTACATATATAATTTTTAGATGATCTAAAAATTATATCATCTACATAAATTTGTACTATCAAAACATCTTTGGAAATTATTTTAATAATCAAACTAGGATCAGCTATTTCTTTAGTAAAACCTTTTGAAATAAGAAAGTAACTAAGTCTATCATACCAAGCGCTTAGAACTTTCATTAAACCATATAATACTTTATAATGTTTAAAAACATGGTTTGAAAAATGGGGATTTCTAAAGAAAGGGGGTTGTTCAACAAATACATCATCAACTATATACCCATTTAGAAAAGCACCTTTGACATCCATTTTATAAAGTTTGAAATTCAGTTGAGCTGTATAAGTAAGTAGTATCCTAATGCCCTCTAGTAAAGCTACAAGAGAAAAGGTCTCATCATAGTTTATTCCTTACTATTGACTGTAACATTGTGCAACTAACCTATCCTGGTTTCTAACTATATTACCAGAATTATCAACTTTGTTTTTAAAATCCCATTTAGTGTCGATTTTCAAAGTTTCTTCAGGTCTTTCAACTAGTTCCCAGACTTTGTTTATTTCAAATTGATTTAATTATTCTTGTATAGCCATCAACTAAAATTTAACATTGATAGAATCATTAATATTTTTGGGTTCAAGCTATGAAATAAATGCTTGATGTTCAACCTGGTTTCTAAGATAATCTCTAGTTTGTGTTCCTCAATTTAAATAACCTACTATAACATCTAACAGATGATTATTGAGATTTAGAATACCTCTAGAAAGAGTCGAACTAGAGTCCTAATGATTTTCTATTGGTCTAGACTCAACAGGTGAAGATTCTGGATGATTCCTAGAATTGGTTACATTTACATGGGATTCACTATCATTATCATTAAGGTTTAGAATTGACATATATTCCAAAAGATATTAAAGAGAGGTTTTGGATTCATGTAGATCAGTCTCATAAAATTTGACATGAACTGAATCTTCTAGATATTTGGTTTTCTTATTGAATACTCTATAGGCTTTACTAGAGATTGAGTAACTTAGGAAAATTCCTTCATCACTCTTGAAGGCAAACTTGTCAATATTTTCCTTAGTGTTAAGGACAAAGACTTTGCAACCAAAAACTCTGAAGTAGTTAACCTTAGGCTTCCTATTGTTAAAAGGTTCATAAGGGGTATTCTTAAGAACCGGTCCAATAAAGACTCTCTTAATGGTATGACAAGATGTATTTATAGCTTCAGCCCAAAAAAAGAGGTAAATAATAATCACCGAGCATAGTCTTAGAAATTTCTTGAAGGGTCATATTTCTTGTTTCCACGACTCCATTCTGTTGAGGTGTTCTAGGAGAATAGAAATTGTGACTATAACATTTGTGTGATAAATAAGATTCAAACTCTTGATTCTCAAACGCATGGAAATGATCACTTCTTAAGGTCTTAATTTTAAGCCCAGTAAGGTTTTCAAGAGACATGGAGTATTTGATAAAATAAGATAAATATTCACTTTTGTTAGCTATAATGTAAACCAAAGTGTATCTAGAAAAACCATGTACAATTACATAAACATAGCTATTTAAATTTATACATGAAACTCTTTATGGTCCAAACAAATCCATTTGACCCAAATCAATCAGTTGAGAAGTAGAAACTTCTTTCTTTTGTTTGAAAGAAACTTTTTTTTGCTTTCCCTTTTGATAGGGATTACACACATTGTTAAGTTGGAATTCGAGTTTAGTTATGTCTCCAACTAAACCTTTCCTACTTAGTTTCCTAAGAGAGTTCACTATAAAGTGTCCTAGTATTCTGTGCCACAACTAGGATTCCTTGTGAAAAGCATTTAATCAAGAAACATTTTTCTTAGCTAAAGAATTTAAGTCAACAACATACACATTCTAATTTCTGAGATCAGTACATATTAAATCATTTTTGTAATTAAAAACATTACATTCATCATTTTTAAATTTGAAATTGAATCCATCATCACACAACTGATAGATTCTATGTAAATTATATATTAATCCATCAGCAAAAAGTACTTTGGAAATTAACATTTTATTAGGGTTACCAATCTATCCTAAGCTGACGATTTTTCAATTTACATTATCACCAAAAGTTACATTTCCACCATAAAAATTGATTAGGCTCCTGAAGCATGAGTATTCTCCTATCATATGTCTTGAACATCCACTATCCAAGTACCACCGAGTCTTACAAGAACTCTTTAGGCAACATCCCTGTAAAACAGATTAGATATTGGGTAAATTTGTTACCCAAATTTTCTTAGGTACTAAGAGGTTAACAAGTAAAATTTTGGTAACCCATAATTGTCTCACATATTTCCTATAATCATAAAATATATTTTTAGAAAAAAACACTTTATTTAGTTCGTTAGAGATATTATTTTTCAATAAATTGTCTTGAGCTTGAACTAGCAGTGAATTGTTCAGATTTTGGAATAAATCTAGTTTTAATGATCCTTCTCTGTCCTGGTTGATATCCTAGATTGGTTGT
Source organism: Viscum album (assembly GCA_963277665.1). Taxonomy (NCBI): domain Eukaryota; kingdom Viridiplantae; phylum Streptophyta; class Magnoliopsida; order Santalales; family Viscaceae; genus Viscum; species Viscum album. The sequence continues at coordinate 1,184,212,608 of OY728136.1, forward strand.
ATATTTTGGGGAAATCTGTTTTCCTAGAAACTGACTCAATGTATCTCTACCTGCAGTAAACTTCTCAAGATATCTTCTTAATTTCTCATTGGATAACTTAAGATCAGTGTTTTCCTTTAATAGTTGGGAGAGGTTTTCTTTTTCAATATCCAGACTTGAATTATAATTTTCATTTAAAGAATGCTATCTCTTTAATGATTTATACTTGTCCTTGAGTTCATTAATGGAATCCACAAGAATTTCACAATATTCAAATAGTTCATCCTTAGACATATCTTCATCATTATATGACTCACTCTTATTCTCAGAATAACATTCATTATGTATGGGAGAGTAAATTGTTATCTCAGATGTTTCTGTCATGAAACATAAGTTGTAATGATTGTTCTATTCACTATCAGAAGCAACAGATCCACTGGATCTATCTTCTAAAGAACTCAAGGTATATTTCATAGCTTTCTTATATTCTTTTCCCTTGTCTTCATATTTCTTCATAAATTTTATCTTGGGACAGTCTTCCATGACATGACCTTTTCTTTTTCACTCATAGTAGATTATTTCATTTGAGATGTCATTCCATTTTCTATCTTTCTTCCATTGTTCTTTACTATAATACTTTCCCTTGTATTTTGACATCCTAAAAAATATCTTCTTTCGGTAGAATTTTCTGAATCTTCTAGAAAGATGATCCATTTCCTTATCACTATCTGAATTAGACTCTTCAGTAGTGGAGCTGTCTATAGGAACTTGAGCTTTTTCTTGGATTTTTCTCTTTGAGGTAGTAGTCTTGAATTCTACTGATGTATTCCTTGGTTCATAATCTACTTCTTGATTCACCTTATGTTCTTCCTCATACATAAAAAGTTTTCCGATTATCTCTTTTACTGATAGATTGGTTATTTTACAAGATTCTCGGATGGAAATAGAATTTCCCCTCCATCTGTCAAGTAGGCATTGAATCAGTCTCATGATTTAGACCTTATTGTCCACTGGTTTTCCAAGCAGAATCATAGTGTTCACTATTTAAATTAACCTGAGATACATTTCAGTGATAGGTTCATCAAGATTTATTTTAAATCATTATATTTAATAGTGTATATATTTAGTCCACCTTCTTTAACATTAGTTGTTCCCTCATGGGAAACAGCTAAAGTATCC